>CM041784.1:19773557-20973557 GCA_023375725.1 Nephotettix cincticeps
ACTTCGTCACTACAACGTATAACCTAATACTACAATGGTAGTATTACGTTATATAAACTTCGTCACTACAACGTATAACCTAATATTACAATGGTATATTACGTTATATATGACTACAACGAAAAACGTAATACTACAATTGTATTTTATTTTTATAAACCCTCACACAACGTATCTAATACTAATGGAGAAACTTTAAACTGTCAAAAGATCGTATACACAATGAATTGTTTATCCAAACGATCCGAAATACACAAAGAAATGTTTTACTCTGATAAAAACGAAACTACAAGATTTTACTTTTACTAAACGTATAACATAACAAAGTATTTGTTATTAATAAACTGTATACAAGTTAACGTAAAACAATGTTTGTTAAAAAAGGAAAAATAATAAACGTAAAAATAAATTTTTTAAATGACAAAAATCTAATAAAAATGATACAATTTTTTATAAAAAAAAATCAAAATTAAGTAATCACTTATTACTTATAGTACTAAAGTATAAGAATATACATAAAATTTTATTATACAAGTATAACAAATGCTACAAGTATTACAACTAAAATATCACATGAGGTATAATGATAATAGATGAAATGATAATTATAACCTATCGTATATCTTCTAAAACATATTTGTTTCAAAATTTGTTACTAATAAACATAGAGATACACTTTTGACTGTATTAAAATGAACAGATGAACTGACATTTTACGGAGTAAAAAGAATCTACTTTCTCTTACATATATGGAAAAAAAACTTTTTGATGAAACAATTTTACTGTAGTGTTCAATTGTTTTTTAGGATATAACGTATATAAAATAAGAATTTTTTAACTATACATAAACTTTACTGTTTCTGTACAATAGGCGACTTAAAATATTCATTTGGCTTTACAAACCAACAACATATAATAATTATTTAAAATATAACTTAAATAATGATTAAACCAGGATTCTAAAAATGAATTAAATGACTGTACTACAATGGCTTTAACAATTCTTATCATGATTTAGGGACTGGACTTGTAATATTAACTTAAAAGCCAAGTTAGATAGTAAACAGATATAGACTACGAGAATCACATTTTTACTGGACGGACTATTATATGAAATATGACCAATATTTGAGGAGTAAGAATTACGTAGTACACAGATAAGACAATACTAAGAGAATCAAACAATTACTCAAAGTGGTAATTGTGTTTTAAACGGTATATAAAACTCCCCATAACTGAAATTCGTGTTCTAAATTAATGCGAACGTGTAATGTATTCTCATGTAACAAAGTGGTCTCCAGCTTACAATAATTTAATTTAATTTGATTTTATTAATTTTTTGCCAAAAAATTAGAAACATTAGATTAGATTATTGAAATGGCAACCTACCCAGGTAGGTATTTTAAGCCAAGTATGAATGAGAAATGAGTGTAGGATGATTGTGGCGCGATCTTGTAGTCTTGTTACTGACAAAAGCTGATATGTTCCTTAGACAGGACAGTTAGTTAATAGCCCAACAGCCGATGGCAACTAAGGGACCTACATTTTAACATGGAATCCGAACCACGGCCTCTGAATTACGAATTGGTCTAATTATGAGGATGATCTTTGTGGATTAACGTAGTATCCAATAGTGCGGACGTTAATCCACACTAGAGAACACTACACCCACCGACCATCGCTAACAACTATCCACAATTCGTGACCTCCAAATAGCTGGATTACAGGACGTCGCCACCGTCATCAGGATACTTCACCCAATTAGTAATTTAAAATGATTAAAAATGTAGACGCAAAGTTGCATTAAAGAAAGTCTAATTAATAATTTAATTTAATTTGATTTTATTAATTTTTTGCAAAAAAATTAGAAACATTAGATTAGATTATTGAAATGGCAACCTACCCAGGTAGGTATTTTAAGCCAAGTATGAATGAGAAACGAGTGTAGGATGATTGTCGCATCTGTATTTGTTACTATAATTAAATAAAAATATTAATTAAAAACAGCAAATATAAAGAGACCTACAGTTTAACGTTTAACGAACCACTGCCTCTGAATTAAAAATGGTCTAATAATGAGGATGGTATTTGAGGATTAACGTAGTATTCAATAGTACGGACGTTTATCTACACAAGAGAACACCACACCCACCGACCATTACTCACAACTATCCACAATTCGTGACCTCAAAGTAGCTGGATTACAGGACGACGCCACCGTCCCAGTCAGGATACTTCACCCAATTAGAAATATATTTAAAATAAGGATTAAATTAATGTAGACGCAAAGTTCCTCATGTAACAAAGTGGTCTCCAGCTTACAATAATTTAATTTAATTTGATTTTATTAATTTTTTGCCAAAAAATTAGAAACATTAGATTAGATTATTGAAATGGCAACCTACCCAGGTAGGAATTTAAGCCAAGTATGAATGAGAAATGAGTGTAGGATGATTGTGGCGCGATCTTGTAGTCTTGTTACTGACAAAAGCTGATATGTTCCTTAGACAGGACAGTTAGTTAATAGCCCAACAGCCGATGGCAACTAAGGGACCTACATTTTAACATAATCCGAAATCTCTGAATTACGAATGTTCTATTATGAGTATTCTTTGTATTAACGTAGTATAATAGTGATATACACTAGAGAAAAAACAAAAGACCAATAACAACTACTCACAATTACCTCCAAATAGCTGGATTACAGACTTCGTGAAATCTATTCTGGTTCTCATGGTAATAAATTTTTTAAAAAATGCATTGTAAAAATTAAAAAGAAGAGTACTAATAAAATCCATTATTTAAGACTCGAACTGTGTATTTAGACCAATTAACTTGCGTCTTATCACAGTTCACATATAGGTATGTCCATAACATGGTTTGCCTGAACGGCATCAAGTGTTCCTGCAGAGACGTTCTATCCATTATGGACTCTTATTTAGTAATATAATTCACGACACATATTGATATACGAGTATATAAAAACGAACAATTATAAAACAGTGCCCTACCTTTTGCGCGATCGCGGTTATTGCTGGAGATGAACTTAAATGTTCAAAATGTAGTTCGCAGAAATTCGATGATAAAGAGTCAGATGTGAGAATTGAATCTATTGTGATGTACTGTGAGTGTAGCTAGACATCGCCCACCGCTATCTCGAGCAACACTGTACTGCTACTTCCGTATACTTTATGTTTATGAGACGATGGCGCAACTTTGAATTGGTAACAGTAATTTTTTGTTTCTTTAAAAGGCGATAACTGAATTTTTACGTTACATAAAGAAAGTTATTGTATTAACATTGTATTAGTGATATAATCACTAATATTGTGAATTAAAGAGTTAAAAAAATTAAATGTTAAATTATATTGCTTCGTTTTAAATTTAAACTCAGTGACCATTCTCTCCGTCAGGCAGTTCGGATTAGCGGGACTCTGGTATTAAATAATCACGCACATTTTACATTTATAATCTAGATGATTTTCCTTAGAAAATCAACTTTCTGTATCACTAAATAATCACTAATTGGCAATTCAGTGTTGATTTTGTTTAATTTATTACTTAGTTAATTATTTGTTTATTGTGTACAAGTGAAATTATTTGTTAAATAGACTTTGTACTAATTATGTTGATATACTTACAGAAATAGCTGATCTCTCAATTAGCCATGAGGTTAGAAAAATAAAATTACTGCATTATAATTGAAAATAATTGTTAAGAAATAAAGAATTTTAGATCTGAATTTCAATTATTATTATTGAATAGAAGTGCTGTACAATATCGAACAAATGGTTTCCAGCATTTTTTTAAATTTAAATATCGTCAAAGCAAAGTGTAGTACAAATATTAACGATTTACCCGTCTAAATAGCATAGGCTACAATCATTAAAAACCCCTTTTCTACTGGAAATGAGTGAACTAAGTGCACAATAATTTTAAAGTGAACAAAACAATTTCCACATAAAAAGTATAGAATTGGGCGCTCTTTAATACGAGACTAACAATTGTAGCGTTGTTATCTTTGGATAAAAGAATAAGCTTTGCAGCCCTTGAATAGCGCGCTGTGATGGGGTAGGCGCGCCCTTGATCAATGCGCGGCAAAATTTATAAAGTACAAATGAACATGACAATATGATATACGAGTGTAAGAATAGCGATTTATAAATGTTATCAAACCATAATATTTATTTATTTTTTACAATCTTTCAGTCTTAACAAAATTTTATATTAATTGTTATAGTTGAGAATGAAAGATCTATTAAATATTAACTGGTTCAATATGCAAATAAATAATTTTAGAATACAACTAATTGTATGTTGAGTAATTGCAGTGTAAGTGTATGTGATAATGTGCACTGTGGGATCTGGCGTTATAGTGTGTCTCCTAAATTTTAACTAAAGAACATTATTGTTGGGATCGGTTGATTTATTTCTTGAGTAACCTTATGAGTTTGAATTTTAATAATTATTAAATTAATACCCTGTTTTCCACAAAAATTAATATGCAAGTGAAATATCTCCACTCAGGCATAGCCTTGGAGGTTTCTCAATATGTCAACATTGCACGAGGATAAAATTTGAAGGTCAGTCTGGATAATATGTTTTTGTATGTTTATATTATTTATTTATGTTTATATGGATACAGTTTGTGTTTTATATAAGGTGTTGTAATAATCTCTGTACAGACAAATTAAAGAATAAAGATTTATTTATTTATTGATACGTCACTTAATAGTAAAAACAAGAAGTGAAAAAACATAGATTTTATATTTTGTATAATTTTAGGAGAGCTCTGGCTCAGACATACTTAGTCTCAGTCTAATGGTTTATTGTTTATCTCTAGGACCCTAATACTGTCTGACTCAGAAACCTCGAGAGAGCTCCAGTTAATAGAACCAAGAAATTTAAATAATAACAACACGAGGGAACAACAATAAAATCAGGAGTTTAGATGAATCTATTTTGTCAGTTCCAAAGAGCCTTCCAAACTTGAATTTTATAATGTTGTAGTTTTTATGATTATGAAGAGAAATTGCCAAAAAGTAATAGCTCAGTTTGTGACTATGTTTTTATTTTTTATTTGTTATTTGGCCCTAGTTAAATTATCAGTAGCGTACTCATACAGGATTCTTTTATGCGGGAAGAAAATAAAAAAATCAAACCCTCGTCCACTAAAAAAGAAAAAAACACAATCCCCTATCCGGTAGTTTCACCCCCTTCAAAACAACAAAGCCTCTAATTCTCCGGAGGCTTTAAGTGGTTCTTTGTGATCAAAATACTAGTTTTTATTATTATCTTTAATTTCTCATTAGTTTTAATTATCTCTCAATAGCTTACACGGTAGCTCAAGGTAATAAGTCATTTTTTGGACTGGAGGTAACTTTTTGTGAGTATTAGCTCCTGCGAGGGTTATGTGGCGACTCCACCGTTAAGCGGTGTATACCCAAACTACCCCCATCCGTCCAAACATGTATGAGAAACTTACATACGGGCAAATGGACTTCATTTGGGCGAATCACAGCATTAGCTTTTCAGCTGTAGCTACTGGATTACCTCTTTGAGTGACTGGAACAATCAAATCACAACAGGGCCGGAGAAAGCGAAATAACAGATGTTAATTAAAGTACATTAAACATAAGTATAAATTAAGAAGTGTTTACGCATTGCTGTGTCAAACATATTTCACAGACTTAAAATAATCAAAGAGGAATATCGGTATATAAAATCAAGGGTCATCAAGAAACAGTACCTGGTGACCGAGCTTTGCTCGGATGGAATAATATATGTATTAACCAGTTAATTAGCAAAATTAAAACACATTTATTACTCAATGAAAACATTTATGTGGTTTAAATAAAACCGATTTCATATACCTTAATTAATATAGCATAAACACTGAACAAACATATAGTTCCCGGATGGTAATTGATGTCATATATACTAATGTTTGAAACTTACGCGGTACCACTGAGCTACGGCGTCGGCCAAGTATGTAATGTCGTTTAAGGTCTTTCAGCCAACCTCAATTGTTTTAGCTGATAATAAACTGTTTATTAAATTATTCATACAGATGTTATTAGCCTGTGATCAACTGATTTTGTTAGAAACGGAATGAGAATTGAAAAGCACAAGAGAAATTTAATTTACACCAATTAGTTGGTTTGATACAGTGGCTTCAAGCAATATAATGAATACGTTTTCTATCAAAACACGATAGATTTTGGAAATACCTTTCTCTGCTTTTATTTCGCACAGCTATTTTACCCTTTAGTTTCTACAAATTGTTTAGTCATTTGATAATTTTTCATTTATACATAAAAATAAATATCCATGCAAAACCTCTATTCACATATTTTTCACCACCATCTTCAATCAACAACTGTCAAACGGTTATAAACAGATGTCTTGATTTGTATTGTTTACATTTGATTCTCCATAAGCGTAATGTTAATATTTTAGATTTTAAACTCAATATTACAGGAAACCCGGAATTTTCCTGGACAGTAGACCTATCTAGAACTTATTTTCTACTCGGCAATTAGTTATTTCCAAAATTTAAAGAAAATCGTTAGAGCCGTTTTCGAGATCTATGTGCAAATATACATATGTTATATACAAACCTTGCCCGTATTATAGTATTTTGATAAAAAATAAACTTAACACAATAAAATTTGTAAGCTAATCTTAGAGCATCGTAGCTGAAAACCCGAGTTTTACCACCCGTGAGTGGTAAAACTGACTCAGGAAATCACTGAAAACATACTCAAGAAACTATATTTTAAATAGTCACAATATTTTCGATATGACATTATTAATATATTTTTAATAACTAGGTCTGTACATATACAGTCGTCGCTAATGTTGCGCGTGATCTTATCGCCCCTCCTACTCGAGGAAGATGTTAAAAGCTCTGTGAGTGACGTGCCATCCAGATGTTAAGCTCAGATCTCAACAAGAACTGATTCGTAAAAATCATCTTCATCCGGTACTGTAAACCAACCAGTTGTACTCATGTATCGCAACCGTTTGAAATGTTATGTATGAAAAGAATCGGTTGAGAAATGTTGCGAAAAATAACTTAGACTATTGGAAAACGAACCATTTAATTGTTGATCGGTGCAAAAACCACGCATTATGGATCACTTGATTTCTTAGCGCAGGTGAACTGTTGAAAATTATGACTAAATTAGTCACGAATGTTTGGTCACTAATGTTTAATAATATGATTCATTTAATCGGACTAGAATGAGCTCTTGAGCCAGTTGGCAATGATGGACGATTGTATTCATTAAACAAAGAATACCCCGTCGCATCAGACCTGCGTACTCAGTGAATTTATTGATGTGGATATAATATTATTGCCATATGGCAATAATAATACAAGTATATGACAAGATTGATCAATCAATACCTGTTGATAAATTAGAGTATTTGCCTATTAACGTATGACATGGGAAAGCAGGTGTCCTGCTTTGAAAAGAGAATAGTGCGAGATCGACGTTTTACGAATTGTCGGTTTGACACACAAATGATACAGATTTTTATATAAACTAAATAAATAAAGAATTTAATATATACTTTAAATTATTATATATCTATACTATAACAAATAAATATATTAATATATTCCCTAGAGTACCTATATACGAACTACATTTTTTCCTTGAGAAACACTAAAGAACAACAAAAATGATACATTTTCCAAATTGAGTTAAGACATTTTGAAAGTTTATATGAAACCATTTGATTCTTGATTTTTTTTTTTTTTTTTTTTTAAATTTTTTTCCTTCAAGAGATCATTTTGACAAGCTTTTTTAAGCATCTAATAGTTCTTTTTAATTAGCTCGAAAATATATAAACTTAATAGTTTATAATAAATTGATAGCCGTTTATTGAAAAAATTGATTCCTTGAACCAGCTGTGAATGATGAACCATTAGATTCCCTGAACCAAAACTCAATTGCGATCGCAAGGATTTTTTGTTCCTTCAGATGTAATCATGACACATCTTTAAAGCGCGTTTAATAGTTCTTAAAATACAACCGAATTTCACTGGAAAAATATAAACAGCTTAATAGATGAATAAAATTCAGAATGTGCTCGTTCCCTTGTAAAGGACTCAAATTTGGGTTCAGCCTGCAATAGATTAGATATACAACTGACCATCACCGCGCGGTTGTATGTGCGGTTCATGCGCAGTTGTATGAATATGTATAACAAACAACACAGACTGGAAGAAATAATACATCCAGATAATAATATTCCAGTCAACTGTCAAAGATTTTGACTGGAAGATACGTCACAGTCAGAATTAAAGGATTTGGCATTTAATGTTAGGAGACGCCATTGCGACTAATTCACCAACAAACTTAATCCATTTCATTACTGATAAGTGAGAACATATTGACAAAGTGCCGTATGCTTGCTGATTTAGACTCAATAAAAACTACTATATGATTAAGGGCGTAACGTGTAATGTGTATGAATGGATTATTAGTTTACGGAGATATTCTGTTATTATGTCTTATTTTATTCATCCTTGAAGTTTATTGTAAGATCATTCTAATTCTAGTCAAAACTAAACAAATGTTGCATGATAATTTTATTCATACTTATTTGGCAATACAATACGTTTAAATTTTAACGTAAAATATTTTGTTTCAGGGACATGGCTGGAAACGGTCGAGGTATTGGGCTGATGGACGGAAGGAACATTGGGCAAGGAATGGATGGTAGAAGCCTCGGGTTAGGCATGGATGGGCGGGGGATGGGACCAGGAATGGACGGAAGATTGGGGCAAATGGATACCAGGGGGATGGGACAAATGGACTCTAGGGGAATAGCTCAAATGGACTCGAGGGGTATGGGTCAAATGGACGCGAGAGGAATTAGTCAGATAGACTCGCGAGGGATGGGGCAATTGGATACGAGGGGTATGGGCCAAATGGATTCAAGAGGAATGAGTCAGATAGACTCAAGGGGAATGAGTCAGTTAGACTCAAGAGGGATAGGCCAACTAGACTCAAGAGGAATTAATCAATTGGACTCAAGAGGAATGGGTCAGCTGGATTCAAGAGGGTTAGGTCAAATAGACTCTAGGGGCTTAGGGCAATTGGATTCAAGAGGTATGGTATTACAGGACAATAGGGTATTGGGTCAAATGGACAGTAGGGGTATGGGACAACCAGTCGATAGTAGGGGAATGGGGCAAGGGTTGGGAGGAGGAAATATGGGGCCAACAATTGACGGTAGAAGTATGGGGCCTCCTATGGATGGAAGAGGCATGGACGGCAGAAACATGAACGGAGAAGGGAGAGGTCAGCAGGAGGGGAGGTCGCTGCTGGACGCCAGGCAAGACAGCTTCTCCAACTCGCAGAAGGGGAATTTCCTTCAGCAACGCCAAGACTCCTTTAGTTCCTCCAAGCCTGACTCCATCTTCAGCAATAATGTAAGTTTAAGTTCGGCTTTCATATTTCCCTCAGGTATTTTCTGTTTTTACTGCGCCAGTTTCATTAACCTCAATATCGGTGACTATATTGCTTCAAAGTCATTATCATTAATTTTGATTAAATGGTAGGCTCCTAGGCTTTGTTTCGTGGTTTCAGCTCATCTCGATAATCACGGGATGCCCCACGGGGCCTCCTGCCTTGAGACCGACCACAGCTTGGTGTGACGTGTTGGACAGGGGGAACAGTCGATCATGTAATAAGATAAATGTCTTAAAAAGTTTTTAGTAAGTTTTTCTCAAGCAATATTTGTGAAAGCTTTAAAAGTAAAACTATTTACGCCCTTCTTTTTTAAAAAGGAAAACTTCGGTTCCCTAAAATAACCTTTTATCTCTTAACGAATTAAGCTCCTAAATTTGGAAGGGGTTCATTGCTTCTTGAAACCAATTTCTGGGTTTAAGTATGCTCCTGTGGTCGTAGAAAACTTAATTAAAGAGATTTAATTAAAAACTTAATTAAATACAAAAAATGTCTTTATAATTTATTATACACTTTAAAATATCATGTGGTTTGTGAGCTCACTTTCTTATTTAGATTTTTATTGCGGACATTTTCCATAGCGATTTTATGTAAAACAAAGTTTCACGACGTTTCGGGATCTGGCATCCGATCCCGACCTTAGGTGAACTAATATCTAAAAAATAACTTAATTAACACATAATTCGGACAGAGCCGGTATAAAGTTGAACACACATAAGTCTAAAGCAGTCAAAAAACTTACAAACCATTCACTAACCATACCACACATAAGAAACAAAACACGTTCACTCGTCAGGGAGACTCAAAGACAACTGTCAGTTGTCTTGGTTTGTTTGTAAGTTTTTTGACTGCTTGAAACTTTTACGTTCTCAGCTTTATACCGGCTTTGTCTGGATTATTTGTTAATTGTGTTACGTTTTAGATCTTAGTTCACCTGAGGACAGATCAGATTCTATATCCCGAAAGGTCGTGAAAATTTGTTTTACATAAAATCATGATGGAAAATATCCGCAATAAAATTCTAAATAAATCCACCATCACCAATAATGAATTTCAAACAAAAACTCACTATCTTGATGGTAGATTCAAGAGACGACACTCAGTCAAAGCAACCCTAATATTATCTTAACCACTTGAAAGCACTAAACTATAGATGCTGGAGACCGTCCTCTCTCAGATAGGTTGAAGGCTACCCTTTGAGGATAGAATCCAACCCAATCCAACACAATGATAGAGTTTCAACAAACATATTTTCATCCTTACGTTTAAGTACTGTACACCTAAATCTACCTATTGTATTCTATTTCCATACATAAAATTGTTGAAAATATTTTTCATATTTCTTATTTTGTAACACCTTCAAATTGTTTTCATAAATAATTAAAACTAAAAATTAACTAAATTAAAGTTAAACTCTTTAACCAAAATTATTTTATATTTTTGAGGATTTTTTTACACCGCTGAGGTGTAAGCAATACAGTTTAAGTGGCTAATGGCTAATGCGTCTTTACATTCATAGAATTTAGGAAGAAAATTGGGTTTTCGTACTTTAAAAAATTGCACTGAGCCCCCAAAAGTGACCCATTAATAAATGATGAAAACGGTGTCCCAATAATAAATTATAAAACACATTGAAATATTATAACGTGTACCTGTACCAAGATTCGTGATCCTTTTTGATTGATCCATGCAGTTTCCGGAACCATTCCAAGAACCACGTTTTAGCGAATTTCCCATAGAGGAAGAAGCTATTACCGAAAGCCTCTTGGCAAGACTTAAGCCCGGGACCATGTTTTTTTTTGTTTTGAGGTGCCTAGAGGCCAAAAATAATAGTCGTTAAAAATACAAATTCATATTTTTTCATTTCTTTATTTATGTGTCCGTCAACACTATAAGTCTGATAATAGTCCGATCTAGACCAAATTTGGTAAATACATGTATTTCTACATTTACTCGGGCGAGTTTGTAATCCAGAAATTTTTTAGTATAAAAATATGTTTGTTTTTTTTTTTTAATAAAAACATAAATTTATTTTTCTTTTTTCATAGAATTATAAAAACTATACAATTCAGTATTTTTTTTCTACATTTACCGAGATTTAAATCAAATTAAACTACTTAAAATATAGGAAAAGTAGAAAACTTTGGTTATAAGATACATAAAACTTTTATAGTCATAAAAATACAATAGTATTTTTATGCTTACTCAAACATTTAGAGTTTCTACCCCTTTTTTCTCCTGTTAATGGAGCATAGACAAACTCTGATTTATTAAGGATGTTGATCAAACGGTCATATATTTATGATATTGCTTTGGTTTGAGCCATGCATCCTTTTTTCTCCTGTTAATGGAGCATAGACAAACTCTGATTTATTAAGGATGTTGATCAAACCTGATATATTTTATTATTGATTTGGTAATTGGCTGGGCACTCAGGTCTGCTGCGTTGGGGGTATTTTTATTCGGGGAGCAAAAAACGGACATTCCCACTCTCATATTATTTAAAAAATTTTGATAAATACAGATAATGTTAATAAACAGAAAAAGAACAAAGAAAACGTTAACAATGGTTTTGAAAAACTTTACTCTTAAAATTACGATTTTACAAAACTTAAAAAAAGTAAATTATTAAAGTAATTCTTTACATGAACCGAAATTAATCATTAAGTAAATAAACTTCATATATATTGATAAATAAATAGCTTTTCCATTATTGTAGATGTAAAAATATTAAAATACAATCATAAAGGATACATAAGGTTTGGTACATGAAAGTTTTCGTTTTTGTGAGTTATATACACAGTGTCCCACGAAGGGGTTTAAACGTTTAATTTTATATTACGTGCCCATTCATGCACAGAACATTTTTAAACTTTACAAAGTTTACAAAGTAGGTTCTAAAAAATAATCTGGGAAAATTTCAGCTCCCTAACGTTCGTATAAACAAAATGGTGGCCTATTAAAAAACGACACTTTAAAAACATTAAAAAAGGGGTTTTTGGTTTTGTAAAATATTTTTATTCCTACATTATTGGGCAACTATAACTTTACTATAACTTTTAAATAAAAAATATAACCTAATGAAAAACCTTAAAGTCCAAAATTATTCAAACTGTAACCCATCCACAGCAACACACTGATAACAGCGCTTAAGAAATGATTCATAAGCTCTTACACAGAAACTCCGTGTTATCCGGAGAAGTTCCTCTTCTATTGATAGTTTTAGTTCCTCATAATTATTGAAGCTGTGGGTGTAAACCTTCAAGTAACCCAAATAAAAAGAAGTCACAAACAGTTAAATCTGGTGATCGGGATTGCCAATCTAAAATAAACGGTACCAGTGGACTGACACATACTTTCTCCCTTAAGTAAATTTAAAAAGACAATCTGTAATAAAACTATCATGTTCTACAAAGTTATTCTAAATATCATGTAATAATTTATTGTTGAAATTGTATGGGGGGAAACCCCCCCCCCGGTAATACCCACCTTTTTTATGCTGGTTTTGTTCGGTGATTTGACCTTACGCTTCATACCAAGTATCATGGAAAACGGTTGGAAAGTAAGGAAGAAATTGATTTTTTCATATTCTCCATAAGAATAACATTGGGCGCTTTCAGACAACGTACTGCGTTTATTGTATACAGTAAATTTAACTTTTCTCTGGAACCGTTAGTCGTAGACAAATAATTCAAAATACTAATTTGTTTAGTTTTTTAAGCTGGTTTCAATGGTACCAGACAAGTTATACTTTACTTTTATTGTTTTCGCTGAAATATAAAAATTTGATTTTTTCAACATTTAAAAGCCCATAACTTTTGAACCGTCATTTTTACAGATATGCGGGTGGTGTCAAATTATTTAGTACTCTGTACACTATAAACTGTCAAATTTTAATAAAAATCGTTAGAGCCGTTTTTGAGAAATTTGGATTTTTCACGTTTTTTAAGGGTTTTTAGGGGTGAACTACCCTTAAAAATCAAAAATTCAAAAAAATGAAAAAAAACACCTGGAGATACCGTAAATATATACATACATGCCAAATTTCATCTAAATCGGACCAACGGGGTAGGCTGTGGCACTGTACACATCCAGACACACACACACACGGACACACGGACGGACAGACATCACGTCAAAACCCACTTTTTTGGATTCAGGGGACCCCAAAACGGATATATCCACCCTCAACTCAAATTCGAAAATTTTGACGAAAACAATACTTTCTCCATATACTACGTATAAGGGGAGAAAGTAAAATCACTTCCACGACCAATCCAACGGTCATGAAGGTTGTCATTTAGTAATTGCTTGACATGATTTGCGAAAAGAGGTGGACCACCATCTTGTTGGAAGATTGATTGATCCATTTCTAGTAACGTCAAATGGGGCAAGACAATAAGATGTTCTTTTTTTGTTTCATTGTCTGAAATGTCGTTAGATAACCGCAACGTAGTAAACAAACCAGATAATAACTTATTAAAGTAGTTTTTATAAGAAGCAAATTGGTAAGATTTTCACCACCATTTTGTTTCTACAAAGCTTAGGAAACTGAAATTTTCCCAGAATATTTTGAGAGCCAGCTTTGTAAACGATGTAAAGTTTAAAAAGGCTCGGTGCATGAATGGGCACATAGTATAAAATTAAACGTTCAAACCTCTCCGTGGGACACTTTGTATATTGGAATGACAATTGGAATGGACATTATGAAATAAAATTTGCTGTCGCATGCAAATATCTAGCATTTCTAATACATTAATTCTTACTATTGGCCTTTATTATCCAAATATTTTCCTGTCATTCCCATTTAGTATCAACTTCCTTATACATTTTCTTCCAATACGACAGGAATAAATTGTAAAAACTCAATACAATCTACAAATATACCAATTAAAAACAATTGGGCCTAAAAATGTATTAAACAGTATAATAATTTAAAGTTGGAAGTTAGGCCTACTTGAGCCTTACTCTAAAAATATATGTTTAATAGCTCTAAGATAAGTCACAAATAAACCTAGATAAATAAAGACATCTTCGGCAGAAGTTAAACGATTAAAATACTTAAGTAAGTAAGAAATAAAATACTTAAGCTTTACTCATCTAAGCGTTTAAAAAATAATAATTAATTTTATACTTGTATTTTCTATGAAATTAAGAGGTTGTTTTGATTTCATAATTTTTGTATAGTAAAAATTAATAAAACCTTTGCGATACTTAGCAGAAAGCTTTAAAAAGGTTTTCGAAGAACGTAAATGAATTAAATTAAAGCAAGGTTTTCTCCAAACATGGAACAAAAGTTTGAAATAAGTTGTGATTGAATTCTCCAGGTAAAGTTTCAATGAACAAGAAAGAGGCTACTTTTTGAAAGAGCCATAGTAATAAGTATATCATTTCTTTAAAATACAAATTTCAATAACTCAAAATTCAATAACTCATATCTCAATAAATTCCTCACTTCCAAAGCCATTTCCTTTTCTAAAACATAGTTTTGAATTTAATAATGTATTTACCATCATGTATGTATATATTTAATATGGATGTATTATGGATCATCATGGATTTGCTTATAAAAAATAAAAACACGGTAAATCATATTTTTATTTGCTTTCGTAATTTATTTGATTAATTCTAGTTCCTGAAGTAACACGCATTGATAAAGTCTTTCAAATACTTTACTTTACAATATTATAATAGGTATTATACATACTTAGATAGTACTGACAGAACATCAATTACATTTAAATTTGAGATTCACATCCACAAGGAAAATATATATAATTCAAGGAAAAGTCGACAAGTAGTAAGAAATTCAGTATTCTGGACCTATAAAACATTCAGGCAGCACGGGTGAAGCCTGACAGACCTTTGTTTAAGCACAGCGGAAATCTTAAACTCAGCTTGTTTAACTGAGACGAGGTTCAATAAAGGCAATGTGTATACTGTTTAGTGACAACATAATTGCTAGCTTTGTTGATAGGTTTAATTATTGCTTTGTCTTTACTGAACTTAGTAGTAATTAAATGTTGTAGGAATAACATAGAACTACTACTCATTTTGAATACAACCTGCCACTACTTAGATTTATAATAAGATAAGAAATAATGTACTATAATGCAAGATGCAACATAGAGCTATATAAATTCTGAAATAACAAAAAACTAGTATTGGGACATTCTGCATTCAGCTCTAAAATAAATCACATTCGTGTTTGGGGTTACGCAAATAAATACTAATTAAATATTAAGAAATTAGTAGCATTTGAAGTGTGTACTTATACCTATTTCCCAGGTGACATAAAAAATCCTATAAAAGGATACTATCGGGTAGCCTAGACCAAAGACCATAATACTGCGGCGTATGTTGTGTCCCAGGTGTGGGAGTCCCAGGCAACAGTCAAGGAACCTTCGGGGATAGCTTAGAACGTAGAGTACACGACTGACGTATCTGTTGTGTGTCCCAGGTGTGGGAGTCCCAGGCAACGGTCAAGGAACCTTCGGGGGTTGCTTAGAATGTAGAGTACAAGACTGACGTATCTGTTGTGTGTCCCAGGTGTGGGAGTCCCAGGCAACGGGCAAGGAACCTTCGGGGATAGCTTAGAACGTAGAGTACACGACTGACGTATCTGTTGTGTGTCCCAGGTGTGGGAGTCCCAAGCAACGGTCAAGGAACCTTCGGGGATAGCTTAGAACGTAGAGTACACGACTGACGTATCTGTTGTGTGTCCCAGGTGTGGGAGTCCCAAGCAACGGTCAAGGAACCTTCGGGGATAGCTTAGAACGTAGAGTACACGACTGACGTATCTGTTGTGTGTCCCAGGTGTGGGAGTCCCAGGCAACGGTCAAGGAACCTTCCTTAGAACACGTATCTGGTCCCAGGCAACGGTCAAGGAACCTTCGGGGGTAGCTTAGAACGTAGAGTACACGACTGACGTATCTGTTGTGTGTCCCAGGTGTGGGAGTCCCAGGCAACGGTCAAGGAACCTTCGGGGGTAGCTTAGAACGTAGAGTACACGACTGACGTATCTGTTGTGTGTCCAGGTGTGGGAGTCCCAGGCAACGGTCAAGGAACCTTGGGGGTAGCTTAGAACGTAGAGTACACGACTGACGTATCTGTTGTGTGTCCAGGTGTGGGAGTCCCAGGCAACGGTCAAGGAACCTTGGGGGTAGCTTAGAATGTAGAGTACACGACTGACGTATCTGTTGTGTGTCCCAGGTGTGGGAGTCCCAGGCAACGGTCAAGGAACCTTCGGGGGTAGCTTAGAACGTAGAGTACACGACTGACGTATCTGTTGTGTGTCCCAGGTGTGGGAGTCCCAGGCAACGGTCAAGGAACCTTCGGGGATAGCTTAGAACGTAGAGTACACGACTGACGTATCTGTTGTGTGTCCCAGGTGTGGGAGTCCCAGGCAACGGTCAAGGAACCTTCGGGGGTAGCTTAGAACGTAGAGTACACGACTGACGTATCTGTTGTGTGTCCCAGGTGTGGGAGTCCCAAGCAACGGTCAAGGAACCTTCGGGGGTAGCTTAGAACGTAGAGTACACGACTGACGTATCTGTTGTGTGTCCCAGGTGTGGGAGTCCCAGGCAACGGTCAAGGAACCTTCGGGGGTAGCTTAGAACGTAGAGTACACGACTGACGTATCTGTTGTGTGTCCCAGGTGTGGGAGTCCCAGGCAACGGTCAAGGAACCTTCGGGGGTAGCTTAGAACGTAGAGTACACGACTGACGTATCTGTTGTGTGTCCCAGGTGTGGGAGTCCCAGGCAACGGTCAAGGAACCTTCGGGGGTAGCTTAGAACGTAGAGTACACGACTGACGTATCTGTTGTGTGTCCCAGGTGTGGGAGTCCCAGGCAACGGTCAAGGAACCTTCGGGGGTAGCTTAGAACGTAGAGTACAAGACTGACGTGTATGTTTTGTGTCCAAGGTGTGGGAGTCCCAGGCAACGGTCAAGGAATCTTCGGGGGTAGCTTAGAACGTAGAGTACAAGACTGACGTGTATGTTTTGTGTCCAAGGTGTGGGAGTCCCAGGCTACGGGTCAAGGAACCTTCGGGGATAGCTTAGAACGTAGAGTACAAGACTGACGTGTATGTTTTGTGTCCAAGGTGTGGGAGTCCCAGGCAACGGTCAAGGAACCTTCGGGGGTAGCTTAGAACGTAGAGTACAAGACTGACGTGTATGTTTTGTGTCCAAGGTGTGGGAGTCCCAGGCTACGGTCAAGGAACCTTCGGGGGTAGCTTAGAACGTAGAGTACAAGACTGACGTGTATGTTTTGTGTCCAAGGTGTGGGAGTCCCAGGCTACGGTCAAGGAACCTTCGGGGGTAGCTTAGAACGTAGAGTACAAGACTGACGTGTATGTTTTGTGTCCCAGGTGTGGGAGTCCCAGGCTACGGGTCAAGGAACCTTCGGGGGTTGCTTAGAACGTAGAGTACAAGACTGACGTGTATGTTTTGTGTCCCAGGTGTGGGAGTCCCAGGCTACGGGTCAAGGAACCTTCGGGGGTTGCTTAGAACGTAGAGTACAAGACTGACGTGTATGTTTTGTGTCCCAGGTGTGGGAGTCCCAGGCTACGGTCAAGGAACCTTCGGGGGTAGCTTAGAATGTAGAGTACAAGACTGACGTATCTGTTGTGTGTCCCAGGTGTGGGAGTCCCAGGCTACGGTCAAGGAACCTTCGGGGGTAGCTTAGAATGTAGAGTACAAGACTGACGTATCTGTTGTGTGTCCCAGGTGTGGGAGTCCCAGGCAACGGTCAAGGAACCTTCGGGGGTAGCTTAGAACGTAGAGTACAAGACTGACGTGTATGTTTTGTGTCCAAGGTGTGGGAGTCCCAGGCTACGGTCAAGGAACCTTCGGGGGTAGCTTAGAACGTAGAGTACAAGACTGACGTGTATGTTTTGTGTCCAAGGTGTGGGAGTCCCAGGCTACGGGTCAAGGAACCTTCGGGGGTAGCTTAGAACGTAGAGTACAAGACTGACGTGTATGTTTTGTGTCCCAGGTGTGGGAGTCCCAGGCAACGGTCAAGGAACCTTCGGGGGTAGCTTAGAACGTAGAGTACAAGACTGACGTGTATGTTTTGTGTCCAAGGTGTGGGAGTCCCAGGCTACGGGTCAAGGAACCTTCGGGGGTAGCTTAGAACGTAGAGTACAAGACTGACGTATCTGTTGTGTGTCCCAGGTGTGGGAGTCCCAGGCTACGGTCAAGGAACCTTCGGGGATAGCTTAGAACGTAGAGTACAAGACTGACGTGTATGTTATGTGTCCCAGGTGTGGGAGTCCCAGGCTACGGTCGAGGAACCTTCGGGGATAGCTTAGAACGTAGAGTACAAGACTGACGTGTATGTTTTGTGTCCCAGGTGTGGGAGTCTCAGGCTACGGTCAAGGATTTTTCGGGGGTATCTTAGACCGTTGAGTACAAGACTGACGTTTTTGTGGTTTGTTCCAGGTGTGGGAGCCCCAGGCGACGGACAAGGATCCTCCACGGGCCGATCCCTGTGAGTATCCCCCGGCCGGACCCGGCTCCCCAGTCGACGGCTCTTCTTCATTTAACCCTGATGTTAGATTGTCACCGGGCTCCCCCTATTCTACCTCTCCGACTTCCGATGATGAGAGCAGTAGAGAAAAAAGTATTCTGTCGGAAATTAAAAACCTCAATGAGTCATCTCTAATTTCGAATCAGACTGAAAGCGAAGAGTTAGACAAAAACAAAGTAAATACGTCACCGAATATGGCAGGATTAATGGAACCGCTTTATGACCACAGTCCTGGGGAAGTGTACACCATCCCTGAAGAGGAGGAGGAGATCACCAGCCCCACCTCCGGTGATGGAGTCACTAGTTTACGGAAGAGACGACTGGTCGGAGGTAAACCCACTCTCACATGCCCCGACATACACAGTCCGGAAACCGAAATTTCAATCCGTAAAAATAAGCTGTCTCTCTGTTTCTGTGTCTCTTTCTCTCTCTCTCTCTATCTCTCTCTCTCTCTACCCTCCCACTCTCTCTTGCTCTCATGTTACTCGTTCGTTCCCATGTTCCACTCGGGCGCACCCGGTTTTCTCTATAGCGAGTCCCTAGATCACATATACGTGCTAGTTCAGTCATACCGTTATACTACTGCATGTTTTAGAACCATTTACAGCTTCAAGTAGTCTCGTATTATGTGATTTTGTTTCCCTTATTTTCGTTACAAGCATCCTACATGTTAGTTCTGAAGCCTTCAGATAGCCTTTGTAATTTGCCGGTGAATTGTAATTATTGCACGTATACTACAACACCTACAACATTTACTATTACAATCGTGTAATGTTGTAAGTATTGATTCACAAGTTAGTAAGATTGTTTGTCTAGATTAAGTTAGTATATTTATTTAAATTTAATTTATAAATTTTAATTTTTAAAACGGTTACTTTAGGTAATTTATAAAATAAAGAAATTCTCATACATGAGTTATATTAGTTCTAATATTTTACTTCAAAGGGGCCTCTATCTTTAGAATAGTTATAAAATCATAAAAAATTATCTTAAGTATTTGCTATTTTTGTCATCCCTATATTTTAAAATAAGGGTTACATTAAAATCTGATATTACTTCATCCATACTGGATGTTCTAATAGTCCCTAACCCTAACGTAAGTACCACTTGACAGAATGATGTATTTAAAGTTTTGAATTTAACCCCATACTAAGGGATAGGGAAGTTTTTTAGCTTTCTCTTTTACTCTTATGCTAGCAGTACACTATCGCCGAACATTCACCCGAATGTTCGCGCCAAACTTTGTGCAATGGACGCTGACATTGAAGTTGCCGCTGTGTTTCTGTTTTATAGTTATGCTCAACTCAATTACATACCAAGACGAAAATTACGAAGCCATTGAAACTGTTTATTTTCACGTATCCGATTCCAAGCATCAATTATTACAAACTTTTTACCTTTATGTCTCTCGTGGGAAGGATCCCACAAAACAGACTCGCTGTGGTATAGTTCCAGAAACAACAGCGTTTTCTCATTAGTCCATAATAATATACCATTAGATCGCACCAGTCACTGCAATGAATAGTATAAACAGAGTGCGTCCGTGACAACACGAATGACAGCGAGTGTGTACAGGCTCAAGTTGGTGCCTGTCTGCGCTCGGCATTCGCCCTTGTTCGTCTCCTTTGATCCGTGGCGGGAGACCGCCAAAAAGCGAGAGCGCCCGAACACGAATATTGGCGATGCGAACTACCCCAAGTGTTCACGAGCACACCGGGTACACTATCGCGCTCGTCTTAGTACGCCTACATTCGGCGATAGTGTACTGCTAGCTTTACACTGATAACCTCATTAGTATATATTTTAATAGGAAATATTAGTTAAGGAGTGAGACTTTATAGGAACACCCGATATATTTTGAACGAACTAGAGAATTCTAAATAACTGATTTCTCGGTTACCCTCCACTTAAACTCCCCCCATCGTATCTGATATTTAGATAAATAATTTTCTTTGAAAAGTTGTTTGGTAAATTTCTCTTGTTAACCTGCTAATAATTAATTTACACAAGATCTGTTTTAATGCGAAAAATATTTTATGGAAACCCCTCTCTTCCTTTTTAGAATAGTTAAAATCATTGATGAGATTTAAAACCAATATTTTAACCGGCTGATTATTTAAACAGAGCTGACGATCTAATTTTTATGACGATTCTATTATTTAAAATGGACGGTGGCGACATCCTGTAATCCAGCTACTTGGAGGTCGGGAATTGTGGATAGTTGAGAGCGATGGTCGGTGAGTGTAGTGGTCTCTTGTGTGGATTAACGTCCGCACTATTGAATACTGCGTTAATCCGCCAAAACCATCCTCATAATTAGACAAATTCGTAATTTAGAGGCCATGGTTCGGATTCCACGTTAAACTGTAGGTCCCTTAGTTTCCATAGGATGTTGGGCTATTAATTAGCAGTCCTATCTATGGAACATGTCAGCCTTAGTCAGTAACAAGACTACAAGATCGCGCCACAATCATCTCACACTCAACTCTCATTTATACTTGGCTTAAAATACCTACCTTTTGGTATGGTTGCCATTAAGATTATATAATATAATCTAATCTAAAAATTCGTTAAAAAGTGCCAAAATGGAAAGTGGAATAAATAGTTCCAGGATACACTTATCCTAAATTCATATTTAAGATGAGTGCATATTTTATACCGCCAAATACGCTGTCCGAGTTTATAACAAGCAAAGTTTAGAAAATTTGGGAAAGAAAAAGGGAGGGAAAGATGTTTCTTGATCGAATTAAAGATACTGCACAGCTAGTATAAATCTCAGGACAGTTGCTGCGATTATTGGCCACGACAGAGACCCCATTTTTCCCGCGGAAATTGCCTTTATAATCATCATCCAATTGGAATTCAAATCGCCACCAACATCGAGGCGTTACAATCGTCCACCCATCAGCAGAATATTTCTACAGTTTTCAGTTACGTTAAAAATTACTTAAAGTTTTTGAGGTGACTCTAGTGTTGTGATAAATTATAACGTACAAACAGGGTGATTGGGGTAAGAAAAGAGATAATTTTGTTGTTTTCATCAAGTTATTGTTTAGCGCAGTACAAACAATTAAAATACTATAAACGCTTTGGTAAATATTTCTATATTCCTGTTTTAGCTTTTTGTCCTAAATTTGTTTTTCTCCATCCAAAGCACTGGTCAAATATTTCATGCTTTTTTGTTCAAAACTTAATTTATATTTTAAATCTTAAAAAATATAATTAGATTACAATTGGAAGATTTTATCCACTTAACGTTACATAGACATATTGTGCATATGATTGTGTAGTTACCAAGAATTAATTTTGCATCATTAGTATCAATTAGAATTAAGAAACAAATAATAATTTTTTTGAAGTTATCGTCAATTTTAAGTCTCACCATAAATGGGGGATTTTGGGGGCAACTCAAAATTTTCAAATGTAAAGCCCTATCGAGATGTACTTCATTTTAAACGTCTTGAAACTTAAAGACGATTGGTGAATATCGGGGTCTTCATCTCAACTCAGTACAAAATGGCGGCATTTTGAAAATTACGACCCTGGGGTTTTTAAGTCCCTCCCCCCTTTGGTTTTTGCTACAATTTACATATAAAGTGCTTTTAAATTATGAGATTCATTTTAATAGGTACATATTCTAACTTTTGTAGTAATTAAAAATGCTGGGATGTACCTAAGGTCTAAGATGTAGGAGTCAACTTCCGAATTTCTTATAAGGGCTATTTGACGTGTCGCATGACTAGCTTCTCATAAGGAATTCAGAAGTTCTGTCTCAAAGTTTCCGTTAATTTTAGCTCAATCACAATCCAGATGGAATATTTTTTGAATTCATATATTGCACAGTTTTCCGCAATAGCGAAACAACAAGTTCTAATTGTTATTTTTTATGATGATGTTGATTTTACAGATCACGTCAGTAGAAATAATAGATTTTAAAAATATCGTCTTAGCTGCCGTGTAAATCCCGGTGAAGTCCTTAACGGATGACGGATGACGGAGACGGATGTCGTGCGTTTCAACACCTATGGTGTCATAATCAAATCTTTTCAAACTTTAAACTTTTTTCAAAGGGTTATTTCATGGCTAAACACTAGGAAATTTTTAGTCACAAAAAAAACATAAAGCATGTGGGTCTATAATAATTAGTTGAGATGTGTTCTACCAGGTGGACTTTGTCTTCTGCTAGCTTTATTACTGTTTCTGTTGTTTGTTTTCAAAACTAATGAATGTTTCAATAATGTGTTTGATTTGAGAATACTTTTCTCATTTAATAGATGTCGTGGCTGAAATTTTGTGGCTTTGTAAATTTCATAATTTTTGAATGCTGTAATTTGTCCTTTAATACAGATGTGTAATGGAATAGAGTAAGATTTAATGTTTGTGTAAATGTGATTGTTATTGACTATGTGGGAAGCAAAATTGGATTTTGGATATTTGTGGCTTTAGGTAAATGCTCTTTAAAACGTTTCTCGAGTAACGTCTGCAATGTTCTCTTAAAAGTTGCAAGTGTTTTTTACCAACTTTATAACCTTTTCAATAAAGTTTCAAGTTTAAAAATATTCGATAATAGGAGTCGAAACGCGCGGCATCTGTTAAGGACAATGCCATGATTCACACGGTGGCTAAGAAGGTATATAACCTATTATTTATTCTAATAATTTGTTTCAACAGCAAAATTCTTGTGTTAGAATGCATAAGCTTGAATTATCATAAATTATTATGTAATGCAAAATAAACCAAATTTATTCATACATATTTTAGTAAGCTAAACATGATATACAGTGTATTCAATTCGTGTGTGGGTTAAGTTCGGGAATTTCACATCAGACGTGGTTGGTTTGTTAGGATTCACGTTAGTTTGACATTGAAAGTTAACGGTATGAAATTGCCAATAGTATATTTCATCACTAGGACCAAAAACGGGCGTTTTTAATCGCACATGTTATATATGTGGACAAATATGCGAGTATATATAAAAAAACCAATTTTGGGCCGTGTGAACTTGAAACTATATTTTTTGTCATACTTCAAATAAAATAAAACAAACTCGTAAAACGTTAATAATTACCTGATTTAGTATCAATTGTTGTCGACCATTTTTGTCACTTTAGACTAATCAGCTGTTTTGTTACTTACGTTGTAGCAGTTGATTCCTGTTTGGATGTTTAGGTTATGTCAGTGCTGATTTCGAATCAAAAGTATAATCAACAATGATATTTTGCTGCCTAGGATTCAAACAAATCATCATAATAAAAGATTTAGTCCTAGGAAGAAAAAGGCCAACTTTTGCTCTTCAACAAATGAATCTATACGGTTGTTTTCGAAGCAGTATGACGAAAACTCAGTTTTCATAAGATATTTCTACGATTCTGATTGGTGCATTTAAAAATTTAGATTTCAAATAAGTACACCGACACCTGTAAGTCAAAGGTTTCTGTATTGAAGCCAGCCTTAGACTCCTATCCTACTTTAATCCGAATAAGTATAAAGGCTAAATGCTTTTACTCTTATTTGGATTAAGCACGTCAATGTTCTAAGATTGACATGAAAAAAATATTGGCGAAACTTCAAGGTTACTTTGTCATCACTATCCAATACAAAAACAAATTAAAAATTAAAAATAATAAACTAAAAATACTAAAGCTTAATTATTC
This sequence comes from Nephotettix cincticeps, assembly GCA_023375725.1. Classification (NCBI taxonomy): domain Eukaryota; kingdom Metazoa; phylum Arthropoda; class Insecta; order Hemiptera; family Cicadellidae; genus Nephotettix; species Nephotettix cincticeps. Next base: position 19,798,227 of record CM041784.1, read on the forward strand.
AGTATTAAGTTAACATATGGACTTCATGTTCATATAATAATTCTTTTCCTACGCCCGTTAAAAACATACCGTTTTTATATTAAAAATTATATTAAAATTTATTAATATATAATTTATATTAAAAACAACTCTTTCCCGAACTGTGCAATTTTTTAGTAGTTGTTAACAATAAATTATCTTAGCAAATAATTTAAACATGGAGACTATTTTTTCACTTTGAGCACTTGTAAATAACTAAAGCAAGTTTAAAAAATGTTAGACCTTCGTGGAAGTATTTCTTGTATAATTTATTCCGTGGTTTTTATTTAAACTTGAACTTCTATTATATTGGATGGTTAACATACGAGTATATTAAGTAGTTTTTCTGCCCTTTGAAATAAAGCACAAAATCCCCAAATTACCCAAGCTGAATCTTTATTTTTCTCATTTTTAATCAAAATGATCAATTTAATCCTTACATGTCTTATTTAGGAAGTTTATAAGAAATAATATTAAAATATTTAACACCTTTGATTCAAAGTATGTATGACATTCAATGATTACGCTTGCCAAGAAAATCTGGGATACAAATGTTTTCTACTTCTTATATTTTTCAAAGTAGAGTTAAAAAACACTATCGCCTTCATTGCAGTTCGGTATATTGGGTTTTGGCATTATCTTACTCTAATTTTATTAGTTTATTTTCTGTATTTAGCTTTTTCTTTTTCCACACCGTGCATATTTCTCCATGGAAGGGTAGTTTCGTTCGTTTTATTCCTCTAATTCATTCGTAGTTTATCGAACCTTTTACAAAATTTCAATTTTAGTTAAATATATTTACATAAATTTCATTTCGATAAAAACAACTCGAGCCTACGAACAGACCATTCTAGGTCCATGTAGGTGATTTACTTCTTTTTAAATTATTTTTATTTACTTATTATGTTTAGATATAGATTTTTTCTGATTTTAAAAGTTGTTTCTGCTGTTTAACATCTGAAAAAATGTGTAAAATTTATTTTGTAACATAATTTTCAAAACCCATTTATTTTACTCGATTGAACTCACCCAGAAGTAAACGTGTTCTTTAATAAAATTATATCGAGGAGTGAGCACCTTATATTTTATTGTATTTTATTCCATTTTATTCAGCTTTTGTCTTTAGTTATTAAACATATTAGTGTATTCGTAAAGAGCTGTTTACGGCTAATATGAGACAGAATGAAATGAATTGACAATTTCAAAATGAAATTTTGAGTCGAGATCCAAAGATGGTTTGTCATGTTTGGTGTAAATCAAATAAAAACAACAATGAAAAAGCTATTTCCGAAATCTAATAAGAAACACAAAGCAGGCAAAACACGCGATTGCTGAATATATGATGAGGAATCTTGCAAACACCCAATCCCAAAACTTGATGATAAGCCAAAGCTTTATTGTAAAGGAACAATTATTGTAGTTAAGATATACCTATTCAGAATAACTTATATAAATACCGTAAACAGTCTGCAGAAACTGAGATTTCTTTACACTTTTCCCATATCAACAATGTTAAGTTTTCAACATTCACAGAGATGTTGTTTTGTACCAGAAATCCTTATATGTGGTATTATTTGAAATCACAATACTGTCCAACGATCCAACGATTTGGCACAATTATATAATAGGTAGGACTTACCTGTAAGCCTACCGTCAGGTAGTCCTTAGTAATATCAACCACGGGTTTCGAACTACTTTCAAACTAAACATCGGTTTATAGATTACTTAAAGCTTTTATTTAGATTTCTTCTTCGTGTTGTAGAAAGTAAATAAATGGTATCAGTATACTGACCCATACTTTCTATCTACAACAAGTTAAATTATGTTACTGCATTTAGATTATTATTGCGGACATTTTCCATCACGATTTTATGTAAAACAAAGTTTCACGACGTTTCGGTATCTGGAATCTGATCCCGTCCTCAGGTGAACTAATATGCAAAACATAACACAATAACACAGTGTGTTAATCGTGTTATGACTTAGATATTAGTATACAGTTAACACACTGTGTTATTGTGTTATGTTTTTGGAAATTGTTTCATGGAAATTGTGTTATGTTTTAGATATTAGTATACAGTTAACACACTGTGATCAGATCAGATCGGGATCAGATTCCAGATAGCGAAACGTCGTGAAACTTTGTTTTACATATAATCGTGATGGAAAATGTCCGCAATAATAATACAAATAACATAAATCCACCATCACCAATAATGAATTTCAAACAAAGAAGTTTAATTAATTGTTAGACATTTTTACTACTACTATTACTGTGGTTACTATTATTACTACAGGATCACTTGACAGTATTGGCTATTTAAACCTTTTATATTAATACTAAGAGATCCTGAGGATGCTCACTATGATTGTAATTTCAATATTTTCATTACTTTGTAGATTCATAAAAAACTAATAGAAAAATCAGCTCCACAATAAATATTATTCAACAGATTACAAAAATGTTTACAACATTTCTACCATTACATCCCTGTTTAATATCATTCCGATACACACATTCTAATTTCAAACTAATCCTATGAATTTTTTAAAATTTATGTTTGACGTGAAGAATTTTTTGGAGATTTTAAAATTTATATTCAATTTTATCCAGTTTTTGAAACCTTTGAAACTTGTAACACACCTTCGTCCCGTCAAGGTCTACTAATATATGTCAAAAAAAGCTTTAACAATTTTCAAATAGCAACCCTACTTATTTATTACAGAAAAACGACACTGAAGTAGACAAAAAAATTTATTTTAGACGTGAATATTTTAGTGCAGGCTACACCGCCTAGTCGTAAGCGCATTGTAGTCATGGTGATAATGGGATTGGTCACCTTCCTTCCTACGAAAAGTCTCAGTTGTCTGAAACCTGCAGGAAATTTTCTTTTACGATGTGATAAGATCGCGGTCTCAAAATCCCTCCAATCCACAACAACAAACTCCTATCAAACTCCATGTTATTTGTTGGTCATTTTAGTGTCTGCATTACCTCCTTCATCTCGGATTGTTATTTTCGTTAGAGTATAACAATCCTGACTGGGACGGTGGCGACGTCCTGTAATCCTACTACTTGGAGGTCACGAATTGTGGATAGTTATGAGAGATGGTCGGTGGATGTAGTGTTCTCTTGAGTGGATTAACGTCCGCACTATTGAATATTACATTAATCCACAAAGACCGTCCTTATAATTAGACCAATTCGTAATTCAGAGGCCGTGGTTCGGATTCCACGTTAAACTGTAGGTCCATTAGTTGCCATCGGCTGTTGGGCTATTAATTAACAGTCCTGCCTATGGCATGTCAGCCTTAGTCAGTAACAAGACAACAAGATCGCGCCACTATCATCCTACATTCATTCCTCATTCATACTTGGCTTAAAATACCTACCTGGGTAGGTCGTCATTTCAGTTAAAAGTATAAAGTAATTTTATAGTAACATTTATTTACGTTAAATCTTGCCTGTAGATCTTAAATCTTGTTTGGTTCCCTATGTTAATCTAGATTTAAGAACTACAGGCAAGATGAAGGTAAATAAATATTAGAGGAGAGGAGGGTATTATGGAATACCATTTACATTTTTGTAATTAACTTAAAAAATGTATAGGAAAAAACTCCAAAATTTCCATGAATATTTATACTATAATTAAATAAAGAACTGTTAACAGTAAAAGTATTTATAGTAATTTTATTTGCATCAAAATTTATATGTTTCATAAAAAACTACAACTGGAGGTTAATATGGTACAGTCGGGCAATATGGAATAGGTAGATAAAACCAAATATACTTGACAATAACCATTTATTTATGAATACAAAGATCATATTAAATCATATTAAATGTCCGAAAACAGTTTTAAGATAATTTCGACTTTAAATTTAGGTTTTACAAAAGACAAAGCCGTAACCATCTTTCTCTTCTCCGGAACGGTTAAGGTGAACTAATTTTAATTTCTTGACTACGGTTTTTCAGGTTAGATTTCTTTTTCATCATTATTTTTAATGAAATGAACCTTATTGGATTATATGGACTAACATACATTTACGTTGGGTAATATGAGATAAGATATGGTAGATAAGAAACCTAGCTAGAATTCCATAATACCCGACACGCCATCTTTGAAAACAAACCTTTACATTGACCAACTAAGCAAAGTGATCTAAAAAGCTATTACGACATCATAAACTACAAGTTTCTTAGTGTAGATTGCGCTTTAAAACGATGTTCAAGTTAAATAAGTAATATTATACAAAAATGTTTGAAAAATTACCTTCAAAAACTGATTTAAAATACTAAATTGTTTTATAGCTGATTCCAATAATACTTTACTAAAGAAGATTTCCATGTAATAAAACTATAAAATCTATCGTTTTTCACTTGTCAATTATGTGGAAAATGTTACAAATATCGTGAAGAGTTCAAAATAATTCTTAGATAGCGTATGACGTCAAATATACTGTATGATATATAACAGTAACAGAAAATAGGATACAAATTAAAAATTGAAAATTTAAATTATTTTCAGATTCACATACTTAAAGCACATGGATCCATGTAATACGTTTAGAAATCTGGTTGAATAAATATAATTTATTTTCATTTCATACTGTGAGTCACAATAAACTTCTTATAAAGTAAATTAAAGTTGAAGAAATTGCCACTCATTGTTGCATCTGGAGCCAGTCAAAGGTGTTAGACAATTAAACCTTTCAGCCCTTATTGTAAAAATTATGCTTTTAACTTGATTTGGTTCACGACCAGTTGAATTTTCAGATACAATAATAATACGGAAATAATCCTGGAACTAGAATATAGTTCCCATATTTCTTATGAGACCCAATTATTACAAAAGCATGAGAAAATTATTTACTATGCTAATTAGCTTATAACAAGGTTTTTTACCTTGATAGTACAAGAAAGAACATTATTTTTAGCTTTAAAAAATGAAACATAGAATTCTGCCCTGTGGGTTTCTAAATGGCAGCAGTATTTTGACTGTGCAAAGGTAGCTTAGTAATTAGTTTCTTAATTAGGAGCTAGTATGAATGTATTAAGGGGAGCAGGAAAGGAAAAAACATTATTTTTTTCAAAAAAGGTTTTTACGTTTTTTTAGTAGTATTTTTCCTTTAGTAAAAGTATAAATATGAATAGTGTGGTATCCAAAAATAAGTAAAAAATTAATTTAAGTAGTCATGTGCTAGCCAATATTTCACCCACCAAGTAAAAACCGTGATTTTTCGAAAGTTTCATTTTTTCTATAAAAAGGTGCATTTATCTCTGTAAAGGCTGAATCTACAAGTCTGATTTCTTTTATAGATAGTATATATATAAAACAAGGCGCATTTTTATAACTTTACTGTATCCATAAGGGTAGGCACTTTTTTATCATAGTAAAATTGAAATTTTTTTACAAAAAATACTAGAAAATAAACAATAAACACAGTACCTCCCCACTCACATCCCTCACTCGCTTGAACTATTTTTGTAAAAGTCAAATCATGCTAGGGGCACGGTCGATGAAGTTGCACGCCACCCAAATCTGTCAGTTACCCCGACTTGAGCAAAGGTTAAACTTAAAAATCACAAATTATAGATGTCGCACTTTGAAAGGTCATTCAGTAGTATTATTATGAAGTAACCAAACACAGTTCAAAAATGTATAATATTACGGTATAAACAAATATAGTTTTTTAAACCTACCTTTTTGTAAGCTATTTCTTGATCATTATTGAATACTGAGAATTTTAACGGCTTCAGAAAGAATCCAGTTCGTGATTTGTTATAGATGGATATAGTATGGATTAAATACATCCATACTGTAGCTATGCAGGCTATAATAATATATTTACATAAAGTAAAAGTTCTAAAATGTTAAAATTAATTTTGTGATATTTTTTAGTCTAGGAAAACAAATTACTAGTAAAGTAAAACAAGCTATAAAACAATGGTTTTATCTAGGGAAAATACGAGCAAAGAAAGAAAGGTTTTAATAAAAGTTTTTTTTCTACGAAAGAATACAATCATAGTAAGTATAGCTTTAATATTGTATGTGCAGGGAATCAAATTCCTAGTAAAGTAAGAAAGACTGTAATATTGCGTTTTCGTTGCTGAAACCAAATTTATACGTAAAATAAAAATGCTTTGATATTTGCGTTCGTTATACCGGAAACCTAATGCAGCACATAGCAAATAAAATGGCAATAATCATATTATACGTTCGCTACCAAATATCTAATTTCTAGCAAAGAATATTCATGTTTCTTAGTAGACCTAATTAGTTGTGTTCACTACTGAAAACCAAATTACTAGTATTATAAGAAAGTATGGCCCTAGCAAAGTATAAAAATAACTGCATTTTTTAATGTTTGTTAGTGGAAACCAAACGACCAGTATATTAAGGTAGGGAGTAATAATGTATAGTCCAATGTAGGTGATTGTCACATCGTTGTAGAAATGGCTGCATACATTAACCTGGGTCAACAGTCTTGCACTATATAAGTGTCAAATCTTTTTGACTTTTTCCGTTATTAAAAGCGGGGTACTATTAGGTTTATATTGAAATCAACTAAACTATTTATTTCTTTTTTAACTATTGATGTAAAATTTGTATAAGAACACAGTTTCAAATTACCAATCAAATTAAAAAATAAGCTCACTATTATTATGTTGTATGCCAAATTCAAGAGTACTTAAACGATTAAGGAAATTAAAATGACAGCTCAGTCAGTGACTAAGGATTTAATAACGATTTAGAGGTAAGATACAAGGTGTATCTGAAATTTACTGAGAAACTTTGGGATTTTGGGATCTTGAGGTCAAAAGAAACAAAATATGCCCTGTAAAATATGGCTCTATCTCGCTCCACTTTCCGTCTATGGGCGTTTTTTTATAATTAAAAACACATGCACACCAAAGTTCCTAAGTCATAGAAAGTTATGACTTGCTATGACTTTGTAACCACTTTAGGTACCAACTTCAAACGTGGTACTTTTATGAGTACTAATAGGACCTATTTTTGTGCATAGTATCGAATTTCTACTAGGTATCATATCGAAATGGCGGTCATTTCAATTCAATTAATTTCAAAGCTCAATAGTTTAAAAATCATGTGATTTACAAAAAAAATAAACAGACACAATGAAGCTGCAAAATTTAATTTCCTTTAAGAAAATGTAAAATTGTAATAGGGTCATAACACAAATAACGGAGAAAAATACGTTTTTCTAAAGCTAAAACAGTTAATTTGGGCTTAAATGAATTAGCATGTAATAGCCTAACCTAACTATATTGAATTTTCATTGTTATTCTTGTGTTATGACTCTATTATAGTTTTACATTTTCTCAAAGCAAATTAAATTTCGTAGCTTTTCTTTAAATCCCATGGTTTTTGAGTTTCAAAAGCTTTCAAGCTTTCAAAAATTGAAATGGCCGCCATTTTGAATTGTTACAAAGTAGAAGTTTAATACTATGCAATAAAATAGTTCCAATGAGTACTCATACTCGTACCAAGTTTGAAGTTTGTACCTCCAGTGATTCACAAGTTATAGTAAGTTATGTAATAACACATACACACTGACAGACGGAAAATGAAGCAAGAAAGTCGACATTGACATTTTTGGTTTGTTTTGACCTCAGAAAAAATATCCCAAAGTTTTTCTGTGTATTTCAGATACACAATGTATAGATATCCGTCACCTTTGCCCAGAAATAATATCTCAAAAGTATGTTAGAAAATTCCAAAGTAACCCTACATGTTTAATATGTTTTAACTAACAGTAAACACAAACATGGCGAACTTAGTTGCCCGCGACACGTGCTTTCTGGGAACTGTAACAAAGGCCACTGAATCAAGATAACATACAAAGTGTTCATGTCTAAAACTAATAAAGGTTTTCAGCTAAACATAACAACTGGTGACACGAAAAAAGTTGTAAAACAGTTCACGACGAGATATAATCATGCAGGGTGTCCTATTGAATGCTCCTCATTATTATTTTATTATTGGAAGTTTTCAAATAATCTTTGACGCATATCTCGGGCATCACACATACTGTTTGGTACAGTAATAATAATTGTACAGTAATATCACAATCGCAACTATATAGGGATAGTGGGGTATTTTTTTTTAGTGATCCCCTTTTGCACTAATTTTAACTGCTTAATTTTATTACGAGAATTATGGAAGAAAAAGAATTCTATAAATTAAAAATCCCTCTGTTGATTTGATCGATAATTATGGCAAAATAAAGCTTAAGAGAGGTGGTCAAAAAATAAATTTTTATTTTATGGAGAGAAAAAATAGAGTTCTAAATAATTATGTATTTTATTTCCAACGAAAACAGTAACTCAGGAGCTGTGAAAGTAGCAAATTTGTCAAATAAGGTACAAGTTCTGTATATAAACATATTTCAGTAATATTTTGTATTTCTAAATGTACAAATTAGCTTATTATAATAGGCAATTATATTTTTCCACGAATTGTTTTTAATCGGTAGATTTTGAAAGTTTTTCCATAAATAAATAAATATGTATGTATTTTTTATCTGAGTGATATATTACATAGTAAATTGCATAGTGACGCAAACTAAACTAAAAAATCCTAGTTTCTTGAGAAAATGGTACATGAGTAAGAAAAAAATTATGTTCTTCCGAAATCAAGTTTAAAATTTAAACTTTAGTAACAATTGTATCTACACTTGCTTAAAATACTAATCCTATCCTAATATGAACGCATACTTGTAAATTTACTTGACTAAAGCGGTTTTAATAGTTAGTCTTAAATTAAAGCTGAAATGACTAAGAATAAAGATATATAAACAATTAAAAATCTATATGTGTTAGATTTTTGGACCACCCAACTCCTCATAAAGAAGGAATGTTCTTTTAACCTTCATAAGATTGATTCCATTTATATTAAAATGTTATTGATATTAAATTAGATCATTGATTCATAAAAATAAAGAAATAAAACCCACTTCTTCATAAAGGATATATCCTGTGCAAGAGACTTCGTTGCATGTTTTGAGATAAATTAATTATATTAAAAATAAATAGCTTATATTAGTCAAATTATGCTCTATAAACTAGACTTTTGTTGTAGAAATACAGTATTACTAGAAAAAGAAGTTGGCTATAATATTATGACTTAAAAGTTAAAATGTAAAATGCAAAGGTGTATTTATGCACACAAAATTCAATGTGTTTGTTTAACCAATTTTCATTCAATTTTATAAATATCCTGAGAAATATGTTTAAAATTAGTATATCATATTTTTTAGATGTAAAAAATAACGACTGAGTTGAATTGATATGTAATAAAATAAAATTTAAATTATCTGAAGTTCTAATGTTTTGTTTAACCACTTCTACTTATTCACTTGTCAATCACCACCTGTCATAATAGTTTCAAACGAATACATAGATAGAATTCAATCGTTTTATTTTTCATTTCATTGTTTGAATACCTGTATCAAATGAAATCTGTTGTGTTCAGTAAACAAGGCGTATCAATTTCATTAGCATAGAAAACTTTGAATTATTCATGACTACGGTGGACAATCATTAGTGACCGTTTCCTGTCTAGTTTGGCCGTTCGCTCCATTGTTAATTTATAATTTATAATTTCAATCACTCAGTTAACTACTCATAGTTTAATTTTTATATTTGGTTCAAAACTTTTAAACCCTTTTACAACTGAAATATTTCGGTTGACTATTTTTGCAAATGTCTTATGGAAAAGTGAGCTATTCTCATGACCCGCATGGTGACAGTTAAGCCCGGGACCATGATAGAAGTTTATAAACACCTGAACACGTTTTGAGGGGGCAAAATTATGAAAATCAAAATTTAAACTTAAAAGTTTTCTTTTTACATAAGTTTTATTTTAATACAAAACAATTCGAGCCTACGCACGGACCATTCTAGGTCCATGTAGGCCATTTCCTACTTTTTACGTTTTTTATTTTATAATTATGTTTACCTATATATTTCTCTGTTTTTCCTGAATTTATTTCTCTTGGTAAAAATTGTGAAATGTGTATAATTTATTTTGTAAAAAATTTCGTTTTTTCTGGAATAAAATTGATTTTGACTTGACGTTTCAGTGCCACCGTGAGCCAGGAGCGGTGTTCTATGGATTTATATCATTGGGGAGGGAATTCCAAATACGGCAATCTGTAACTGTAAAAGATCGATTGTAAACTGTTGTTCTTTGTCGGGGAATTGGTTAGATTTGAAGATTTGACGAGCCAGAGCGAGTATTTCTTGCGTCTCTGTTATCCAAAAATTCAAAGTTGACAGCTAAATAATGGAAATTCTAAAATTGATCTCATTAAAGGTAACTTTTTGTGTATACAAGTTTTTAGTATATTTTTTATCTTTTACGTTTGTATTTTGTAATATATTGATAATAATTCAATGTAAAGTACTCTAATGATCTTTTTGAAGATAAACCATTATTATTCTTATTTTGCCAATGCGAATTTACCTTAAATCGGATAGTTTTAAAAGAGAAGTGTGATTGTAATAAGGTGTAACTCGGTCTTCTTGTTTAACACAAAATAAAAAGCGAATGCCATAATTTTGAGAGCGGGTGAAAAGATTGCATCTTATTCTGTGTGTGAATACCAGATAGTTTGGTAGTTTTGTGATTTATTAAAAAATATAATGAATAAAAAATTATATTAAAGAGATGGGGGAGATAGGATTGAGTCACAGAGACTCCAATACTAAGCTTGGATAGGAGAGATTTTCACGATTGAACGGTAGCTAAAAAACCGGGATTAAAATGTTAGTACTAGATTAAACCTGGCAGTTTTAGGGGTTTGGAATTCCCTTGGTTAGAATAGACTAAACTACCCCATATTTCCGATCGATACAATTTCCTTTTTCTGGTGTGAGGTGAAAAGAAGTTCTCATTATCTATGACGAGCCTCATAAATTCACTCATGACAATCTGACTTCTAGAGATATGTATGGTCAAATAGCCTTCGAATTTTTATCATTCAACAAAAAAGGTAAAATAGGTCAAATATTATCTAGTTCTACCAAAGTGGTTCCAAGTGGGTGATTGGACTTCCAGGAGTCGTCGGTAGAAGTTCGTCTACCGTTATTAGCATGTCTCGTTACATTTAAATCATGAAATTACTAGGCAAAAGATTTGTTCAATACCTGTAAATAAATTGTATATATTTTTACGTGTCCATTACCAGTTTTATAAGCGTTATTTGTAAATATTACGACTATCTCTCTAAAGAAGGATGAAGACAACTTGACGTTTTGAGAGTAGATGATCCCTTTCAGATTGTAAACCACTGTCTAAATGTCGATTTGGGATAACTTTGGAAGTATCAGGTGATTTTATACCTTATTTTGGAGTAATATTTACTAATTGATGTAAACTAGTGCGTTTCATGTGTCGTGTCTGTGTGTGCAGGTCAAATGGGTGGCAGCACTGAGGAGGATTACACCGGCGAAGGGATTTACTCAAGGACGTTTCCCCGGCCCCAGAACCCAGCCCTGAGGTCTACCCTCGGTATGTAGTCTTCATTTTTTCTAAAACCGAAACCATCCTTTCACTAACCATAGCCACAGTACCCGAAACCAAAACCTCATTCAACCCGCAACCAAAACCTAACCTCAAAACCTATCCTTGGCTGAAGAGGACATAGTCCTGTAACAGCCGCAGTGGGCCTTCAGCCAGGGTCTAGGACTTTTGGCAACCTCGCCTATCCCATTCGTCATCGCAGGGTAAGTGCAGGGGATAAAAGTGTCACAACCCGTGGTCCGGACTTTTGGCAACCGCTGTTCTCCCTGGTGGGGATTTCAGGGATTTCGTTCGTTCCGGGCGGGGTTGAGGGTGAGGGAGAAAACGTGCTAGAGAATGGCGAGAGGGGAGGCGCCGGGCGAAGACAGACGAAGAATAACAAAACACAACGCATGATACCCAATTCCTTCAAGTGTGGGATTACTAACTGTCTAAGAACTGTCTGTTGTTATGTTTGAACTATGTTTAGAGGTACAATATTATTAATTGTATCGGTCTTATTTTTAAACCCATACATAACTTCTTGAGGGAAGAATTAACGATTGATATTTTCGTTACACTGTATGTTATATATTCCAAATATTTACTCTTGGAAGTTTCTCTGGTCCTAGAACCCAGCCTTTCCTCAACGTACGTACTCCATTTCGATATATGGACAATTTCCTGAAGGCATACAATGGCATCAGATATGTACAATAACTCGCTTCATTTGCTAGGGCCCCAGTCCCCGTACTAGTAGTTGTAGTCAGAAATCCTAGTGTCGTAATCACCGACCACAACGGAAAGTCAAAAACAGCCAAACATTAAACAGTTTGTCAGTACATATCCAAGCAAGAGCCTAGATGTGATGTCGCAACACAAATAAATCCACATACGACATAGAAGCCCGAGTTAGAATCAAAAAACAACTCATGGCCGGGGGGCTCTGGGCACAGTAATGAATCGAATAATCACTCAAAACACCAAACCTACAATTGAAATCACCCAGGCTCTGTAGTTGTTGTCGGCAGTCCTTTTTCAGTCCAGAAATTAGAAATCCTGTTTTGAATAGAAATCCTTTAAGTTCAAGGCTAAATGCATGTTCAAACGTGTATATGAGTAGAGATAGTATTAAAACCTAAGTCAACGCACTTAACATATAGAAATTCAGATTCTGAACAATAATATTATAGAACACGGATATATTTAGAGAGTTTGTAACAATAATAAAAGGTTTTCGAGGTGGCTTGTAATTCGTAGTGAAATTTATTTTGTATGTATAGACAACAAACGAATCCCATGTATATACGACATGATGAAGCCATTTCAGTTGATAGTGTAGTAAAAGTTAATTTTAAATGTTACAAGTTAAATGTCATAAGAAGGTTTAAGTGACAAATTTTAAAAGCGTATTCTTCAACACTGTAGAGTAAGTGCTCCAGTAACCAGACTGTAAACGTTCTCTTCAGATGTACAGATGCACGCTTCTACAGGGTGTCCATGATCAGCGTTTCAGGACTTCGGTGAGTGATTAAGTACGTTAAAAGGAAGAAAAAAGTTCCAATAGAGGTATGGCCTAGAACGCTTATTTTCTCAGATATCCGCCATTTTGTATTTTTCACAAAATATTTTTTAATTCAAATATTTTTTTAAGGGATTATTTTGAAATTTTGTATGTTTTTTAGACTAGTAGATTAGTATTATTGAAAAAATAACTAGCATGATCCAAGCTCAAAACCCAAAATGGCGGCCATTTAAAATTTTAAAACTTAAGTACTTTAACACTAAAATTTAAAATGGCCGTCGTTTTGGATTTTGAGCTTGGATCATGCTAGTTATTTTTCCAATAATACTAATCTACTAGTCTAAAAAACATACAAAATTTCAAAATAATCCCTTAAAAATATTTGAATTAAACAATATTTTGTGAAAAATACAAAATGGCAGATATCTGAGAAAATAAGCGTTTTAGGCCATACCTCTATTGGAACTTTTTTCCCCCTTTTAATGTGCCCAATCACTCACCGAAGTCCTGAATCGTTTTTCATGGGCACTCTGTATATAAAATGACAAAAATAATTAACCACAATCCTATCTAATTCCTAAACATCCCAGTGACACCGTAACAATAAGTTGGTTTCTTTTCAAAGAGAGCAATTCTATGTGGAGATAGAACATTTTTGAAGGCATATACGGGCAGATCTTTGTGTTTAGTATGTTGTTGTATGGAAGGATACATTGAGCATTCAGGATATACGGTGAGGGCCACTAAGAGTATGCTAAAAGCTTTAAAAGAATCTTTACAGTCGTCTTTATAGCTCAGTTTAGCAGTTATTCTTACTGTTTTTTGTATAATTATAAGGAGTACAGTTCCAATCTCAATGGACGAATTAAAGTCGTGTTTACTAGATGGTAATAAATTACAAGACTCAGAAAAACAAATTAAACTTGGGATGAAGGCACGATTTTACAAACACCATAGAGCACGGGATCTGTTTGAATTCCTGATTTGAAGAGAAAATATGCGGTTATATTAAAACTTAAAGAGTAACAATCATAATTTGTTGAAGTGGACAATGGTGCTCGACTTCGGAGAATCAGAGAGAAACTAATTAGGACTTGCTGTAAATCTTCTTCTGAGGATCCTTTCCAGATTGTAATGCTATTGAAAACATGAGACTTAAAAGAGCTTAGTTGCTATCCTACTGGATGCTATCTTAACTACGTATCACATGAATGGCTGAGCTTACCTTGTGGCAACTTAAAGTTTACATGCTATTTCCAGGAAAGCGTTGCATCTATGAAGCTCTTTCAGGTGCTCCTCTTGCTCAACTGGGGCCCGTTTAGTAAAGATACTAATATATTAGTTACTAGTTTAGTATTTATCAGTACACTACCTACTTCAATAGTACTAATAATTTAGGATTATTAACCTTTTTACACAATATCAATGGATTTTACAATTTACGTGATAACTAGATTACTAGCCACGAGACAAATATTTATATTCATCAGTTCTGACCTCTTTCACGAGTTTTAACAAATTTAGCTAGGCCCATTTTATTTTGTGAATCAATTTAAATAATTAATTCTATCTTTGAATAACCTTTGATTTACTGAGTTATAATAGCATATTAAATACTGTAATGGGTTGCTAACTATTTATGTTCATTGCAAAAATACATCCTTTAAGATTGTCAGTTCTGTAATCGTCAATTTGTGAACTGTATCTATAAGGCTCTTCCTCATCACTACACTTCTTTAGATATTCATTATTTTCTTTTTTCGAATATAATGTGTTATTTGATTGTTATATTTCTTTTTATATATTATATTTATTTTATTTGTTGTTTATTTTGCTGGATTGTTTTTTGTGGATTAAAAATTACGATAAGGGAATAGATTAAAAGTTTTTTGAAATAAATACGTAAATATAGAAATAAACAAGATTTTTACAGTTAACATTGCACTAAAATTCGTAACGCCAATTCTTATACCAATACAATACAGTTATTTTGCTACATAATCTAAGCTATGAATTCCATATAGTAATGTTTCTCAGCTCCTTTGGTATCCCAGTAACCCTAAAAAATATAAATAGCCTATGGTAATAATATTTTTAGTAAAAAGTACCATTTAAAATTTACAAAAAATCAAACGCCTAAAGAATATTTAAAGCTTTACTACCAAAAGTTGAATTATTTTAAATTCGTTCTCTTTAAAAAATGACAAATTTTTAAATGAATTATAACTTATATATAAAGAACGCCAATAATTTGACCTTCGTAAACTAAATGGACACTGTAAAAAGTTTTTTTAGAAAAATAATGGGCGAACTTCGACAGCTAAATTGTAGAACAACTGATCTCGGGCCATATGTACTTATTTTATCCAATTTTATATCCCATGATTAATTATTTTCACACTACTTTATATAATATAATGACTTCTAGTGGCATTGGCCGTCCCTTACATATATTGATATTTAATTTTAAGATTATTTAATTTTATGTTTTGTTTTTCATTTTTTTAATTCTTGAACCATCAGCCACTAGAAGAATGACTATGATAAGATAAGACTTGTTACTGAGCGGCAAGCTCCCAAGCGTTGAATAAACAAATGTTGAATGAAAGAAACCCCTAATCCAGGACACCTTCCTTTGAGAACGGTTAGGTTGTACGCGTCCGAGGCTCCACTTACTGTTTTATTTCATGGGAAAATTAAGAAACACACGATTGTTTTGAACGTACTTGAGAACGTGTATTTTATATTGTCAAGAGTATTTAAATTAGACACATAAATCTAATCGAATAAATACCTCGCGTCGTAGTGTATAATTAATTTGCAAAAGCATCAGATGGGACTCAGCCAACGCTATCGATGTAATCGCGTCGGTCTACTGTCAATGCATAAGCAAAAGCATCAGATGGGACTCAGCAATCGCTATCGATGTAATCGCGTCGGTAAATAGAATACGCCATTGTAGAATACACCATTCTTGTCACGAGAGGTAGAGGAGAGAGCTCAGTCTACTGTCGGAATGCATAATCAGCAAAACCATCAGATGGGACTCAGCAATCGCTATCGATGTAATCGCGTCGGTAAATAGAATACGCCATCATAGAATACACCATTCTTGTCACGAGAGGTAGAGGAGAGAGCTCAGTCTACTGTCGGAATGCATAATCAGCAAAACCATCAGATGGGACTCAGCAATCGCTATCGATGTAATCGCGTCGGTAAATAGAATACGCCATTGTAGAATACACCATTCTTGTCACGAGAGGTAGAGAGGAGAGAGCTCAGTCTACTGTCGGAATGCATAATCAGCAAAACCATCAGATGGGACTCAGCAATCGCTATCGATGTAATCGCGTCGGTAAATAGAATACGCCATCATAGAATACACCATTCTTGTCACGAGAGGTAGAGGAGAGAGCTCAGTCTACTGTCGGAATGCATAATCAGCAAAACCATCAGATGGGACTCAGCAATCGCTATCGATGTAATCGCGTCGGTAAATAGAATACGCCATCATAGAATACACCATTCTTGTCACGAGAGGTAGAGAGGAGAGAGCTCAGTCTACTGTCGGAATGCATAATCAGCAAAACCATCAGATGGGACTCAGCAATCGCTATCGATGTAATCGCGTCGGTAAATAGAATACGCCATTGTAGAATACACCATTCTTGTCACGAGAGGTAGATGAGAGAGCTCAGTCTACTGTCGGAATGCATAATCAGCAAAACCATCAGATGGGACTCAGCAATCGCTATCGATGTAATCGCGTCGGTAAATAGAATACGCCATTGTAGAATACACCATTCTTGTCACGAGAGGTAGAGAGGAGAGAGCACAGTCTACTGTCGGAATGCATAATCAGCAAAACCATCAGATGGGACTCAGCAATCGCTATCGATGTAATCGCGTCGGTAAATAGAATACGCCATCATAGAATACACCATTCTTGTCACGAGAGGTAGAGAGGAGAGAGCTCAGTCTACTGTCGGAATGCATAATCAGCAAAACCATCAGATGGGACTCAGCAATCGCTATCGATGTAATCGCGTCGGTAAATAGAATACGCCATCATAGAATACACCATTCTTGTCACGAGAGGTAGAGGAGAGAGCTCAGTCTACTGTCGGAATGCATAATCAGCAAAACCATCAGATGGGACTCAGCAATCGCTATCGATGTAATCGCGTCGGTAAATAGAATACGCCATCATAGAATACACCATTCTTGTCACGAGAGGTAGAGAGGAGAGAGCTCAGTCTACTGTCGGAATGCATAATCAGCAAAACCATCAGATGGGACTCAGCAATCGCTATCGATGTAATCGCGTCGGTAAATAGAATACGCCATTGTAGAATACACCATTCTTGTCACGAGAGGTAGAGAGGAGAGAGCACAGTCTACTGTCGGAATGCATAATCAGCAAAACCATCAGATGGGACTCAGCAATCGCTATCGATGTAATCGCGTCGGTAAATAGAATACGCCATTGTAGAATACACCATTCTTGTCACGAGAGGTAGAGGAGAGAGCTCAGTCTACTGTCGGAATGCATAATCAGCAAAACCATCAGATGGGACTCAGCAATCGCTATCGATGTAATCGCGTCGGTAAATAGAATACGCCATCATAGAATACACCATTCTTGTCACGAGAGGTAGATGAGAGAGCTCAGTCTACTGTCGGAATGCATAATCAGCAAAACCATCAGATGGGACTCAGCAATCGCTATCGATGTAATCGCGTCGGTAAATAGAATACGCCATTGTAGAATACACCATTCTTGTCACGAGAGGTAGAGGAGAGGAGAGAGCACAGTCTACTGTCGGAATGCATAATCAGCAAAACCATCAGATGGGACTCAGCAATCGCTATCGATGTAATCGCGTCGGTAAATAGAATACGCCATTGTAGAATACACCATTCTTGTCACGAGAGGTAGAGAGGAGAGAGCACAGTCTACTGTCGGAATGCATAATCAGCAAAACCATCAGATGGGACTCAGCAATCGCTATCGATGTAATCGCGTCGGTAAATAGAATACGCCATTGTAGAATACACCATTCTTGTCACGAGAGGTAGAGAGGAGAGAGCACAGTCTACTGTCGGAATGCATAATCAGCAAAACCATCAGATGGGACTCAGCAATCGCTATCGATGTAATCGCGTCGGTAAATACGCCATTGTAGAATACACCATTCTTGTCACGAGAGGTAGAGAGGAGAGAGCACAGTCTACTGTCGGAATGCATAATCAGCAAAACCATCAGATGGGACTCAGCAATCGCTATCGATGTAATCGCGTCGGTAAATAGAATACGCCATTGTAGAATACACCATTCTTGTCACGAGAGGTAGAGAGGAGAGAGCACAGTCTACTGTCGGAATGCATAATCAGCAAAACCATCAGATGGGACTCAGCAATCGCTATCGATGTAATCGCGTCGGTAAATAGAATACGCCATCGTAGAATACACCATTCTTGTCACGAGAGGTAGAGAGGAGAGAGCACAGTCTACTGTCGGAATGCATAATCAGCAAAACCATCAGATGGGACTCAGCAATCGCTATCGATGTAATCGCGTCGGTAAATAGAATACGCCATCGTAGAATACACCATTCTTGTCACGAGAGGTAGAGAGGAGAGAGCTCAGTCTACTGTCGGAATGCATAATCAGCAAAACCATCAGATGGGACTCAGCAATCGCTATCGATGTAATCGCGTCGGTAAATAGAATACGCCATTGTAGAATACACCATTCTTGTCACGAGAGGTAGAGAGGAGAGAGCTCAGTCTACTGTCGGAATGCATAATCAGCAAAACCATCAGATGGGACTCAGCAATCGCTATCGATGTAATCGCGTCGGTAAATAGAATACGCCATCGGTGGAATACGCAATTCTTCGTCGTCACAGACACTAAACAAACCTTGATTCAGTATTTTCTCTTCGACCACCTTGTTTTTCAACTCCATCTGTTAAATTATTAATAATTATAATAATATAATAAATTATACTTTGAAAATATTTTTCTCTTTAGCCAATATAGATGTGTGCAAAGTTTGGTTTCTGTAGCTTAAATAGTTTTCGAGATATAACAAGTTTTGCAAAAAATACAAAATGGGGGCTAGCAAATAAACGAAGAATTTTTCGACACATTTTTATTGGAAATTTTTTGTTTAATTTTATGAGCACTATCACCCTTCGAAGTATGTCCTCGACTTTAATCAACATTATATGTATATTCATTAACTTACTGTGTCATATTCATTACCTAGTAAAATATTGACATAACGGAAAATAAAAGTATAATGGTACAAATGCATTATTCAGTACTTAAAGATATATAAATGTTATGACGATGCATTGTTTGACAAAAAATGTCTTTATTGTAACAAATTAGAAAAATTGTAGGTCATCCAGGAAATAAAATAAATATGGAACTTCATGGTTGACTGTTGTTAAGACAAATGGTATCTTTAATTAAGAAAGCCCCTCGTTAAAATCTTCAAGTACGTTTTTGTTACACTGAGTTGTGCTCTCTTCTCTAGACTGGGCTTAAACTCGTGAGCACAACCAAATGAAAGATGCCATTCCATGAAATTGGGTCAATAAACATTATCTAATAAATGGAATTCTATGTCTGTACGGCTTTTCACATTTGAAATGAGTTTAAAATACGAGTATATCACTATATTAATGAGATATTAAGTAATTTAATATAGGATATAATAACTAAACAAATGACTTAAAAAGAAATATGTTTTCCTCTTATATCCCGTTTTAGCGAATTTCCCTTAGGGGATAAACTATTACCGCAGGACTCTCGTAAAAATGGTCCGGTCGAGACCAAATTTGGTAGAGACGTGTATTCTTACATTTACTCGAACGAGTTCGTAATAAAGTAGTAAAAATAAAGATATATTGGTTAATCGGAACGGGTATTTTTGGAGGTTTTTTTACCCCAAAATATTTTTTCATATGTAATTAAAAAAAATAAATTTTATTTTTTACCATTAGAATAAACTCAAAAAGTTACACTATGAAATTAGTTTTGCTTTATCTCCAATCTTATGAAGGGTAAAAAATAATGTTTCACTTATAAATCAATGTTTTTGTAATAAACTTGGTATTTACCTTCATGTGGCTAAGATCGTATGCTTCAAATTAAAATAAAATTAAAATCATAGTTTATGTGTTTATCATGGCAGCTAACCTGCATACTCTTTTCCCCATGTCAATCATATGGGAAATAGACAAATACCTTTATTTATGGACAGATTTTGATGAAAGTTGGTAGAAATGGTCAAAATAAAAATTTTTTACGGTAGAAATGATTACTTTCAGTGTTCATAACAGCAGCAAACCTGCATACTCTTTCCCATTGTAATCCTATGGAGAATAGGCAAACTCATTTATTTATGGACAGATATTGATAAAACATGGTACATGGTCAAAATAAAAATAGTGTATTGTAAAAATGCCTACTTTCAGCGTTCTAAACAGCAGCAAACCTGCATACTCTTTCCCATGTTAATTTTATGGAGAATAGGCAAACTCTCTTATTTATTACTGATATTGATCAAACCTATTATATATTATTATTGATTTGGAAATTCGCTGAGTACGCAGGATTGCTAAGACGGGGGTATTTTCATATGTAATTAAAAACAATCTTTTACCATTAAAATCAGCTCAAATAGTTAAACTGTGTAGTTATTTTAAGTTTTCCTCTATCTGCAACGGTTACCGAGATATTAAAAAATCTAAACACAGTACATTGTATTTCGGGGCTCAAACGTTAGGGTGGAAAAGGAAAATTAGTATTCCTCTTTTTTATCCATATTTTTGGATTAAACTTGGTATTTAGCTTCATGTGGTTGAGATCCATCCATTTATGATTTATAATCATAGTTTTTGT
The DNA here is from genome assembly GCA_023375725.1 of Nephotettix cincticeps. Taxonomy (NCBI): domain Eukaryota; kingdom Metazoa; phylum Arthropoda; class Insecta; order Hemiptera; family Cicadellidae; genus Nephotettix; species Nephotettix cincticeps. The sequence continues at coordinate 19,819,215 of CM041784.1, forward strand.
ATTTATCATGGCAGCTTGTGTGCTTATATTTATCAAACGCACAACCAGGTATAAATAGTTTAGAATACAATACAATACAATACAATACAATACAATATTCTTTATTGTTCATTCGTAAAGAATTACAATAGTGTCATTTGTTACAGAGATTTTTATTGAAAGTCTTTGAAGTTTTCACTAAATTCCTTTAGTGAGTAGAATGGTCGTTGAATCAGCCAGTTTTTCAACTCTTGATGCAGTCTCTTGCCAGTCAGGTTCTTCATGTAGTCTGGAAGGTGGTTCCTCATTTTGCGGCCTGCGTAGGATGGCTTTTTTCCCCATGATGATGTTCTATGTACAGGCAAGGCAAACTTCGAGCCATGGGGGGTGTTGTAGTCATGGAGGTCTTTGTTTTGTGGTAAGTTTAGTTTATCTACATACATAATGGTTTCCAGTATGTAGAGGGCTACCACTGTTAGAATTCCTAAGTTTGTGAAAGCTGATCTGCATGGTTGCGTTGGTTCAAGGTTGGCAAGTGTTCTTACAGCTTTCTTTTGTAGTACAAGGATCCGGTTGATGTTGTAGGCTGAGGATCCGCCCCATGCTGTCAGGCCGTATCGTAAGTGTGACTCGACCAAAGCATAGTAGGCTGTTTTAGCAACTGAGAGTTTGCCAATATGGTTCATTCTTCGAACAACATAAATCCCAGTGCTGATTTTTTTGCATACTTGGTCTATGTGCTCTGCCCAAGTGAGTTTGTTGTCTAGAATGACGCCAAGAAATTTTGTATGGATTTCTATTGTTACTTCTTCTACTTGAGGAGCTTGGTCTCTCTTTTTGCTGAAATTTATTGTTGTTGTTTTTGATGGATTAATAGCCAAGTCGTTCAGTTTTGAGTAAAGAACTGCTTTTTCAAGGGTGGATTTTGAGTTTTGTTAGAGGCCTACGGCTGTATCGTCCTTTACTAAAATTGTAGTGTCGTCAGCATACATAATTGCAGTGGTATTGTCACTCTCAATTTCCTTGGGGAAGTCATTTGTCAAGAGAATAAATAGGATTGGGCCTAGGACAGAGCCTTGTGGGACACCTCTGGTCAGTTCGCTTTTTGAGGACTTGAGCTTCGTTGTGATGTTGTTTGTTGTATGTTGAAGCTCCACAATTTGTGAGCGCCCTGTGAGATAGCTTTTGAACCACTGAAGGGCTGGATTTCTTATGCCAAGTCTCTCAAGTTTTGTACATATCAAATTGTGGCCTAGGCAATCAAACGCTTTGCTGTAGTCTAGGAAAATGGCAGATATAAATTGTTCATTGTCTATCTGGTCCAGAACATACTCAATGAGGGAGGTTATAGCCGATGGTGTTGATTTGTTTTTTCTGAAGCCATGTTGATTTTCGGTTAACAAGTTATAATCGGTAGGATGTGTCATTAGTCTGGCTAATGCAATTTTTTCCAGTATTTTAGAAAAAGTGGAGACAAGAGAGATAGGTCTGAAGTTTTGTGCTTGTGTAGTTGGCCCTTTTTTGTGCTTTGGGTATACTTTACTCACTTTCAAAGCAGATGGGAACTGGCCACTTTCAAAAGATTTGTTTACTAGGTTGACCAGTGCTGGAATGAGTTCATGTGAGCAATGCTTGACCATCTTCGATGAGAATTCGTCTGATCCACTTGATGTTTTAGGCTGGAGAGAGTTTATGACTGCTTGTACTTCCTCGTAAGATGTTGGAGTCAGGGCAAGTGATGGCAAGCAGATTGGTGTCCCTCCGTTCAATGAGGTCGCTGGATTCACTGGGGTGGTTCTGTTCTGGTTGATTGTTTTTTCGGCTATTTTTGTGAAATAGAGATTTAGGTGCTCGGCTACTTCTGTGGGGTTGTTTATGACCTTCCCATCATCTTCCAGCACAATGTGGGGTTTCTCTTCACATTTTCCTTTTCGTTCCTTGTTAATTACTTGCCATAAGGCCTTTGATTTGTTGTCAGCCTGTTCAATGAAATAGGTTGTGGAGGAAACTTTAAGGTTTCTGAGCTTCATGTCGTAGATCCTCTTTTTATTTATCATCTCTTCTTTGTCTTCATTTCTATTTGTCATCTCATACTTGCGTAGAGCTTTCAAAAAGTTCTCTTTGAGGATCTTTGCTTCTGGGTCATAGTACTTGAGTTGTTTTTTCTTTCTGCTCACGTTATTTTTCCTCACAGGACATGTGGAGTCAAGGGCGATTTGGAGAGCATTGTTGAAGATGTTATAGGCAGTGTCAAGGTCTGGTGTAGAGTGCACTCGTTCCCAGTCTTGCAGGTGAAGGTGTGCCTTTAGTTTGTTTAGGTTTGTAGTTGTGAGGTTTCTGCTCATTACATATTTTTGAAAATTGTTCTCGGAGAACGTTTTCAGCTGGCATAGTTGGGCAGTGTGGTCAGACAGTCCAGTTTGCAGAACGTTCTTATATTCAATTCGTTATACTGTGAGTGTCCCAATAGCTGTATTCAAAATGATCAATCATGTGTGCTGGTTATTTTTGAAAACTCTTGAAACTTGACATATACATAAATAAAGGCTCAGTTCGTATTCCGTAGTTGACCACAGGTTATACTGTCCACCTTGAGTCAGTTACAATTTTCAATTCTACTAGGCTAAAATCCAAATTAAATTATGAATTATAATATTGGAAATTTTATTTAAAATATTAAACTGTCTTATGTATAAAAATTATTAAAGGGTGTTTGTTCAAAAGCTAGATTCAGATATCTTTATTAATACAGCTTACACAAACTGTCTAACCGTGTCAATACATTAATATATTAATAAAGTTGTCAATTAGCTAGCTATATCTCTATATATAAAATGTCATTTTTAGCGAATTTCCCTTAGGGAAGAAGCTATTACCGTAGGTCTCATGGTAAGACTTAAGCCCGGGACCATGTTATTTTTTCGTCTTTAGGTGCCCAGAGTCCAAAAACAATAGTCGTTAAATTATATATATATATATATATATATATATATATATATATGTGTGTGTGTGTGTGTGTGTGTGTGTGTGTGTGTCTGTTAGCACGATAACTCTCGTAAAAATGGTCCGATCGAGACCAAATTTGGTAGAGACGTGTATTCCTACAAATGCTCGGACGAGTTCGTAAACCAGACTTATCGGTCAATGGAAACGGGTAGTTTGGGGGGGTTTTGTACCCCAAAATGGGTTTTTTGCGTTTTTCACATGTAATTTTTAAAAATTTCTAATTTTATATTTCACCATTGGAATCAGCTTAAAAAACTACACAATTAAGTTTCTTAAAGCTTTTCTCTATCTCCAATGGTTACCGAGATATTAAAACACAGTACGTTGTATTGTGGGGCTCCAATGTTAATCTTATGGAGGATAGGGAAAAATTAATATTTGCCATATTAATCAATATTTTTGGATAAAACTTGATATTTAGCTTCATGTGGTTGAGATCTATCCATTTATGGTTAAAAATCATAGTTTATGTGTGTATCATGGCAGCAAACCTGCATACTCTTTTCCCATATTAAGCATATAGGGAATAGGCAAACTTATTTATGGACAGATGTTGATGAAAGTTGGTATAAATGTTAAGATAAAAATTATTCATGGTAGAAATAATGACTTCTCTCAGAGTTCCTCACAGCAGCTAACCTGCACACTCTTTCCTATGTTCTTTCCTTATGGAGAATAGGCAAATAATTCTCATGTTTATGGACATATTTTTATAAAATTTGTCGTATATTAAATTATTGATTTGGAAATTCGCTGAGTACGCAGGTCTGCTGCGACGGGGGTATTTTAAACTTACTAGGTTTCCTTATTAAAACAAATAAAATCCTTGACTTTATAAAAACATTTGAAGTAAAAAATTCTTAACGATATTTTCAATACTTTTGGGGTAGCTTGCTTTTGACTTAATGAAGTTCGGAAGAGCATTAATAGTGAAACTTCATTTTAAGAGAAATTATTTTGAAAACAAATTATGTTTAGGCACTCTTGCATTGAAAGTTTTTCTTAAATTATAATTTGTAGCAGGTTGCGAAAGAAATTTGTAATGTTTGCTAGGAAAATGTTATTGTATTTAAGATATACTTGCGTGTATAGTACCTGCGTGGTTTTCCGAAAACTTCTTGGATAGTTTTTTTTTGTAATTTAAAGACAAATTTTGTTCTTTAGAACTCATGGCCCCAAATATCAACGGCATAGGTTAAGAAAACACAAATAATATCTTAAATCTATAAAGCTGATTAATGAGATCTCTGTTCGTATAAAACAGTCAGATAATCACAATCAACAAAATTAAACTGAAACGCCATTTTATTTCTGGGGCATTTTACTTTGTTGACGAGTTTATGGGAAACATTGGGGTGACCGGAACCGACAACGATGTCCTTTTGTTTTTTTAAATTTTTTTTAAATCTTTGTGATTGCCTCTGTTGTGTATTTTTGTTTTGTTTTTAACTTCATGTTTTAACTTAACATGCAATGCAATGTACACCATTGATCACGCAATAAAGTATTATTATTACTATAGTACGATGTGAGCAAAACTTGTCTGTCAGCAAATTTAAAAATTGTTTTAAAATTTAATTTAATTTTTTTTATTTTATCAAGAAAAATTCGAATTTATAGTATATTCACACATGTATTAATAAAACTTGTCATTTAATATTATTATTATATTATTGATTTTGAAATTTGAGCTGAGTTCCTCAGGTCTGCTGCGATGGGGGTTGATTCAAGGGCAGTTGCACAATGCACACACCAACCAACAACCCTTCACTTAGGTCTAGGGCGAGTGTGATTAGTGTAATAGACTTGAGACTTGATACAATGTCGCTTTGATACTGATAAACACGTGATTCACTAGCCAGGATTAACCGATAGTCTAATAAACAGAGACAACAGTCTCCAGTATCATCAACACGCAATCAACAATTCACATCAAGATATACAGGGTGATCAAAAAGTTGGGGACAAACTTAATTACTCGTCAAAATAAATCAAAAATATCCTATAAACTTATAAAACTCACAGAAATCTCAGCCCTGGCTGTCTGATAACAATGCAACCCTCTTCTTCTAAATTATTAGGCAATCACTTGAAAACGGGAGGTGTTCCTCCACCTCCAGAAACGTTGTGTAGTTTAAAACACGAGAGCGATAGGAAAAGTCCAATTAATTGTAAAATAAATCATTCAGATCTTGCAACAAAGTATTATTTTAACCTCGTAAAATGTAAATTATAGCGTTCTTATTCCTCAGTTAATTACTTAGTTTGGAATTAGACTCCTTCAGGCTTTTTATCTTGAATTTAACAATTTAATTGCTTCCTCAGCTTAACCACCAGTTACCACCTGCCAAAAAACCCTTTTGATCCCTCCGACAGTTGCAAGCCTGATGCGCATGCACCAACTTTGTTTGAACTAACGGAGTTGTTGTCAGAAAACGTGCTCTTGTGATAACTTAATGTTTTATAACTTAAATAAAAAGTCCAAGCATGAACGCACAATAAAGTCAATCGATTAAAAATAATATTTCACAATTGCACTTTACTATAATGTCCAACTTACTGCAAAAATGACGAAATTTAAAAAAATAAACTAAAAATACCCGCGCACTTGGAATACACCAAAATTCCTTGGCAGTATTCAGGGATGCCAACATCCATACGTATGTCTGTCTACGTCTGCATGCAGATGTTTTAGAATCCCGAGGGAATCCGAGGGCGATTTCCTGAAAGTCTGTGTGCCTACGTTTCATATCGCGCATGCGCTATCCGTAGTTTATCAACAGTCCCGCAAGGGGCGCTAAGGTTTGTTTACAAATATTGAGCGGATTCTAACTTCTTTTGGTAACACGTCCGTTGTTTTTAACACGTTAAAACAACTCCGGTGTGAGCAGGCCTAAACTAACCGTGCGGTCAACAAACACCACGAAGGCGCTGGTACACCGCGGAGGTGTGTCCCCTGTTTTTGTTCTCACCGCAGCACGTTCGATTTCGGTCGTGTGTCGGTGCGGTTATGTGTGTCCCGGCCTTTAATGTGATCAAGTGTATAATAAATAATAATATAATATATTTATTTTTGTAGTGGACAATATATATTGCGTTACAAACGTCAAGTTATTTTATTGAAATATACAAGTCATAAATCAGTGACTTGGAAAAATTATAAGTATTAGACACACTAACACTTTTTGACACATTTCACCATTGTCTAAATTTTAGTTGCAATAACACCTATAATTTAGATTACCCAGCGGCCCAACATGAGCTCGTCTACTGAGTACAGAAATTTGGACACCAAAAGGTGCTTTAATCGTGTTTGAATTGATTTTAGTTGATTGATTGTTTAACACTTTCAGGGAGTTTATTCAGAAACTTTATACCAATCTGAGACGGTAAGAGCCACGTTTACACCGGAGTTAATAACACGAGTTTTTAACATTTTTGTTATGAATAATAATAAAATAATAATAAATATCTTTATTGCAGCAAAAACACAATAGGTAATGTCATACATTTCATGATTAGAAAATAAAGAAACAGTTCCCTCAATTTAATATAAATAAAAAGTAAAAAAATAACTGTAATGATAAAGTAAATATGACAACAAAAAAAGTCTTACACAATATAACTGCAAATGCCGCCCCAACAGGCACTATTGCCCAATTATAGGGAAAGCTTGAGAATATTTAAAAATAAATTTCATGACCAGGAGTACATACTGAAACAAAACTATACTTATACTTATACCAATCAAAATAATAAAATAAAATATAACTTATACATGAAAATAAAATAAAGTGAAACATCAAATCCATGATAACAAACATACAATTTCAGTAAACAAAAATCAACTTTACTATATTAAGGGCTGTGACAAACAGAAATGATCTAATAACATGAATGTTTTGATGTACATATTTACGTTAACATATCAAGTAAAAGATAATTAAGTTAGGAGCGGCATATTAGTTTAAACTTGGCAGGGTGAAAAGAAAAATCTATATTATTATTTATTGTTATTAACTGACTTTTGTTATTAACCGATGTTAATAACAAGAGTCATTAACATATGTTAATAACATTTTCATTTGGCTGCTAGTTTTGTTATCAACAACAGTTATAAGTCACTCCGCCATTATCAAGGCTCATGCACAGCCAGCAGTTCTAGGTGAGATGATGACGTAGTTCTCGCTGCAGCTGCCTGCGTGCTTGTTTTGGCTACCGCTGCTCAAAGGAGACGTAGGAGATACTGGGTGAAACCGTCACTCAGAGCAAGGACTATGTACAGTGTGAGTGATATGTTAAATGATCTGCAAGAAGCAATCGTGACCCTCTTTCAGGCGAGAAATTTCTGTCTTTGAAACCAGCATCGGTTGGGTCCCACAAATGGGCGCTCCTGATACAGATCTATTAAATTAATCACTTGCTCCTGATTCCATTCACTTTCTATCATTAAAAAAACAAAAACACTTCTCATCAACAAAAAACTAAATAACAAATCTCAGCAAAACACACAAACGAACCTCTGTCTCCACGTGTTTCGTCTGTTGCTATAATTGGTACTGAGGGGCCACTGGCGCGCTCTGTGTAGCAGGATGCCGGGCGAGGGGGTTGCGGGGAAGAAAGCAATTTGTTATTACCCAAAGTTAACGCGCTAAAAGAGGCTATTGACTTTTTTTATTAAAATTCGTTAAAACATAACACATTTCCTTTGATCTTTACCGACTCTTGATGAATAACAAGGAATTTTCTGTTAAAAACACGAGTTATTAACTTTTGTTAAGAGAAATTTTTTGGCGATTCAGTTAGTTAATAACTTTTTGTTAAAAGCTCTTGTTAATAACTCCGGTGTAAACGCGGCTAACCGGTCAAACGACTCAGTTCTATGTTGCTGAGATCAATAGTTTTCCCTGCCTTTAGTATCATAATGGTGGCTCTGACTGCCTTGTACGAATGGGCACACCAGATATGGCACCAACTATAACCCAAAATACCCGCAGCCAAAACCTCACTCTAGCTCGCAACCAACCACAAAACTTATCCTTGGCTGAAGAGGAAATAGTCCTATAACGGCCGCTGTTGGCCCCTGAAACCTCACTTCGAGACGAGTTCAAAATCCAGACATATCGGACAATCGGAACAGGTAATTTGGTGGGTTTATACCCCAAAAATGGGGTTTTTGCGTTTTCCATGTAATTTTAAACATTTTCTAATTTTATCTTTTACCATTAGAATCAGCTCAAAAAACTACACAATTTAGTTTCTTAAAGTTTTTCTCTATCTCCAACGGTTACCAAGATATTAAAAAATATAAACAAAGTACATTGTACCCGTATTTAGGGGCTTCAATGCAAGGTTTGTATATATTTGCACACGGATTTCGAAAACGGCTCTAACAATTTTCTTTAAAATTTGGAAATAACTAATTTCTGAGTAGAAAATAAGTTCTAGATAGGTCTAATGTCCAGGAAAATTCCGGGTTTCTTGTAATATTATGTTTGTAAAATCTAAAAAATTAACATTACGCTTATGGAGAATCAAATTGTAAACAATACAAATCAAAATATCTGTTTATAACCGTTTGACAGTTGTTGATTGAAGATGGTGGTGAACAATATGTGAATAGTGGTTTTGCATTCATATTTATTTTATGTATAAATGAAAAATTATCAAATTACTAAACAATTTGTAAAAACTAAAGGGTAAAATAACTGTGCGAAATAAAATCAGAGAAAAGTATTTCCAAAATCTTTCGTGTTTTGAAAGAAAACGTATTCATTCTAATGCTTGAAGCCACTGTAACAAACCAATTAACTGGTGTAAATTAAATTTCTCTTTTGCTTTTCAATCCTCATTCCTTTACTAACAAAATCAGTTGATCACAGGATAATAATAACAACTGTATGGACAATTAAATTCAGTACAAGATCAGGTAAAACAAATGAAGTTGGCCAAAAACTCATAAACGACAATTCGAACTTGGCTGACGCCGTAGCATAGTGGCTAACGCTAGGACCTCGCGAGCTGATGGTCATGAGGTCAATCCCTGTCCGGGGAACTAGATTTTTGTTCAGTGTTTATGCCATATTAATTAAGGTGTAAGAAAACGGTTTTATTTAAACCACATAAATGTTTTCATTGAGCAATACATTTGTTTTAATTTTGCTAATTAATTTTTATAATACATGTCTTCTTTTATACGAGCAAAGCTCGGTCACCAGGTACTAATATACATAATCACAGTAGCAAAGATTTTTTATCTACCAGATAGTTATTGTAGCCTAGACACAATCGACCTTACAACCACAGTAACTAATAGTTTTATCATTAGATAAGTAATTATTGTTCTAATTGTGTATGTAGCTTTATATAACCGGCGCTGAGATATGTTAAGATTCGTCCCTCTGACAAGATCTGATGCAGTTCGAAGGTAGGACGCCTGGCCCACACCCAGGAGACCCGGGTTCGATTCCCGGCATCAGAATACACTTTTTTCACTGAATCAATCAATTCTCCAACATTTTACGGATTTCAATGTTGTTTTACTCTAAACGTAAAAAGATTTTTATATTAAATAATTCTTTTTGTCATAGTTTGTATTATACATGAAAAATATAGTAATTATTATTATAAAATAAAATTACTTTTTTACCATCATATATAATTGTGTTATTTTTATATTTTTTCTGGGAATAAAGTAAAGAGTTAAAAATGTTTCTATAATTTAAAAGTCTGTAACTCTCACAAAACCCAAACTTCAATCCTATTTAGTTTGAAATATAGATTTGGTAGATGGTATCGGCGATTAAAAATGAAAGATTTATTTATCCTATATTTACAGTAATGTGCTGTAATACATAATCTACCTCATATTTATAGTAACAAACAATTGTTATCTGCCAGATAATAAGAGTAGCAGGGGCATAATAATAGTTTATATTTTAAATGGAGACAATTATAAAATTCATAAATATTTAAAACGACAATTTTTAACTACGACTTTACGTTAACCCTAAATAAAGGAAGCAATCATAAAAGTTTGTAGTGAAACGTAAAAAAAGAATATTCTCTTTAAAGTCCTTAAAATACCCAAAATTAAAAAATAAATAAAATACTTACTTTAAGACTCATACTTTGACACCATGGACAAAAAAATTAAAATTATTTTTTTTCATAAACTTGTTCCACAATTATTAAAAAATCATTTAAAATAAATTTCATAAAAATCGGTCGAGTCAAACTACCGTAGTTTTATCTAACTATATGAAACAGTACACCAATTATGAGTGATTAGTTGCCCTCTTTTGTAAACCAAATTTTCAATTGTGATTCACCGAAAGTTTAAATATTGATCACTTGAGTGCATTTTTCTCAGAAATTACTTGAAACATTTTTACAATTTATTTAATTGAAGAAAAAGTATAGCTGCACACCTTTACTCGGGCGTTTGGCCAAATTCTGAATGTAAAGTATTTTATTCGGTGCTATAAATGAAAAATGTCTTTTTATAGACAATAAAAAATGGAATGATATACAAATTCAAAGAAAAAAGTTAAAACCTCCGGGTCAAAGTTTTCAGGAGAGTGCATTTGAAAAGAGGGGAAAAGTTATGCATATATCTCTTACAGTTTTTAGAAAAAGAATCATGAAGTTCTCAAAATTAACATGGGTAGGATAGGGCCATCCAACTCCCCTTAAACTACCAGTTTATTTCATTTTCATCTCTAAAATTGAAAAAGGATATATTTAATCATAGATATCTAGCGAAATCTTTTATAAACACTGAATGGGTATAAATAAACTTGAGAGTGCCTTCAAACTGAGGAACATTATTCCCGCACGACACGCGTGTAGCTACATTGAGGGCATTGAAATACAACGGCACAGGACGGCGAAAACGCTGATGGCCATTACACTGATACGAAGAATAAAACCTTTAACGGCCTATAGACGTGTAATTTTAGTGGAAAGATGTACACGAAGGTCTACAACATTTAATATTACAAGACATTAATCCTGTAAACGAAACAATACTAAATAACACTGATATTTTAACAGACATTTTGTTGTATATGGATAACCCCAGCGATCACAGCGATCAGCAGATACGACTCGCAGAGCCACTGCCCGCTGAAAACGTAGGAGCCTTGCTGAGGGCGTGAGCCCAAACCTCAGCTCCACACAGGAGGGCAGAATTTACCGAGGACATCAGCAGACGTCGCTGATCCGTTTTTTAAGACCTCAATTTCTGTCTTGTTGAGTGCGAGTGACAGCCCGTGATAAAATTCACGTCGCATTGACTCGTCGCATGAGCATGTCCAGCTGAGCATGTTCTGTGCTCCTTGCTGAAATGAATTTTTGACAGATTTAAATAATGGTTTTCAATTCTAAACTTACATTTCATAAGGTTGTAAACAAGACAATCTCAACAAGTCAAGCGGACGCCGGACGATGTGTATGAAGACGCTGCTTTGGTCACATGCGCCACTGTCTTCACGACCACTAGACGGTGGTCATGTACGGTCGAGGCAACACACGACCGCTGTACGGCGTCCGGTACCGTTTGAGAATCGATGTGTGTGTAAAGACACATTCATTTCTTTGCGCCATTGTCGGAATTTCGTCGTGCGAACTTTTATCGTACGTTCAAAATCGATGCGTGTGTAACTAGCCTAAAGGCCTTTTCACACCGGCGTACTGGACGTTCTGTACGTCCGGTACGCGGTTCTTTCACACCGCACAGAAACTTCCAAAATGTACACTTGTTCATTTGCAGTCAGACAAGTAACACCCTCACTCATTTCTGGTGTATAAATATCAAAATTCCTATTCAAAACAATGAATGAAATTTCCTTAAGGTTTTTGATATGCTACCAAGTACCCTATTTTATATCAATTTAGATTGCCAAAAATAACATACTAAAATATCTTATTAAAGGAATATTGTTTTGCAATGTAAGTAAACACGTTTGTTATTTTTTTGCAACGGTTGAAAACAAATAATATACCATATGGTCATTAATTAATAATACTTCAACACCAAACACACAGCAGACCACGCGGCAGCTGAGCAGCGGTTTGGAAGTGTTCTATTTAATACTTTATTTACTTATCTACTTATCTACTTTATTTACTACTTTATTTGAAAGTTTAGTGAATTGTACCTCTAAGCTTTTTGTAGTCACTCAGAGTTAACATTGTATTGATATTTTTCTCCTTCGTCGCCACTATTTAATACTTAAATAATTAAATAAGTTCTTGTAATTAACCATTTAATCAACTAATTTACACATTGTAAACAACACATAATGACAATGCAAATAACCATATGATTTGTTAAATATTAAATAATGAAGTAAAAGAGTAACTGACATATCATGTTCACTGCGCATGCGCCAGCACATGGACGCCACGAACGTTTCAGAAAAATCGCTCTCCGAGCGATTCACACAAAACCATCGCGGAAGTTCGGAACCTTCTGAACGCTCGGTGTGAACGAGCTTATTCACATGGGCAGCGATTTGTTAATAAAAAACGTACCGAACGTCCAGTACGCCTGTGTGAAAAGTCATAAGGCGCCTCATGATGCGATCTCGTTTGCATTGCACAATCTGGTCACGACAAGGCGCCTTGTGCTAATGTGCTGCCTCGTCAGTTTTCGTCTTTCCGGCAAGAAGCTTAAGGCAAAACGTTCTGCGCATGCGCGAGGATCGCCGATATATGCACTACTAGCGCAGACCTAGCCCTCTAAAGGCGTCTTTACACGAGTCTCTTGGCTGCAATTTGAAAATTATTCTTACAGCCTTTTTCTGCAGCTCGAATACTCTCTACATTCTGAATTTAGCACAGCTACTCTCATTCAGTAAGGAAGGTGTGACCATATAAGGCCAAAATAGGCCATTAAGAGAATACAAAAATTACGCAATGCAAAAATTCCACAATTTGACGAAATTTGCACAATGTAAATATTGTAAATTTAAATTTATACAAAGTTGACTTTATCAATTTAAAATCAATTTAAAATATGGTAGAGTGAAATTTTTTAAAGTTTTAAAAACACCTCTGTATGAGTGGAGAGGTATTAGGCACCGTATAATTTTGATAGCACAAAAGCGTACTAATAATACCTTCGAGGCATTATTATTATAAACATATAAAGGGTGAATGAGTTGTATATTGTAGGTTGGGGAAAGTGTAAATGTATAATAATTACAATGCCAGTATTTTGTTGACCTGGGGTCTGTCTGTGCAGGAGGTCTGGACAGAGGGGAGCTCTCAAAATCTCTTCAGTCGGATTCCTCGTTTTCCAGATCACCATACTCCACGAGGTAGGTACAGTATAGTACTATAGTGTTACAGTATTAGTGGCCTTAGTATTAATTCTGCGAAGACAAAGTTTGCAAATTTTCACTGTGGAAATCGGAGAATTTGGAGATTGATTGATCAACATCTGGGCGATTTCAAAGTGACGCCATCCTCAACTACTAACTTTTTGGGGATAGTAATTTATTCTGGCCTCAAATTTCATGAACACATTGAGGGAATACCCAGGAGGCTGAGTCGGACTCTCTTCCTTCTCCGTAGGCTTGCTTATTTTTCGAATCGTGAAATCGTCCTCACTGCCTATTATGGATGTTTTTTCCTGTTCTTGCTTATGGAGTTGCGATTTGGGGCTGTGACAGTTCAAAAACACAAGCCATTTTCAAAGGCCAAAAGAAGGCAGTTGGAATTATCTTTGGCCTCCGCCCAACAGCATCATGTAGAGACATTTTCAGGGACAACAACATCTTAACGATCCCGTCAATCTACATTTTCAACTGCTTGTTATTTTTAAGAATAGGCCGGATCTCTTTCCAAAACAGCCTCCTGCAAGATTCAACATACGAAATCGTAATATCCTATCCGTTCCTCAGCACAAAACCACGTTTTCCAGCATCAAACATTGTTTTCTTCGATCAAGCTCTTTCACCACCTCCCAATCGCGCTATAAATGAGACAGTAGTTAATGTATTTAAAAGAAAACTTAAAGCTCTACTAGTTAGGAAAGAATTTTACAGTTAAAACGAATATTATTCAAGTAAGATATAGAAATAAATTATCATTTAGTAAACTGTCAATTATTTGTAAATTATTGAATTGTATTCTGCTCTATTAACAAATCTATATAACAATGCTTTTAAACAAATATGACGATTTTTATGTACTTAAATGTTTTCTGACAATAAAGAAATTAGAGTTTGAGTGGAACCTCTCTAAAACGAACCTAAATGTAACGTATTACTCGGTATAACGTATTATTTTCAATCCCCTTGAAAACGTCATATAACTTACCCTCATATAGCGAACAAAATACTTATAAAATCCTCTATTTAACGTATATTTTGTGTATTTGTTAGTAATTTTCTTTCCCCTGTATAGCGAATACCCAAAGTAAGAAATCCCTATATAATGAACATAACCTCAATATAACGCATTCCCACGGTCCAGACCCCTGTATTACGTATTTTATTTTTATCTAGGCCATCAGTAGAACGGAATTTCCCTTACTTCCGCCCGCCACACATAATGTTCATAGAAGGTGCACATCTATCGCACCTATTGTTGAGGCCGTGTTGCATATCGTAGCAGTGTTTCTTATGTGATTGTGATTAACACGTTGGTGGCTCTTAGTGTGGAGTTCAAACTTGAAGTAATAACCATAGAAGTAATAAAACCATAAAAGAAAACCCGCATATGGGGAAAATGGACATTGCTTAGGAGTTTAAACTAATACCAACAACTGTTCAAACAATAGTAAAAAATAAATAGAAATATGAAGACGAAGGTGGACTTTTTGGTCATTGTAAAAAATCTAAACGGCCCGAATTACAAGACGTTAAAAGTGATGTCATGTTATGGATGAAACATTACCGTGACAAAAATGTATCCGTTTCGGGACCTGTACTTCAGGAGAAATCTCAACAACTAATTGGCCGAGCAATAGAGCCATAATCTGTAGCAGTAAAACATATAGCATAATAAAAATAACATACCTAAAAAACGACTTTAAATAGAGGTTGGACACGTTGAATATTCTTTATTTGGAGGTTATGACCAACCCCTATATTACCTATATTACGAATTTCGGCAAAATTCAACCTCGATTTAACGCAAACCGTTTTTAAGAATACTCCTATACAACGTATATCTTTCTTTGTCCCGAGGTTCCACTGTACACAAAGTTTAAATTTTTGATCGCCTAGATCGCGTCGCCCACCTTAGACTGGGCCTAAAGCCTTCACCGCTCAAAACTCCGTTACCTTTTCCTGAAACAAAATTTAAAAATATTAGGCTACGAATTCGAATTGATCCTTGGTAAAATAAAATAAAAACTTTAAATAACTTTTTGAGCAAATACCCTGTACAGTATAACAGACAATTTAAATAATTAAAATTGGCTATATTATTATTTATAGCTTAATTTGTATTATAGCCTAGTATAATAAATTGAAAATTCAAACTGACAAAAGGTGACTGTATCCTCCTACCCATGGTCAACTGAACTAAGGAAGGCTCTGCTCGAGACAAGGGCTCAGGACCATCGCTCAAATGTGTCTCTAATTCGTATATTTGTTGAACTGGGTGAATCTCTATAACATGGAAGAAAATACATACCCCCATCACAGTAGACCTGCGTACTCCAAATCAATAATAAAATAATAATAATATATAACAAGTTTTATTAAAATCTGTTCATAAACATGAGAATTATTTGCCTATTCTCCATAAGATGAACATGGGAAAGAGTGTACAGGTTTGCTGCTGTGAGTAGCACTGAAAGTAGTCATTTATACCATAAACAATTTTTAGATGCAGGTTAGCTACCATGATAAGCACATAAACTATGATTTTAAGCATAAATGGATGGATCTGAGCCAAATGAATTCATTACTTTCATTAGATGGTTAGGGGTTTAATAAGTTATGGTTATTAAATTGGGCTCCCATTCTGTGAGGAGCCCTTCAAAAATTGTTCTCTCACTGAGTTTCATTGATAATAACTGAAAACGAATGTCTATATTATTTCAGCCAAACATCAATTTTTACCCGAGAACATAATTTATAAAATGCTGAAATTTACAAAAAATGTAATGATATTCAACTTTTTAGTATTGTTTTCGAAGGTTTGACATAATCAAATTAAATATATTGAATATCAACGACTTCAATTTATTACGTTGATAAAATTTACCTTGTTTAATAATTAATTTTGTTATCATTTGCACATGCGCGCTCACTCTCGGAGACAGAGAGAACTACTGACCGAGTGAACTGTTTTACCGACTTGACCAATATTACACAACAACAGTGCTGTGTAGCAGAGAAACCCGGAAAAAAAGATATAAACTTTCTATATGGTATTATTTCTGAAATGATATGTTAATGTGATAAAATAAATAACGCAATTAATTTAGTCATTTTATTTAGAAGTACAGTACTTCATTCATTTGTTAATCCCTGAACACATTTATTTAACGGTATTTCCTGTTTCCGTTAGTGTGATCATACAGGGGGTATTTGAACTATACGAAAAAACTTTGGGATAATCTTCCTGAGATCAAAACAAACAAACAAATCTCCTGTGAATCCATCTCACATCTGTGAGCCTATCTCGCTCCATTTCCCGTCTGTCGGACCAGCATCAAACTTGGTACGTGTATTAGTAGATCTACTGATAGGACCTGTTTTCGTGCATTGTATCACATTTATTCTATTTATTTATTTTATGAAATTTTATATCATTATGTAAAAACTGTCTGTGTGACCTCAGGAACAATAAACCAAAGTTTCTCGGTGTATTTCAGATATACCCTGTATATCTTTTTGGTTAGTTACTATAAAATAAAGTAATTATATCACCGAGAATGGCAACTAACCCTTTTAATGCGTGTAATCTCATAAAACCTCCACCTTAAATGTTTATTGAAACAATATTTAATAATTTTTTTAAAGTAGCTACTAAACTTCTTTCACACTCTTACTACAAGTTGAAACTTTTTTGGGGGGAGTTCTAAAACTAATTACCTTTCACCAAGGTAATGCCCTTTTTAAACTTATTTGCACGAATTTATTTGGGTAATGTGATCTCTTAAGCTGCATACCAAGTACCATGAACACAGTTCTAAAACAAACCGGAACTCTAAAACAACGTACTGAGTTTTCAGTAAATTTAACTTTTCTCTAGTTCCATTAGTAGTAGACTAAAATTCCCAGATACAGAACTAATTTGTTTAGGTTTTTGAGCTGGTTGTAATGGCGATGGTCAAATTATTTTTTTTAATAGTTAAAATAATTCATAAATTTATTGCTTTGCCGAGAAATGTTTTGGCATTTAAAAGTCTATAACCTTTTAACCATAATCTTTAAGTGATGTCATATTATTTGGGACCATAGACAATATAAACTATGAGGTTTAAATGAAATTCATTAGAGCCATTTTTGAGAAACTTGAATTTTTACTGATTATTAGGGGTGAACAATGCTTAAAAATAAAGAATAAAAAACTCCTAGAGGTAGGGTGAATATATACAAAAAGGTACACACCATATTGTATCTAAATCGAACTAATGGTGTAAGCTGTGGGCTTGTATACATTCAAAAACTTTAACGAAAACAACAGCCTACGTTCTCCTTTGACAAAACAAAACAAAACCCACTTTTTTGAGTTTTTTAAAAATGGTTGAGAAATAAGGAAGAAACTGATTTTTTATTATTCTAAATATTTTAATAACATCTTTTAATATAATATTCTCCATAAGAATATCAATGGGCGCTCTCGGATAAGTACCTACTCTGTTTTCACCACAGACATAAAATTAAAATTGTCTCTGGAACCGTTAGACGTAGACTATTTTTTTAAATACAAATTTGTTTATTTTTACCTAGTTTTATTGGTAATAGTCATTATTATTTCATAAAATTATTGTTTTGGCGAACAATTTTAAAATGATTTTTTACATTTAAAAGCTCATAACCTTTGAACCAATAGTTCTACAGACATACGGGTAGGCTCATATTATTTGGGACCTCAATTCCAAAAAATCATGTAATTTGAACCAAAATCGTTAGAGCGGAATTTGAGAAATTGTTTTTTTTTTCATTTTTAGCGTTATGCTATCCAAATGTCATGGAGATATAGCCGAAGTAAACCTGTAAACCACATTTCATAAAAATCAGACGGGAAGTAGAAAATAACTTAAATTTATGTGGTGCTTATTTATTGATTTACTAAACAGAAAAAGCAATGATAATTAAAATTATCAATCAATGTTAACGTTAAAATTATTTAATGTATAAAATTTATTTTATGAATGTCCTAGGTGTTTCAAAACATATCATCAATCACCCCCAAATAAGCACTTTTGAAGAGTTTTCTCACTTTCTCACCTATCAAACAGATGTAAGATGTTAGGTAACTTATAAAACGCATAATTAAAAATGTGTACATGTGTAAATATGTATAAAAAACATAGGATACAAAATTGTCAGCAATTTTTTAATTTCTATAAAACATTTTACCGTATTCAATGGATGTGTGAAAAACTACCGCTGGAATCAATGACAAACTAGAACAGATAAAATGGAGAATGCGTCACCTATCTTATTGGGAAATTGATCCACGTAAATATGTAGCGAACAATATGTGACTTTATGCACCTTTATTGATACTGTATGTAAAGCATCTCTCTCCAGTGGCAAAACAACGAAGTCGATGAAATAGCTCTGGTTTCAGCTCATAGACAGCAGCACAGCAGACGATGAAACAGTTCACTAAATCGTCGACAGATGTCTTCTTGTCACTTTACTTTTCCAAAAAGTTTATCTAATGGTTTAATGAATGGGTATTAAAGATGGGGGAAATTCGCTGAGGATGA
Source organism: Nephotettix cincticeps (assembly GCA_023375725.1). NCBI lineage: Eukaryota > Metazoa > Arthropoda > Insecta > Hemiptera > Cicadellidae > Nephotettix > Nephotettix cincticeps. Next base: position 19,838,110 of record CM041784.1, read on the forward strand.
AGGTCTGCTTCTACGGGGGTATTATTAGTTGGCTACATGTTGGTTTTTTAAATTAACCAATCCAGCCAGGCAATATCTAATCACCTGCACCTTGTGCAGACGTCAATTCCCCTGAAGTCGATTGATTCGTAAGCTAACTTCAGGGGGTAACCTCAGCTGTCAGCCTGTCATCTAATCTTACTATTTCAGGTTTTTTAAGGTTATCTACGATTGTGCAAACAACTGTGTAGTTTCAAGACAATATAGTATTACTAAAGGCCAATTGCAGTTTAATGACAAGTAAATTCTCATTCATACATCTCTACCGGCAGCTTTGCTTACCGTATGTTTTTGATGGCTTCATTGAATTTTGTTTATAGTGTCCGATAACAGCAAATCTCATGTTATCTCTCTAGTAAGTTAATCTTTGTTGTCATCCAAATAACTTATTCGATAATTAATTCAAAAACGTAATTCAAAACTAATTAATGCTTCATAATGTCTTTGGTGATCTGTAACATTACCTGTGAGTGATTTTATAACAAAGTGTACTTTGTTTTGTAAGCTGTTATTTTACTAGAAATACAGTAGTAGAAAATTATGTCAAAAATACTCATTTTGAAATTAATTAATTATTTTCTAAAGGAAACCTTGTCTTACTATTACGATGGGTTTCTATAGTCCTATACTGAGAATTTTAGACAATAAGGTAGAGAGGAGTTGCCTACCACTGGGTTTGATTGGTGTTTTCTTCCCGTTAATGGACTTGTAACAGATGTTTGCCATGTACAACTTTCAGAGTTCAGTGTGTTTAAGATATAAAATATATTTATTTGTATATTTCATTATTAAAAATCTGAATTTTTATTTGTTGGTTGTAGGGCAGAAGAATCGGTTGCGTCTGATGCAGCCAAGCGGAACGGTATGGGCCTCGACCACGTAAGATTTTTTTACTTGCCGTTTTACTTACTTTTTACTTACTTTTTTCACTTTTTTGAATTCGTAGAGTAATTTTAATATTAATTTATTGGATGAAACTAAAAAATGACTCTCTGTGCACTGGTTCAAAACTTAGTCCGAAATAGGGTTTAGATAAAACATTTTAACCCGCGGATAGTCGAGGGGTAAGGGCAGCGCTCACTTTCCATTTTAAGTTTCTACAAACATGAAGTTTGTAATATATCGGCATGAAACTCAGAGTACCTGTTATTTGGGCTGTCAGTAGTAGGGGAGGTTAAGTGACCTTCAGTCGGTCTTGCACCTTTGTTTTGTGACGAGTTACAGTGCAGTAAGCACAACTAAAAAAGTCTTATAGGCCTCTTAGCTTAGTAATAAATTATGTTTTTTTTTGCTATAATACTCTGGGTTTTTGCGATTTTTTTTAAATCGTCCTGTGTTTTCAAATAATTAATTGAAAATAGTTCATTTTTTAAAGTTTATACAGTAGACTTTCGCTCAATACAGACTAATGTGGCGGACGTCTGGTCCGAATTACGAAAAATCCGGACTATCGGGAGTCAAGCAAATATTTGTAAATTTTGTTGTTACAGCCAGAAGTTTCGTAAAAACTAGCACTAATGAAAATTAAAAAAGCGCTAATACAAATAGTAGCGTCTAAAACAAGTTATATCTCATCGGAATAACGGTAAATATAAATTATTTACAGTTCAGCAATGAATAAACAGTACGCGAGTATAATAATTAAGTTCACAAAATGAGTATTAAATTGTTTTATTTCAACAAAACTGTGAAGTACTAAATTCAGTACAATAAAAGAAATTTATTTTAAATAAAGTAAACACAAAAAATGAATACTTAAGTTATTTACCAATTACAGGACCAATTAACTGTCATTATGTATGCCATTAATGTGATGTAATTAATGTGTGGCTTGCTCGCACAATAAACTAAGGCGTTGAAACATAAGGTTACGTATTTATTTAATAATATGTATTTTATTTAATAATATTTAAAAGAAAAATCAAAATTGCCGATCCAGACAAGACCGATCCATACGATTAACCAATTAAAGGTTAAAATAGTCAATCAAAAGTGGTATGATATAATTTATTTGAAATTCGTGAAATAAATCGTTAACAAGGCATTAACAAAGGTGAGGGTGGCGCTCACCCCTTGACCATCCGCACAACACAAGTGACCTCATCCAACGGCGGGTTAAAATACTGAGTCATAATCAACAAAAAAGTGCAGACTTGTAGCAATTACTCATTTTTGATTGAAACATTTTTCTATCTAGTATTAAATACTATTCATGCTGCTCCGCTAACATAATTAATGTGATCAAAAACAAATTTACTTTTAACTCTTAACACTCCTTTTCCCTATCTTATCAAAGTAATTTCGTAGCTCAGAGGTGGATTTTGCCAAGGGGTGTACCTCCTCCTTACCCCTTTGTGGGCCAGAGCCATTTAATCATTTTTATTTAAGTCTGATATTTTTTAATACCATGAGTCGGTATGCTATGCAAAAAATACCATGTGAAATCAGCATTTTTGTATTGGTTTACATAAAGGTTTGTACTGTGTCCAATTTTTAAGATATCTTAATGATTTTTTCACTAAAATGCTTATAATTAGTTATCCTAGCAACTAATAATGATATATTGATGTTAGATTTTAAAATATACATATCTGAACAGCAAATAATATAATAATTGAAATGGCTTTTCTTTTTATTTTAACCCGCGGTTACTCTTGCTGTTAAATTGAATCTAACAATTTAAAACTTTAACAGAATCAAATAACAAAAATATTTTCCCCCACATCCACCGGTTATGTATTCCTCAAAAATGTTTCTGAAAGCATGTTGATGTTGTGCTTGGACGAAAAAGGAGTGAGGGTGGGTGCTGTTGGGGGGGAGGGAGTGTGCACAGGCCTGTTAGTGTGGATGTCAGTGGAAGACCAAGCCTAAAAATTATAATAATATTTCAAGATATGCCTCACGTAACATAAAATAACCTTTTTGAACCATTATAACATATATAACACCATATCTAAAGATAAATTGTATCATATTTTATGTTTCAGTTTTGTGAAGTGCAACAATTGGAATTTAAATTATAACTAAACAAAAATTCTTGGCCTATTGCGTTTTTGTTTGATGTTTACATACATTTTAGCTCCTAGTGTTTAATCAAGCTATTGTTTACATAAATATAAGTTTTCATGACTTATAAACCTATTTTTTAAAAATATTTTCCTATTTGTTAGATTCAACCTAACATAAGAGTTACAGAATAACAGTGAATAGCGAGAGTGATCACGGGTTAACTTAACTTTCTACAGATAATAAATAAAGAATAATTTCAATATAAGAAGCACATTTTAAATTATTTCTTACCTTGTAGAGAGTGTGTGTACAAATTTTCATGGGATTTTGACCAAAAATAAAAATCTTATTTTAGAAAATGTTGATACAATATATATATTGTTTTGTTCACAACAGTAAACAAACAGAAAATCAAACAAAAGCATTATTTATTTCTGGCTGTTGCTACAACATACAAAATGTTTGTATTTACTTCCCAGTGGGAAATTGGTTAGATAATGGATTTGTCTAAAGGGAATGTTTTCAGTTCATCTAAAGAGCTATTCTTATGGTTCAAATTTTCTTAATCAATTGATCAATTGATCTTATTTTCAGTTCCTTGAAAAGAATTCGGAGCTTGGGTTGATTATGAAGCAACAGCAAGCAGCACAACAAGCCAAACAACAGCAACAGCAGAAACTGCAACAACAATTAGCTCAAGAAGCTCAGCAACATCAACAGCAAATGCAGCAGCAACAGCCGCAAACCTTACAACAGCGCCAACAAACACTCCAACAACCACAGCAGCCACAACAACTACAACAACAACCAATTCAACAGCAGCAGCAGCAGCAGAGACTTCAACAACAGCTTCAAGATCAGCTGCAGCAACAACACCAATTACAGACAAGCCAGGAACAGCAACGGAATCAACAACTTCAACAACAACAATCGCTAATGCAACAACATCAACAAGACCATCTATTACAACAAACACAAGCGCAAAAACAACAACAAATGAACCAGCAAAATCTTAATCAACAACAAACTCAAAACATCCACCAACAAAGTAATAATCAACTTAGTCATCAAACAAATTCACAACATTTACAACAACAAACATTAGAACACAAATCAAACTATAGTAAAAGTCAAATGGACCACATATCAAGTTTACAGCAAGAACGACAGATATGGGATAGAATAAACAATCATTCATACGGTTTACAAAAAGATTACAATCAGGACCACCTATATCAACAAAAACTGCAACAGGAAAGAATGCAGGAACAAGAATATTCAATAGAACAAAAACAATTTTTACAAAGGTCTAATGAGTATCCTAACAATCCTTTGCTCCGGGGAAAACCAAAACTTCATGAATTTCAGGTGAGACTCTCTTCAGCTTTTTATTCTAATGTAGACCCTATCACACCCTTGTAATACAGATATTTAAAGTGCATGCTTAATTTATACTCATATCTTATTATGAGCGATGAATTTGAATTCTCAAATGTAGCTGAGTAGGAACTGATGTAATGAGTGTTTTGTGATAGTTGCATGTTGTAGAACACAAGTGCTCACTGATAACCATGAGCATAAGCGCATACTGTTGCATGGTCACTCTCAGCTCCACCTTTAACCTTCTTTAACTTTATCTATTCTCTATTGTTTCCCTTTTCTAGCTGGTACTATGTAATGGGATAGAATTAGTTCAACAAAAATTTGCAATATTGAGTTATTTGGTTTTACATACCGTAAGTCTTGATCTGAAGTATTTGTAGGTTATCACCCCTAAAAATAGCTAAGATTAGTTTTTAACTTTTAAAAAGTCTTTTTAAGGCTACAAAAGTATGAAAAATCTTTTTCAACTAACTCGTAAATTGACCCCAAGAGAAAGAGTATTTTTTCCTGAGGACTTAAGGGAATGTTTGGTTGCTTTATTAAAAGACTATACATTGTAAGATCATGTTATTCTGTAACAACTATTTGCAAAATTATTAATATCACTATGGAAAATAGAAACTCATCTTTATTTTATATGCTTAAAAATAATAACTAGGCTATGTAAAAAATTAAAGCCTAATTAAACATATTCATATATATTGTAGAATGGGCTTAGATTCATAATATGGGCATAACTAACCTGATAAACTTCAATACCATAATTTTAGATTTGTTTTTAAGCCCAGATGCAATATGGTATAACATTGATTATTCTCATTAAACATGCACTTAGAATTTTAATAATTTCAATAGAACACTTAAGTTTATCACTGGTAAAAATTTATACATTCAGTAGTTATTGTTGAAGTGGTTTCATAAAAAATGTGACGATAAGAATGTTGCTTTTCTGCATCACAGTACAAATGATAAAGTAGTTGAAAACCAATCATCGTCTGGTTTTCTATTAATTTCACGTACTGTTCAGAAATAAGAAATTGAAACTAGATATTACCAGCTTATTTGACAATAATTTTATTGTAAATCCTACTAATTAAATTCCATTTAACCCCAACCCCTAATATTTTGAAATTAAAAAAAAATAGACTTATTAATTAGTACCACACAACATGGTATCCATGATTAAACAAATGTTTTTTAAGTCCATTAAACAAAAATCATTCTCTATCGCTTTCTACTTTCTTGAGTCTTAGTTATTATTTTGTATTCCATGGAGAGTTTATTGAAAAGTCTTTGCCTGTGTATTTTTAAATTATGGTTCATAACTTCAGTTAGAATTTCAAAACGCAGACCTCTAATTTTCAAATTTATTTAAATTTATACATACCTACAGTTTGGAATAAATTAATTGTTAGAATAATAAAAAAATATATAGTTTGAAGCTTTGACCCACAGATGGTGGAGGGGTGAGCGCAGAACTCACTTTTAAGTTTCTTCAAAACATGGAGTTTGTAATATATGGCCTGAAACTTGGAGTACCTGTTATTTAGGGTGACAGTAGTAGGGGGGACAGTGGTGGAAGTTACGTGACCTTTAGTCTGTTTTGCAGCTTTATTTCGTGACGAGTTACAGTGAAGTTTGCACAACTAAAAATGCTATTTTTAGAAATAAATTATGTGTTTTGTTTATTTATTATATTTTTTTTAGCTTTAATACACTGGGTATTAGCAAACTGTTTTTTAATAGCATCCTTTGATTTAATAATTAATTTAAAAAAGTTAAATTATTTCATTAACCCTAGTATAGCCGTCCCAAGGTCTATTTTCTTACCCCAGTCTTCTGAGTAGCTGTCCCAATTTTACTCCCCAACCACGCCACAACTCTCTCACAGTCACTTCACATAGACAAGTAGTACAGATTGTTTTTGATTGTAACTGGTCTATCGTCCCGTATGCGAATAGTAACAGTGTCCATTTGCCCAGTCTAAACTTCCGTGTGTGATTAATTTAGACATTGATTATTCATTATTTTTGTCAGTGCCGGCCGGCCCATAAGGACTCGAGGACGGAGTCCTCCCGTGGATAAAAGAAAAATACATATTACTTAAGAAACCATTCAGTTAGAGTAAAAATCAAATGAGGATTATCATAAATGCAGTAAATTTATTTTGCAGAAAATGTTTTTATGATCGGCAATACGTACGGATAAAATGTCTCCAAGATATATATGTATGTAGGGACGCAGAACTGTTGAGTCAAAACTCCTGTGTATTTCTTATGGAGCTAACACAGCATTTAGCTGTAATGGCAGCGTAATGCAGATACGGGGACTCCGTCCCCTGAGTAACTTCAAGATTCGCCACATGGAAAGCGCCACCGGTAATTAATCAAACTTTCAAGTCGTGTGGGCTACTTGGTTGGTGGTGAAAGAGGTTATGTATGCATTTTACGACCCATATATTTTTGTGTAGGCTTATTTACTTAATTTAGTGTACGTATATTGCACACGTATCACCTACTACGATGCAGCCGGTCTCGGTCCTATTTGTTAGTTCATTTAATGATTGGTTTATAATCTATTTATTATATTTTGAGTCCTCCCATTGATAAATTTACAAACCGCCACTGTATTTCGTTCCTTATTTATCAATGGTTTTTTAATCAAATGGATTGGAATGAAGACAAACACATTCGTTGATAACTGCTTAAAAACTGTCGGATGATAATGACGATTTACCCGAAGATAGCGATGACAATGTATAGGAAGTGAGTGATCACAATACATGCCAACCTGCTGAACCGAGGAACCTGCTGAAATCCACATGGTGACAAATTAGGAAAACAAAAATAATGTTTCTTTGTGTACCAGGTAAATTTGTAAGGAACTTACTAAACATCCGTGAAACAGTTATTTTGAAAACTGGGACCATAAGGGTGATGAGGATGAATATATGTTAACACTTGGGATCAAATTTTAGCACCTGGGTTTTTTTGTGGAAGTAAATTTAATCTTAATATTTGCATTTTGGTCATTTCCTATTTTAAAATACTGTACACTAAAAACTAATCATAATCAAATTTAAACCTAAAACAGGAGCAATTAATACAAAAAATGTATTTTCTACACTGTATATTTTATTTTATAATCACTTATGTATGTATATATAGTTGTAAAATAACATGTAATGCCACGAATTTGTGTTCGCTCACTGCCCCAGGTCCCCGTGGTTGTTGTTGGCAATCCTTAGTAATTGGAATACAGTAAATCGCGGTGTATGGAATGGGTATGTGAAATTTCATACCATTATAAACTCAAATAACGTAACACAGAAGCAAAATGAGCAATAAGAAGTCACAGTTAAAAAATGTAAACTCACATAAATGTTTAGTCACTCACATAACCTTAAAAACAAAATGTAAACAAAATAAAAAACTTAAACAAATGCAAGTGCATTATAAGTGTCAAGTATATCTTCAACTAACAGATATAGTAAAGCAATCAGCTGTTGAAAAGAAAACCATTATAATGTAAACAAAGTTTTGATTCCATAGTATGGGTGAATTCTAATGGTGAAGGTAAAATTTAAGATTGTTTTAAATTACATATGAAAACACTAAAAACCTAATTTTTGAGTTCAAAATCCCCCAAACTACCCATTCCGATTGACCGATGTCTGGTTTACAAACTCGTCCGAGCGAATGTAGGAATACACGTCTCTACCAAATTTGGTCTCGGACCATTTTTAAGAGAGTTATCGTGTTCACAGACGCATGTATATATAAATTTTAACGACTATTGTTTTTGGTCTCTGGGCACCTAACAACAAAAAGATAACTTTGTCCCGGGCTTAAGTCTTACCATGAGTCCTATGGTAATAGCTTCTTCCCTATGGGAAGTTCGCTAAAAGAGACGGAGTTGTTACCTAGCAACTATGGCACCAGCTGCTTATTGCAGCGTTTGGCGTTTGCATTTTTGTACAATTAAAATATGCTGTGAAAAATCATAATACATATACAAAAGATGGTATTTTTTACCCTGAATTATCTGAGGAATCGATTGGTACAATTTATTTTGACATTAGTTGAACTAGTATGGCGCTATAGCGTTAAAAAAATGAATGTCGGAAATTTTGACTCATAACTTAATCACTTTATATATAGTGTTGACCGTCGTTTTGGGGGTCAACAGTTTGAGGGTTAAGAATATTTGTTGGCCAATAGCTCAGTTGGCTTTAGAGATTGATTGAGAATAGATGCAGGACCATGTCAAGGTGTCAAAGTGGCAGATTAAATATTTTTTTTAATTGAGTGATATTTTGAGTATTTGATCAGAATCAGTGATCTGACAGGATCAAAAATGTTAGATTACTGGTTTGAAAAAGAGAATCGGTGACCTAATGTGATTGAGTCACATCAGATCAATGATCGTTAATCGACGATCTGTCAGCTTGGCAATATGACGCATCGCTCAGTCGATGGTGATTGGTTGAAAGAAGGCTTCTAATCAAAAGATATTCCATATATTCCCTATGATTTTTTCAGACAAGCTGCTCTCAAAACATTAAAATATTAAAAATAAATTTAATTTCATTTAAAATAACTACTAGAAAAATTTTGCAAAGGCAAATGAATTTAATTCCTACCAAATTTAGCTAGAGGGTGACACGCAACAGGAATATATAGCTCAATAGTCAATAGATGTAAGATAGTTTAGGAGCATGGTTATGTGAGTAATAATAGATAGAAACATAATTGTATAATTTCATAACAATACTACTATGGAGTAGTTTTTCATGAATGACCAGTAAGAGTGATTTCCAGCTTAATTGTCAGAAATATTACAAGATTAATAGTGTAGTGTACTTGTTTGGAACAACATAAATTTAATTTCTCAGTACATATTAACAAAAAATTTTAAGTTTTAAAAATGTAACGTTCTATATTAATTAATTTTCAAATACTTGTGGTTGTTATAGCAATTAATTTGTCAACTACCCATATAAACACTTACTGTACTGAAAAATGCTTAATCAACAGAATTCTAGGATTTATTTCACATTAAAACAAGATTTTTTAGTATAATTTTCACTTCTAAAACTATTATATGAAACCAAAACTCGTCTTTTAAACTATGGAAATATTGAACATTATTTCTTAACTTGTTTATGCAGAAAAATTCCCTAAAATACGAATGTTGTTTCAAAACTTTAAAGACAGGGATCTTGAATCACAGAAGAAATTCTCATCTCATCACAAAAACTCAGCAAGGCAACTTTGACTTTGATATGACAATTTAAAATTTTCACCTATTCCAAAATATCAGTCAGTGCAGTTAGCCTGGCGTGGATTACCAAGTCTGTTTTTCCACTAGCTTTACCTTCCACAAGTTAACGGTTGATTTCAGAGAAACGTCTCTGGAAAATATTTTTTTTAATCATTATTAGTTTGAAATAAAGAGAGTTAATTATCCGAAGTAATTGTGATAATCAAACAAAAAAATTGTTTACTATTAAAACACCTAATAAATTCTTCCTAGAAAAAGTCATTGAAGATGGATAACTAGAGTGTAAATATTCTATATCTAGAGAATACATACTGTATATTATAAAAAGTTTTTTTAAATTACAGTAATACACAACGTACAACTGAAACATGCTCTACAATAGCATTATAGTATTTATTAGTGGTACAGTTTATACAGTTGGTGGTATATATTGTTTGTAAATCAATAATTAATGTATTAAAAGGTAATGTAAATTGCATTAGCTTATAAAGTTCTCTTAATGTGGACGAGAAATCACTAAGGGGTAACACTTTCGGCCCTTGAAGCATTCAGATAATTGACTCTCTAATGTATCAGTTTCAGTTCAAAAGTACCCTGTAGGAAATTAATAAACATCAGTAAGTAAAAAACTACAAATCTCACATAAAATTCATTTGAGTAAGTACAAAACTACAAATCTTACATAAAATACATTTTCCAAACTCGAGCTCCTTGAAGTTTAGAAAAAGAGAAAATTTAGTACAGTAGAGCGTCAAAAATCCGGACATCAAAAATCCGGAACGTCAAAAATCCTAACCACTCCATAGAGTTTTGCAGCACCATATTTTAAAATTTTGTGGGAGAAACTGCAAGCAGCGGGGCCTTCAAGATGAATAAATAGCCTTACCCCTTTCTGCTTACCTCCTTCCGAATTCGTTCTTTTCCTTTAATTTTTTCCAAGAAACACACTTCACTAATACACAGTTTACATACGTAAGTACAAAAAAACATTATTTTGTTTTATTTAACTATATTATTTAACCTCACTATTAATACTGTAGGCCTAATTATGTGTTCAAGAGGTATTTGTAGGTTATAGGTTCAAAATTCTAGACAAATCGGTAATTGGCAATTGGTTCGGATTTTTGACGTTCTACTGTAATTTCAAATTGTGTAGAGTTTGAGAGTTTCTACTGTTTTAACTATTTATTAAAAAGGTCCATGAAAGTTAGTGGGCAGTTAGGGTAAATCTGGCGGGTATACTGTCTGATAGCATAGGAAGTTGCGAGGGACGCTCTCTGAGAACCTCCCAGTCGTGCTCTCTCCTATCATGGATGTTTCTCCCCTCCAACAAGATCTCCACCAGCACAAGGTAATCCACCTCTATATTCTCTACTTCACTGTGCTCCCTCCTTAGAATCTAGTTCATCTGAATGTATTCTTTTTCAGCTGTTTTCTATCTTCTTTACTAAATCCTCTCTCTTTTTATCTCAAGTTAGTAAGAAAAAACTTTGTAAATTAGGTAATAGGTTATTAGTCACACTGAAAGCCATAAACATGTTTGTTTCACTAAGGATGATTACTGTTTTTATATGAACTAAAATGTCTCGGATCCAGTATATTTTTGTAAATACCCCAATTTAATAATAAAAATTATTATTCGTTTACTAGTGAAGTTAATATTTTCATTCTAAGTATATATATGAGAAGGAATTTTCATCTCAAAACTTTTCATACCGGAGTACAGGAAACCCAAGATATAGGTTAATGAAAAAGATTAATTTTTCATTACTCTGCATGAATACACTATTCTAGGAAGAGAATAAACCAGGAGACTTAAAGAGTTTCTTTAACAAATCCATCATTAGAGGTAGTGAATTGCCACTGGATCTTTCTCGTGGGGAGTTTCATTAAACTAATGAGTTTTTAACCCAGCAACCCACAGAGATTTTAGTTGTAATTGCTTTTATCACTTAAAACACCCAAAACTATATTTGCAACAGTTTAGTTGTGTGGAAAACCAATTATTCACAACTGTATGCTCTAGCTGACTGTGGTAAATTAGTTTTAAGTGTTCGTTGAAAGTTATCTTTTGTTAGAGTAGATAACACATTTTGGGAAAGTGGTCTAAACCCGTATAGACGTCTCAAGATTTGAACTTGTGATTTTAAGCTAGTAAGAATGTAAATTCGTTTAATTCACAGCTTACATACATTAAAAAACATATTCATAAATCAGTCTTCTTATAATGTATAAATATCAATGTCATATTTTTAATGGTCATTGTATCCAACAAAATTAAAAAAGTGCTGCAAAATTAAAAAAAAAAATAGAGCCACATACCTTTTTTTCACTTTATCTGGTTACTATAATTATTAATAAATATAAAAAAACGTAAATGGAGTTTAAAAAAATAAATATTACTACAACAAATTCTTAATCCTTCTCATTCACTTAACATACATCCAACAAGGATCGCAACAAATACAAATACCCTTGGGGAATTGCAGCCGAATTCTTATTGGCCAGTGTTTCTTTTAATCATTGGAATAAATTGAAGTTTAATATGTTTTAGGGAGATTATCTGGATGAATTAGGAAGTAAACTAAATCCTTTGAACTTTCAAAAGAATCAACAACAGCAGCAACAACAACAGCAACAACAACAACAGGGAAATGTCGGTCAAAATAAGCCTTCGGCTGGGACAATAAGCGGCATGCTGGCAGACTTCAGTAGAGCTCTAGGTGAGTCAGAAAATGTCAATTTCCTAGTTATGTCAGTAAAAAACCTAAGAGAACAGAGGAGGATTCCTTCTATTTTCAGGATTTGTAATAGGTTATTCTTTATTATTTTTTAGAATTAATTTTTTTTCGGAATTTTGTTACTCATAGAACTTTTATAAGATGCCCTCAATGAAGGATAAGTGGTAAGATACAAAATGGTCGTGGATTCATATACAGTTGAACTTGGATAACTCAATTTTTTTTAATTCAAAATCTTATTAAATTCAACTATTTCTTGTGATCCCCAGCATTTTCCATTCCAACAATGCTAAAAAATCATGAATAATGTTTATTTTGGATAGTTTATATTAATCCAAATTTTCGTGATGGTAAATGAAGATTTTAAAATTAATCTCAGACTCAGAATATGCACAACTTTATAAGAAACAGGTTTTTCAAACGATATTCGGCGAATTTTTTGCATTAAAACAAGTACGCACCAGCGTCAGCTGAGTACAGACTGATGACTCACGCCTATGCAACAAACTAAGGAAAATCTGGAGACGAAATCGCTGGATCACCTAAACTACTTGGTATAGTTTTCGATAACGGTCTCAATTTTTCCAGCCATGTAAGTACCATGTGTAGAAAAGCTGTTTCCTGCCTCAGAGTGTTGTATAGAAAAAAGCATATGTTTCCTCAGGCAGCGAAGCTTCGCCTTATCCAGGCTCTCGTACTCTCTGTGTTTGATTACTGTCTCCCTGTCTTTGGGAATGTCATTACAGCAGGGGACGTGGAGAGAATGCAGAACATGTGTGTCAAATTTGTTTGTGGTCTTAGAATATATGACCATGTTTCAAGTGCACTTCTGATGTTGAGATTATTACCCATTTCTTACTGGGATTATTAAGACAAACTCATGTAACTTTTTTATATATTTATAATGTATTTTAGAATCAGTTATCCTGTTGACTTGAGTTTTTTTGTTAATACAAGCTATGTTGAAAAACGCTCATGATAAAGACAATATTCATTCATTCATCACCTACAGAAGAAGAAAAAATACTGGAGTCAAATGCAGCCGACGCTTTGAATCATGAACAATAACTTAGAACATTATTTGAAAGCAGAGTTAATGTAAGTGATTCACATTTTAAATTTTTGAAGATTTAAAAATCTTTCATAAAATGGTGGCTGAGAGACTTAATTTGTGGAAACAGGAAAAAATCTTCCTGCTCTTTTAAAAACAATAGATTGACTTTGATGGTTACAGTTAAATACATTTTTTACTGTATGTATTTTATGTTTCTTATTCAGTACTCTGTTGTTCAAAACAGTTGGTATTCAATATTTTCTTCTCGTTTGGTTCATAGATTTCTAATACATAGTTTTGCTGAACTTTATTAGGCCTATAATAACATTCGTTCGAGTTCAGTTTGCAGCAATGTAGCATATAGCAGATCATATATTGCTGAATACATTTAAGTTTAGTTATGACATGTTATTGCCAGAAGAATAGAAAAGTATCGGAGCGCAGGCGACGCTTTGACTCATGCCGGCTTGGTTCTGATGTCGCACGGTCGCTCTCTGGGCCTGCCTGATCGTATGAAGTAGAAAAGTATGATGTGTTACTGTGCTTTGTTTTGTAGTCCATTTTAATGAATTATTTTACAGAAATAAGTAATTATTAAGTATATTATTAAGTTAATTATAAGTAATTAAATAATAATTATTTTACATTAAGAAATGAATTTATTTTCAAATATAGTGTCAATTTAATAAAGTTTTCATTATAAATGTATAATCATTGTTTTCGGCCTGTTCATAAAAACTTTTAGGAAAATTTTTAGATGGTTAAAATTTTTTATCTGGTCTCTTGAGGTTTGAATTATCCAAGTTCCACTGTACCTGCCTTTAAACTCTCTGTTTTTAAAAACAATGATTATATGCATATATTATTTTTTTCATTGCATACATTTTGTTATGCTATTTAAGGTAAATAAATTAGTAATACCTTTTTTCTTTGGCTTATGTAACTTGTCAACTTGAACTGAGGTGGAAATTTCCTGCATAAATTATGCAAAAGTGGAAAATCTGTGATAATCCACAAGCGGTGTTACATTTTCTGTTTATTAAATGTTGTAGTTACGGTCAAACTAGTCAGTTTCGACCATTAACCCCTTCCTGTCTAATGATGCACACTGTACGTCCGTGTACTTCGCTAGACAGATGTCTAATGACGTGCGCCGTGGGTCCCACACTCCCACGGGGCGGGAGCGAACAATGTGCGTTGCCTGCTTATATTTCGATGTTGTTTTTTTTTCCGCCATTAGGTGTCCTAGTTCATTTCTCATCCGATAGATGGTGTTGGCATCCTCTTTTATCATCTTATTTAGTGTCAAATGTTCCGTATTGACAGTAAATTATTTTCTTGTTCGCACAATTCGTTCAGCGATTGTATTTATTGATGATAATACAGTAATAATGATTATTATTTAAAGATTTATCATTAACTATTTATTAGTGCAGGTAATTAGAAGTAGATCTGCCAAGTGAAATAAAAGAATCTTTTGAAAATAAAATAAGATTTGACAAAACAACAGTACCTACTTTTTTCTAAGTCTACAGCTTGGAAGTGGTGAAAAAGTACAGTAATAATTTTCTTTCTTGCTAAAAGTGATTGTATACGCAGTTAAAGGGTATAAGAAACAGGGTAAAGAAATCAAAACATAATTCATGAAATTACTGTTATTTCTTTCATGCTAATAGTGACGCGGAGTCGTAGTGTACAAGGCTCGATTTTCGTTCAGACCAGAGGGCCTCAGGTGTCGACCATTGTGCCCAACGGGAATGGGTTAATGGATTAATTCAGTAGCTTTTCTGCAAGGTCAGCCAACTTATCACTATCACCTTTGTCACTTTGATTTTACTTGTGGCAGACTGAGTAGTTAGGACTGTTTCTGTTTTAATGTGTGTCCAATCACATTGATTTCATATTTCACTACCACTAATACCATAAATCACTATATTAAACTCCTTTAAACGCATATATTTACCGATTCATTTTTTACTAGAAATGTTTCAAAACTTTTAGTCTATCTTTAATTATAATACATTTTTAACCCTTAAAGCACTACTGAAAATCACAGTCCCTGCTCATTTAGTGTAAAAAAATCAAAACATTATTTTCCTTATTTATTTTCATTATTTTCACTTTTTGGATTTAGGTAGCTTGAATAAAGTATAAAACAGAAATTTGTTTCATTTTTAATTATTAAAGATTTAAGACTATTTTTAGGTATAAAAAAAAGTATTTTTTCATCTGGATTAGCCATTTCAGTTAATAAAGTTAATATTATTCAATAAAAACATTCACACAACATAGACTATTAACTGCTAAAACACAATGAAAATAAAGACATATCAATAAAAATGTTAACTAAAAAGGTTAGCGAAAGTGGAAACAGCTGGCCGTAGTGACTCGCGAGTTTTCTCGATAAAAGCAGTATGGGAGCGCACAAATACGGGCCAAAGTTGCCTAGCAACTAATTTCAGTCACTAAATATTTCAACAAATTGCCATATTGGCTATGTGAGTGCATAGAAGCTAAAGCAACATAACCATGCACTCTTAGTGGTTGTTTGAAAAACTACAGCGCAGTAAATGTGGCAAAATGATTGAATAAACTCGTTGACCGTGCCATGCGACCCTACTTTGCTGCGAGAAACACAATTACGACTAAACCCATTTAAAAAAACTATACTTGCATTTCAAAAGTTGTGTAGAGAAACAATACATGGAACATATTAAGTAATAACAATCACCAATTAACTTAGACGAATAAACTAAATTTTATTTTTGGACAATTAGATAAATAAATTTATAACTCCAGTTTATTTCTGATGTGAAAAACACTTCATGCATTTCTAAGAAGTAGTCCACTGAACCATTGTAATTTCACTTAATTCAAAATAATCTAGACAGTGACCTACGTAGGAAGTACTGAGGTCTACATGAATAAAGTGACCTACATAGGAAGTACTGAGGTCTACATGAATAAAGTGACCTACATAGGAAGTACTGAGGTCTACATGAATAAAGTGACCTACATAGGAAGTACTGAGGTCTACATGAATAAAGTGACCTACATAGGAAGTACTGAGGTCTACATGAATAAAGTGGCCTACATAGGAAGTACTGAGGTCTACATGAATAAAGTGGCCTTAATTAAAATTGGAGTTTCTATCTCAATACTAATGAATACTAGTTTTCATAACCATTGAGACTGGTCATCTTTTAATTTCACCTTGCTTCTGACAGTGAGTTTGGTATCCAAAATTGTCTTAATCTCAAACCCAAGATGTGATTACCTCTGTTTATTCTTGGACAAATTAACAGAAGATGGGTAGTCATATCTAAACTTAACTTAAACTTTCAGAAAACCAGAACTTTCTGAATTTATTTTTTTGCAATTAAAAGCCATTGAGACTGACTGCTCTTGTCTTATATTTAAATTACTGAAAATTCCTTCTTTTTAGGCTCTAATAGTCAATACTGAAGTGATATAGCATTTGAGTTTGTTTAGCGATTGGCTCACATACTCTATATTTCTTCCAACCTAAAAAAATTTAGGTTAGGTCGAGTAATGTAGATTCTAATTAAGGTCATTTCATATCGGGAAGAGTTTCTTTACCTCTCGAAACGTAATCTAGTTAAACACTTGACGTGGAAGGGAAAGTCAAAAACATTAAATAAATAATGTAGTCCTTCATTGGTTTTGATTGATTTTTTATGAATTTACCTAAATAAATAAAAATTATATGTATAATTCATTCTATTCTTTATAATCAATAGGAGGGCCGTAGGGTCTAGGTGTGCAAGAATAGCTTCTTGTCTTGTATATAACAATAATTGTTCAAAATACAATTATTGTATTATGCTTATGTAGTATTCAATGATGGACACCTAAAAATAAATAAACCTATCTTTAATTCATTAGATCACCAACACCTTGACCATAACACAAAATGGCCATCAGCCATTTTGTGTTATCTCTAAAATTTTATTTTTTATTTTTTGTGTGACAATTTTATTCATTTGACAACATTTGTGCCCTTTTAGGGAGAGATTGAATAATTATTCATGACATTTGTACATGTTGAGGTTTTTACAGGTTTGGGAGGGAATTCACCTTCAAGACCATCTCCTACCGAAGAGAGGTTGGACTCAGAACATGGTCAACAATCTTCCCAACAGTATAGCCAAGACTACCACTACAACAAGGAGAGGCAAGGTCAACAACAGCAAGTGCTAAGACCCGGAGATCAGTTCTTCAACAGAACAACAGGTCAACAACAAGGGACCCAGCTTTCATCTTCAAATCCATTGGACTTTCAAACAAGTCAGCAACAATACCAGCAGCAAACTCAATTTGACAATAAAACTCTCCAGCAACAGCAATATTTAAGAACACAACAGCATCTTCCCCTTCAAGAACAACAGCAACTCCAACAACAACAACAACTACAATCTCAGCAGCAACAACAGCAGATTCAGCAACAGCAACAGTTGTTACAAACAGAACAACAACTTCATCAGCAGCATAAAAATCAACAGGTGCTTCAACAGCAGCAGCAACAACAACAGCAACATTTGAATATGCTAGTACAACAACAACAACAGTTGATCATGCAACAACAAAGACAAAAACATCAACTTGATCAAACTGAGGGGTCCCTTCAACAAACTCAATTTGGGCTTCAAAAGACACTGCAAGAATATCATCCGATGTTTGCTCATAACCTTACCCCTCAACAACAGCAGATGTATCAACAGCACATGCAGTTACAACACCATGCACAACACTTAAAAAAAATTCGGAGATCACTTCCCAACTCCTCTATGGCAATAGAGTCTACTCTTCAGCAAGGGCAGCTACAAAAACAGGTACAGTGCCTCGGTAATAAAAATAGCCATAAACGTTAAAGATCTTAGACATTTTACATCAAAAAACTATAGAGACTAAAACATTTTCTATACAAATATCAAACATTGTATTGACACAGCATCACAGGTGTAATATATTTATTGTTTGGTATTAGAGCTTTTAACTGATTGGTTTGAAAGATTTTTTAGTAATTTTGTTGAGTAATGTGTCTTTTTTTAGTTTCTCCCCTTATGTGATAGTATAAGAAGAAAGTATTGTTTTCATCAAAATTTTATAATTTGAGTTGAGAGTGAATATATCCATTTTGTGGTCCCCTGAATCTAAAAAAATGGATTTAAGACATGATGTCTATCTGTCTAGATGTTTACAGAGCCACGGCCTACCCCGTTGGTCTGATTTAGATTAAATTTTATATATATGTATATATTCAATGTATCTTCAGGACTTTAAGGGGTAGTTCATCACTGTGACGTGGCTAATATCAGGGCAGTAGGTGTATTACCATAAACAGTACCCCCCGGGAGTAAGAAAAAAAATAATAGATTTCATTAAATATATTTTATTACTACAATAAATGGGTAAAAAAGTATATTACAAACACATTTTGACATTTTTCATATTATTTTAATCTCTTAGAACGTGTTTTGGGTGTGATATATTTCAAAACAATGATGCGGGTATAGCGATAATCACCCATTATTGGCCATTGCAAAGGAGTCAATAGCTAAACGGCAACAAAAATAACTAGGATAACCTAACAGATACAAGATCAGTTGAACACTAAGTATCGCACGCACCATCACATTGGCGCTAAGCCAATTCTCGAGAAACATCGATGATACCAACTTGATGAACATAATTTACCGTGCCTAGTAAATTACGTATCATTTCTAAATTATTCGTTTTAGAATAATATTATTTTACTTAAATGTTTTCAGCTGGAATTAACCATTGTAAATTTTTTATTTATTAGTAATATTTTAAGAAGTATAAAATATCCGTTATCCCGTCA
Organism: Nephotettix cincticeps; assembly: GCA_023375725.1. NCBI lineage: Eukaryota > Metazoa > Arthropoda > Insecta > Hemiptera > Cicadellidae > Nephotettix > Nephotettix cincticeps. Next base: position 19,857,485 of record CM041784.1, read on the forward strand.
TATGACGTGGATTCTCAGTGGGGAACAAACGTCACATGATGAGCGTACTCAAATGGGCTCATTTGTCGTTACTCCTCAACAGGTTAACAAATTTGAAAAATCCAAACTTCTCAAATATGGCTTAAATGATTTTGATTAAAATCTAGTAGTTCATAGTGCATAGAGTACTAAATAATATGACACCTCCCGCATGGTTCAAAAGTTATATAGGTTTTTAAATGTAAAAAAATAAATTTTTTAATTTTTCCACAAATTATTAAAGGTAAGGTATGATTTAACTACAACCACTAAAAACAGCTTAAAAACTAAACAAATTAGTAATGAAAATTATTAGTCTACGACTAATGGTTCCAGAGAAAAGTTAAATTGAATGTTCATCGTAAACGCAGTACATTGTATGAGAGCGCCAAATGTTATTCTAAAGGAGAATATAAAAAATTGTCTTCCTTATTTTCCAACTGTTTCCATGCAGTGCAAGGTCATACGCCCACTAAAAAAAGTTTGGTATTACCGGGGGGGGGGGGGGAGGTACTGTTTATTTTAATTAACACTCTTATGTCTACTGTATATATATAAATAAAATTAAATCATAATTGTTGACGGCCAGGTACCAAGGTACCGGTTTCGACTTATTAACATCAGTTCTCAGTACCAGTACTCTTCCCAAAAACCAGTGGTTTCGAGAATTGACTTCAGGTATCGACTCATTCCTAATGTACTTATACTGTACATTCGTATTGATAGAGTATTTTCCCTTGTTAGTTATAAATTTTCTAAACCAAACTTTTACTTAACACCAACTTGAGAGGGGTTGCTGCAAACTCTTACCTAGTTACCTGTCCTAGCAATCGTAACGGTTATATCCTAACAGTATTTGTTTCAGAAGAAGGACCTCAATGTAAACATGCTTAGTGGAGCCTCATTGGGATCCAGCTTGGGACTGCAGCCTGTGGGAAGTGGTGGCTACCTGTCGCAGGGAGCTGTGCTCTTGGGCAACTCGCTCATCAGCAGCGGACTCCTAACTGCCAACACCCAGAACCGGTTGTCCACGGCCAGCAGTCAACCCATAATGTCCAGCAGCATCATGGCAGCCGGACTCGTCCACTCCTCTATCCCAGGAGGTCTGAGTCTGTTTGATTTTCCGTATCTGTATAACCAGCTGTATGGATGTTATATTAATTGCCAATCATCTGTTTTTAATTATTTGTTTACCGTTTTGTTTATTTGCATAATATACTTTTCTTTTTTCAACATGAAATGTGTTAATTTTTTTTCTTATATGACTTTTTTAAATTTCCTTACTTAAATTTATGGTCTTTCAAACTAAATCAACAAATTAATCATATTTTTTTATTTTCACAGTGTATTCAAAGGAAATTAGAACTATCTGTATAGATTTTCAATTTTGTTTATTTTACCACTGCTGGTAAAATAAAAAAACTATTTGTTATTTTTATGATTTTTTATTATTGATAATTGCCATAGTTTGACTTTGCCATTATAGTGTTGTTACTGTGTAATTTTATGTATTTCTTTTTTTATTTTGGTATACTGTTTTTTCCTACTAAAAGACTAACACATTCACTTGGACGCAGATGCATGCAAAGAGGTACCTGTTCGCCATCCTGATGGACGCATTTGCTACCATCTAGTAATGCATGTTTTCATGGCATATAACTGCTAAAGGATAAGAGCTAGAACATTGAAACTTGTGCCAGCCCTAGTCAATAGTACATTGTACATCATCATGATAGAGTAGGCCGTCTTTTATATATATATATATATATATATATATATATATATATATATATATATATATATATAGATTAATTTAATATTTCACACCATAAAACTGTACAAAATTTGTTTTTATGACATGGTGTAGCAAAATAGTGTTTAACTTGTGGCAGCAAATGCGTCCATGTGATTTTTTTTGTATTTTTGGTATTTCTTTTTTCATGTTAGTGTAAAAAAACAATAAAAGGATCATATGCAATCACTTCAAAAGTATAAGGATACACAACTTAACTTTTATATCTTTTCTATCACTTTTCACTTTTTTTATCACCTAATCCCAGGTACTGGTGGCAACATATGCGGCCATTTTTACACCTTCAACAGCTGAGGGAGTCAGCAATGTTGTCAGGATGGATTGCAATCCATCTGTCACACTCGAAAAAGATGTGCTGTGCCGTGTCTGCAATGCCGGGAAAGTACAGACATGTGCATCTGCCAACTTTGCCCGTCTTGTGCAGATAGGAGCGAAAGAACCTGTACCCTTATCGACCTGTCGTGTTGCCTTTCTACCTAAGGGTGGATGTCTGGGATCAGTGTGTGGGTACAACGTCCCCTCCATGTGGCCTCCCATTCACACTGCCAATGGTAAAAGCTGCAATCTCGCTCTTCCCTGGCGATAACCTCTCTGCCTGCCTAGGTACCACGGCAATGGATCCCCTGTCTGTCTCTCGCAAGATGGTAGATGGGGATAACACCAGCGATAACCATTACCGTTGATTCGAAGTGACCTGCAAGGCACCTCGTCGCTGGATTCGGTTCACTTACGTTTGAAGCTAAATAAGTCACTAAAACTCAAAAAACTAAAATTACAATTTCATGGAGTATACAAAAACTGTTACACCAACAGTATCGACGTTAGAATGCATCTAATACTTACTACATGTTGCAGTACGTGAAGTATCGTTGTGAGGCAGAGACTCACTGAACCCTGACATAGCACACTTTATCCTTCTCCCTACCACGCACCTTGTGGGATAGTAATTCTGTTACAGAGTCAAAATGGTGTATTTTGTATTCATTTGAGAATACCTGGTTTTAAAAAAAAATAATAAAAGATTTTTTGCTTAAAACAAAAAAATCTTCAGAACAACTTTTTTGTTAGGCGTTGCCACTGGCGGGTTAACCTAAGAGGACTCACTTTAAGTTAAAATCATAATAAATCATTCAAGGTCTTTTTGACTGGGATCAATAAAACAGCGTTTTTTGCGTTGTCATAACATTGGTTTATTTTGATAAATAACTATAGAATACATGGAATCATACATTATAACTGAAATACATTTACAATTTCTATAGTGAACAAAGTAAGAAAAAACTTTATACTTAAAATGTATATGTTACTGCACATTATTAGTAAAAAAATATTTATACATAAAAGAAAAATTTAAAAAGTAAACTACCATAAAATACAACAAAAGGTAGCAAAATAAGCATTAATAATAATAAGATTGTTCATGATGCACTTGCAAAATTACAACTTATGTCATCGAGAGTTGAACATTGAGAGTAGACACATAGAGTAACAATTTTGAAACAAAAAATAATTGTTATTTATTACATAGTTTTTATAATATTAGTAACCACTGAACACGAATAAAATAAATTTAAGACACTAAAACAGTTTCATTAAACTAAAATTATTTGACTAGCTCTTACTCACTGTCAAACAAACAGGCAATAGACTGACCCCGTCACTCACACACGGTTGAACTGACCAGTGCTTTATGCGAAAGCAAATAGCACTGAATCTAGGAAAGGAGGAAGGGCGAGAAATGATTCAGGCCATTCCTAGAAGGAGGCTCGTGAGGTACATTGGTGATGAATACTGCCGACACCCACTGAGTAAAAAATTTTCCTGAAAATAGCACTAGCCGGTCGTTTCAAATGGTATGTGAGTCCTACCGGGCCCGGGTTAAACCATCCGAATGAACCACTAGCACAAAAAAAGCTACACTAATACTAAATAGAGTGACAGTTCATCTACCTGGTATCCTCTATCAGAATTAACGAGATCCTACCGTCATCATCCCAAGTTGTCTGTCATTTTATTAACCTAATTTCTTTTATCACAAGTTATATACTTTTAACCTATTGAGGTGTAACTACAAATGGGCTCATTTGAGTACACCCGTCATGTGACGTTTGTTCCCCCCTGAGGATCCACATCATAAGACAGGAAGACTGATATTTGATACTTCTTAAAATATTACTAATAAATTGAAAAATGTTAATGGTTTATTACACCTGAAAACATTTAAGTAAAGTAATATTATTTAAAAACCAATAATTTAGAACTGCTACGTAATTTACTAGGCACGGTGAATTATTTATTAGGTTGGTATCGTCAATGTTTCTCGAGAATTGGCTTAGCGCCAATGTGATGGTGCGTGCGCTACTTAGTGTTCAACTGATCTTGTATCTGTTAGGTGATCCTAGTGATTTTTGTTGCCGTTTAGTTATTGACTCCCTTGTAATGGCCAATAATGGGTGATTACCGCTATACCCGCATCATTGTTTTGAAATATATCACACCCAAAGCACGTTATAAAAGATTTAAATAATATGAAAAATGTCAAAATGTGTTTGTAATATGCTTTGTTATCCATGTTTACATAGTAATAAAATATTTTTTTTTAAATCCATTTTTTTTTCTTACTCCCGGGAGTACTGTTTATGGCAATACACCTACTCTACCTAGCCCTGATAATAGCCACGTCACATGACAAGCATACTTATCAACAAGGTTAAGATTGTATTTAATTTCACAATTGGTTCAAACTCAAAACTTTATTATACTAGTAATAGAGGAGCAGTCAGTGTAACATGGTTTCCTGCCTTTCTGCTTCTTGTCAGTACCGGGATGGTAATTAATTGCTAGAGATTGTACATACATTGTATGTGCATGTAATGAATTATCGTTAACTTCAAGGTTATTAAGTAAGTTTAAAAAAAATTAGTTTACCACATTAAGGTGAAACATATAGTGTAAATCATTATCTCTTCAGTGATCAAGTATGTATCTCATAAATTAAGGTTTTAGTCACATTTTTGTTGTGTAAGTATATTTAACTTGACAAAATATATAAAATTGAAGTGAATTATAAACGAGGATCAGAGAAAGTTGTTGTAATCAGCCAGTCAGTAGGTTTCGGTGACAGCACTTGGGCTTCCAGGAACACCTATAGCCACCCCCCAAAGCACACCGGTGGGCACTCCGAGAGGTCCAAGGGACACGGGAGGTGATTCCTCGGACACATTGAGTGAGACGGACTCTCAGAAGTCTTTGCGAATGAGGAGGAAACTTCCAACAATCCCTCCTGACCAAGAGGCAGCACCCCTCCCTACGAGTAAAAAAAGAGATCGGAATAAAAATGCAAAAGCTGCCCAACAAGCAGAGCGATTCAGGTACAGTAATGACATTGATTTCATTTTATTGTCTGCAGAATATTTTTTGTTAGTTAATTTTTTAATTTGTTTTCGTGAGTTATGGTTTTTTATCTGTAAAAAATGTTAATGAAAATGGATTTTCATTATAAATTTGAATCCTGGAAGAAAACAATTTTTACTAGGTTAAACCAGGGTTTCTCAAACTTATACATATACTCAAGGACCCCCTTGGTATATTATGTATACAATGGGGACCCTCTACAATTAAGCACCCATACCTCCCCCCTCCCCTTGATGACTTTTTACAAAACAATATTTCTCTGCTAATAGGCATGTGTTGAACTTGCTACAAATGCATTTAGTAATACAAACCAAAAATATTTATTTTAGAAATAGTGGCTTTTGATGTGAGTAATTAAAAATAAATTTGATTAGAATGTTTTCACAAACCCCCCAAAAATCTGCTTGAAGGTCCGCGGACCACCCTTTGAGAAACTTTGGGATAAACAATAGAATACGAAACAAAACTACAATTCTTTATTTTCAATGAATGTCTTTAATCTAGAAAGGCAAGTACCCTGTTTGTTGGGTCAGCCATCAATTCAGAACCTAATTTAATGGGTCCTCAGGAAAATGTTCCAAGCGACAAAAACCTAGTTTCGAGTTATCAAGTATATCAAGTTGAATTGACCTTTGAGTCTTATGGAGCATGCCAATTCTGACAGACGAAATCAGGGCAGAAAACTCAAATATCTTCTATACCAAATTTACCATGGCGTAGTTCGTGGCGTCTAGAACCTTTTCCACTAAATATCTCCGTTTTTGAAATTTCTTCGCTTGGAACGTTTTCCGCAGGACACATTCAATTAATGAAAACAATACAGTAATACTATGTTGTAACAATGGTTGTTTACAACTGAATTTGTGAACAGATTTACTTCTGAATGACAGTAATATATTTATTCTCAGGACCTACTCACCCTTGAGACAATATACTTCAGACAGTGGTTATCCTGTGGGTCTGTCGAACCTCATGCTGCAACGGCCTAGTGCTTCCGAAACTAACCTACGTAAAGTATCAATGGGTGTGGAATCCGTACCTCGCCCTGGCTCTGCCCTCGGCCTTCTTCAAGGTAGGTATTATTGGTTTCATGGGTAGAAGTTTGTGAATTCAATAGAATCAGTTTTCAGTTAAAAAATTTGTTTTGTTCAAATTAATTTCAATTTTTCATGATGTATGATGAACTAAGCCGATAATTACCTTCTATTAGACCAGCTGGGTATTCTGCAATACAAAGCGATCCTATAACTGAATGGTGAATGGGAGATTGGATAGGAATTTGATGAATGTTGCTTGTTAGATTTTAAAAAATCAACTGCCCATCCCTTTGGGCCTGGGGCCTTTGCGGTGAATCAAAGGCAGCGAGGCACCTTAGCGGCATGAGTCACATAGGCTAGCCAGAGGTGACGGCTCATGATCTGATCGTCATTTACTTGTTTCGATCCCGCATCCTTTGACTTATTGGGTCAACTTCTTCAAAATATTTGCGTATAACATGATGGGCCTACTCTGCAATGTTTAGATGTTGAAGGCATTTCTGCAGCTCTCTTACAGGCTTAGACCACGCATCATCCTGGCTGCTGCTCTTTTCTGTAGCAGAAGAACATTTGAACATAGCATAGTAGGTAGTTTTTTGCATTAGATTTATCTTATGTTAAGCCTTTAGTTATTGATGTATTCTTTTATCACCAAATGTAAAAGCAAATCAATTAATTGGTACATGATAGCTTGCTCAACAAAAAGGAGGATCTCATCAACTCCATTATTTTCCAAACTATAAACAAAATAGAAATAGCAACTCCCATAAAAAAATGAATTGGAAACTCCGCAACAAAAATCTAGGAAATCCCATCCCTGACCTCAGCCTCTCAACTAGCCAAACCAGTTATGAAACAAAGTTATGTACAACAAACCGGTTATGTACACCTTACGACCATGTGGGCGACACATCGCTACCACCGCCGTTATGCGTCTGCTAATGACATGTCATGCCGAACAATTTCGCGATGATGTACAGTCTTATATCATGGTAAATAGCTTTGTGTATATAGGTAAATAATGACGATAGTGTAGTGTAAATTAGTTACTTAAGTGTCTCCTGAAGATGCCATACTGGTGCATCTTGGTATATTGCTTTTAATAGTACTTGAATCTGGGTAAAATAAACTTTAAAATAAGGCAGTTTGTATCATCATGATTACAAGATATGCTTTATATTAATTATTTGTATTTTTTACAGCATCCAGTGTGGTGAGCAGTTCAGGGGTTAGGATATCTTCCGACTACACCAGGGACTTTGACCGGGGGAATCCTCCATTGACAGACTTGGTATCCTGCCTGCCACCAGACCTCCGCCACCTTCTCAGCTCCTACAAGACTCCCTCCTCTGACACAACGTCCTATAGCAAACAGGTGGGCCAACCCTCTCACACCCAGTCCTGTACAGAGTAGCTGAAAAATACTAACATTCTCTCTCTACGTACTGTCAAAACACAAGGGGAAAAATCTGCTGGATGAAAATTAGAGGTGTGCGGATAGTGAAATTTTTTTCGGATTGGATAATTTTTGGATTCGGATACTCGTAATAACACAGTGGAATCACACTTATCTATGAATAAACTAGAAAAAAATCAATCAAAATGTTATAAAGTTTTATATATATATATATATATATATATATATATATATATATATATATATATAAATTAGACATAAAAAATCACACACTTATCTATGAATAAACTAGAAAAAAATCAATCAAAATGTTATCAAGGTTAATAAATTGAACATAAAAATCATAACTTCTTTATAGGCTGAACGACAAAACTAAAATTTACCCAATATTAAATCTAAATTTCAAGGATTTTTGTCGCTAAATATGCGTAATATTGTCATATGCTTTAATACTTTCGTTTGATCAAAGCTGTTCCATATTGCCAACTTAATCTTTTACTTTTAAGACTTTTTCTGGATACTTATTTTTCATTTAGATTAGAAACTGATTTGAATTTTTGGATATCTGCTTACCTCTGATGAAAATCAGGTTAGGTGTTTTATTTGATAAAACAAAAACTTATAAGTCTATACAAATGGTTCATTTTAGAAAAAGGGAAACACAAAATATTTCATTTTGTGTACTTCTATTTCTCAAAAGGAACTCTTGAATTAGAGATAGATGTATACAAGTAAAAGCATATGGCCCTTAGCCTCTTTGAGAGCTCTGTTGTTGTTAGCTGGTCCAATCGAGTCAGCTGGATTGACATGCCAACCCTATCAGTCCGATGGCAAGAGCTCTTGCGTGTTTTATCAATTTGCTGTTAGTACCATGATACCCCACTTGCTGGTACGGATGTAATATCGTAAAATAATGATTGCACTATATCTGATCTCCCGATCAGATCAGAGATATCTCCGATCCCTCTGTGTTATCCACCTCCATCTTAATAGTATATTTCATCACTAGGACCAAAAACGGGTGTTTTTGGTACGAGCACTAGTTTAACAGCCAAGGCTGTTAAATGTGCGAGTATATATCAAAAAGCCAATTTTGCACTGTGAGATAATTTTATTTTTCGTCATACTGCAAATAAAATGAAAAAACTCGTAAAACATAAAATTATTACCTGATTTAGTATCAATAGTTGTCAACCATTTTTGTCACTTTAGACTAAACAGCTGTTATGTTACTTACGTTGTAGCATTTCTTTCTTGATTCCTGATTGGTTATTAGGTTATGTTCAGTTATTAGTTCAATCTCAACCTTTCGATAGTTCAATTTAATAGTTGATTACCAGTTTTACACTCGATATCCAGAACCTCCGAAGTAGACAAAAAATTAAAAGTGATTGTTGCAGTTACTTTATCGATTATTTAAATTCTAATGCTGACCTCGAATCAAAAGTATCATCAACAATGATCTTTTGCGGCCTAGGACTCATAAAATCATCATAATGATAGGTTTAGTCCTTGGACGAAAAATAACTACTTTAACACATGTATCTACAGCTGTTTTTGAAGGAGTATGACGAAAATGTTATTTGTGTCGCCACGGTACAACATTACAGACAGTCCGAGGTGTGTATTACTTCCTCATCAGCTGAATGGAGGTACATTAATGGCATTGGCTGTCTGTAGTGTCTACGTGTACTGTGGTTGGGTAATGGTTAGCCATCAAAGGTAAGCCCGTAAACTCAAATGAATATATAAAATAATGTTTTAGCTATGATCATCAAATTTATAGGTTTTTATTAAAACTTTCAGTAAATGACTTTTTTAATTTCAGTAAATTTTAATTTCCCTAGTTAAAAAAATACAGTATAGAGGTCAATATTTAAATACATTATTTTAAATCTGTAAACTTGTAGTTGTTATACTTCTTTTCTTATGGCATGGCAATTCATACAAAATGTCAATATTTGTGATTCTTAAAAAGCATACTCATGCAGATAAGAAATATGTTATTCACCTTATTATTATGACGTTTTTTACCTTAGGAATGAATATTATTGAGTTATTAAGTAGAATGAACTGGAGTAGTTTTCGTATGAAACTATCTTCAGATTCAAGTAACTTTTATTTCACAGAGCATAGACGAACACCTGATTTCTCCATCCTCAGCATGTTTCCAAATTTTAAATGTACCGGTAATTCTTCATTTTTATTTGTTGTTTTTCACCCTTAATATTTTCAATGAAACTAACTACTACCATACTTATACAAATTAAAAATACAATATATATAAATAGTGAGATATTTTTCAGCCTCTTTGTATGGAATTAGAGATAATCTCTTTGTCACCTTTCACATTATTTCTTATATTATTTCAATACTTTAATTTCTACTTCAAAACACACATTAATGGTACTGCCTGTTCTTTAACAAATACAGTCTGATTATTTAGATTTTTGTGATTTACCTCATCGACATGTGGTTAAGCCCTAAATATCTTGAGTCGTTAAGTAATTTGAATCCCCTCATCTCCAATTGCACCTACATACACAGTAAGGCACATTCAGTATGTTAAAGTTTATTTATAAAAATTATATTGTGGCTGAAGAATTATTTAGAAATTAACTTGATTTTAGAAGTACTTGATTTTACAGATAGTTCAAGCACGTATACATATCTATAATCTTTTTGTAAGTTTAAGAAGCTTTGAAAGATAAATGAGTTGTTACAAGAGAGTGAGTTATGTTATTTAGTTCTTTTTTACGGACATATTTCATCATAATTGTAAGTAAAACAGAAAGTACCAAAGTAGTATGTATGTAATAAAAAAGTTAAAAAACATTAATCCACCATCACCAATAATGAATTTCAAACGAAGAGTGAGTTAGTTGTTTCAGTCCTATTAATTTCAGTTGTTTTTTGCTCCAGTAAAAAATTAAAACAATATGTCGTTCAACTTATTCCAAGTAGTAGTTATGAAAATTTTTCATGTTTACAAACATTAATTTGTTATAGCTAGCTTCATACATATTTAGGGGTACCTATAATTCAGATTTTAAAGGAGGAAAAATAAAAACTTGAATTTCAAATGTTTTTATAGACATATAAAAAACACAAAACTAGGTATTTTAGCTCCATTTTACTGTGGTTTTTAGTTATGTCAACTTCAGAAACTGATAATAAACAGATAAATAATGCCAATGGAGTTTATATTTATTCCATGTATTAGATTTGTTTTCCTTAAAAGTGTTTGTTTCTCACGTGAAAGTGTCATTGGGGTTCTACCAAGAAAAACATTGTATTAATATTAATACCTAGGCTTTTTCTTATCAGAATAATTCCTTATTTAAAAAACCCCTTATTAAAAAATAATTCCTTATCAGATTTAATGAGATTATGTTGAAAACAGAGAATAAGTTTTAACGAAAAACTATAAGTCGGTTGTTTTAATTGTTTTGGATTCTGTAGTATTTTGCGCAACAGTTCAGATAAGTTTCACCTTAGTCATCTATGATAGCTATTATTGGGACTGACCAGCGTAAAATTAATATCCAATTACCGAATAATGGTGCAAAACGCTCTGGCCCTGTAACTTAAAGATTGCTGTATCAAAACCAGCAGCTGACGACACGAGCTGGCCATCTCCAGCTAACCTATGTGACTCATGTCGCTACGGTACCTCGTTGTCTTTAATTCACTGCACAGGCACTTAGACTATGGTGATGGATGGTTGAAGTTAAAACAAATGTTAGAGCTTGGAAGGCTAACAATATGGGCAATACAATATATCTTTAAAAAATTTCATCACTTGAGAAATCTTCTGAGTGATCATTTGTAGTCAGCTAATTATAAACCAATTTACTCACCGATTGACCTAAACCACCACGATTATTTTTACTGAAAATGCAAAACATCAATGCTTTCTTTTGGTGCTATATTGGGTGTAATGAGTATTTTGTAAAAGGAGACTTTGTATATGGTATTAACACTAATCCCATATCTTTATCTGACAGTTTATTTAGCCCGCGATTACTCTCACTCAAGATTGGATGAAAGTGGTAGACCAAGACAACGAAAGTGAATCAAGTGAAAGTGGTAATCATAATGTCTCAAGACATGCCTAAAGTAACATAACATAACTTTTTTTGAACCATTTTAACTTATATAACATCATATCTAAAGTTCAATTGTATCATATTTTATGTTTCAGTTTTCTTAAGTGTAAACAATTCAAATTTAAATTTTAAATATAAAAAATTATTGGCGTATTGAATTTCGTTTGATGTTTACATTTTTAACTATTAGTGTTTTATCAATGTATTTTTGAAATAAAAATAGGTTTTCATGTGTTTGAAACCTCTTTTTTAATATTTCCTGTTTGTTAGATTCAACCTAACACAAGAGTAATGATGTAACAGCGAATAGCGAGAGTAATCTCAGGTTAACAATAATAATTGCAGTTTGAAAGATACAAAACCATTGTCAAAAAAATAAAATAAAAGGCCTATTTATTTAATAGATTCTATTCTATTTAATAGATGTCACAAAGAAAATGTTTTTATTTGGTTCTAACATGAACTAAAAGTTTGCAATTTTTTATCAAATAAATACCATCCATAAAAATATCAAAATGTGTGAAAATTATTCAGAGTTGTTTGGGAGATGCTGTCAAGATTGCTGTTGAACTGATGCAAAGGAGTCGGCAATGTTATTGGATACAAGAGGAAGATAGCTCAACGATGTGACCAATCCGACTGGACAATCAAACACAAAGGAATAGATGCTTGACATGGAGAAGGAGGTACTAGCTAAGCAAGCTACGTACGTCCTTCTGAAGAACATTGTGTAGTGACTAAAACTACATTACCCACCTCCAAAACTGAAGGCGCCGGTTCGAATCCTGCTAGTTTTGAATCTGGACCCAGTTCCCATTTTGTCATTGGGCTATTAACCATACAACCGGCAGGCATTTTTATCTCAACCGGCAAGGCCAAATTGGCAGATTTGCAAAGATTGTTTTGAAAATTCGTAAAAAATACATTTTAAAAACATGTATTATGTATCATATTTTTCTGTAAATTACAAGGAATTATTATATGTTAAAATTGAGCTTACCAAATATTTCAGGTAGATTCTTCAGGTAACAATAAAAGAAAAAATTGAATTAAAAAACTTTCAATTTCACACACTAGTATATTTCTGTCCTTGAACACAGTTTAGACTCCAAAACACTCACAACAATCCAGATTTCATTTAGATTTAGAATATATACACTTAATACCTAAATAAATGTATATTTGCAAAATTATACGCCAAAACACGTTAATAAGACGTCATAAACAGCAACACTTGACAATGCGTAGTTCTTCTGCTAGAGGAAACATCGATATTTTCAATGCTGCCAATATAAATGTCTACAATAATAATATACGAAACAGGTATAACATGACCTTATTTAGTTTTACGAACGCAATAAAAAATGTGCGACATAATGTGTCGCAAACGCATTATGTCGCAATCGCGACATTGCTGGTTGAGCAAGGTGTAAATGGATCACGTTAAAGACACTTGCCGGTTTAAGGGTTAAATTAATTATGCTTCCTAACAACAGGTAGTAAGAAAACCGGGGTTTGGACCATTCCCCATCAAAACGTCAAAAAAAATGCCGAAAGATGTAGAAAGACACAAAAACAAAGGGGTAAGGATTGGAAAGTTAGGTATGGACAGTCTATGTAATTTTCAGGGAAGTAAAAAGAACCCCTAAACTAATCAAGATAAACTACATAATCCGCTATGAATTCCATGAAATACACAAGAATGATTCATGAATCAACTCCACAAACCCCCAGTTCACCAAAAAACGAAAGAATCTAACCCAAGGAGCTACAACTTTACATTTGAGGATAGTCGTTCATCCCCTGCTCGCAAACCCTGAGAATACGCCAAGTATACTTCTTCCAGAGCATCCTAAAATTTCTAAAATTCTAAAAAGCAATCTAAAATTTTATGAAAACCGTGGACAACTTTCAATTGGCCTACCTTCAGGGTAAAAAAATTTGAATAATTTTGAGGCAAATAAAATGTAGCCTTGAAATCTAATGAAAGGCTTACAAAAATTTAGAATTGTTTCAATGGCGTTTAGAGCTGAACATTAATAGCTCTTGAAAATTTTCTTCCTTCAGACAACGGGGGAGACTACACGCTTCACTGATCTGCGTGGATTTTGCGTTACAAATAATAAAGGGGATTTTAAATGTTAAATATTTCAATTTAGATTGATTGTAAACTTAAGTGCCGTCATATTGGATTATATTCCCTTAAGAACTATGTTAAATTGTGCTTTCCTTTAGTGTCTTAGTAGGGTAGTTTTAAAAATATGTTTTGAGGAGTTAACCCTTTGCGCTCGGTTGGCCAGTATCACTGGCCGTGCCAATGCCTTGACAGCTCGGAATTATTTCCCGTGATGTTGTCCTCGCCGCTCGGGTGGCCAGCAGTACTAGCCGCGCTACATTCCTTTGTTAGCTCGGCAGCCATGATCGACAGCCTTTCCCACGAGCTTGGAATTATTTTTGTGTCAAACCTGGTTTGTTTACAACAATGTTTGTACGGACAATAAAAAGCGAAAATAAAGAATAATGTCATGACAACATTATCTATTTCACAATAAAATAATATGACGAAACATTTTCGTCATACTCCTTCAATAATTGCCTCAAGTCATCCGAATTTAAATGATCATTTATTGTTATGTTTACATTTATTATCTACTGTGGTTACTACTAAAATTATAATGAATTATTAATAAAATGTACAGTTATTTACAAAAAAACAGCTGTTATTAGCATTAAATATCACTTCTCAGTAAACGCAACAGTAGAACAGTAGAACAACTTACTAAGTATAACCTTAATTTCCAACACATGTATGGTTTTAGAAGCGGGAATTCATCTGATTCGCTAGTTCATTAGTTTCCCGAAAGATTGCAGCACATCCCAAACCTAGCACATAATATTCAAAAAAGAAACAGATGATTATATTTAGTGGCCAGTACTGCTGGCCTTCCGATCGCAACTCGGATTTAATCTTGTCCAGTACCGACAGTTCATATAAAAATTAACTCGACTTCGGCGAGAAAATGGTGACGGCCAGTATAGCTGGACATCCGAATGCACAGGACAAGTTATAAATACTCATCCGAGCGCAAAGGGTTAACCCATTCCCGTCTAAGGACGCAATTGCATGTTCGCGTATTTCGCTCGACAGAGGGCTATTATGCGTCCGCGGAGTGGTTATGAGCAAACAATCTGCGTTGCCTGCTTGTATTTCTACATAGTTCTTTTTTCCACCATTAGGTGTGCTAGTTCATTTCTCATCAGATAGATATTGTTGGTGTCCTCTTTTAAATCATTGTATTTAGTGTCTAATGTTCCATGTTGACAGTAAATTATTTTCTCGTTCTCACAATTCGTTCAGCGATTGTATTTATTGATGAGAGTACAGTAATAATGATTATTTTTTAAAGATTTATCATTAAATATTTATTACTGCAGGTATCTAGAAGTAGATGTGCCAAGTGAAATAAGGGAATCATTTTAAAATAATAAGTCTTGATGAATCAACAGTACCTACTTGTTTCTGAGCCTACCACTTGGAACTGGTGAAAAAGTACAGTAACAATTTGTTTTCTTGCTAAAAGTGATTGTACACACAGTTCAATTGTAAAAGTAAACAGGATAAAGAAATCAAAACATATAATTAATGAAGTTACTGTTAAATCTATCAAGCTAATAGTGACGCACAGTCATAGTGAACAAGGCTCGATTTTAGTTCAGACCGGAGGGCCTCAGATGTCGGACGGTCTGTCAGACAGGAATGGGTTAATGTGACAATTTTTTATTATATCCAATTTCGATCTCTAAATTAACAAAAACCAGTCAAGGGCTACAAAGGATCCGCAACTGAAGAAATTTGTCTCATATTAGTGTTAAAATGGCTTTACTCTCTTTGATACTTAAAAAGTTACGTACTAAGATATTGAAAACTTATAGGGATAGTGGGATTCAACTTGAAAAATGATTTAACCCTCTTGAGATGCTATGGCTTGGACACAAGTTTACTATATTGAATGAAACATTAAACTTTAGTATAATATGATCATTTATTTGTGATTATGGGCTTTAGTGTTAAGCTATATTTTCCTAAGTGTACATTATTGATAATTATTCTTTTCAATAATAGCATTTATTTATAAGTAAATATATTTTAATAACTACGCTACACAAAGTTCTAATTCTTGTTTCATAAATTTATTTCATACATAAATTTTTTTAAATATTTGTTCCATCCAAAAATTAACAATGCCAGGAGTAATAAAACATTTATATTTGATAATCAGTTATATTATCTATCATAATAGGTGATATAACTATGTTTTTATCTAAATAAAAAAAATCATAATTGTTTCAGGACCTCGCTTAAAAAAATTAAATACTGATATATTCTTATAGAGGATGCATTTTCTGTTTTGGCTTAGTTCTCTTTAATTTCAGGGTCTCTAGGCTATCCTCTCCCAGATGAATTTCAAAAATATTCTCTTTCGCCCAATAAACATTTCACTCAAGGTTCGTAGCAGAGAACACCGTAATCAAATATTTTACTTGCACTTTTTCAACTTTCTAACTGCATGCAGTAGAGAACATTGTTTGCCTTGGAAAGAAGTCGTTCTCGGTAGATTTTGGAGCTGTAGAACATGATTACGGTATCCAAACCAGGACATCGTTCTACAAGTCCTGGGAAATCTGTGTTTAAAAAATGGAGATACAAGTTTTGGACCATGGATTCTGGACATGAAATATTATTTAAAGGAATTTCATTGGACCCCTCTCCTTTGGGAGTTAAGAGAAACCCTTCAATAAACAAACTGCTCATAAAACTAAAGATCTATTTGAATAGAACAGTTCAAAACAGTCAAATATGTTAAAAATAGCACTACAATTACATTTTTCTCTATGCAAAATATTATATTCAATATTTATTTTCAATTTAGTTATAAATTTCCATGGCCTAGTTCAGACATTTTCTATTTATTTAACAACCTATTACTCATAACTGCCTTTTTCTACTCTATTGCATAAAACTTTCATTGAATAACATTAATTTATTGGGATGGAGTTTAATCAAACCTTATCTACAGATGAGAAAATTTGTGAGCATAGATAGGCGATATAGAATCATTTATAAATATAAATATAGTACACCATTAAATTGAACACCATACTGCTTGTTAAACCTTAGGTAACGTTTCCAAAATTGGTATCAGGTCAGATTTGTATTGAGGAACAGTTAAATTATTGCCAAATTTTGGCCAAGTGGTTCACTTCTGTTTGATTTGATCTCATTGCAAAGATGTTTTTGATTTGATGTAGATAGGTTATGTGAACCGTGCTCACATAAACACATTTCCTCTGGTCTCAAAGATACCATTGTTATGTGGAATTTTATTTTATGTCCGGTATCTATTCCCTTTTTTTTAGCTCCATGTTTAAAGTTTCAAAAGTTTTGTGCACCCTGTATTATAGAAAATGAGTAGAACTTTTGTAAAATTGATGGTAAATTTAAACCCATTAATAATTCTTTCACATAATTAATGCTAACAGTACACAAGTGAACTTAAATAGGTTTTTACTTGGTAACACTTCAGTTCAAAGTGTTAGAACTCTTTAAAATATAATTTTCGATACTGTACTGTAAAATTGTAAATACTGCAAGAAACTTAAATTCAGAAATGCTGTTTTATGCACCACAATATACAATTAATCATATATCTTTATAGATAACAATTGAGAAAAACAACCTATACATATTTAATTAAATACAATGATTCAAAACACTATTATCACTAAATTATGGATTATATTTAAATTATGAAAATATAAATAAATTAGATGATTACTAAAAGCTTTGTATTACATGTGTCCCTCTATCAGGGGTTTCCCTTGAAACTTAATGCAATTTGTAACAATGAGGAGACTATATCATCAAAGTATATATGTAAATAGTTTGATGTTACTGAAACAGAATGTAATATTCACTAACTCATTTGTCTGAATAAAATACTTCAAAGAAAAATATACCTTATTCCGTTTATATAATCGCAGTGAGCAGTGTTAACTTTTTTTTTGAAATATATCCTTTTTTGTGTAGTTTTTTTACTAGAGGCTACTGTTTATTTGATATTTTTCCCTTTTCAATAACACATGATTTAAAACAATGTAAACACAAAAATATGTTCTTGCATTCTTGAATGCATAAAACAAGAAGGTTGTTAGTTTTTTTAAATATGCTCTACTTTTGTAAATATTTATTCGAAACGGGCTGAATTTCTGAACTGAACCATATATTTTTAATTATCTAACTAATTAGTTAATCAAACTTCACTGAGTGTTGAAAATATATTTTATTAGATCTTAAATGTATCAGGTCAGATGTGAATATTAAACTGAAATAATCTTACATTAATGAGTATGTTGAATATAATCACAGCTTTTAAAATGAACTTTCCTTACTCCAAAAACTAAACTCACACATTACATTGATAGAAATGTGTATGTCTGTTAAAATCTACTAACTAAACCTTTAATTTTAGTGCAGAGCTATTACAAAGTTTCATGTATAAACTATGTTTATCACAGCAAACATAAGCTTGACCGAGGCATGCAGACGACTTTTAGCAACTCTTACTTTACTGTTTTCATGTAATGCTTCACTATAGTAATACTAATTTTCTGGAATGTGATACTATGCGTGAAATTTTGTAATATCTGCACTTATACCCACTTCACACACATTGCTTTCTGGAATATTAGTACTGTTGTGCAAGGTCTTGAAGTTTTGCTTGCCAAAAAACCTGCAATTATCCGCAGTGACCAAGGTTTGGTAGCTATTACATTTATTTTCAGGTTAGAATGGTTTTATTAACAAATATATACAGTAGGATCTTGTTCATCTCCTTGGGTTAGACCCTTTTGTTGTTCCGTGGACTGAGGGTTTGTTGAGTTGATTCATGAATCCTGCTAGTGTATTTTATGATCTGAACCCAGATCTTGATTGGTTTAGGGGTTCTTTTTACTTCCCTGAGAATTACATAGACTGTCCCCATATCCTAACTTTCGTATTATCCTATTATTATTATTATATTATTGTATATTCCTATATTATTATCCTATTATCTTATGAGTCAATAATATGACAACATATTATGACGAAAGGCGTTTGACTGTGTATATCATCCTCTCCTTTTGTTCAAATTACGTAGGGCTGGTTGTGTTGACAGGGTTGGGTCCTATCTCTCTGAGCACCACCAGTGTGTTAAGACTAGAGGGGGTTGTTCGGGATGGAAAGCTGTTGTACGTGATGTGCCGCAGCGGTCTGTCTTGGGACCTCTTCTTTTCGCACTGAACATCAATAACATTACTCTTTACCAATTCTTTCACAGTGTCTGCTTCTAGGTACTGGAACATCCTTCCTGATATTCTTAAAAATGAGGGTAACCGTGCTCAGTTCAGGGCGGTGGTGAAGCGTCATATTTTGGGGCGGGGTAGTGTCAGGTGATGTGTGTCATTGTCGGGGGCGACAGGGATTGAGAGAATGGAGCATGTTTGCTGATCTAGGTTTTTTTTGTTTTAAAAAACAATATTTGTTTATTTTATAATTTATTTTATGTTATGTAATTATTTACAACTTAAGATCTTAGTTAACTTAATCTTAGTTAATGTAAATTTTGTTTATTAGAGGTTAAGTGGTAAAGAGGACTTGTTAGTCCTAACTTTGCCTCTCAAATAAAGACATTTTTCATTTCATTTTAATATTCTTCATAAAGATATACTTACATTCACCCCGACATTGGGATTTGAATGGCCGAATCATCAAAAATGATGGATTTGTGGAAGTGAATTATAAAATTAACCCTTTAAAGAGTAATGACATTTAAAAAGTCACTATCTCAGAGCTGGTGAGTAAGGGGGGAAAATATCAGTTCAATCCTCAAAGGAGTAAAATATTTTTTCCACTAAATTTTATTGCAGTCTACTGTAAGTATAGCAGATAATGTGTATTAGGTTCAAAATACCCTAAAAATTAATGTTTTATAACTTTTTTTGTATGAAAGACTTCAAAACATGGACACACGCATATTGCCATATTTCACCCTTCGCGCTGAAATAAAGTTATTCACATGTTTTTTCCCCTGTGAAACTTCACACTGCAGCCACCACCTTTCGCACCTAAACTTCACGCCGCAGCTGCCACCTTTCCCACCGTAGCCACCATCGTATGATACCCCCTCCCCCGCAGATTACCCACTGAATACACTAATACACACGTAACTAAATAACTAATGTCTTTAATTATTGATTTATAACTTAAGAATCAATCTGTATCATGTTATAAATACAGTGGAACTTGGTTATAACGTCATTGAAGGGACCACACAATTAATGACGCTATATCAGAGTGACGCTATAAAAGAGGTTACATAATTTTAATTTAAAACCGAGGAAAAATAGGGAAACACATTTTTTACATGAAATTAAGACATTTAATGAAGGTAATTTGAAATACTACGTAAGTTTATGTTTATGACTGACTGACTACTCTACTATATAAAAAATCGAATTTGAAAATATTGCAATGAAGTTCGGCTTGGTGAATTCAACTGTTGGTTCGATTTTAAAAAACAAGCCCGAACACACATCTGCTATCTTACGTCCTTCCTCACACGCTCTTATAACTCACACCTTTTCTTCAGCAAAACCTTTCTCTTAACACTTGCCATTATTTTTCAATACTGTATTCATCAATTAAAATAACGAAAAACAAACTGTAAAAGACATACACTGAACTAACGATATCTACACGAACTGTAGGTACGTACGAACGGCATCACAGTGCTTTGATGCGACTTGAGTCACTGACACTGACCTTGATGACCGGCGACAGCGGATATAGCGTAGGGCAGGGGGTTGGGGTGGTTAGCAGTAAGACAGCAATAAAATGCCGTTTCTAAAAATAGAATGTAGCTAAACAATAGCCGCAGCCCTCACGTTGCACCACCAACCGAACTTTCTCTATTTAGTTATATGTTGCCTTCATCTCGGCCCGATTTTCTAGACGTTATATACGAGGTTTGAGAATTTACTGACGATATATCCGAGTTTTTTTCCGAGTTGACTTTATGTCCGTGGCCGCAATAACCGAGTTGCACTGTATATATAAATGTATTTGAGCAAATTTCGTAAAATGACACTACTCCTTTTTGCCTAGACATCTTTTTAAAACCCTTTTTAACAGTCTTTTAAAAAACGAGTTTCAAAACGTCAATACTATTTTGATGCAAAATATAGTACTCCTTAAAGGGTTAATAAATTTACTAATAACATGTAGTACAATTGATTACTGCTGAAATTTGTGTAAATTGATAAGGATTAAGTTACAGTGCAAAATTCATTACAATTAATGTAATTTATTATTACATTGATCTTATAAATATATCACAAGTGGGTGGCTTTTGGTTTTTCTTTTAACGAAATAATGGCGGGTACCAAAAACTCAACAGGAGTAGGCAAACTGACGCACCACAAGTTAAAATACTTAAACAGTTGATTGGGATGGGGTCACCAAAAGCTCGCTGTGAAAAAGTTGTTTTGTTGAATCAGAAATAATACTTCATCGGTTTTAGGAATTTTAGGGCCCATTGGTTTGATTTTTGATCAGCTTTTCACAAAAAAGCTTAAGTCATAATTATTTTTTACCAAACCATGGAATATAATAGTTCTACTTACTGTTGTTGTGGTGACTTGTGATTTTAATGTTTCACAATTAATTGCTCATGAAAATTTGCTGACTCATCGGTGGGAACAGAGCAACGGATTACTAGAATTGTGTTTGATTATAGACTGTACTGTACCATGTCTAATTAAAAATAAAAAAGATTAATAAAATAGCGGGGCTAACCTCAAAAGTTTCACTAAGATTAAAGATTAATTTTCACTAAGATAAAAGATTTTCACTATGTGCTTGGGACTATCTAAAATATTTCATATTTCTTAATTCAATGTTAAATACAAATTGTATATTTCACATGTAGAGTCAAAATCAATGTGTTTTGTTTAAGGTTATGTTTAAAGAGTTTAGAAAACTACGATTATTTTTTTCATATTGTGCAGCCATATTTATATTACTAACTATTTACAATTTAAACACTTTTACAACTAAGTTTACTTTTTTAAATTATTCTAAAAAAACCTTCATCTTATTCTTGCTGTTTAAAAATTTGACTGATTATCTTTTTAAAATTAAAATTAAATTGTAGTAATTACGGACTTATTGGTAAATTTCGTGAACTATCAAATTGTGAAATACAAAAATACATAACAACTGATAATATTGATCTATTACCTCACTCAGTATATTCCAATATATATTAATGACATATACACAACTGCAGTTTTACTACATATAAAATTTAAAGCACAGAGAGATGGTCTTGAAATCACTTGACTCTCTCTCCCCCCTGGAATCTATGTAGTGAAAACAATGGTTTTACATCAGCAAGAATATTTTATTTAGTGGAAATATTTTTAACTAAAACTTTTTGTTACTAGAGCAGTAATAGTTTTAATCTGATGGTTTTCATGTAGTCATCCATCCATCAGTCATCTTTAATCGTTCAAAAATCTTACACGTTTGAACACGTTGATACAATTAATGAAAATATAAACCCTATTGCAAGAGACTCATTTACTAATTGGCTTAGCAAATATCATTGTTTTGTACTCATTATCAGGTGGTATCGTAGAAGTCTCATAATGGGAGTTTTGTCAGATAAAATTTTAGGACGAAGTCTATTAATTCATTTTTAAAATTATATTTTCAAATAAAGTGTAAGCTGGAGCCATGTTCATGGGAGAGGAAACCTGGAGCTAGATTAAGACCTTTGTCAAAGCCATACTTTGAGTGAAGAAGTTTCTTCTGGATCAACCTTAGCTATTGGATTACCTAAAAAGGAAAGCCCCAGTGGTTCAAGAAAAATTAGTTTTTTTATTTTGATAGGGCTATATCTACCCTCTGCCACTTCAACCTATATGGTCGTTGTGGCACCTTTCTGGTGCCACAATAACCATTGCAGGAATATTTACTCTTACAATAAAGCCAAACAGCTGGACAGTGTCGAGCTTCTTGAACTCCTTGTCCCCTAATACAGGCAAACCAAATAGCTGAAACCATTTTTTGAGGCTAAAACTGGGCAGTGAAAGATGTAATACAGTTTAAATCTTCACCGCAATATAGGTTCGACACAGGCCAAGCACCTGAACACGGTCCATATCCTGGCAGCAAAGCTACCAACAATCTTAATATTGTCTTTCTTGAATAGAGGAATTTGACCCCTTCCTTACTCAGATAAGGATCAATCATGGTCTTTTGATTGTTTAAGCTTGTTTAATGAAGTCCTGGGTTCCTAGTCCAGGTTTTCACCATGAATTTATTTCCCCAGCCATAAGATGTTAAAAGAAACACAGACTCACTTTTTATTCTCTTGGTTATAGATGAGGTCTATTCGCACAGTTTACTTGCAATTCTGTCAGAGGACCTCTGAATAGTTGGAATGAAGGATGCCAACCCTTATTCCTTCGGTTGGTCGTTTTAAGTTTGATCTCTGGATAAGATTCATCATCGAGTAATAGTGTTTTTTTATTTAATTCTTTGTAGATTTAAGATTGTAACCTGTTACTGGTTTGTCTTATGTTTTTGGAATGTAATTGATAATAATATCATACCAGTTATCTAATACTAGTGATTCCCCAAGTAGGGTTTGAGTACAGAGAAAAGTGTAAAATTGTACAGTAACGGTGATAGTTATTTAGGAAATTGTTCTAAGTTAAATATTTTAGCTTACTAAGTATGATATGATTAATATGATGTATATAATGTATGTAATATGATTGTTAATAAGAAAAATTGGTTTTGAGGCTATATGATGTAGAGATTCATTAAGTATGGTACGTGTTCTTTATAACAAGAGATTTTAATTATCTGATAGGTAATCAATAAATTGGAAAGCATTTCAGTGAAAACCCTGTGTCGAAAATTTGCCGATTTTGCATTACCTACTTATGTGTTGTTTTTTCCTAGGAACTAAAACATATTGTAGGACTGAAACTGCTAACCTTAAGAAATTAGAAATAAAAACTTTAAATTTTTCAAGTTTTTATTTTATTTTTAAAGTTTTACACTGGGCCGGCCAAAGACAAGTTTATTTGGCAGTACCGACAATGTAGATATCCCTCAAGCGACGACTAGCCTCATGAATAAAGTCCTGAAACTAGTCACTTGGTGATTAAAAAGGGGATTGACAAATAGCAGGTATTGTAAAAATATTATTCAGTCATTTCTCAAAATAAGGAGGCCAACTATTCAAACATAATGTATTCATAGTTGTTGATGAGCTTGATATTTTTCAGCTTCCACTGTCAAGAAGTTTGGGAGACGATGTGAAATTAACAGCAGCGGATCGAAGGCTCCTCAACAGCTTTGACAGAGATGACCGTCTTTTACTAGATCGCACCAAAGACGCTCTGAGGAACCAAAAGAATAGGTATTATTGTGGATGTTGATTCATACATTACTATGAATATTGATGTAGTGGAACACAATGTGTGTGGGACTTAGATCCGAGGGGCACTGGTCCCAGCATGCGGAGCGGACACTCAGAGGCGAGTGGGGACATTTAGGTTAAAATCAAGATGGTAAAACAGGTGATGAAGATTATACTGCCGCCACTTATCTCAGAAAACTACGATCAGCTTTGTTTTAACGCAGTACATTGAGCCACTCATTGTCTTCTTCGGTCTGAGAAATTGTTTACAGTCCACAGTCTACATTGTCTTGTTCGGTCAGAGACACTGTTTACAGTCCACAGTCCCTCATTGAGCCTTAGACACTACTAACAGTCTACGTTTTCTTGTTGAGTCTGAGACACTGCTTACAGTCCACAGTCCCTCATTGAGCCTTAGACACTACTAACAGTCTACATTTTCTACATTTCAGTCTACGTTTTCTTGTTGAGTCTGAGACACTGTTTACAGTCCACAGTCTTCATTGTCTTGTTTGGTCTGAGACACTGTTTACAGTCCACAGTCCCTCATTGAGCCTTAGACACTACTAACAGTCTACGTTTTCTTGTTGAGTCTGAGACACTGTTTACAGTCCACAGTCTTCATTGTCTTGTTTGGTCTGAGACACTGCTTACAGTCCACAGTCCCTCATTGAGCCTTAGACACTACTAACAGTCTACATTTTCTTGTTGAGTCTGAGACACTGCTTACAGTCCACAGTTCCTCATTGAGCCTTAGACACTACTAACAGTCCACAGTATCTCATTGAGTCTTAAACACTGCTAGCAGTCCATTGTCTTCTTTGAGTCAGAGAACCTACTTATGTTCTGCAGTCTCTTTTCAGGCCTGAGAGACTGCTCACAGTCCACAAACTAATTTTTTTATCAAAATACCTTATCACTGAGTTGAATTTTATACATTTCTAGTGTATTTATGGTAAATTATTGATTTTTTATACTAAGGAAGAATATTTTTTCAGGTTAGAACTTCAAAGAAAAATGGTTTATTCTGGATTAGGAAGATCTCGAAAAATCCGCACACATAGAAGACAGTTATCTGACCCGAAAATTCATCTGGACATGCACCCTGGGAAAGAGGATGGCAGCACAGAAAACGAGTATGGGAGGGTGAGTAGTAATGTTAAAGCTAGAGAAATTCAACTCCTTAGAGTGAATTCCAAAACCAAATGTTTTACTCCACAATTTCTACAATCTACTTGTGTAAGTATAATGATATTTAACAACCTTGAAACATTACATACATCTTTGAGGTCATTAAGTACGTGACCATGTAAAAGCAGTAGAGGAATGGCCACAAGGGTGCAGATTTTTAACTACACATATGGCATGCCAATAATTCTGGCTCACATCACAAGAGCAATTGAAATGAGAACCCAGCTACATGGGAGGCAAACTGTGTAACTTGCTACAAGAGTTGAATATAACATCTGTTTCCTCAACATGGTAATAAAAACATGGTTTCATGATAGAATCAACATCCAGACAGAATTATTGTATGGGAGAGGTCAATCCTAGATGAGCAAATACTTAACTATTTTAGCTTCAGTATTTATGAGAGTATCTTTAATCCTAAAGATGATTCTGGTTCTGACACATCTAGCTAAGGTTCTTATTTTATTGTTGGATACTTGCATTTTCCAGGGGTATCTAGGATTCACCCACCCCTCCCTAAGGCCCCCTTACAAGTCATATGAGTATGAGTCAATAGATGATGGGAAGCGTGCGGATTGGGACCCATCGCAATCGTACCTTGCAACGTCGTACGCTGTTGCCGGCGGCGCATTACGGGAGACTGCCATAAACAGTGTACTGGACAACGGTCATCAGTTCACTGATCACAGGTGAGGCAAACCACTGATAAATGATAATTGTTTTATTTTAAAAAATAACATGATATAAACACATTATTTGTTTGGAAATATCTGACCACTTGCACAGTTGTGAGGCCAGGAAGAATTTACAAAAATGATAAACTAAAATTACACAAAATATTAAGTCTAACTCACATAAAAAAAAACTAAACCTCTACAATAAAAGATAAACTAAAGACATATTTTTCTGTGAAGTTAAAAAACATATTAAATAAAGCAAAAATAAATTAAAAATAATGTAATGAAAACAATTATGTTGTTTAGAAAAATAAAAACATAAAAAAAGGTGAATCGTAAAGAAAAATGTTTGATACAACTAAATGTTATTGGTACTACAGAAAAAATCATAACTCAGTTTTTCTTTTATTTAAGTATTAAAAAAGTCAACTTATGACTCAAAGGTATACAAACAAGTGATAAAAATTTCAAAGTGAAAGGCCTAATAGTTTTTGAGAAAAGGTAGCCTACATTATGTTAGCATTACAGAGATAGGAATTCTCCTTCCCCAATGTCTACAATGATAATGTTAATAGGACAGTGCTTAAATTATATTCTAAATAACAGATGAGGCTGTGGATGGAATATGATTGATCTTAATTAATAAGTTAATTTAAAAAATGTTTTTGTTGTAGTGTTAATAGTGTAATACATTTTATACAATAATTAATTACTTAGTGATGAGGTAGGTTTACCCGACACTCGTTACCAATAAATGTTTGATACCCAAATGAAAGATACAAAGTCTAAACTGACCAACTTGTTTGCAGGTACGATGTTCGCCGCTATAGTGACGGCCTGGATATGCGACGTCGTGACGTTAGCAAGACAATGCGCAACAAGCCGCGCTCTTGGCAACCATCTCCTTACGGCAGCGATGAAGATGATGATCAACTGACTCGTGAAGAGAAGAAAGCCAAGATTAAAGCGGAAATAGCCAGGCGCCGTCAGCAGATCGAGGAGAACGCTCGGCTCCACGAAGAGTTGCTGAGGTTGGCGAGGCTACGTGAAAGTGCTGAACTGGGATTTACCCCCGGTAGTCACTCCGGCGGTGGCTACGCGATATCTAGTGTGCTCAAGTCCATTGACGACTTGTTGCTGTCTGGGAGGGGTCGGGGAGATGAACTTTACGATACACGCTCCAGACTGCCCAGACGCACTCCTGAGGACAGGTCCATGGACCGTATTGCCTCCACATTCAGAACTGACGACTATACCAGTGGCGTGTATGAACGCTTGACAGACTTTTCTCCTCTTACTGATTTCAGCACCCCTCACGCCATGCCTCTACTCCCTGACATGCCCACGCGATCGAGGAAACTACTGGAGGACCTTGGGAGCTCTCCGATAACAGACTCCGTGCGAACTCTTCCACAAAAAGGTACCCATTAGTTCATTGTCTCACCATCTCTTTGAATCTTGCAATGCCAGGATATTTGGTGAATATATACTTTTATCGAACACATATTTTAGGTGAATACGGGTACAGTAAAACTTGGATGGTTAGAATTATTCTTTAGTCCCAAGAATTTCATATATTTTCAATGTTGAAAACTTGTGGTTGATTTAAAAAAAAATATGGATAAAAATTCTGATGTAATTTTTCACCGAATACACCAATTGGAGATCACAAATCAAGTATTAGGTCTGAAATCCCCAAAATTACATTGTATTATTGGCATCCCTTCACATCAACTTGACTATCTTATTTGCGTCTATTGGTCCTTTAGATTTTATGGTATTTGACCATTATTTTGCAAGCCACTCATCAAATTCTGTCATATTTTAGAGGTTACATCATTGTTACGGTTTTCCACTGCATATTATTGTGTATTATACGAGGGTCGTCCAGAAAGTAAAGAATGAATGCGCATAGCATGCGGCGCTGATCCCCCACCACTGCGATTGCGTGTGCGGCCGCTTGTCCCTTCCTTTCGCTTCAGTGTGAGGTGAGTCTCGTTGCTGTACGGTTACGCTTCTCGTTTTCGCAGCGTTTTAAAATGGCAACGCCAATAGAAAATCCCGCCAAATGTGAAGTGCGGAGTGTGATTCGCTTTTTGAACGCTCAAAAAGTTAAGCCTATTGAAATTTATAGGCAAATTAAAACTGTTTATGGTGAAGGTGAAACTTTTATTATTTTTGAATTTCGGGACATCAATAATAACTAATTTTAGTTTTGAAACACATGAGATTATTTATTACATATTTTTTACATATATGCAATACAAGCTTAAATTAAACATTACATAAATTTAACTGAAATACAATATTGAAATAAGAAATATTAGCTTCTTTGAAAAAGGTACAAATTTCGAGTGTTATTTTATTAGTACATAAGTCTTGGATTACAGTTTCTGCTTGGCTACTACTAAAACTAATAATATTTTAACAAATACAATATTTTAAAAAGGCAAAGTAAACATTTTAATGAATATACTGAATATAATGAATATATAGGGTCAAGAATAAAAATAAGTAAGATTAAGAGTGTTACAAATAGACATTTTAGTAAACTTACTGACTGACACCACCACTGTCCAGGATTGCACTTACTTCTGCTCATCTGAAAAACACTTTCTGCAAATTTTCTTTGCACACTCCAAACAAATTGGCACTCCACACACCGATGACAGTGATACCTTGTCTGGCGCTTTTTCTTGGGAGGACAAAAGGCACAGGTTTTCCTCTTGGCTAAGACATCCGGCTGTTGCTGTTGTTGTCCGGTTGGTTCAGCTTCGTCCTGGTGTCCAAGGATTCGTTTTATTGAGAAGGCCAAGTCTCTGTCGAGCCGTCCTCTTTCAAGTCTTCTTTGCATCTGGGGTGGGTCAAAGATGCAGCAAGACTTTTCATAAATGTCATTCTGGTGATATTTTTCGAAGTGTCTGTAGGATTGGTTTGTAATACGAACGCATTGACACCAGATGCTACGTCTATAAAAACATTATTTTATATATTCATTTGAGTTTACGGGCTTACCTTTGTACGCCTGTTAGATGAATAGTTGGCACACTTAAAATCTAGGCCATCAACACCTCCTTTAGTGTGATTATAGTACTCGATTATTTCTGGCTTGCCCGTGTCAGGATCATCTTGCTTGCTATGGTGCATTGAAGACACCATTATTACTGCCTTCTTCTGCTTTGGGACATAAGACATTAGGGTAATGTCATCAGTAAATCCATAGATAGAAGATGACATGTTTCGGCCAGCACTAGGTTTAAACTCCTCTGGTATTTCTGTTTTATTTTTCTTTACGGTCCCAACGTAGGTTAAGTCTCTCTTTTTCAGTTCTTTAACTAGTTCTATAGAAGAGAACCAGTTGTCTCCAGTGATGTTTTTTCTTGACTTTTCAATCGGTTTTACCAATCTCAGCACTGATTGGGTGGGTTTGCTAAGCCTTTTTTCAACTGCGCTCAGTCCCTGACTATAACAGTCCTTCCCACTGTACACATACGCATTATATAAGTATTCAGTTCGAGCATCGGTCAAAGCCATAATTTTAATTCCATACTTTGCCGGTTTATTTGGCATATACATCCTAAACCGGCATCTTCCTCGAAATGCAATCAACATTTCATCAACACATGCTGCCTCACCGATATTATAGCATTGTTGACAGTTATCTATGAATGACTGAAGCAGGTGAGAGATTGCAGCGGCTGGATCTTCCTTGGCTCGTTCTGTTCTATCAGCAGGGTTGTCAAACCTTAGGGCAGCGAGTAAGAAAAGGAATCTTTCTTTACTGAAAGTGCACCTAAACACCTCACGACCAGTGCCGTCTGTTGCGTAGAAGGATAAAACAGACTCATTATTAGCTTTGAACACAGAAGTATAGATCAACATGCCAACAAGGGCTCTCAACTCCATCATATCCATGTCTTGAATAAAAGATAAACTCTTCCGTTTGTACTTTTCCCGAAGTTCACTGATCTTTAGGTTTGTCCAACACAAAATATCTTGAAAAATATTTTCAGAAAAGAGTAGCTCAAGAATCTGTAAAGGACTAGGGTTATCACCCAAACGTTTGGCTTTCTCTTTCAAAGTTGGAAGTTTCAACACAATATTGTGAGCTCGTGTTCTAACAATTGCATTTGGTTCCTTTTTTCTCCATTTAAAAGCAGTCTGGTTTTTAGTTTTTTTTTCCAAAATAGTATAATTCATCATTAGATGGTTTTCCAGCTCCTGAAACAACAGATTCAATGACGTCATCTATGTGTTGATAATGTTCATCAGTCATAGGAGCAGTTTGTTGATGCTCGCCAAAGTCATCACTGATCTCATAGTCAATGTCCGGGTCTAGTTGGGAGTCATTAGGTTGAACAAGTTGTAGACTTGGTGATGTTAAGTAGTTATTTTTCGTCCAAGGACTAAACCTTTCCGATTGATGATCACTAAATTCAAAATTTGGATCTTTGTCAGTATCATCACTTCCAAAGTCCGAGAGATCACTATCGTCGCCATGAGAACCGAGAACATCACTAAGCATTTGTTCAACGGACTGTTCGTATTGCTGGTCGTTGATGCACACTCGTTGTCTCAAAATTCGTGATGGTTGATTCGGAACAAATCCAGAGGGCGATGGAACTCGAAAAGGAGGGTTGTTCAGTAAACTGTCCATTATAGAACAATAAAAATATCACCTTCTTTCACTAAGACTATCAAACGTCTATCAGACTCAATACATAAAAAAACTTACGTCATAACTACCAAACGTCTAGGAGACACCCCATTGTAAATACAAAAACACGCATACACTATCGTGACGTCTGAGAGACGTTTCACTTAAATAAGTCCCGAACAATAACACCGACCAACACTACGTTATGCCACAGCCAAGGTCAGAAGCCAACTGGCAGGTACTGAGTCGGACCGTTTTTAGGGATAGTTGGTCATTACATTTCTATTGCATACAATAATTCAGGGCAAAAGTATGTTTTATCTGAGCAAAAATAAATGTTATTGAAAATTTTATCATATAAAATTATGAGTATAATGATACACAATATTTCTAATAGTGTTTTCTTTTATTTTTCCAAATCCGGAGGTGATATCCTTATGCCCCTGATGGAGTTTCAAAATTAGTGTGCCCAATGAAGGATTAAGAAGCCATCTTAAACTTGCGTACCCGCCAGAGTAAGAATTTCCCTAGAAGTGAAGAAGGTTTATTTGAGGCCAATTCGTCAATTAGTTTTGCAAATTTTCTTCTGTTGGGTTTCTCAAACTCCAAGAGAGACAAAGATCTCGGTAGGGTGTTTGGCTTAGAGATTTCTCAATAAAATCAGAAATTAATTCGGCCACATCAATATCAAGTTTACCTAGTGCGTAATAATACTTAGTTCTTCCTTGTTTGATACCTGATTTTTTTATAAATTGGACGTCAACCTGATGCAACTAAACTTTAGCAGTCATTATTGTGATCTCTGACATTTTCGTCTGTATCTGACATTTTCACAAATTGGCTTGGGAACATCCTTGTTCACCCCCCCCTTGTTTGTCCTTGTTGTTGTTGTTGTGTTGTTGTGGCGCAAGTAATAATAAGTAAGAATAATCATTCCCAGAAATCAAATACATGAGAAGGTTTATTTATAATAGAAAGAATGAATAACTCAAAATGTAAACAAAGTTAGCAAAGATTAAATATATGATTTGTAAATATATAAACAAGCTGTATGACAGTAGTTAGGCACAGCCACAAGGTCTTTTAGAACAGTGAACCTGATACAAAGCAAATTAAGTTGTTAGGACGTGTAGTAAGGCTTTTGTAGTCTAGTTAGATAAGCATTCCTTTTGTGTAATATCCATAAAAAACTGTTAACGAAATATTGAAGGACTGTAATCTTATATATTGTTAGATGTTTGGCTGTTTAGATGTTAAAGTAGTTTTGGCTGTTTGATCCCTGAAAAATCAGCTGTTGGCCCTTTCAAAGATCAACTTACTGACTAAACTGCACCAAGAAGTGTCCTTTCCTTTCCTCAAATTTCCTAATTTTGCAGAAGTCTGTACAACATGACTTTTGCATACTTCATGAGTTTTGGGTGGAGTGTTATAATCTACAAGAATTAAAAGCCCCTGAACTATAGACAATATTCTATTTCCTGGCATGCTATGTTGTATCCTATTCCTCTTTAACATCTAAAACTGTTGGATGTGACTGGGTTCAAAAATGATCCTTTGTATATCTTTTTATATCTATATCCTTTAGTGTTAATTTAGAAAATTGTTTCATACAAAATAAGCTATTACTACTGGAATTGGGTTCAATATTCAAAAGAATTTGCAATAGTCCTGGTAAGTCCTTTGGTTGTCCAAAAAGGGTAGGGTGCCCAAGAGGAAGCATACTTACTTGGAATTCTCTGAGGATATGCCGGGTCCTAATATTTTACCATAGCAAAAATGGTTTGAATTCAACTTGAATGTCAAGACTCGGAAGCTTCATTTAGGTTATACATTGCAAGCCAGATTCAAACTTGATTCAGGTTCAAAGTTGACAACTGTCAAACTTAAATCCATCTTGAAATTAAAACTTGATTCAAACGTTCCATCAAACCAATTTAAGATAGATTCAAGTGTATTTCAAAGCAAAATCGAGTTTGATTCAATGGTCCTTCAAGACAAATTCAAGTGTTCTAGGCCACTTTATCAAAGGTCTTTCAAAGCAAATTCAAGTATGAAATTTCAATAGGATTCAAGTGTTCTAGACCATTTTCTCCAGCCAGGGTCTTTCAAGGCATTTCCCAGTTAAATTAAAAAACTCATAGTGTGTCTTTCCAGATTCAAATAATACAATAAATGATTTTGAGATCCAACTCACAAGGAGTTTTAGGAATCATATCATATCATATAGAGTTTTAGAAAATCCAAAGGCCTTAGCTATTCCAAAAAAATGTCCTATTACATCTTAAATTTTCATACCTTAGACTTGACTGAATCAACAAAACTGGATCCATAAGAATGTTGTATAAAAAATGCATAAGACCCATTTCTTTATACCTTATTGAAAAGCTAATACCCCCGTCGCAGCAGATCTGCGTACTCAGCGAATTTCCAAATCAATAATTTAATAATAATAATAATAAAATTTGACAAGTTTTATAAAAATCTGTCCATAAACATAAGAATTATTTGCCTATTTTCCATAAGATTAACATGGGAAAGAGTGTGCAGGTTAGCTGCTGTGAGGAATACTGAAAGTAGTCATTTCTACCATAAATAATTTTTATTTTAACCAATTATACCAAGTTTCATCAACATCTGTCCATATATAAAGGAGTTTGCCTATTCCCTATATGATTAATATGGGAAAAGAGTATGCAGGTTTGCTGCCATGATAAACACATGAACTATGGTTTTTAAGCATAAAAGGATAGATCTCAACCACATGAAGCTAAATATCAAGTTTCATAAAAAAATATTGATTAATATGGGAAATATTAATTTTTCCCTATCCTCCATAAGATTAACATTGGAGCCCCACAATACAACGTACTGTGTTTAGATTTTTTTATATCTCGGTAACCGTTGGAGATAGGGAAAAACTTTAAGGAACTTAATTGTGTAGTTTTTTAAGCTGATTTCAATGGTGAAATATAAAATTTGAAATTTTTAAAAATTACATGGGAAAAACACAAAAAACCCCTTTTTGGGGTACAAAACCCCCCCAAACTACCCGTTCCTATTGACCGATATGTCTGGTTTACGAACTCGTCCGAGCATTTGTAGGAATACACGTCTCTACCAAATTTGGTCTCGATCGGACCATTTTTACGAGAGTTATCGTGTTATATATATGTATATATATATAAATTTTAACGACTATTGTTTTTGGTCTCTAGGCACCTAAAGAAGAAAAAATAACATGGTCCCGGGCTTAAGTCTTACCATGAGACCTACGGTAATAGCTTCTTCCCTATGGGAAATTCGCTAATACAAAAAGACTGCTATTACCTCCATTTTACTAGACAAAAAAGTATAATTATATAGTATTTAATCCTTTCTGCTATCAATTAGTTGCCTAGTAATTCTAAAATATGATTTTTCAGTTACTTCACCTATTTGAATTATTTATTATGTAAAGAAAAATTATACTTATTTATTTGTAACGAAGAGATCTACAAAATATATGAAAAACATTATAATACAGCAATATAATAGTAGTTCAGTAAATGGAAGTGAAGGTGGCTCTTTTTTGTTTGCAATCGTGTTTTACAATTCTATGTATTGGAAATAAGATTAAGTACAAAAAACACACTTTCTTTCCTTCGCTAATAAACAATAACAACAAACAAAAACGTCTATAACAAATAAATAACAATGAACAGAATTAATTAGCAAAGCAACGTGAATGAACAGTGACATAACAACATAACCAAACTCTGGGCTGCGCCAAAAATTGTGATGCGTGGTTACTACAACGCTTTCTTTCTCTGCAAACCGCACAAAGGACTGTGAGATTGTGGTCAGGTGTCCACAATCTCAACTTGTAATAGGCTGAGGAAACGATGTTTGATTCATGCTCAATTCAAATAGAACTTTTACATTGTTAGTTCTAGTTTGATTCAAACATTGTTTGAATCAAACCGGAATTGAATGTTCTAAATTTAGCTTGAATATAAAGTAAAAATCAAGGGGAATTCAAGGCTTGAATCATATGCTCTTGCTATCTGGATTTGTGCCCTCCTCAGTAGGTGAACCCTGTTCAACCAATTTGATTCAAGGAGCATCCATTGGGCAGAGGGAACTTTAGAGTCTTGTTAGTCAACCAAGACTGTTGGTCAACAGTCTTGGTTGACTGGGGTGAACCAAGTATCCATTTCTCATACTCATCTATAGCCTGAGTCCAGACCTATATTGATTCCTGTGTTTTTTACTTTTACCAATATCTTGTCCTACCTCGTGGCTACTCAAGAAGACGTGCCAATTAGCTTTGCTGGGCACAGCTGTTGCATTGTATTCTGCTTTATGTTACAGCAAGCTCTCCTGTTATGGGATACCTACACAAGTCTTCTACCTTCCTATCCCAATGACCTCTTCCTACTGGTGGTTACCCTCCAGCTGTTACATTGTAATCTGCTTTGTGTTACAGCACAAGCTCTCCTGTAACAGGATACAGAATCGTGGGTGTGTCCATGTATCGAGCCTTAGTCTACCTCTCAGAGACACCGATACTTGCTCCCATATCATTTTTGTGAGATGTGTGTTCGCTGGTTTTTTTTTATCGCAAAAGCGTTTTCTAGATTAGATACCGGTTGGTATTTTCCTTTCTCTTAAGCTCTTTAGGAAATGTTTCTTTGAATTATATTTTTTTGTAATTCACATTGTTATCATATCAATCTCACTGGTGTATATTTTCTGTAAATAAATAACACGCAAGTATTAATGTATATACTTGTATATAATTATATTTACATATATATTTTTTGCTTAGTATTTTAGTTCTTCGGATTTTATACTTTACCTGTAACAACAAATTCCCTATCGATAATTATAGGGCTTGCTGTAGCGAAAGTATTTTTTAAATGTCTATCCGTGTTTGGGTGTTGATCAAAAGTGACAAGTCAGGATCTCATACTCCCAAAACCCTTGGAATTAAACAACAGCTGATTGAAGAAGAGACCAGCTGCTTTCATGATTATGAAAGACAGCCAAATTAATAAAAAGATTTTGTCATTTTTTAAGAGCCAGGTCTCAAAATAATAGTAAAAAATATGTACCTTAATTAACAACTATTGTTGTACTTAAGTTTTTTTCAAACTATTCACATTTTGTTGACCTAATTTTAATTTCTGCTTATTAAACCTAATATGGATGCTAATGTCAAACTTCAAAATTATAATAACATTGTTAATCATGGATCAATTTGGATGTTTGAGGTCATTTTAAATTTCTATTAATATTTCTTATGCATTATATATACATTGGTGTTTTTTTTAAATCCACTAGTTTTTGGGTGATTTGAGATTGAAACGTTTTAATGGGAACAATTTTGATAATTATCATTGATAAAATAACACTATTAAAAAAATGTTATAAACCTTCAAATCAGATTTTAAGTTTAAACTCAACCCATTAACGAGTTAAAAATTTATATGCCAAAAAAACAAATGGTAGATATTTGATAAGTGAAGTAAAAAAATGTTATTGAATATTTTATATTTATTTGAATTCTGTAGAAAATGGGTTATCTTGTAGTAAATCATAGATTTTTGTGACATCCTTTCTGTAAATTTACTCTGATATGATTTATTTGGAGGTATTTAACCAAACAACAGAGGTTGAATTGAAAAAAAGAAAGAAACATAGTTTTGAAAAGTTCAGAAAGAATGGATATGTGTAAAGCTGAGAATCTCAACCTGATTTTGTTAAAAATTGTTCAAATCAGTCTCAATAATTTTAATTATATGAGTGGAAGGGTTAGTGAAAAACTTAAAGACATCCTTGAGTTGCATTCAACTTACTTAAAATAAGGCCAATTACTCAAAGCAAGTATTTTGAAGCTATACATATACATAATATTTAACTAAACACAATATCTAAGATACAGTAGAACTCCAATTATTTGAATTAATTTGGACATTCAGGCAAATATTCAGATAATTGGAGTCTTCACACAAAAAAACAAGCAATTTAGTAACAAAAATCCATTTTATATATTTAGTATTGTTTTATTTGATTACACCATTTCAAATACTTTACAGTATAAATTAAACTTTGCTTACAAAAGAGTGTTAATGCTTTTTGATTTTGAACATATCTGTCACCGTAAGTTGTTTTGCTGTCCTCACACGTTTTCATTAAAATTATGTTAAAAGTTCATTTTTTTTCTAAAAGTGATTCGGATGATTGGAGTTGGGATGGTTGGAGTTCTACTGTACTGAGATCCTGCTCCTATATTTTAGGGCATTGTTTTGTATTGACTTGAAGTACTTGAATTGGTTGTTGAATTGACTACCACTGACAGGATTACAACTTTATTTCACCAAGACTGAAATTGCATATAATTTAGAAGTTTATACCCAATGAGAGTTTGAAGGCATATCTAATTTTAATTATATTTGTATGAAAATTAAAATAAAGACTTTGTTCAAACGTATAAAATTTAAGCTTTGGTCACTAGTAGTATAATGGAGTATAATATACTTCTTTATGATACGAAAAACATCTGCTATAAACAGAACAATAATCTGATCACCAAATAGATTATTATTTTAATAGATATTTTTTAATGATTTAAAAATAAACACGCACAGTTCTTGATGGATATGCTTTATGAAAATCGTCATCAATCGAGTTTGCTTGGTTTAATTGATGTAATATTTGGAACGAGGGGTTTTGACCAGCAATTTATTGAAGAAATCACGATATTTAATGGGATAAAACCTTTAAGTGCCTAAAATAACTTTTCTTATTTATCCAATAATTTCGGATTAATGAAAAATACTTTTTAGGACCTATAAATTGTTTAATAAAGGTTAACCATTTGCCAATATATCAATAAATTATTTTCTGTGAATGATTTTCACATAGGGCTGAATAAACTCTCACTGGATTCCTCATAAACTGTTACCGAGTGATAATTTCTTTGGTTTTGGATATGTTGTGCGACAAGTCACTATAACGGATAGAACAAGTGGATGTTAGACTCGAGTCTTCACTGCAGCGAACACACACTCCGCTTTGCTTCAGCTACGTCGCATATGACCAACTGTTTCATCTTCATATTGTTATTCACTATTTTTTTAAAACTTATACTAATGTTGCGCCGTTGCCTCGGGGAGGCATTGTGCCCAACAGCACATTCCCATGTATAGCCGATGATCTTGTACAGTCAGTCCATAGATCATGCTCAAGGAACACATATTTTAGTTCTAGAAGGACGAGGTTAAGTTTAATCAGATGTGTTTATCGTATTGTTGTTGAATCAAAGTTTTAATGTTGACTTTTTATGTAGTTTTTCTTTTATCTCTTTGAAACCTTTATATCTTTGTAATTAAAGGGCTATTAAAGTATTAAAAATGTTATTAAAGTTTTTTTTAATTGGTTACACTTTGATTGGTATTAAGGCCTAACTTACTAAGCCTGGGTGATATGTATGTTATTCTCCTAAAGCACAATAATAGGTATACATTATCTGTTGTAAGAATTAAATTTTCTTTATGTGTAAGTGTGGTTAGCCTATCCCATTCTGTACATTTGTTTTACTTATGCTCTAGGTTGGATATTTTTTATGGTTTTATCTTTATTTTAACTGACCATTTTTTGTTATCTCCATTGAAATTTGTCTTCATGACATTCATTAATGTAGTCATTGATAATAAAAAAACTTATTTTTTATCTCATAATTTATGATATAAGAGTATACTCCATTTTTATTTAACTTTTCATTTGTATACATTCTTTTTAAACTTAATCAGTTTTATTGATGATTTTTTTATATTTTTCTTTCTTGGTTTTACCCATAATAAAGGTCACATCATACTGCATGTGAGAATGGTCCAATGTAACATATGACATTACCAACCTACCTCTTACGATATTTAAGAGTTTAGTACAAACAGGCATACAACGTGGGAGGCTGTCTTGTATGTGGCCAAAATTGTAAATACCCCAAACATGTCATCGGAGTATGTGCATGTAGTTATGTGACCTTGAAGTATTTAGTAGAATGATTCCATAATATTTGCTCTACTTTTTAAGTTAATTGTGATGTTTTAGTTTATTGATTGACAAATATGTTGTCTGATAAACCTAAGGTTAAATTAAATCCATGCACTTCTTGTTAAAGAGTTTTGTTTGCATATAATTATATTAATTCATAAATAGTTCAAACTGTTCAGGTGTAACTATTACTTATATCACATACTAACCTTTCTTAGAATTTTTTACTTATTTTATTGGCATATTTTTTAAATTACAAATTTATTAATTAATATATTAATTAATTTTAATTTTTGTGTTAAATTGAAAGATTCAAAATGCTATTGTTTTAATTTTGATTTTTTTCTAATTTGGAAAAGAAAAGGAATAACACAAATTTGGGATTGATCATTGACAATAACAATCTGTTCTTCAATTTATATTTTTATCTAGATTTATGATTGTTATAGATTATTAATCTAACAATTAAGTATAATTATTAAATCTTTATTTGTGCTCTAAGTAAAAATATTTAAAATAAAGCTTTTCTAATATATTTTCAAACTAGTTTTTAATGTTTTTTATCAAATGCATGTAATAGTCAGCTTTAAAATTGATAATCTCATATAAGACTGTAAAGGAGAGCATTCATTCACAGTAGAAATTCTCACACTTAACAGGATGTGTAAGTTTTTGAGCTGCAGTAAATTTGACTATAAGTGGGTAAAATAGGTTACAGTACCTTTCCTCCTACAATTCTTCATTTAGTCAGCAGGCGACTAGTCAAGTCATCATGTGAAATTAAAATTACATAAAAACACTTAATTTTAAAATATAGCTTGAACAATTGGCCGGCCACAGACAAATTATTAACAAGTACACCGGTGGTGAAGAAGACCAAGACACGACACAGTCGTTTGGTGGTCTTCTTCTGGTGGAAGAATTTAAGGACAAAGGTACTGTAACGTATTTTAGTCAATTATCAATTCTGGAAGCAAGAATATTAAAAACACAAATAACACTTGTACTATTTCATTTTTATTCTGCAATCAATTATAGGTTACTACTTTAATACTCTTACTTGAAAAATTCACAATCAATATGCTAAAAATAATTATAAACTTTAGTACCCCAAAAAGCAAACAGAAAAACCCCACATTGCAAAAATGTATGGAAGACTTATTTGCATTGGACCAAGCTGTAGAATCTTGGAACATAGATATGTTTTTTCATAATTTAACAATACGATTTCTTTTACCAGCATAAGGGGCAACACGCTGGCCCAATAAGTCTAAGGTTGCTGGATCAAAACCAATGGTCCCTGACTCCTGCCAGATCATGAGTGGTCACTCTGGCTAGCCTATGTGATTCACAACTCTATGGTTCCTTTCCTTCTTCAATTTACCACACAGGCCCCAGGCCTATGGTGATGGGTTGTTGAGGTTTTATTTTTTTAAATCCATTTTTTTAAACAGTCCTGTGCAGATAGGGATTGGTGTGGTGAGTTTTTAAGTGTTTAGTTTGTGAGTTTCTACTGTATTTCTTTTAAATTTTACATGGGAATTTAGATATTCATGTGCAGTTATGAGACAGAATATTTATACCTGGGGTTCCTAGACCCTGAAAACACAATTCATTGCTGATGTAATGTATGTATTTTGCCTCTTAAATCTTAAACACAAAACATACAGTTATTAAAATCTGCTAAAGATAAAGTAAACATTTGTGGCTTCAAAGATCATTATTGTTTGATAACCGATAAGGTTTAGTATTTTCAAGCACTGTCGAGGGTTG
Organism: Nephotettix cincticeps; assembly: GCA_023375725.1. Taxonomy (NCBI): domain Eukaryota; kingdom Metazoa; phylum Arthropoda; class Insecta; order Hemiptera; family Cicadellidae; genus Nephotettix; species Nephotettix cincticeps. The sequence continues at coordinate 19,898,164 of CM041784.1, forward strand.
TCAGGGTTGTAAATTTATCCATGACCATTGAAATGTTAAATAATAAACACACTTACAAATGAAGGCAATTAGTACAAGTATTATTTTTTGTTTCAGCCAATTAGAGTGGCCAAACTCAGTATTTGTTTAGACTCAATTCAGCAGCATGCAATTACTAGAACAAGTATAAATAAGTATAAAGTATAATGTTTCGTTTGCATGTATACTCATAATTTCACATTCTGTGTTTGTAGGCACACTTAACACCCTTACACTCGACATTACTAATTTGAGCATTATGGTTTTGTAAAAATCAAGGAATCTTAAAAAAAAGAATTTTGTTGGCTATGGGTATGTTTGTAAGTATTTTTTCAAACTCCTAATCAATGGAACATTACTTGTTCCCAACTATATTAGACCTGCTCAAATTAAAATATTATCTGTGCATAATGCAACATAGAGTTAAAATTAAATGTACAATTATTTCAAGATATGACGTATTTTTTTGTCTTCATCTAGCAGGGCTGTTCTTATTTTTCTTCATATTAATTGTGTTTACACTCTCATGTCATTTCTTGTTAATTTACTGATTATATCCTTAATTTATGCTTATTAGTGTATTAAGAATAATTGTACAGCCTGAATGTATTTTTGTAAGCGTGTTTATCAAAATATATTTGTATCGTAATATTTACCCAGTATAGACATTACCATCCTTTTTGTGACAATACTGTTCCTTGGGGCTGACTCTATATGGACTTCTTTGCTTTTGATTGTTAAGTTTTTGTTAATATTAGGTATTGTTGTTTTGTTGGAATAACAAAGAGTTAGAAACTAAAATAGATTATTGTTATTTTTAATCCTGTCTTTAAACTCATCTGACAAAAGATTTGTTCAAATATATATATTTTACCATCACACAAATCCAAAAAACATTTCTTTAGTCAAATAGAAATAAATATCATAACAATTTGTCACAGAACCAAAATCCCACTACAATATCCATTTCCTCTGATTGCTTCTTTAGCATTGTCCTGGAGATGGAATAGTGCTTCTCTATTTGGGAAGGAAACTCTGGAAGATGAATCTTTTCTCCATTTGGAATCTGAAGGTTGTTCAAGTGATAGGTACAACCCTAAGGAAAACAATAAGTCTTCCTTGATGGTTAGCCCTTTACTTAACACATTGGCTGATAAAAAAAACATAATATACTGTTCAGAGTGCTAATTTTTAATTTATAATATCTATTAACCTTTATATATAGAATGATCAAATATGAAGCCAAAATGACATAAGAAGCGAAAATCACACCTCATCAACCATTTTGAAACTGTGGTAGGAATCCCTTCCACGTGCATAATTTTAGTAAAATTAATATATTGATGCCACTGAAGAGGGGAAGTCAGGTTCATCAGCTACTGACTCGTTTGTGTCCAAAGGAAGGTCATCAAAGACCACGCCCGCGATGTCTGGCTCTTTGTCATAATCACACAAAGCGAATAATCTTTTCTAGAAGAGTGTATGTACAGGAATTAGAGAATTTAAATTAAATCCATTTCTAAAAAACATTATTTTATAATAATGCGAAAAAATATACTAAAAGTGTCAGGATACAAAAACACATTGAGCATTGAGATACGTCATGAGGAGCGGCAGGTAACACGGTCAACTTTTTATAGCCTCAGCGTGCTGAAAGCACACTGAGGCTATAAAAAGAAAATAGAGAGGAGGAAGGTATCCCAGCCACGCACACCAGGTGTCGTGGCGCAATGGCCAGGATCCCTGCCATGCACACCCAATGTGTTGATATCACAATGAACAAAGCTATCAATGTCCAATTTCAAAATTGAGCCAAGATTTTTCTCCATACCAAACTGGCAACATCCATCACTGACTTTAAGTTTTTATAATCATAAAGTGGGTAATACAGCCCCCACTTCAAAACCAACAATAGGCCTTTGAGATTGGTTTTTAATATTCAGACATTATTCATTCAAAAAACAAAAGAGTACATACAGGCTAATGTGTTAAAATTCATTACATGATAGGTAATATTAATTCATTGAATAAATTATGAGTTGGGAGTCGATTTACTATCCATAACACTGAAGATATTTTTAGTTCATTAGTTTCAATTTGTTTGTGATATTATGAATTATTTTTGACAAACAGCTTCAAAATTACTTTAACCTTATCATGCTTTAGCACTTAAACGCTTGTTGGAAATATTTATCTGAGATGTCTGACGGGATTAGAGAAGTAATTGAGTCTCACATTAAGATTTCCGATGGTGGGTGGAGGGAATGAGGCGTGATATTGAGGGTGCCAATGAGATCGCTTAACATCTAGATCTACATTAAATAATTTTGCATAATCAGCAGTTAAATTTAAGAAGCAAGAAATGTATAGGTTTTTGCTGTAGTGCCATAAATTTCTTTATTTGGAGAATCTTTCTGTTCAACGCTGTTTTACAAAGCGGCTCAAGTCAAATACAAATACAATCCAAAGACAAAAAATACAGGTTTTAAAGTCCTTTCCCCCTATAATTTACTCTACAATTAATATGTACGTAATATTGTAGTAGTTTAAAAAATTGGGTGTTCCCTGGTGTCCAAGATTGGAGGTAATATTTAAAACTCTTTATGAGAAGATTGTTATCTGGCATAAAAAATAACACTGCTTTTCTCCCCTAAATACGATCCTGCAATAATAAATAGTCCTCCATAGGTCTAGGTTGTAGGGATGTAGGTTGTATTCAGGGGAGAAAAGCAGTGTTATTTTTTTAAGCAGTGTTATTATTTATTTGATAGTATGTCACATGGCAATCTTCTCATAAAGAATTTCAAATTTGACTCCTACATCTTTGACCTCAGTCAACTCCCAATAATTTTAATAATCACTACAAAAGTTAGGGTGTGTACCTATTTAATGAGTCCTATAATTGAAAAACACATGAAATATAAATTGTAGAGAAAAAGTAGGGGGAAGGGACCTTTAAACTACCTTGTTTATATACTTAAAGTATTTACATATTAATTTAATTTCTAGTTAATTTTTTTTACAATATTGTTTTTTATGTTTTGATGATTTTTGTATGTTTTTTTAAAATTGCACTTGAATGCCAGGAACCCAAGCTATTTCAGGTCCAAGGGAAGGTTATTGTAGAACTTGGGCTAAAGTAAAAGGATCCTCTCCAACCATTAGGAAAGTGGATCAATGCGTTCTGCCGGGCCACCTCCTCGTGTGACAGGCCTCTCCACCAAGTAATGAGGCTACTGCTGCGCCAAGACCCGGTGGATGAGGTTGCTGGTCTGCATCCTGCACACGGCCTCCATAGGCAGAAGCCCGACGGCATCCAGATAAGAGGATACTGGCTGTCGTCTGCAGACCCTTTAGACGAAGAGTACTGGAGACAATCAGAGGATAATCAAGAAACAGGTGTAATGATTTTTCAAGTTAAAAAAATTGTGAAATACTAAACATGTTAAGTAACAAAAAGTGTCATTAATTGATCATTTAGTGTCTGAGGATAAGCTTCTTAATAGGAAGGTGTGCGAACTGGGAAAACGTCTGGATGAGATTAAACAGCTTTTCAGACAAATGCCATTAAAATTCCTTATAAAATTAATAAAGATTTTATTGAGGCATTCATCAGCTGTCCGTATATTTCCACATTCCTTAAAATATTTTTTGTCTTATCTTAAGTAAAAATAATATACAATCAATTGTTACTCATTAGACAGAATATTTGACTTTTGTCTATGTCAATGACTATGATTTTAGTTAACTATAGTATGGTATTTCTGAAGCTTTTTAATTTTTTCATATAATTATTTTCTCTTTATGTTAGTTTATTTATACTGTATAATTAATTATCAATGTTATGGCTAAAAAATTTTATTATAATTTAATTATACAAACAAAGGTGAAGCAAGCTGTTGTACAGATTAAAAGGTAAACTGATGATTCTGTTGCAATCCCAACTGTCAATATCAATATCAACCCAAACAGCCTATCTCCATCCTTAATTAAATATCTATTTATAGAGCATTACATCAACAAGAATCAAAATTACATGTCATCAAAGCCTTTACAAATTTCAATAAGGACATCAGATATTTATTATTCACTAACTTAGTAACATTCAGTTATATTTACATCGGTATTTAGTTATTAGAGGTTCCAAAAGGTGACGTGTTAAAAAAATTAGAGGGAGCGAAAAGTTTAAGTTTAGTACTAAGTGTGCCATTTGAAGTAATATTGAGGAGAAAAGTGAAAAAATTATTTATTAGTAATAGTCAGCTTAGGACCTATTCAAAATGCACAAGTACATAATTGACATCAAGCAAAAGTGATGTCATGTATTGCAATTTTTGAGATCGATGGAATTTGAATTGCTTGATTTTGGGTGAGAATTCCAATCACAATGTTTAATAAGAGTAAATAATATAATTTCTAAACATAACATACAACACAGCTCTTGATGAGTCACCTTGAGACATTACCTTACCAGATACTTAAAAAGAACTTAATATTAATAAAAAACTTCATAATGCACTTAGGTAAATTTGAAGATGTTTAGTAAGAGATATTCATTGTTATGAATAAAGATAAAATAGCACATACACATTTAAATTTATGAACATTAAAATATTGTAGTGTCATTTTAATTAAAAACTGAATTGATCATCATTTTTTTACATAAACCTCAAGATTTGTTGATGTGTAATGTCTTGCATTCAGAAAACAAATGCTAAAGTGATACCAGTGGTGGGTTTGTTGAACTCCAAACTTTGAACAAGCCTTACAAAATGTGAATAGCCTTCAGCACACTGAAAATGTCTCTTTTTGTTTTACTTAGCTTGACTAAGAAGTTTGAGCCCTGAGATGTTCTCCTCTGATGTGGATGTTCTTAAAAGCTTAAGAAAGACAACAGCTGCGTCTTCTGATGCGGTAAGATACCTGCATGTCTAGCTGAAAGCTAAATAGGATCCTGCAGGATTGGCAGTTGCCAATATTACTACGGAGCTTGAGGTTGATCTAAAGGGAATTACAATGCTTTTATACATACCTGCAACAGTGACCAAAGCAAAAACAGCCTTCCTGTTACAATCCTAGATTATTTAAAATAGTAAATGTTTTGGAATGTTTTCAGAACAAACTCTAAATAAATTTATGCTCAGTTGTTTTCTATGATTAATTTAGTTCATGAGAAGGATAACCTCAAAGGACTACCTGGAGAAAATCCAATTCTCGCTCAGCATGTCCTAATGTATAAGGTACAGGCCATTTTCTGGTATAGATTTACTTTGTAAAGTTTCTTATTGAAAAGTAGATTTTAGAATTCAAAACACATTTCATTTTCATCAAAAATCAGGAAACTTTGATCAAGAGTATATTAACAGAATTTAATTTAAAGGATTCGCTTTTTTTGTTATTATTGTATACAATCATACCAAGGCCTGCCACACATTGCATCGAATTCGACACGACGCGACAATAAAAAGCATATAGACATTTTTTTCCTTGACTGACGCTGTTCGCTCAGATTTTGTCTTCCCTCAAAACACCATCGAACAATATGAAAACCCGCTCTTCGCATGCGCTGCCCTCCAACCATAGGCTTGATTCCCCCCCCCCACGGGCCTCTCTCTTCTCTTCCTCTTCTCTTCACTCCGCCTTCCCAACTGCAAATGTGAGTAATGCGCAGGGTTTACAATTTACAGTTTTAACATTCTTCAGTTCCGCTATGAATCCATTGATGTCCCTTTTAACGTTGATAGGATCCACAAAACTTCTTGTCACTTTTGAGTCCAATATTTTCAAATAGTTCCATATCAGGAGAATAGTCTCCTCTTCTTCATTTATATCGAACAATTAACTACAACTATTGTACAACACACAAACAAGACCAGATTCGATCAATTCAGTAGTCGTCAAGGTTCTGTTCCGTTCTAGAGCGATGGACGACGACTTACAACAGTTCCAGTCGGCATTCGACAGAACAGAACAGAACACAACAGAACAAGGCAAAAATAAAAATGACTTAACTTGTTCAGTTGTGTTTGATGTTTGGTCTAACTGGTGACACTGTTTGGTAGTATACGGATTAATAGGATCCTCCCTAATTTCCAAAAATTAATTTCCATTTCAGTAGTTGACTGTATTTTTACCTCTGGCCATTCACTTTGCCACTCCCCCTCATAAAAATCATAATAGACAGCTCAAGCTAAAGAAGATATGTAACTTATTGGTTCCCAACCTAATAATTAGGATCTAAAATGTTAAATAGAATATTCAAGTTACAACTTGAATATTCTTTGTTCAAGGCCTACTGGTTAGGGCCTCATCATATTGGACACATTCCAAAACATCATTCCAATGTTTGATAGTTCCATTGCCACAACATCAATGTTTTTTAGTAACAACTGTTACAATCTTTCTCAAAATCTTCAAACTTCAATTTCAAATGAAAGATTTTCCTTCATTTTCATCAAGCTTTTTAACAGAATTGAAAAATATACTATTGTTTATATTTCATGTCATGAATGGGTTTTTCTTATAAAATTGTTTTGTAGCCTTAGTGTTTGTGTGTCAATGGTGTAAGAGTGATTTGAGTTTGGAGAAAACACCTGATATATAAACCTCTATACAGTAGAGAGTTCATTATCCGAATTATTTGGTACTGGTTAGAATAATCAAACTCAAAAAATTGTTTATGTATAAAAACCTCAATTTCTCATATAAACTATTTACTTTGATTGTACTAATTGATATTAATACTCTTTAACTTGAAAAAACTATACTTTTTATCACAGAATTGCTATGCTTTTAAAAATTAATTAAATAAAAATTATTATTAAATATGTTTTACATTGGCAGTATAATAATAATAATAATAATAATAGTACAGTTTAAAAATAATGTTGTTTATCACTAACTTTGCCCTATTGTTTAGTTAATTGATATCCCGATAATCCATACTCTCTACTGTGTTGTGTGAACTAATATTTATGATATTTTTAGAACTTTTTATTGCTTGACTTGTACTTTCTAAAATTTGTAACTAAGGATTTGACGGTTGCAAGGTTTCTCATGATATCAGAAGTCTCTGCATTAAATGATTTCGATTCTGATAAATGCTTTTACCAAAAATCAAAATATTTGCTGGAGAAATCTTCTGAAAAATAACCCCTGCAAGAATATTAAGTAGATTCACATTGCCCATTCAATTTGTAGGACAGTTCATATAATATAGGTTCATTTCTACCTAAATATACCTATTGTTTGGTAGGGGGATAAAATAGGATAGGAATCACACATAGACGTAATAACATTAAGGCAACATAAACAGTTGCAAAATATTTATTTTTCCGATATCATCCTACTGATACACACTTGGAGAAAATTAAATTTGAAGGCAGATTTACTCTTAGCTATAGAGAGGTGATATTATTGCGTACCCTTTGTAATAGTTTTTTATCGATTACTCACAAATCATCTATTCTCTAAATGAGATAAAAACTTTCGTAGCAACCAATAAATATATATATTTATATACATAAACAAAGTTACACGTTACGTTATAAATGAATGCACAAACAATGGGTGAAATTAAACACAAAATTCCGCAGACCCTCACTAGGAGTTGCGAGTCGGTAATTTGTACAAATGTCTCTACCTTCTTTTTCGATTTAGGTCGTTTATCAACATTTTGTCAGGGCCGATTATGAACATTTATTTCTGTAGGCAACATGATTGTTTTTTTTTACTATGGAAACAACAGAACAAATTGGACAACAGATTCACACAATGACTAAAACTAAACAATACTCGAACACGTAAAAATAAATTACAAATAATAACACAATAGATACAGCCAAGCAAGAATACAAATTGGAATGTATATCATAGGTCTTAACTAATTCATAGGAATGTAGTCTTGGTCTCAAATGCTGGTTTTATATAAACAAACAATGTTCTCAAACTGACTGTGTGTGTACCAAGCATGAACTTCACTAGTGTTTTAGTGACTTCTACCTCTTGAGGTGAAAAATTTGTATGCGGAGTGCTACTTTGCTAACTGCTAGTTTCTAAGATTTCCTATTTGAGGAAATATATCAGTTTTCAGTAGGGTAGTAACGTATTAACTTCAGAAGACGAGTTCTGTAATGTTATAAATTTAGTGGAGTAGTCACAACGTCAGTGATTTATCTCATTTTAATCACATGATTAAATAAAAACTTCTCCATTACCTCAAAACACCTGAAGGAAACAGTTTATTACTTCAACAAAATTGTGTTTAACTATCAAACATTCTCTTTCATATCTTTAAGAGGCATAGAAAATATCTGTTATTCTTTTTTAAGTACAAATGTAGAATTTTACACTCAATGATTCTGTTAAAAACAACTCCTCTACATTAAGTACGGTACCCATCTACACACACAGTAGTGTACGAACAACATATAAATAATTAATAATACTTAATTTAGTAAACACAAAATGATTGACTAGAACACAAACGATAAATTAATAAATTAAAGAGTACCCTTTAAAAGAGTTAGTGACTAGACATGCATTAAAAGACTAGATTCGCGTCAGTCACTGACCTGGCCGATCACGTCACGCTCGTGTGCCTATAAACCTGATCCAACAAAACAATAATCGTATTCTAACTTATCTAATCTAAAATAATCAAACTATTTCCAGATACAAAACGAAAAATCTAATAAAAACCACTAACAAACGCTAGTCGCATATCAACAAATCTCTAAAATGCAATTATACGATAGAATACATACAATAATTCCTATCGCTGGAATGTCGATAAGGTCCAACCGTACCTTCTAGGTTATTTACATTTGAACTGTGCAGCTACCGCGTAAGCCTCCGTTGTCTCCGTACGTTTACGAGTGTCTCATATGGAGCTGCTAAGAGAAGAACATATTTGATACGTTGCCAAGCGGGCACAAATTTATAGCTTAATTTGGCACGAAAAATGGATTTTTATTGCAAATCAAACGGTATAATGATCACTTGGTAGAATATATAGGTTTTGAACGACTGAAGATAAAATAATCGGGTCGATTATATTCTCTTGATGTAGTGTAAGAGGATGGTGGAAATCGCTATAAATGAAATGCCTCTTTTGATCATTCAACTTTAAAAATTGATAACCTCGATTTATTTAATTGTGAAATATATTTTCAACATTCCCAGGCCATTTATAGAATTAGATAGCTAAATATGTTTTAAGTATCAGAATTTCAATGTTATGATTGCCAAACAAACAACTTAACTTTAAGAGTTCAATATTAATTTTGAAGGGAATGAATTACGTAAATATTTCTTTGTACTGCTTCCAATTGATTATTAAATCATGATTGGACAGATTACTGGTATTATTTTATTAGTTTAACATTATATTGACAAATTTGTGTGTATATGAAGTTTCATACTCCCTGGGCAGCTGCCTCTGTACATTTACAGGTGTCGTCACTCGATAGAACCAAAGAAAAAAAAATTCTACCGAAAAAGCATCGCAATCTTACAAAATTACATCTGCCCTATTACTTTTAATCACCGGTGTTTTATTTTTGTTTCCAAAAACTATAAAGTAGATTGTAAATTATATTTCACAAAACAATTTGTTAATACATTCCTTTTCTTCCACATACACAAAGGTTATACCCATCTGAACATATATTTTAAAATATAGATAACAAATAAGAACTCTTACATATATTGATAATTATGACTCTATAACTAAAAAATCTGTAAATGATTTAATTTTTCCTATCCTCTAACTTTTATGTAACAATATGTATAGATTTTTCTGGGTTTCATATTTATTTATCTACAACACAGATTTTCACTATTATTATAAATGGTAAAAAATGTTGCTCACGATTTATATCTACAAAGATCCTATTAGTCAAAAACATGTTCTTAAAATATATGCAAATTAAATATTTTGCATAGTTTTTAATTTTTTTCTGTAAATTCTATCTTGAGTTATTCAAATAAAATATGTGCTTTAGTTTTTCAATTTATGTTATTGTAGTTGTCATATAAACTCAAATTGTAATTATTAGTTAAGAAAAAATGTAAATTTTTAAAATGAAAGTATTTAAAATAAAATTTAAACATGAAACAACAGCTCATGTTGAGGTGGTTGGACAGGAAAGTCGTTGTCTCCATTACAACTCATGTCAGCAACGTAGGCCTACTGTTCAGCCTACACCCCTGCCACTAATGTACCGCCCTAAAGTCAGTGATTATTAAAAAAATTTAATAAATTTAAAGAATCTGCTTTTCTCATTGTTGCCACATTTACGTCTTTAGTATTTCTGGAATTACCATAATAAATTAAAATTTCTAATAGAAAAAAATTTGTTTAATATTTTAAGAGGGCCGAAAGACAAATTTTATTATTCATGAGGTACAACTTTAAGAAATTGATCACTAAAATCAAAATTTAAAATTACGTGTTGACTGAATTTATGGATTTTGAAAAACTACTGACTCGCCACTAGCTTGTTAAAATTTAAACCTTTTTGAATAGGTCATGAGGGTTCTGGTTAAAAGAATAAAATTGAACACAAAACATCAATTTCCCTCTCATAAATAATAATTTTAAAAAGTTAAATTTTGTTATTTCAGATGTTTACTTAATAATTAAAATTACTTTAAATATTCTTATACATCTTATTACATAAGAATATATTTATGATGTTTCAGGTAACCTCTATTGCTGGACGTAAGTACTTGACGGCTCGATTTTATGGGTAAAATTAATGAAGTTTATCCATCATCATACAGTTTAGTACAAATTTAACCATGGCTGATATACAATATCAGATTTTCAATAACTCTTAATAGAAACAATTAAGGAGTGATACATTCCATTGGAAAAACCCAATATAAATAATAAATTGACTATAAGATAAAATATTATAAAAGTTATTATAAATATAAAAATATACTTAAATAATTATAAATTTTGGGAATAAATGAGTATTTCTAATCTAGTCTATATTACTATGGTAAAATTGTTTTATTAGCTAATTTCTCTTTGATATTAGAATTATGTGCACAAAAATTCAGATTTATGAACCCTGCAGTTAGAAAATCTTTAAATCTCTAGGCTAAACTGTTACAAGAATCAATAATTCAGCTTAAATTATGCTCTGGGAAAGGTCATGAATAATACTAAAACTTCTCTGATATCAAAATCAGGTTCTAAACATGACAATCATCTGGTCAAGTATTTGTGCTGTAACTGCAAGGCTCATATAGTAGAAGTGTAAAAAAACTGACGAGGATCCTTGGAATGGGAAAGAGATAGTAAAATAATTTTTATCAGTTTTTGAAAAAAAGCGGTACATGAAAATGAGATTGACTGTAGTGTTGAAGATTTTTGAAGGTTCAAGTTGATTAATAAATTTTAATTATAATTATTTGCCTCCTAAACCTCATACACCATGGCAATGTTTGGCGTCTGTCTCAACTGAAATCATAATCTGTGACCCATAAAACTGAAAAGAGTACACAAGTTTGCATCGTTTACCCCCATAGCTGAATAATCAATTGTAATGTTATTCCAAATATCAGATAAAAATTTAAGTGAGTTAAACAATTTTGTATAAATGTTATGTTTATTACCAAAACTGTTTGATATTGATTATTTTTATGATTAATTATTGAAAATTTGAATATTTTCTTCTATAAAAGATCTAGGTTTATAAGTTTGCTTAACGACTTTGAAAAAAGTTTTAAGGTTGATTTCATACAATGCCAGTTTCATTCTTTACATACACAGTCCCTGATGGTACTTCACTTCCTCAAAATTTTAAAACCAAATCAATCTCAAACTTTGAACATTTTCTGAATAATCTCTATGGCAACAAATTACATTATTCTTTTCAAATTTAAAATGTGACAGGTGTAATTTGTTAAATAGAGCTTATGCAGCCTTTCAAGTCCATTCTTAAAATTCAGTAGCCCAGATAGCAGCATTAAAATCCAAATATGCCAAATAAAGCTGTTTTATAATATATGTTTACAGTAAAATGTTTTTTTAATAATGCTATACAGCAGGGGTGCCCACAGGGGGGGTCTATGACGCAGACTGCGTCATTGAAATTCTTGGGGGGGGTTCCAAAAAATTTTTTTGAAGGGGTGGTAAAACGGATTTTAACGGTGTTTAACGTAAAAAATATGAAAAATATAGGATATTGAAAAATATATTACATCACTAGATAGAACGTAAATAATAAGAACGTAGTATTAATTTAAACATAGTTTGTTTTTCTATCTCAAAATAAATAAATGGCAATGACAGTGCTCGAATATTGTCCGTGATTATGGCGGCAGCGGAAGGTCCGGCGAGTTTCGGAAGTACTCGGTTATCTTCGGGAGTCGTGATGGTGGTCATACGACAGACACAAGCTGCGCGTTTAGGTTATGTGATCGCTGCCCTTGCGTCTCTGTGTTTTTTACCCTTTCCATCTCAAAACTAATATTACCACTGAGTTGTGATGAAAAGTTTGTTAAATTTTGTAATGTTTTTACACTATTAAAATGCCCAAAAAGAGAAACTTTTTAAGTACCTATAAATGTTTAGAGTTGTTTTGCAATGGTACCGTCAGGCATTACAAATGGACAAATGGAACGAACACTGTAAAAAGAAGGTCAAACAACAGTTGGAAGTGAAATATAAAGTTATTGAGTTTAAATGCAGCGACAAAGCAAGATGGAACCCTATTTAAAAAATCTTCTTTTAGTTTTAGATAAAATAAGGGGTGCTTACGAGTATTATTTACACCTTTGTTTATGGTATGGGGTGCCAACTTACATGGGGGGGGCTGGTTCTAAGTTTGGGGGGGGTGCTTCATGAAGCTTGGGGGGGGTGGGCACCCCTGTATACAGAAATATTGCATATTTGCTAATTAGAAAACCCTTAATGCTTTTTAAGATGAATTAGCATTAGTATTTCGAAACATATTCTTCAATTGATTTGACTTTGACAAACTGTCTCCTTCTAAAATATGAGTAATATTTTTTGCAAAAACATAAACCTAAGTTTTAAAAACTAGTGACTAATTCAATAGTGTGTTAATGTATTATTTCCCCTATGTCAATTTTTTAAGTGTTTAGTAATTTTTTGTTATATTGTTGATGTCAAATTGCTTTAAAACTTAAATCTTAATTTGACGAAAAGTTAACGTTCAGCAATAATAGTCTATCGACAAAACTGAAAATTGTCTAGTTTTTATAACATTACATTCTCAATCAGCTTAGTTTTAGTCCATGTGTAATGCTTACCAAATTATGATACTAATTTTATGTTCTCTAAGGAAACTTTAAAATTTACATGGTCAATTTTGTGGAATTCAAAGAAATATCAAACTTATCTTATAAATTATAAATCAATTTCATTACAAATAAGTATAATGTCGGTGAAGCTTATGGGAAGTTTTCTCTGGTAAATTATCAACAAGTTTATAATCCCAAGAAGGATGGAAATTTTTTAATTTTAAATATGTCATTTAGTTCTTAATAATTTCCGTTCCAAAGAATAAAAAACAAATCCCTCTATCTTCCTCTCTTTCACTTAAAACAAAAATGGTGGTTAGTCAAAATTCAGGAATAATTTCCTTGTAAAATTAAAAATAGGATTGTCTGTTAATAAAGAATTGCCATAATACAACTGGGTCACAAAAAAGTGATTTTCCACTTTGGAAATTCTGTAAGTTCTGTTCTATTCCACAAATACTAATATTTTAATGTAATCCCAATTCAGAGCTCCTGGCTTTGAAGAGATTTTGAAATAAGGATAAATGTCTCTTTAAAACTAGGCGATTCTAACAAGGTTTTACCCTTTTTATTCTTAAGTCCTCAATTATAGAATTTTTATTTTTTACTTTGTGATCCGACTGTATTATAGAAATTTCCTTGTAACATCCTAACATTTATCTATAAAATACAAACTAGGAAAATTTTTCTAGAATTTTGATCAGCCTCTTTTGTTAAGTAAATAGAGAGCGAATGAGATTGATAAATCGAGGTTTTAGTTTTTTAAATTTTGAGCTTCAGAGGGACCTAAACATTAAACAGTCTCTAAAACTATGTAACAACGTACTTATAATTACACTGATCATTGAGACATACTGTGTTTTGGCTTCTTGATGATTACAAATGAAATTTCACATCAAGTACATCACACAATTTAAACAATATTATTTTTTTACAACAATAATTTAGATTTAAGATGCACTTTTCAGATTCATGATAAAACTTCACAACCTAGACAAAAGCAAACATACAAATAAAATATTGTATAATGCATTATCATTTTTATCTCGCTACTGGTTGTAAGATAGATATATTTTTCTAACAAATCCCAAGATCATTTCTTAGCATGGTTTTTATGTTCAGTATTCTGGATTATGAGGACATTATGCAGTGACAAAAGTTCAACTTATAATAGCACTACATTAATAAATATTAAGTACAAAGTTTAACAAATAGAACAGTTCAAGTGTGGGTGTCAACTCAAATGTTCGTCTAACATTCTCACAAAGTTAGTGGTCAATAATTTAACATTCAAAATCATAAGTGTACGCTGAAAATATCTGCCCAAGTCCACAAAAATTTAACAAACAAATAGTTTTATAAATATTCTAATCTGGCACATTCCATGACTAAGAAAAACCTAAATTATAATAGATCACAAACATATTTACACTCTACACATATCACGAAGGGTGATCAGTCACAGAATAGTAATACTCATAAATAAACAAATAAACATAATTCAATCGGTAACAGTAACAATGGCTACTCTCTTCTTTGCTCAATAAATACATTGTTATCTACAAAAATGATTAGTCAACACAAATTTATAGCGAGCGGTCATTTTGAAACAAGTTGATCAACACAGAGTAAAATACAGGTTCCAAAATTTATACAACTGATTGATGACTTTCGAAAGGCATTTGTCAAATTGTGCATCGTATTTAGGCACTAATATCGAATTAGGTTGCCTATAAGAATAATTATTTGTACTAGCCTCAACTCTTTTCTGGTGGAATCCGACTGGGTCATGATTCTCGCTCAAAATTGTGAAGTAAAAATGGCTATAAAAGAAGAGTCACTCGAAAGACATTACTGTTATTGCATTCGGTGGTTACCCTAGGGTTTCGCTAGAAATCGATTGACCGAACAGATCCTCACACATCCAACCAGAAAAGAGAGTCTTCCTGCGGGTGCCGAATAACACAAATCGACTTGAGCACGAAGAAAGAGTGGAAGCTAACAGAAAGTGAGAGAAGCCAAGCTAAGGGTGACCCTACCTAAGCATAACGATATTGTCGAGAGCAGTGCCACTACGCACACTGCCTTACAGTCTACCGTGTACCTTAACACCCACTAACAGGCTCAAAAGATCTTTCCATTTACGTATCGCAAATATCAAAAAATATTTTGGTACCAAAAAGTCTATATGCCGGAAACTATTTGAAAATATATTCTTATCTTAAGCATCACCACACGGAACCGTCCACCCCCTGCCGTATATTTGCGTGTCGAGCACGTCCATATTCATAGAAACACGAGGTGTTGGAGGGGGTAGCTCGCATGATGTCACAACACGTCAGACTGCATCTGTCCCGTCGACACCATGCTATTGGATGCTTGGGGGGAGGCAACTTGCGCATGATGAGAACTGCTCGTCGTCTTGATCGGGTCCTCGTCTTTCCACTTGTCCATCGATCGTCTTCTCGCGTTCATGAAGAAGTTGCCCACCGTGGTCGGTTCAAGGCCTAGTTGCCGAGCGATCGTCACTTGCATTTCTTTTGATGGTCGTTTGGTTTCCTGCAAACAGAGGAATTGTTCAAGTCTCTGAAATACTGGAAGTGTTACGCATAATAGTCGTACTGCCATGACAAGACTAATACTGCCCTTGTATTGACTAATAGTTTCAAACGGTTAAGATCTTGTCTCATACTGACCATCTTTCACTGAGGTATTAATTCTTGAATAAGTGAAAGAATGTGTAAAGAAACTGAAATACGGCTTTGTTACCATAAAATCATAGTTAACTAATTACTAATACTGAACTAATTATTAGTTCAGTGTGATCAAGTAATGAATCTGGAGGAGGTACAAACGAACACACACTTCGTACTTGATTTGTACTTGTGTAGCTTGACATCATGCAGGTCCATTCATAACTCATTAGTTGGAAATTGCATATTATGATTTAATGTAGGTTACTTCCAGCCAGATTTATTAATACAATATAAGAATAGAAACAATATAAAAAATATAAATCTTAAAACCTTAGGTAAATTGGAGGAATGGTGTATGACTTGGTCCGATTTTCTATACAAACGTTCACATTAAGTCGGAAAGGTATAATACTCTCTATTTTTAAGTGCATAAACCTTTGTTTCATGAAGTTAAATCTCAGAGAATACATTTGATGATTTCTGAGTTCAGGATACCAAAATAGAAGTCATAGGGTAAAGTTAAAGTTATTGAAGAGAAAGTTATCTAAGTAACCGTAACTTACCTGTTCTCTGCCCTCGCTAGTTGGCTGAGCGCCAAGTTACTAACTTACCTTTGTCTCAATGTCTAACTTATTATTGCTAAACCCGATGAATAATCACTTAAGTTGTGCCCTCCTCCATTAGATTATCTTGCCCTGAAAAACTATTTACTAGGGCATCCAAGCAAAATATATTTTACTAAGAACCAACAGGAAAATATTGGAATAATATGTAGCCTATCTATGTATATTTAGTATGGTGGTAATATGTATCTATTCTATGTGGAAATTATAGTTAATTATATTTTTATAAAAAACTAGTTCTCCTTAGCTTTCTCCAATTATAATATAATATAATAAGCTAACTTCCCGAGTAGAAGCAAGTTAATCATGAACAGAATATTTTTGTTTGGGTTTGGATAGCAACTTTCTACCATACACTGAAAGAGATCAGGAGCCCCTTGAATTTATTTGTAAAATTAAATTAAATCTTATAGAATTTTTAAGTAGTGTTCATGTATTTTTAGCAATGTTAACAGATTATCATTAAATAAGATATTCTTAGGACGGATCATACAAAATTTGGGGTGAGCTAAAAGAATTTAACATTACTGATTTACCACATCAGGAGTCATTATTTAATTTAAAATGAAATGAATAGAAAATAAAAAAATATTAATTTGTAAAACAGTATATAAAAACAAAGAAATTAATCATTTGCTCATCTTGGTCTTATCATTTTGCGTATAATCATTTGATTTTACGTCTCCCAATGATGTTATGTTCATAATTATTGTAAATTGAATAAAACAATTAATTTTTAAGGGTAGTATTATATTCTGATGGACAAACTTTGATTCTTGCATCAAAAATTGAAGACCTGAAGTAAATTAGGATCTAAGTGCCATTCTCAACGTTTTGAGATATAAAGGGGTTTTCACCAACATAATGCATGGGCACTTACGGCCTATGCATTCTGTTGGTGACCTTAGCAAATACTAGGAACAGTTGCGGAATGATATAAGAATATACCCTGAACTGGCTTGCTTCATAGATCATGTTTCCAGTTATAACTCAAAAAATTCAAAAATGGCACTTAGATCCTAATTTACTTCAGGTCTTCAATTTGTCCCTTTCATAGAAGAATCATTGTTTTGTATTAAAATATGTAAAAAATTAGAATTTTTTACAACTAATATTAAATTCTCAATGTTGAACAATGAAAGTCTTTTTTACTACTAAAAGAGGATTTCTTTTTTAATGTAAGGGAGGTTTCTAAGAACTATTTATCATGTGAACATTTTCAATTAACTTTGAAATAAGAATACATAGAACTACAAAAATATATAAATAAAAACTTGTTATTTTGTTATTTTGAATTTATACGTTAGTATTTTTATTCCTAGCATGATTATAAGCTGAAGTTTACATTCTATCAGTTTGTCTTGTCTACACATATTTCTACACCATCCATCTTAATCTTGGTGAATTAAAAGAATTGACACTTTTAGGTAGTCCAATATACCCTGACAGTTTTAATAATGTCAGTATAATAAGCCTTTGGAGCAAAACATGACTGACTTTAATAATCCTCGCACAGTTGAATTTTATACCCTGCCAAGTTGGTGAATGTACTTTGCTCAAGTCTAAGATGTATTTTAAGTATACAGGCAAAAGGACTCTTAGAATCAGAATAAGTGGTGAACAATGCTGTATTTCACTTTAAACACAACACAAGATCATTTTATATTATTTTGAAATAACAATTCAAACCCAATTGAAAACCCCTATATAAATCCTTCTCATTTATATTTTAAATGATCATCTCTTATTTTATAAGTGCAAAGTTTATTGGCTCAAGTACAAATTAAAGTTTGATGCTTACTAAAATGTAAGTTGAGTAATTTTCCATCTACTTATCTCCGCTGAAAATATACTGGCAACATTAGAAAACTTGACAATTGGCTAGAAAAAGGGGTAAAGGATGAAATAAAAATGCCTAACTCTGTACCTGGTTCCAAGGGCCAGAGAACTGCGAGCTTTATTAAAAAAATTACAGAGCAACCACATTTCTTGTGTTCACACTAATTTCGAATCTAGATCTGAGGTTACAACCATTTCAGTTGCCTACTCGGAACGAGGTTCAGAGTTTGGTATCTCTCTTATTATATAAACAAATATATTTATTTCATTTTAATAAAGTATAAAAATATAAAAACACTATTTATTTTCCTAACAAATGTGGTAACATGACATCCTTGACATTTGGTTTGTTGAGTCACAGAAGTTCAGCCAAAAACAGTAAATATAGATATCTGAAAGCCCAAAATTTTCCTTTAAGACTGATTGAAATGTGTGTTACAAACTATATCTTGAGTAGTTAGCATATATATTCAAGTTATCAAAAAGTCTTCATATTCTTCTTCTTCTCCAACTGTTCTTCCGAAATTCTATTTCCATATCGTGCCTTCCCGTGTTTTCTTTGTGATGGAAATTGTGTGTCCATTATTGTTATGGTTCATAAGTAAATTATGGGAGTAAAAAGGTGTTTTAAGTGAAAAATGTTTTTAGATCTTTTTACACTGAACAGAATATATCGAACAGTTTGTCTTAAGAATTCAGTTCTCTGAAAATTTTTGTTCAGACAAAACTTTCAATTACAAGTTATAACTTTTTAAACAAATTTCATAAGTAAACAATTTGAGTAATTGAAGGATGCGACTTTTCATTATGTAGAATTGTTGATCTATTCAATTTTTTGTGGGGGTAATCTTTTATCGCTTCTTGAACTAAATATAATTTCCTTGCAGTGTGAGTCATTTTATTATTTCTTCACTCTTCAATTCCACAAAATCCTTTTCTTCAAGTCATCACAATTTTGTGTCAAGTTATAATGATCTGATATTCCTGAAGTGAGCTTGATATTTTTACAAGTACATACTAGTGATTCTATGATTTTCATCCATTTATTTTTCATTAAAAATATACTGTACTGTGAACAAAAATTTTAAGAGATTATTTTTTATTTAATTTTAATATTCAGAATAGGAAAATATATTAAAAATTACTCATTAAAATTTTCAGGTTTTGAAGACAAAATGTTAAGCCCTGCAGGATATTATAAGCTAAGGTATGTCATGAAAATGTTAATCAAAAATATTTTCAAATCTATATAGTCTTCATCTGGAGGTACTTTTAACCAAAGATGTATAATTTCCCAAGATAAAAATTACTGGTTCTTTTACAAATGTGCATTTAGCAAAAACACTAAGTGTTTCAAAAAAGTTCAGTATGAATGTGCAAATGAATATATGTTGGACCCAGAACCTGATGATTGTATTTGTTTTTTTATAACTTCTAGAAATAATTTTCCTCAGTTCATAATTACACCACAAAAAACATTATCTGTTTTGACGAATAAACTTTCTGTATAAAATAGGAGAAGTTTAAAACTGATGTGATACTATTCAATTACATGACAACTGAATCATAAAATTTATTAAGAAATTCATTTAATAAGAAATTAGTAAATAATTCATGTGGTGGATAACTTATTAATAACATTTTAATGAGTCCAAAACTCTGTAAATATATACTGTAATTATATTTCTTGAGTTGATAAATGGTTAACATTGATATTTCATTTCATATCCCATTTGTTCTCAAACTGGTGCAAAACAGGGACTCTTCACTTCTTCATTTGCTGATGATTTCTCAGAAATTTATTAAAGTTCAAAAGGATTAACAACCTATGAAAATATTGTTTTGTTTCTTTTAGACAGTTGTTCCTCTTCATAGCCCACTTATTTATTTAATGAGTTGGTTTCTGTTTAATTAATTGGAGGTTTTATTCATTTCAAGTTACTTTTTAAAATTTGTTCTACCCAATTAAAAACATATCCAATACTGTACTAATAATGATATAATCATAGTATTCTAAATTATTGTATCTAATTTTAGAGTTAAAATAAATATAGTTTAGCAATTTGCATTCTCAGTGTGAAGTTTAATAAAATTATGGTATATATGAGTGGTTTAAATAATTTATAAAAATTATAAACAAAATTTATGTTTGATTACTGAACTTCACAACAATAGGTAGTTTTGATTGAATGGCCATTTTTTAACCAAACATTTTGTATTGATTATTCAATGAAGGAAATTTAACATATAAGTTGTTTAAATGTCTGATAAAATCTTGCTATCTTCCTGCATTTCATTTGAATTTTTATAATGTTTCTAGAAAGGCCTCCTTCAACCTAATCATTGATCATCTATGAAAACTGAGTTCTGTTTTCATCTGATTATTGATGATTATGTCAGTCTTCATCTTAGTGGGTGGCAGCCATCACAATCAGCAATCCTCTTCACAGACTCCACATATCTAGGCTTATTTATTGCAACAGTTTGTGTTCCTGTATCATTTCAACTTAATCTTGCAGCAATTATTGGGTTTATGTTGTAGTTAATAGGATCTACCGGTAGCAAATTCCATAGAGCTTGGTTGTTGTTTGCTGTTCCGTTCTCTGGTAGGTCGTTGAGGTAGAGGGTTCTTTTGTTGCTAGGGTTTGGTCTAGCAGGCTCAGGTGGTGTTATATGAATGTCAGGTATCGTAGTGGTGGAGGTTGATATGTCTCAGGTGCATCGTTGTGGTGGCATGGATGATTGTTTCCCTTGTATAGAGCAAAACTGTTGTAAACCGACTGAAGGTTAGAGATTCAAGTGAAATTCGGAAAGCCTCAAAACAAATATTCTGAGGTACTAAATCGGATATACTTTTTTTGTATCAACCGCCTTTTTATAGGTGGTATCCAACTGAATAACCCCATACTACTAATAAATCTGGTAAAATAATATAAATCTCCATTGTCTAATATAGTTTCCCTTGCAGTGCCAACCTTTGCTTTCTTCAGCACTTTTTCCATCATTTTATTCTTCATGTTTTGCAGAGCAAATATTCACTTTCTTCCACATGTTTTTTAGAGTCAATATTCGCTTTCTTCTATATGTTTTGTAGAGCCAACTTTCACTTTATTCTTCAAGCTTTTAGAGCCAATCTTGCCTTTCTTTTATATGTTTTGCAGAGCCAATCTTCACTTTATTCTTCATGTTCTTTAGAGCCAATCTTCACTTTCTTCTTCATGTTTCGCAGAGACAACAATATGGGTGGGGAGTTAAGGGGGGTATTGCCCCCCAAGACCTCTTAAACGTTTCTGAATTTGTATTACCAATCTTAACAGTTCTACTATAATTTTTTACTTGACGCAGATATTTTGAAGTGGTTTTATATTAGTTTTAAGTGAATGTTCCTTTATCTCCATTTTAAGCTATATTGTGACAACAACTAGGAAATTAACTCCGTGCCCTCCCCCCCAACGTGTAACCTCTAACACCGCCCATGGCCAACCTTCACTTTCTTCTACAAGTTTTGCAGAGCCAACAATTACTTTCTTCTACACGTAATAAATGTATAATTTTAATAGGAATATCCCTTATTTCTTATGTTTTTCAGAGTCTATGTTTGCTTTCTTCTACTTTTGTGTGAGTTTAACAGCACAAAATTATAGAATTTTCGTTCTTTACAAATTTTATAATTTTCTCAAAAAGGTGAGAAGTGTTATTTTTACAAGCACTGAAATTGCCAAAGCTTCTTCATTTTCGGATGGATAATACAGATGATAACATTAAGATTGAGTCAGATATTTTTTTACATTGCCTTCAACTTCGGTAGTGCTGTAACTCCTGGTTTCAGTAATTCATCTTCTATGACATATTACATTACTTCTAGTCCATTATGGATTCAACCAAGAATGACCTTGACGGATGCTGCTCAATGATAATGCAGATTTTTTCAATGATAATATGTGTAAATAGGACAAAAAATGCACATTAGCTTTCTTTTAAAGTCTTTTCACTTATTTCCAATCCTGTAGATCTGTAGATCCATAAGACACTGCTGTTCATTTTTTATAGACTATATCTATTTCACTCAATTAACAATTGATTGACACATCGGAAATCTATATCCATGGTGCTAGAACTAAATGTTTTTGGTTCAAATAAAGAAAAAGATTTTTTGGAAAGTTTAATAAAATACTTTTTTCAAACATACGACATTAAATCTTGAGTTGAAGAGTATATAATTTAACTATATCTATAAATTTTTAATTTCCTCATAAAGAGGGAAATTTTTCATAGGATAAATCTTTTGAACAGCACCTGGAAGATGTAAATATTAGTTTAAATATAATGACTTCAAATGTTTTGCGTTAAAGTTGATGACGTGATGAACCTAGCTCAACAAATCCCGTTCTAAGTCAATTCCTTGACTCATTTTTTTAATTTTGAAAAATATAAAAAGATTTATCCCATTCAAGAGAGTATTTGGCTCTGTTAACTTTTATTTATGTTACATAAGTTACGTTGTCAAATCACTATCCTTTTCAATATTTCATGATTAAAACAAATGGAATAAATCAATGAGATTGTAAGATCTTCATTGTTTTAACCTTGATATTTCATGTTGAAAATACTAATTCAGTAACAAATAAGCTACAATATTATTAATTTTTAACTTCAATATTACTTTATTCTAATGACACAATATGAAATAACTTCAAAAACAACTTTTGTGATTGAATAAGCTGTGTAAATTTAATTGATTTTACTTGTTTTGTGTAAAAATTTCACTCATGATTCCTCCACAGTGAATTTGATTCTTATATCCTCTTCTACTTAATACTCAAACCCTTGAATTCCATCAGCTGAGAGATACCAAACTCTAATGTTTTCACAAGAAATGCAGTGTCCGCTGTTCACCTGAGTCCTGAAGCTCTGAAAATCGCATCCTCCAATGGTATACTGATTTACTTAAATTGATCAGATCTTGAAGGATTTAAAACATTTTAAAAACCACCTTAAAAATAGCCTGTAGCGTACGGCGCTGTAGGTCTGTGAAAACCAAACGAGGCTTCTTGGGGGCGGGTGTGTGCTCGGGATGGATCTGGGGCTCCTCTTTCCTCTTGCACGCTGAAACAGGACACAAAACTGCACTCAATTAGACGTCAAAACCACACCTGAAGCTTACATGCACGTTCAATAATAATGTTAGACTTCCAATGAGAAGCAGACGAAATAAAGCGTTTCGAGATCTGTGTCAAAAACATTCTCTGTCACAAGTATGGGAGTAGATGTTAGAAATTAGCAGGCTCCTGCATAGCTAGCTAGGCACTGCGGAATATTGTACAGACACCAAAAAGAATCTATAATGATAGAAAAATCAAGGACATCTACCTAATACTCATATAATTAATAAGAACCTCCAAATCAATCCAGATCTGGGCTTGGGCCAAATATTATTCTATAAGGATTCACACATTTAAACTCCAACTCAGCAACACCCCAGTCTACTGGACAGGGAAAGAGATACCCCAGGGAACCCTCAACTTTTTATCTGAAGGTATACAGTCCCTTGGACAATGCATATCCCTGCCCAGTAAACCCCAAGAGCATGCAAGTAAGTATCAATCCTCCACGGCACCCCTCCCAGATAGACAGAAAGCGAATACACCACACTCTGAGAATTCTAGTCAAGCTCAGCTGGAAATCAAGTCCCCAGGAGTGACAAAAAGGAACCAAGGTGATAAGGAAGCTTGTCACACTGGATAGCCAAAGGTCTTACCAGTAATGTAACAACTTTTTTAACCCTTTGAGGACAGACTGACGATATGTCGTCAGTACAGTTATTTTCACACTGACGATATATATTAGCTAGTACTGCGAAAAAACCCCGCTGACAAAATATGGTCAGCTAGCAGTTTTTCTTATAATATATGCTATCTGGCGCATTTTAATCTTACTCATGTCATTTTAGATGTCTTTGGTTTTCTCTTTTACTGTCTGGATGGTTTTTGTTGTTGTAGCTACAGCCAGAAATAAATAACTGTTTTACTGTCTGTTTGTCTGTTGTGTTGAGATCGAAAACAACATTATGTTGTACCAACATTTTCTATGATAACTTTTTATATTTTTAAATAAAGACCTTTACGAAAATTATAAAATGGCTCTGATCCTCAAAGGGTTAATGTATCAAGTTTCATGGTTCAATCTCTGAACTAGCAAAACCAGTCAGAGTCAACAGACTCAACAGAACAAAATGTCTTAATCATGAGGAGAGAACCACAGTAGGAACTCTGAAACAACTCATTTTGGACTTTGATGTTGCCAGTTTTCCAGGAAAGAAACTCAAATTATTGTAAATCCATTAATTTGTAACATCTTTTTTAATTAATACTTATTCTTGGTAAAATACAGAGTGTAGAAAAGAAACACTGGAAACAGCCCCTTCGAAACAAGAATATGTAATAACAGTATAGTGTAGGCCTACTGTAACATTAAAACTATGGACAGGGCTATGATTTATTAATATACCTAAAAATAAGAGGTACAATGCTATCAATAATCTGAAATCATATTAAAGAAAAATTTAGCACCCTCTGCAAATCACATAAATTAAAATTTATATATTCAATAGTTTACAGCCCTTACCAACATTTCCTGTAACCTTATCAGTTTTTTTTAATTGATAATAACATACAACATTACAAGCATCAGGGATATACATAGACACTAGTTAAAGATACAAGGACTCTTCAATGCAGTGGGAATCATTCAAAATCATGCAGAAGACAAAAACACCATGGACTGGATTTTAAAAAGGTTGAAAACTCAATTTATCAGCCCATATACATAATTTTATACACAAAAATAATTAAAGAAGTTTATCGTGATTAGAAATATCCAAGTGAGATTTTTGAAACTATTTTTATTTACAATACTTGTGATTTTATTCTTTTATAAAATAAAAATTACATTATTCTGATCATATTTTATACTACCTGAAAAATTATTATTCCGTCCTTTTCACCTGTTCCATTGTTGTTTAATGCTATTCAAGAACGTCAGTTTTTAGTGTCCATTCGAAAACGCACACATCTCTTAGAGGGAGTCTTATGCTTGTGTTTTTGGATGGACGATAAAAAAACCCATCGTACATTTTTCGACTTTTGTTCCAATTTTTGTCGTACGTTTTGATTTTTATCGTGCGTAAAAGATTTCAGAGTTACAAAATAGTTTGATCTTAAAAATAATAACAAAACATAGCTTTGACCAGTGGTTCTTCTTCAGTATTTGGCCTCAATTTTCATAAGTTTAAAGTGACATCAAATCACTTCTAAAATTAATATTTCCGCATTAATTTCCTCACATTTGTTCTTTCGTTGTCTTTTCAGATCACTTAAATTAGCTACATCTTAATATTATAGGGAAAGCCTGTAAATTAATTTTTACTATTAAATTAAAATTCCTGTTGACAATACTGCAACGGATTTATTTAACACTTACTTTTTAAATATAGTGTGATGATAGGCATTAACATGTTTATTTCAATGTTTGGTTGTTACAAACTGATAGAGACTAAGTTGATTTTGAACTGTGACATTCACTCCCACTAAGCCAGACTGTACAAAATCTCGTGTGAACAGAAATAGAACTAAAATTCAAAAATGTTTCCCTGTTTTTTTACTGCATTGCAAGTAAGGTTCGTTCCACATGTCAAAATTAATATCTGTGACAAAACATTGGGCATTACATTACATTTTGAGCAAACTCGCATTATGCATGTGAGCATGAAGGTTTATTTTATTACGTAGATATTTCTTCCATTGCAAGGCTTTGCCTTTTATTGCAAGGTCTCTTATGTATTTTTCTTTTTAATTTGTTTGATTTTGTAATTCTCTTTAGAATTAATATTTATATTGAGTTATTATTTTTTTTTTGTTGCCTGTTTTACTTTGTTTTAAAAAACCACAAGACATAGTCATATTCACCATAGTCATAGTTGGTTGAGACATAGTCATTGTACATAACATCTTAGTGGCTAAGTAAAGAATTTTTTTTTAGTTTCGAATGTGGCATTCACAGTAAATAAATTTAGATTGTTTTTAAACCATCCATATTACAATATTTCCTACAGGAGGAGTTTATGTACGTTTTTTATCGCAATGTTGATATTATTTTGTAGATAAGAAGTGGTTTGGCTTGTCTTGTTAAATATCTAAACAGTCTGGAAATAATTTACTATAATCTTATATAAAGGTATTTTTGCAAAATACTTTTCAGGCAGTCTCAGCACATTAGTTAGTTTATAAACCTACCACACAAAACAAACATTTTTATACAACCCGATTTTTTTAATTTAAAAAATTAAAGAAATTAATAGCGACAGATTGTATTTTCTTCGTAACTTTTTTTATGAAAGATACAGAGAAAAACTGAATTTATTCTTGTTTCTAATGATTATTTTAACATTCTGCACCATAATTATGTTAATAAACTAAAAAAGCCTTGCAAAAACATTTTTAACTAAAAATAAAATAATTTGAAATTTGTTTTATCAAAGAAATTATGAAAAATATTAAAGTTTTTTGCTTACTACACCGATTTTGGTTCAGATTGTAGCTATAAATAAGATGGACATGAGACAAAAATTACAAAGCTATAGGTATAATAGTTTTTGAAATATTAAGGAAATGGTAGGTAAAAACACTGTTTTCGGTAAACTAGCGTTAAGGACAATTTAGTTCCAACACACACAAACATTACTAAATTTATTTAACTTACAACTTTCTTGAAACGTAAGATATTCAAATCAAATTTTCACCACGTTGACAAGGAAACATAAAGCTGTAAGAAAATATAAAATAATAAAAAATGTGTTTTTTAGTTTTTGGTGTACCGCCCCCCATAATGTTTACTAACACACATTTCAGGAAATTCACTGGGGTTCGAGGCGAGTCCGACTGAATTTATCTGAACCATCCACACCGAATATTACAATGGTTGCTTTTTTCAGTTTAATTTAAACCTACCTTGGTACAACCCAGATGAATTTGGGGGAAGGAAATCAGCAATTAAAAAACGATATCAAGGTATCAGAGCGGTGACATTTAACGAACGACTAACATGACGGTTAAATGCCAACTGCACAAACCTTCCATTCGACGCGTCGCTCCAAACATCCGTTATTAAATTTCCTTCTTTGGTGGTGAGTATTTTTAGAGATGAACCATTTTATTTGTACCTGAAATACATATCTGTTCTAATGTGGTTAATATGATTGAAAATATTAATTAGATTTGACAGAAATGATGTGAATATTCGAACAACAATTTTTATAACTAAACAAAATATTGGTAAATAAATAAATTAAAGGTATAATTTAGAGAGGTTATGAGTACACTTTTTAACTATGGTCAAATAAAACACCTATCTCAGTTACGTTACTTAATTTTTTTGTAACTTTCATAGTAATGTAAATTTACGAAATTTTTAATGTTAACGAAACACTAAGATAAGCACTTTGTAGTAGCTTACAAAAAGTTACGGGTTCGAAAATTCATAAGGCTACTAAAAATGGAAGCTTAAAGAAATAGTTTTACTTGTGGAAAAAGAATAGCTTTTCTCTCTCTATTATCTAAGTCAAAACTGAAGGTCACCTGATGAAATCCCGCAAGGGTCTAATCTGGACGCCATTTGACATTGAGCTATTAATTAATGATGCTTCCTAACAACAGGTCGATGTTAGGTAGTAACAAGACCGGGGTTTGGACCGTTTCCCATCAAAACGTTAAAAAAAATGCCTCTGGCGTAGAAATACACGGAATAAAAATATGAAAAATTGAGTTTTTCGAAGTTTATTGGAATATCTTGACTATTTCAAGCTGATCTAGTTTATTCACAACGTTTAGAATAGTAAGGAAGTTAGATCAAATCGCTTGGCCACCATCATAAGAATAATAAGGTGTATGAGTTAGTAGTGTGCTACCATAAGGGACTAAACATTAGATTTATCAACATACATTATGAGAACTTTTATTAACTGTATACCACGATTTATTGCAATATTTCAAATAAAAAAAAGTAATATCACGTAAGTTATCCTCCATAAGAATAATATGGTGAATGAGTGAGTAATTTTGCTGTGAGTAGTTTTGCTACCACAAGGGTAAGTAGACTTTTCAATATTATTAGCACTTTAATGAAGCTGTTACCAAGTTTTATCACAATATTTAAAAAAATGTAATAATGATTTTTATTTTCATTAAAAACATTACATAGATAAAACAATATGTTTGGAATTACGTTTATTATGTTTTGCAGTAATTATGACAAACGTTGAACAAAAATTAAATAAAAACAATTTATTTTCTGTTAAGTCCTCTTCAAAGAAAAAACTAAGTACTAATCTTGCGCCTTAAATAAAAAATTTATTTATAAAATTATAATATCTTACATCAAATTTTCTTTAAAAAAATACATTTATTAATGTTAAAATGTATATTTTTACAAAGTTTTCAAATTGATCGAGTTGAATTGGAAATTAGTTTTTGATATTTATTTTAGTAAAATGATATTTTA
Organism: Nephotettix cincticeps; assembly: GCA_023375725.1. NCBI lineage: Eukaryota > Metazoa > Arthropoda > Insecta > Hemiptera > Cicadellidae > Nephotettix > Nephotettix cincticeps. The sequence continues at coordinate 19,927,175 of CM041784.1, forward strand.
AAATTTTCCCAGAAGAAGGAGGTGTTAATAGATTTGGACGTACTATTAGTTGAATTAAAAAAATAATATTAATTGATTTAAACAAGAATAATATTCAAAAAATCTAGGTTTGCATTGCAGGATAGTCAATGTTTCAATTTGGAAGAAAATGATTTTAAGAATCTGATGAAAACAACTGATATGAATGTCTAAAAAGTGATCTGGTTAATCTCAGTAACTGGAATCAACCTTTGACGAGTCAACCCTTAAATAAGAGGTATGTCAGTTTTTGCCAATTTTCTCTTATTTACTTTTAACAAATGAGGCTCAGTTTAAAGTGTTTTCAGGAAAAAGATCAACAATCAAAAAGCGATATCAGGGTTTTCTGTGACATTTAGCGAACGACTCACATCACGCCTATTAGAGTAGAGCGACGTCTAAATGTCACATTTACAACCTCTCTCTTAGAAACATCTATTATTAAATTTCACTCCTTAATCATAAATTTAACTAAGGAGTGTTCCGGTTAGCATGAACATTGAAACAAGATCACTCCCAGCAAGCTGGTGTGAGTAGAGCGAATTTCATAGAAATTATTATTCCCATCATAGTAATCTAATAATATTGAGTGTGCAGGTTTGCTGCAATATGGGTTGTTTAACATGGTAATGGGCTTATATTAAGGCTGTTCACTAAGTAAAAGGACATAAAACATTTGATCAAATAATGTTAATAACTAAGATTTGTTTAAAATTATACATAAATAGATTGAAAACACTATTTTTGGGGTACAAAACCCCCCAAAAATGCAGTTTAACTAGAACGATTGGTTTGCCCAACGAACTTGTCCAATATAATAATACATAAGGGAACAACTGCACCAAATTTTATAATAATCAGACAATAATTACGGCCATTATCGTGTCGACTCATATATATGAATATCATTCCCCTTTTATTTTCCAAATGCAGAGGTAACCTCCACATGCGCCTGGCAGCGTTTTTAAAATCAGTGCACCTGATGAAGGGTTAAATAAAAATGAAATCTAAAAGAAACTAAATTCATTTATTAATTTTCATTCATATAGTTCGATATTTAAACACAGCAGAGTGTGGAAATTTAAGTTCTTACCTTTCCAAGTTGTTTTGATAGTTGAAATTTTGATGTTGAGTTGATATACTGGACTTTAAATTGTCATTTTATTTACTTGTGTGTAAAATTTGACAGAAGTACTCTAAAAAGTGGTAACGAGTTCCAAGCTTGAATTATTTTAGTAATTATTTACATATTGAAGGGAACTCATTATCATATTTAATTTAGAGGACCATAGAGGGATACATAGATGAACTGGAAAACGTACCATCAAAGAGTTGTAGAGAAGTATGAAAATATTAATTTTGATTTTGAGGCAAATGAAAGAAATCATTTAAAGATAATTTGTAATTTTAGAAGTTTTTCTGTGTGAATTCATGAGTGAAACGCATATTATTATTCCTTGAGTTATCTTACTATATGAATGTTTTTAAAATAAATTAATAAACTATTTATTTTAATGTAAAACCTTTAAAATTAGTGGTATTAAAAACCATGAAAAACATTTTACAGGGATTTTATCGATGCACAAAGTGTGTATCCACAGCTCAACACTGTGAATTTTCAGAACAATTCTCTCTTTGTGGTTTTTCATCTCCTATAAAAACGTTCACAACATTTTTGCTGGAATTTTAGTTAACACCTCTCGCTCTCACTCTTCTTGCTCCTAATTTATAGACAGTCACGAAGAGGTTATATTTTATCTTTTAGTCCTAACTAGAATTTTAGATTAAAAACAATGCCGTACTGCAATAATATCCTATATAAAATCCAGTTTACTACTCATTGCTAACATAACTAATGCATCATAAAAAAAGGATTAACCTCCGCTATGCTGGTTTTCCCCATCTTGGTAAATTATGTTATTTCGTAGTTATAAGGTGGAATTTTCCATGGGGTATAATGCCACATTATCTTATTATGTTAATAATACTCAATTACTTGGACTCTTGTACTCACTCATTAAAAAAACTAAATTATCCAACAATTGGTAGACCACAAGACAGTTTAGTAATTGTCAGAAACTCTAGTCATCAAAGGACATGAGTGACAATTCATCTTCGCTCCCTTTACTAAGTTTCGAAGAGGATTGCGACCACAGGAATCGTTATCAAAACCAGATGTCAACAATAAAGTCCACAAACAGGACACATTTCAGACCCCCAAACACGCACAGAACCGAATACTCCGACTACTACCTACTACCGTTTAATTTGCTTGTGGGATTTGTGTTTGTTTTTTAAGATTTTCTGTATGGATCGTAAAAATAATTTTTACACTTGAGTTTGGATTTGATAGAAAATATAATATGCTGAATTTTGAGACTTGTAACTTCCTTAATACTTTAAGCGGTTGTAATATTTACAGAAATCACGATCTAGAATACACGTGTGGTATTTAGTATTACATTTTTTGTAACCTGAAAGTCTAAAATCAATATTATTGTATAGAGTGTGGTATGGTCTTCAAGTTATGCCTTTTATTCGGATTGTAAATATATAAAATTTAGTTAAGTTAAGTTTTTAAAAGTTTATTGGATGATTGTTATTAATTTTAAATTAGATTTTTATTTTTGTGTATGCAAGAAGGTCAGCGACGTTAAATATGATAAGGCCTCTGAAATTCATCAAGTAATTTTCAATAAAGGTTAATTTCATACTAACATACTGATTATTATGATTATTCATTTTCAGTTGTATTTATGTCAGAAAATCTTTCAAACCATTTGTAAATCAAACCTGTAGATCTATTGAAGTGTGCTACTTGCAATTTTTTGTAATAAATTAGCGCTGTTGAAGAATGAGGATGGAGTAAAAATGTGAAACCTGTATCTAGTTGAATGACACCTGCAAATATATCAAATTTGGATAAGCAATCAGTTGGATAAGTTATCTTTAATAATTAAGGTATCAGTTATCTTTAATGATTTGGATCAGTTAATAAAAGTGTAACTTTAATTAACGTGCGGGTAGTTATGTAGTAATTTATTACATTCACTTCACTTCAGCGTTGACTTCGACTTCTAAGTACAAAGAACAGTGCAATAGTCAGAGGAACTTTATATCCTATCCTTCTCCCATATCCCCATTTAGAGTTTAAATATTAAATTATATAAAAAAAAAACTATTTTTAAAATGTAACTATTTGTAAAAAGCTATCTTGACCATATGCCGAGTTTAATTTAAATTTCATTAAAGGCATAATATTTTTTTAAAATTTTCATTATATACATGATTGGAAAAATATATGGATAAAATTTACCGTGATTGAAATCCTTTAAAATGGAAAGCTAAAAAGATCTATCTGACAAAAAACTCTGTACAATCAATCCAAATATATCATCAATTAGTCTTGACACTATTTGAAATTTTAGGAATGGAATCTCCATACAGAAAAATGTTTTTTGTAGGATGTTCTTTCAGCAGCGACCTTCGAACTACATTTGTTTGTCATTTAGTGTATAAGGATTGGTTGGAAATATACTTGAATGAGCTTTATTCACAGGAAGCCTTCCGTTCTTTTCCAATATAACCTTTCTAGGCTAGCTGGCTTGTTTATTATTTTTATTCGTACTGTTCGAAAGCTCTATGTTAAACAAAATTAAAATGTCACAGGATTGGTCCCCTTGCAGCTTCCTTTCTCCTCCTTCGTTCCTTTGAGACCATCTTTGATCTAGGATCTGAATTCCAGTCGACTTTTTTTCACTAGACTCCATGATTGTCCGGTAACCCAACACAAGCATGCCACCGGCCCCTGGTGGACTAGAAGTGGTTTCCTTTCCCTTCCAGGGAAATACTGTTCTCTTCTATAGGGTGTTTATGAACTACCTGATCCCCTTTTGAAGATTTGTTACTTGTACCAAGACAAACATATTTTACAATATAAACATGGGTATAGGGTTTTTTTGTTCCGTCTGTCTGTATGTGTGTTTTACAAATTTCGAAATAGATTTAATCCCTTTTACATAGAATCTTTAAATTCTGTATAAATCTATAAACTCCATAAATTAGTCTCCATCTTATTTCAAAATGGCGACTCTTTAAATCTATCAAAATAATATATCAGGAAAATGGCTAAAATTAAGTAAAAACCTAAATTATCATAAAATTTGCATAGTTTTAATGGGAATCTAATGATACCTTGATTAAGACCATCGGATGGTAAATAACCAAATTACTGCACTGTAATTTCAATAGTACAATACTATGTATATTTGTAAAAATTGTATTTGTAAACAATGCAACAATTTAGCTATTTATCACCTGATTAACTTCAGATTTGCATTCAAAAGATGCAACTTGCATGATACTTTGGTTTTTAACTTAATTTTAGCCATTTTCCCGATATGTTAATTTTATTCTTTTAATGAGCCGCCATTTTGAGATAAGATGGGTTAAAATATTTTAATATTGTACACTTATTTGTGAAGTTGGTCTACAGGTTTATGCCTAATTTCAAGTTTATTTATCAAAGGGATTACGGTCTATTATGAAATTCGTAAAAAACACATACAGACAGAGAATTGGAAAACAAGGCATGGTAGACCCATGTTTATGTTGTAAAATATGTTAGTCTTGATACAAGTAACAAATCTACAAAAGAGGACTAGTTAGTTCAGTAACATCCTGTGTATTCCTATTCTATATTTGTAGAATAAGTGGTTGTAGAATCCTATATTGTTAAAAATGTGGTCGTAGAAAAAGTTAACATTGACCGATAATCCTGTCTGCTTTCCTGGGATGCTATATTGGTCATCCAGTACGATACACACCACTTGTCTTTCGAGGTTTTTACTCCCGACTGAGCCTGGGCATCCTCAAAGACCTGTGAACCCTCCTTGTCCGTTTTTGACAGACCTCAATCGTTAATTCAGGAGAGACATTTGTTCCTGAGGTGATTTCCTAGGTCTATCGACCCATTACTGATTTACATTCTAATCCATATCTTACAAATTATCCTTTTATTTAACTTACTTTTTTAACTTACTCTTTTAAAAAGGTATCAGTTTACTTTATCTGGCTTCCTCAGCGACCTAGACTTTAGATCTTTGCTTGGAACGTATGAAGCAAAGGTGAGGATGAGCCAACACAGTGATAGGTGGACAGAACCGTAGAGAAACTGAATGTCAGTGACAGTACTGATGACAGCTGATTGGCAGCTCTAGGATCCGATTCCGGGATTCTACATCGAATGATCAAATCGGAAATTCAGGCAGAATGTCATATTCGCGCTCCCGCACCAGATTTAGGTTATTGTACGAGACCTATTCGTCAATCTATGATCAATTCAGATTAATCTATTCCATGCGATATATTCACTATATATGATCTATTATAGATTGATCAAGATGGTGTGTAAACCGGTAAATCCATGCGGAGTCTGTGATAAATCTATAAATAAAAGTGATCTGGGATTGTGTTCTGATGGAATATGTAACAATAGTTTCCATATGGTTTGTCTTGAAATTAGTGAAGAGGTTTTTGACAAGATTTCAGGATTAAAAGACTTTGTTTCATCTTTGTGCAAATCGTGCAGAACAAGGTTAGCTTCCATGAAAACTTACACGTAGAACAAGGATGACTACCTATTGTAATCTGCATGAAACAGTAAGTGAATTGTTCAAGATTGTAAAGAATGCGGTCAAGGACAATGTATTGATCAATAGCAAGTTGGATTGTATGATGGAAGATGTATCTAAATCTGAATGTTGGGTTATCCAACGCCAATGAGAAAAGTGATGCGAATGCACCCGAAAATATTGACACCCATTTGAGTTTGATTATCGGTAGTCAAACCACTAGCAACATAGAGAATCATTCAATCGCTAGTGTCTGGGATCTGAGGAAGATAAATAAACAGAGACATGAGGTTATGCTTTCCAATAAAGCTTTAGCAAATACAAAACACAAATTAATGAGGGATTCCCTTTACAAGAATCTAACCTTGTGACTGACAAGATGCCATGGAAAACGGTAGGCTGCACGTGAAACAGCAAGTTGGAAATAAACCTAGCTCTATTCAGGGGTCTGGGTGCAAAACAGAATCCCAAAATACTGACTGGAAGATAAGAGGTGATGCAAAATTTAGCAGCAATCAAGAGGTAAAAGTTTTTATTTGTGTCAAGGCTTGATCAAACAGTGAAGGAAGTGATTTAGTAGAACTTTTTAACTCATATAAAAGAAAGAGTTATATGGTGGAAAATAAAATACAAAATATCCTACCTACAGTTCCTTTAAAGTAGGTATAACAGAAACTATTTGGGATATTCAAACTATGTCTTCATATTCAATGAAGACCTTTGGCCTGAAGGTATTCTCATAAGCACTTTTAACTTACCTAGATTCAAGAAACGTAATTCAAACTCCCAACATATGGTGCATACTGGGGTAAAGATAACCTAAATCCAGTTGAATCTGAGGAAGATGCTACCTCTGTTGTTGGTAAACCTAATCAGGTTAAAGTATTGAATGGGAATGTGCAGTGTAGTACATATAGGCTACAGAGCTTGAAATGGTTGCCCCTCCTACCATTTTCTTCTGATGTTTGCATGGCCGAACACTGGCTGATTGCTGATAATTATTTAATATATAATCTTCCTGATTTTACACTAACATCTGTGTATTACTGGATTAACAGTGGACATGGCGGAGCTTTAATTTACTTCCTGAACACTCTTGAGGTAAGGGAACTTGATGTTAGTATATTCTGTGTGGACCAACACATTGAAGTATGTGCTATCAGGCTCCCTAATCTCATATTAATAATGGTGCCATTATATAAACCCAGTGGTAACAATGAAAATGTGTTTTTTGACCAATTGGATTTGCTTTGGGATTGTGTGTTTAAATACAAACTCGATATCATAATGTGTAGTGACCTAAATATTGAAGCTAAAAACCCCATAGACATAAATAGAAGAAGTGGTAGACATAAATAGAACACCTCAACTTGTGTTAATGAGAAAACACTTCATGTATCTATTTGATCGTGCTCAATTCTCGGGTCTCACTCAAGATAAGTCAAGTTACAGATAAGCTAATAAAGCCTATAAGCATGCTATGTCCATTGCCAAGAAACGGTACAATTCTAATCTTATCAACAAGGCTGATAACAAGTGCCGGGAAACCTAGCAAGTCATAAAAGAAGAAAGCGGAACTTGTCCCAGTAAAATCCGCCCTCAACCCAGTGCTGAAGACTTTAACTTATTTTTCACTGAGATTGTTGACACGCAAGTATATTCTGCCTGTCCTTGTTGCTGCAACCAACCTATTACATCGTCCAAAGACTCCATGCTATAGTCCTAACCTATCTTTACTGTGAGTGGTCAAATGGTCATTGTCATTATAAAAAAACTTAAACCTTCCTAAAGTCTTGACATTTATAATATATCCACTATCCAATTGAAAGACATAATTGATTCTGTTTCGGGCCCACAGATGTGTGTAAATGCCTGTTTCAATGAATATACTTTTCCCATCAAACTGAAAATATCCAAAGTAATTCCCGTAATCAAAAAATGTGACCCTGAAAACCCAGATGGGTACCGCCCAATCTCTCTGGTCCTCACTCTTTCAAAAATATTTGAGACCATAATGAAAAGAATTTGGCAAGTGATTTTTTGATTTATGTGAGCTTTTTACTTGATTTCAGTTTGGCTTTAGGCCTGTGAGGTCTACGACCGATGCAGTTGAGCTGCTGATGACTCAGCTACTCAATGGTTTTGAGAAATGTTTATCCACAGGCGTCATATACTGTGACTTGTGGAAAGCGTTTGACTGAGTCGATTGGGAATCCTATTAGAAAAACTGAAATTCTACGGTGGGATTGGCAAACAAAGTTTACTGATTGCATCCTACCTCAGTGATCAGTTTCAAAAGGTATTCGCCAAACATTCTTACGCTAGTCTTGCTGAGGTAAAATTTGGGGTACCACAGGGATCGATCTTGGGCCCAGTATTGTTTTTGATATTGATTAAATGACTTACTGTAGCTTCAAATATGAATTTTTGTATGATTTTGTTTGCCGATTATGTCAATTTTCTTACTATGAACACACCTCCTGTTAAAATTTTAGCAGAGGAAATGGCACTGTTTGATCAAGCAAACAGATAGTACAGGGCCAATATGTTGCTCCTGAACACTGATGAGACCCAAGTTTCTGTATTTACTCTTAATGATAGGCCAAATTAAATCTCAAAGTGTGTGAAATTGCTTTGAATTCACATTGACTCTAGACCTGCTGTACACCTATATTTATTCAATTAAGGGTACATCAGTTGTTAACTTGTATATTATTGCTTGTTTAATGAATGTTAAAAATCTTTGCTTTATAACTAATAGGCATATCCACTCATAAAACACACAAGGCTAAAATAGAATTATTAATAGACCTTTTACTAGATTAACTTTGTACTTCATCTTTGAAGTCATTAGTATAAAATGTTTTAACAAATTGCCCTTGATTGCACAGCTTGTTTGCAGCCATGGACTGCTTTAAAAGAGGTATTTTTGCATGGGTGGTTGACAGTCCACTTTACAGACTGTGGGTATTTTGACTTTGATTTTTAATCATTAAGTTTTACTTGGTTTATTTATCACAGCTCAGCATTAGTATGGCTTGTTCTGTATAAATGATTTTAATTTTGTATGTAACATTAATGACTTGAAGGGTGTAATTGAGTTGCTTATTAGGATTGTATAGAAATGTCTGACTGTAGAAATTATTTTAATTATGCTATTTATTTAGTCATAGACAAAATTAATTTTTAATTTGTTTGTGATTCACATCTGATTATTATTTCAATGAGATTGACTGAGATTTTGTATGACTGCACCTGATCTAATGCATTTTATATTTAATTATTTTTGTATTTATTTGCTGTTTGATCTTGACCTATTTGTAAGTTCATTGTTGTTGACTTGATGTATTATGTACGGGGTCTATTGCATGTATTAATTGCTTAAGGATCAATAAATATCTTATGCCTTATCTCTTAGAATCAGGGAAAATACTCCTGAACATACTCCTCACCATATGGTGTGGTAATTGTTTTCTGAAGTAGCATACTACCGTTATTGTATATTCCATTTACCGGTGTTATTTTTATAATGATGAGATCTATTTTTGTCCATTTTAAAATCATTTAGGGCGTATTGATCGACTTTGTTATGCTTTAATGTATTCAATTTAAAAAAAAAATCAACGAATTTCAATCTATTAGCTGAAGGAAAAGTATAATTTTTCTTTATACTGAGAGCGTGCCTTACTATATGCGTATTAGATATTATGTCATTACTTCCAAGCATCTATAACAAAACTGCCGTCTACCTACCATAAATTTTATATAAGAAAAAACCTAAAATGTATGTTACTAAAATATTTATGTTAAATTTCACAGCACATATTGTTATTTAATTTGTATGAAAGGTGGTTTAACTTGTGTTTGTCTGTAAATCTTAAGTTAAAAGGTATACTTTTTCGGGGTTTTACCCTCTCCGTGTTATCAGGTCCAGCCAAAACTACCTTGATCAATTATCTGCTTATGTACTTAGAGGGTTATCTATTTGTAAAGAGTTTCAATTTGAAAGAGCTTGAGCATGTAAAAAATGATAAAAATCGTTCGGTTATTGCCCATTCTAAATTTTTCAGACTTTAAAATATTGTTGTGGAACAGGAGGAAAAGACAAAGGTTCTCCCACATCCCAGTTTCGGTCTAATTTCTGAGTTTGAGCCAATTCCCGAGAGTGGATTGAGGGGTATCTTATATACCTGACACTGTACTTCTGAAGGTTTGCACCATTTTATTACGACTTTCAAATATGTAGAATGATTTAAGTCAATATTTTAATTTCAAGTGATTGAAATTCTATTTTAAGTACACTTTTAATACTGATTTTAAAATATCAATTCGTTACATCTATAACTGTGGTAACGAAATTAAAATAATATAAAGTATAAAACATTTAGTTGCCTTCCTCTGTTGAGTTCCGTTTATTGTATGATTGTAAAATTAATGCGAAAAAAGTAATCTTTTGATCGTTTTGAAACTAAAAGATAATAAATTACTGATGTCATCCAAAAGAAAAAAAATCTACAAAATTAATATTTAAAAACAATTCCTTTCTTCTTGCCAACTTGATTTGTAGCGTCTAGACTATTTAGACTCATTTGATGACAAGTGCATTGCACAGTGGAGTCCCAGTATTTCGTCTGGATGTTGCTTGCTACCACACAATATTGTTGTGGAACAGGAGGAAAAGACAAAGGTTCTCCCACATCCCAGTTTCAGTCTAATTTCTGAGTTTGAGCCAATTTCCGAGAGTGGATTGAGGGGTATCTTATATACCTGACACCGTACTTCTGAAGGTTTGCACCATTTTATTAAGATTTTCAAATATGTAGAATGATTTAAGTCAATATTTTAATTTCAAGTGATTGAAATTCTATTTTAAATACACTTTTAATACTGATTTTAAAATATCAATTCGTTACATCTATAACTGCGGTAACGAAATTAAAATAATATAAAGTATAAAACATTTAGTTGCCTTCCTCTGTTGAGTTCCGTTTATTGTATGATTGTAAAATTAATGCGAAAAAAGTAATCTTTTGATCGTTTTGAAACTAAAAGATAATAAATTACTGATGTCATCCAAAAGAAAAAAATCTACAAAATTAATATTTAAAAACAATTCCTTTCTTCTTGCCAACTTGATTTGTAGCGTCTAGACTATTTAGACTCATTTGATGACAAGTGCATTGCAATCAGTGGAGTCCCAGTATTTCGTCTGGATGTTGCTTGCTACCACACAAACTATAAAACTCTAATATTCCGCAGGATATAAGCGTGAATTGCTGTTATTACAAAGGAATAACCTATTCAAAAACGAGTGATAACGTAGTTAATTGCTTTACTTTTTTAATTGCGAAAAGATAATTACTTGTTAATCATCGGATATAATATACAGTCGACTCCCTGTAGTCCGGACTCGGATGGTTCGGACGCCGAATGGTCCGGACTACTTCTTGGAAATGTGTCATCAGCACGCGGTCGCGTTTCTCGTGGTATAAATCGAAAGAATTGGACGTGTTTATTTATTTCCGGTCTAAATATAAATAAATAACATCACAAACATCAGTTTACAATTGCGTTCGATTAGGATCTACGTATTAATTAAAGCAATACTGCGTTATAAGTGAAGCGGGAAATGGCAATGTCGGTGTGGGAATTTTCACTCATGCGGATGGCAGGGTGGCACTGGAACTGGTAACAACGTCACCATTTGGCCAGAGGACAGTTTCCCTACGCAGTTGCCGTTAGTTGCTCTACGTCGAGCAACAGATCAGCTGTGGTTATAATGATTATGTGGAAATGGCGTGATTATGCATTCAAGAAAACGGTTTAAGCGAAAAAGCAGAAGAAAATAATTGATTTCTTTTAATATATATGTTCGTTATTGTATAGCCAAGATTAGTATTCTTCTTAGGTTACAGTAAATACGTTTAAGATAATCTTATTAATATAAAGTGAGAGTTCCGTTTATTTTTCATACTGTAAAATAAATTTGTGAGGATTCAATTTGCGGTGCAATAACAACACAACATCATTTATCCCCAACCAAACACCCCCCTACCCCCCCCCCCCCTCCCCCTCTCTAACCCCAACCCCCAACCCCATACACCCCAAATCAAACATACTGATGGGTGACACATTTAATTTATCAACGTCACAAAAAAACTACGATCCAGCGAGTTAAAAATAAAAACTTAAAATCGTCTTAAAATGTGATTTATGTAGATACTGTACGCTAATACAGGTTTTAATTTATAAATATATATAACCGCCAGATGGTCCGGAATTTTTTTTAATCCGGACGGGGGTCCGGTCTCAAGGTGTCCGGATTATAGGGAGTCGACTGTAGTTATATTTTCACAGAACCTAAAAAATAGTTCAATTTCCTAAATTTAATAAATTTAGCCAAATCACATCAGTTTTTGTGGTAATTAACTTTACCTTTAATTTGACACCTTAGCCACCTTTTTAAGACTCTCGTAACCAGTAATGCTATCATAAAATTAACATTATTCTTTTGGGCACTCCTGCAGACTCTTAAGTTTTAAATTAATCTATAGTTGTAACATGATTTCAAGTTTGAACGAAAAAAATTAAAGATTGTTTCACTTCCCTATGGGAAATAGAGTAGATCGTGGATATGTCAAAGGGGAATGTTTTCAGTTCGTATAAAAACTCAATAACATAGCTCTGGTAGTTTCTATGGAAACGGGATTTAAACACTTCCGCTGCACTTTTTGCGTTCCATAAATCTGCTAACACCCCCCTAGAGCTTAGACATATATATGTAAAAATATTTCCTATGGGGGTACAGCCCCTGTAAACACCCCAATGATTGCAATATAAATGTCATCAAAAATATTGTAGTCAATCAGTAAAAAACAAATAGAAACTATGACCGTAGGATTAAGACTACAACTCACTGTCACCCAAGTTCTGTAAATATTCACCTTCTGTGCTCCTCCCCATCGGCCAAAACGATGACACCTGTCCCTGGCGTAGACATTACTGGTTTTTCAATTACACCAGTTTAATATCGATGGTACGCTTAAATATACATTATTGGATATATACTGGGCAGATGTTAGGGCCGTATGTTACCTCAATAATGCCCCCCTCCCCCTGGAAACATATGTCACCCTCGTAACCGTCTGCCTGACATAGATGTACAATATTACGTCTTGAATGACTCCAGCGGTTGGGCACTTCAAAATAAAAACAGTGTTTTATATTATAAGGTCTTTATCAGGGCCGAAATATTCGATTTTAATTATATAAAAACTTTAAAATTGTGTTCTTTACTACTACTCACTCGATAGTAAAAAACATGTTAGGTTTTAAATGTTGGCAAATAAAAAATGTGTGTGTTTATTTTTTAATTTACAGGATAATTACTGTGTAGATTCTGTGTATTGGAATTCGGTTGAAAGATGACTCCTATATCTTACACCTTAGGTAGCTCCAAACATTTTTAACTACTTCAAAAGTTATAACATGTACCTATTAACATTAATCCAATAATTGAAAATCACTTTAAATGTAAATTGTAGCAAAGGGGGGAGGGACTTGAAAACCCCAGGGTCATAATTTTCAAAATGCCGCCATTTTGAAAATCCGGACTTTGCCCAAGGCTAGTCTTAGTTTTTTAGTCTACTTTTGGGATGATTTTATGTGGCACTTACAGCTTTTTTTTAATATCAATAGTACATTTTTTCTATAAAAGAGTGTTTTTACTAGAGTGTATATGTCACCTTTTAAGGCCTTTATATTCATACATTTTTATTAAATTAAATGATACAGATATACGTCCATAGTTGTTCACCAACAAAACATACCACTTCAGTACATTTTAACTCTGACTAGATTCATTATTTGTATTAGTTCATATGTATTTTTTTATTGGAAGGGGCGGATTACTCCCAAGGGACTTCAGCCGTAGCGGCTTTTTGCGCACCCCTGTGTGGGTTGCGGCATTATCACATAGCGGAAAGCCATCGGTAATTGGCGGGATTTGAACCCGGGACCTTGGGCACCAAAGCCCCGCGCTCTACCCCTAGACCAGCGCGCTCCCCCATATGTATTCTACCATTAGTGAATATCAGAACCCCAACAACTTAATTTGTACCCAAGGTCATAATTGTAATATCGCACACTTGTGTAAATTATAATTTAGATATTTTGGATGGAGATATAAAAAATTAAAATACTTTAATAGCATTTGAATATTAACCTGTATTGGTATTCTAATTTAATTTAAGATTAGTTTTATGAAATTTATTTCAGAAAGGGGTACATTTTTAAACATGTTTTTTTACATCAATAAGACGCCATAATCATGGTAATGTTCTATATTTGTGTCATTTCTGGTGGCAAACATTTTGCCCTGGATCTGAAGGAAACTGAAAGTAGTTCTATTTTGAATTATTTGTTCTCTAGGTACCCTTTTTAAGCTCAAGCATCATTAGAGCTTTTATATCATCCTGAAAGTAGGGATCAAAAAGGCAAATATAAAAAACTCGCTGCTTTTAACGTGCGATATGAGCCCTTTCTCTCAACCAGACGTCATGAAAAATTCAAAACTACCGTACTGCACCTAAAAAGTACATTTTTAGATTCGACTTAGTCAAAATACTAGCTGCAGAAAACTTGTGAACTTATTCGGTGGTTCTAAATCTATAGTTTACATTTTTATTCTTGGCATTACATAGCAAATGTACAAAATGAACATTTACATTTGTTCATTATACCTGTATACTTATATGAGATTTTTATCATTTTAAACACACAAGAAATTAAAACCGTAACATCAAAGCACATCAACTTGAAAAATATTGCCTCGTCCCTTACAGGTTGGAACATTTTCTTTATTTTGTATTTTTTACTCATGGTGTTTTTGTCTGTACACAAACTAAATTAAAATATATATATTTCAAGCTTATATACGAATACATCCAGGAAATATGCATTTGGAGTGACGGAAATTGTATTTGTTGCTTTTTATCTCTTTGTATCGGATGTTTCTAAGATAACTCAAAACTTATGAAAACACGTTTGTCCTTTTTTTGTCCCACCTTTACAGATGTTCATAAAGAAATGGCTTATTATTCATTCAAATTTCAAATTTTGACATATAAGTGAACTGTTGTTTTGTAAAACTAATCCAGAAAAATATCAAGTCTTCATAAGTGCCGCCATATTTAATTTTAGTTCTTTAATACCGTTGTTAATGTTGTGACAACATTAAAATAGTCCACACAATAGTTGTAAAAATACGGTTGATGAGTAAGATGAAAGCAATAATGGTCAAATGTTATTATTTCATTCCCTAGATAACACTTTAATTTAAACCCTCAACCATCCTTTTTCGACTTTCGTGTGGCCAGAAGTGCTGTTACAAAATTAACATTTTTAAAGCGCATTACCCCACCACAATGAGAACCCTAAGAGGGTTTTAAATTAAGCCAATATTAAAAAGGCGTTTTTCCGAATAAGTTAGCCTCATGCAGGATTTAAGCTTGACAGATTCGTTGAAAGCACCGTTTGACATCAGAAAACCCCACTGCTGGGTTTTATATCAGTGGGTCCCGACACATGCCATATAAGAGTAGAGTACTTACAACAAAGAAGAGACCAGTACTTACTGCCTCGCTGAGGGATCTGTGCAGCTGAAAGAAAAAACACCAAGGTTATCCAACATATAACACTAAATGAACATAACATTCAGTACTACTACAGTACGATAATACCAATACAGTACGAGTATGTCGCAGCGCCGAGGTAGGCCCTACGCGACGACAATTTACGCGCTGAAGTACGCGATGACAGTGTTGCCACGTCACGTATCACGTCGCGGTACACCAAACACTAACTGCTATCAAGATGCAACACTGTCGGACATGCAAAGAGTAAAAAGCGTTGTTGACACCAAGGCAAGACAGGGACGGGGTCTAAGCGCAATCCCACTATAGAATGTAATGAGACAGGCAACACATCAACTCACAAGCACGTGGAGGTGGGTGTTTTCCTTCGTTTATGGGTGACCGCTCTCACGTTAACATTGCGAAGGTGAGTGTCTGCAATGGAAACAAGAGAGAAGTCAGAAACACACACAGAAGTGACATGCTTGCCACCCTAACATGCTACAACACTGTGCAGTGTGCACAAGTGCCCGCCACCGCCAAACACAGCCTGCGCGATTGGAGATCAAGATGGACATTGGAACTGTGTCGACTCACGAATTTTAGGTTATGTAATACTTCTTCCATTTTAAAGAATTTCTTCGCAAAAATTAAACTTTTTGAATGGGACTGTGCTGTTATAAATTTTATAATAACCCGTGTCAATACATATTTCTAAGTTATTACAACAAAGTAACTATCTCTAATGTTTATGTGTATTTATAGGTTCTAGAACTTAGTACGGTTAAGTCATTCGTCGGTTCAATAACCAATGACGTCACATTTTTATTTTTAGGTTTAAAAATCTAATCTACTTGTAACCTAATTAAAGTGATCAAAAGTGAAATAAGTTACTTTAATAACATTTTTACGATTAGTCACAATGTAATTTAAAAGTATTGGAAAACGTTTATATTTTTCAATTTAAATATGGTACAAGTTGCAGAATATAGTTTATTTTAGAAATATAATTCTTAGAATTTCTCTTCCTAAAACTGAAACGGATACACACATGACTATGTGTTTCGATGAATTTTAAATAATGGCACTTATTCTAAAACTAATTCTAATTCTCATAAATTTACTATTTAGAAAATATCATTTATAGTTTCATTCATATATGCACACATATTTAACCTTGAAATGAAAAATATTTCTACAGGTTGTATAAAGTAAATTGACTTTCCTCAAATGTGGTTTAGAATTATTAACTGCCATAGATATGTGGCATCAGTGACATCACTGATCTGTGTATCTTGTTTAACCCTTACCGTACTAAGTTCTACATTAAACTACATATACTTAATTTATAGTCAATAAAAGTTCCTAAATAGTTAACATGACCTCTATGATGGAGTGGGGTGAGGGAGTATATTTTGCTATAACAGCGTAGAACTATAACTGTCATAGCGACGTAGGGCTAAGATATATATTTATATAAATATACAGGGTGTTCATTAAAGTCGGGCACAAACTTCGAGGGGTGATAGTACTCATCAAAATAAACAAAAAATCACCTATAACCATTTGTCGAAAAATCCTTCGTTTAGCCGCTAGCCGCCATTTTGTATTTTTTACAAAAAACTATATATATCAAGAAATATTTAAGATACAGAAACCAAACTTTGCACACATATTTATTGGTTAAAGAGAAAAATATTTACAAAGTATCATTTAATTTTCTTTTATATTTTCAAAATGGTGGCGGTTAAAAATATTTAAATTAAAATAGCAAAAAACCATTAACTTTTTACAAGAAACAAAAAAGTTTGGAATTTTAATTTTAAATCGAACGGTACTTTGGTGAACGAAATCCGTCCACGGATAACCGAGAAAATGCACTTTTAAAGTTAGAGTACAGGGCCCACGCGCCACCGCGGAACGGCCGTGGCTAAGAAGCCGCGTTGTGCCAGCTAAACTCCGCTTCTTAGCCACGGCTAAGAATAATCAGAATAAGAATTAAACAAGAATAAATAATTAAATATTTCTTGATATATATAGTTTTTTCTAAAAAATACAAAATGGCGGCTAGCAGCTAAACGAAGGATTTTTCGACAACTGGTTATAGGTGATTTTTTGTTTATTTTGATGAGTACTATCACCCCTCGAAGTTTGTGCCCGACTTTAATGAACACCCTGTATATTTATTTATTTGGAAGCAGAAGCTGTTTCCATTCAAGTAATACCAATAGTTGGGTGATTTTGAGGTAATGCAATGAACGGATTTTTAAACTCTTTATGATTTCGCTGGCGTGAAAATCTTCCAAATGTTTACTCTAAACACTTACTGTAAAATAACATTATAGTACTAGATAAATACCAAGACTTAACATTGATAATATATTGAGTTTTTCATACACTTATGTTCTAGTAATTACTAACGTACTTAAGGAGGGAAACCCAGAGGTGAACTCTTCCATTGTTGTCTTTACAATGAACTTTGTAATTTCAAATTTATTTGTACCAAACTTTCTCATTTTCACAGCTTCTGTTTGGTGATTGATAATGGGACTTGATTCCAAAAGATAGTTATTCTAGATCTATAACTAAACCCCACAGTTTTTATTAATTATATTTATTTTTCTAGATGACTGTTCATTCTCATGTTGCAGAAAGAACTCTGAAGGTATTGTGGGTAATTTATTACTATTATTACTCCTATTCAATCATTTGTTATCCCCGAAACGATGTTGGGTTAAATATTTATGGTGTTCGATTCCAAATCACTCATTAGAATCTACCTCAATGTATTTTTATCTGAACTGAGTTAGTAAATGGGTGATTCACATTTCTTTGATAAGAAATATATTCCATGCTGTATTCAATCTTTTCCATCCCTGTATATGTTTTCTCTAAAGTTATAGTATTCAATTTTATATAAATTACAATATATCTTATAATGACTATTGCATTGTGATGTCACGTATTTTATAAGTGATACAATATATATTGTTTTGTCACTGGACTTAAGTGTTGCATTAATTGTATTGTAGACTTTCCGCGATGCAACATGATTTTCTACGACCTTGGCAACGCAAGCTCCGTTAGGGTGATATACAGAGTGTCTATGAAAAACGTTTCAGGACTTCGGTGAGTGATTAGGTACATTAAAAGGAAGAAAAAATTCCAATGGAGGTATGGCCTAACTAGGCTATTTTCTCAGATATCCAACATTTTGTATTTTCCACAAAATATTTTTATTTCAAACATTTTTAACGGATTATTTTCAAATTTGTTATGTGTTTTACACTAGTAGACTACTATTTATAAAAAATAACTAGCATGATCCAAGCTCAGAATCCAAAATGGCGGCCATTTAAATAGTAAATGAAAATTACCGTTTTCAAAGTATTTTAGTTTAAAAATTGTAAATTGTAAAAATTGCTTTCATCACGCTATTTATTTTTTAATAATAGTAGTCTATTAGTATAAAACACATACCAACTTTGGAAATAATCCGTTCAAAATGTATGAAATCAAAAATATTTTGTGGAAAATACAAAATGGCGGATAACTAAGAAAATAAACGTTTTAGGCCGTACCTCCATTGGAACTTTTTTTCTTTTAATGTACATAATCACTCACCGAAGTCCTGAAACGTTTTTCTTGGACACCCTGTATAACGCACTTGTATGCGTAGTCGGAGGATTTTAAATGGTCTAAAGCCTCAATATTTGGCCAAAATAGGTAAATCAATGAACGAATTAAATCAAAGTGGCTATTTTAAAACCCGTTTAAGCGATTTAACTTTTTTACCTATGTAGCAATTTAGTATTAACTCTCATATCATGTTTTTCGTATCTTTATATTATTTTAAATAGGCTGGTCTTAGCTGGGTCGCATGTTTTAGTCTATTAAAATCTAAACCCACGATTTGCAAACCCTATTTCTACTTCTAAACTTGTATTATTCTAAAGTCAAAAGAAAAAATGTGACTCCAATGAAACTCTAACGCCTTTCGGTGTTTAAATATTCTGTTACTGTGTACCGTTGAAAATAAAGTATTAATTTATTAACTTTTTGAGTTTTTAAATTTTTCGGCAACAGCGTCACCTTCTGATGTAAACATTTTCCAGTGTAACGAGCGCCTCCACCAATTTGTGGTGTGTGTGGTGTGCAGATATCACAGACTTGGTAGTCCAAAAACCCCGAGACCTCTGCTCGAACACAATTAAGACGTAACTCTCAGGATATGAATTAACTAGACTGGTAGATCCATTCACATAGATTTTATTCTACTCTACTAAAAATCTTTGAGACCAATAAACAAACTTAACATCTTTTCAATGGGGCACAGAACCTAGCTACCACAAGTGACTCAAAATAAAATTTTAATGTATACAATTCATTAATATGACCCCTGAATTTAAAACAAAAAGTAATCCTTCGATAACAAAAATGTATATCCCTTTTAATAACATTAATATCTCCAAAGTAAATTATCTCTTTACTCCAAGAACCCAAACAACCAAATCACTCACCCAAAGGTAAGTCCAGGGAAACTCAGCTCCTCCCAGAGCCGACAGCGCTACACACAGACTGACCACGAATCTAACCCTCTCAGACAATTCAAAACTAAACCCAACTGCCCTTGAAGAGCGTCAAAAATACTTGACGCTCTTCAAGCAAGAAGCAACCTTGGAAGCAAGGCTGCTTCCAAGCCGACAGTATATCGCTTGTGCTAGCTGTTTACAAAAATATGTGCCCCGTACCTAGGTCTAACCTATGAACGGAAAACTATGTAAAAATCAAAACATACTCAAACTAAACCTAAAAAAGTGACCCCGTCACACCAGTCGGCTAGGTAAGGCAATCGGGAAATAGATAAGATTAAACGTTATTTGAAACTAGGTTAAATGGGACAAGCCTACTAAATTCAATTCGTGTACAACATTTTCAATCGCATCTGTGTTAAATCCATAACAGAATGAATTCTTCTACATTGTTTTTTCTTCTTTGGTACGTTTGTAAATTTAAACAGGTACGAGGTTACGAAGAACTCCATCCAAAAATTTGGACATACTGACGTATAAAGGCATAAAAATCACACATTAGGAAAGACACACTCGTAATAAAAATACGTAGTTGAAATTCCAAAAATACACTGCATTTGGTGCTGTATATTAAATGTAGAGTATAAAAAATCTCTGATTGATTTTGAAACTATAAATGAAAGACAAAAGAACTAAAAAAATACAGGATACAATATAACTTGTTTCATTGCCGTGATTGGCTTTCTTAACAAATGTTCAATTGGGATAGCACAGATGTATAATTGTAATTCCTGGATTATCGGTGGTCCAGTTAGTTCAAGACGTCACAGTTTCAATTTGCTGAGGGGTTCTTGGAATGTTTTTTTCCTAACTTTTTTTAACAACGCATTCCTCTGGCTCGGAATGATGTATCCATAAAGTGAATTATTTGTTTAAAAAACATATTTATATATATTACACTTTAAACTAGTCGAATAAAACCTATTGAGGTTTTAGTATATACTTACTTTCTAGGTCCAGAACTAGATTTTATTATTCTGAAATACAGCGACAAAATGCCTCTATGGTGTATAAATGTACACTATGACGCTCAGTATAGTACTTGTCGATACTATAATTTTTCCTTGATACGCTAATAATATACTAAATTATTCTCGGCTTGTCGATGATAAGGATGTGATCTTGTCGATGACAAATATTTGTCGTATCAGTAATTTTCTCGGCTTGTCGATGACGTTAATGTGAGTCACGGCTTGTCGATGACGCTCAGTAGGATGTGAGTTCTTTTTTTTAATTTATTTCGATAAACCTAGGATGTGATTCTCGGCGTCGATAACAATGTAATCACTATATCATAATGTTATATTGTCGATGACTACAATTAACTGTCGTATCAGTAATGTGATTTTTTATACGCTAAATGTATCACGGCTTGTCGATGACGCAGTAGATGTGTTCTCGGCTTGTCGATACTACAGGATGTAAATGTCGATGCTGATGTATTTTTTATATGAGCAGGATGTGAGGTCACGGCTTGTCGATGACGCTCAGCAGGATGTGAGGTCACGGCTTGTCGATGACCCTGCGCAGGATGTGAGGTCACGGCTTGTCGATGACGCTCAGTAGGATGTGAGTTCTCGGCTTGTCGATGACGCTCAGTAGGATATGAGTTCTCGGCTTGTCGATGACGCTCAGTAGGATGTGAGTTCTCGGCTTGTCGATGACGCTGAGCAGGATGTGATGTCACGGCTTGTCGATGACGCTCAGTAGGATGTGAGTTCTCGGCTTGTCGATGACGCTGAGCAGGATGTGATGTCACGGCTTGTCGATGACGCTCAGTAGGATGTGAGTTCTCGGCTTGTCGATGACGCTGAGCAGGATGTGATGTCACGGCTTGTCGATGACGCTCAGTAGGATGTGAGTTCTCGGCTTGTCGATGACGCTCAGTAGGATGTGAGTTCTCGGCTTGTCGATGACGCTCAGTAGGATGTGAGTTCTCGGCTTGTCGATGACGCTGAGCAGGATGTGATGTCACGGCTTGTCGATGACGCTCAGTAGGATGTGAGTTCTCGGCTTGTCGATGACGCTCAGTAGGATGTGAGTTCTCGGCTTGTCGATGACGCTCAGTAGGATGTGAGTTCTCGGCTTGTCGATGACGCTGAGCAGGATGTGATGTCACGGCTTGTCGATGACGCTCAGTAGGATGTGAGGTCACGGCTCGTCGATGACACTCAGTAGGATGTGAGTTCTCGGCTTGTCGATGACGCTCAGCAGGATGTGAGTTCTCGGCTTGTCGATGACGCTCAGCAGGATGTGAGGTCACGGCTTGTCGATGACGCTCAGCAGGATGTGAGTTCTCGGCTTGTCGATGACGCTCAGTAGGATGTGAGTTCTCGGCTTGTCGATGACGCTCAGCAGGATGTGAGTTCTCGGCTTGTCGATGACGCTCAGCAGGATGTGAGGTCACGGCTTGTCGCTGACGCTCAGCAGGATGTGATGTCACGGCTTGTTGTTTTTGGCTTGTTGTTGCTGGCTGTTGTTTAGTAGAATGTGAAACCATAGTCTTCAGAAGGAAGCTGCGAGCTCACTCAATTTTTAATACAACGAGACAATGTCTGGATGTGAGATATCATGGCTTGTCACAGAGTTAATTTTGGAAACTTCCAATCCCCTGAATTAACTTTTTTAAATTTCAAGCTATAAAGATAATTCAAACGGTCTTTATATTTTTATGTTGTAATTTAGGTTTTACAAAATCGTAGATGCATCCTATCTGATATGAAAAAAGTAATATTAACCTTAAAAATTTATTTTTCACTACATGAACAGGATCATCACAGTTCATAATTAGAAATATAATCCTGATAGAATAATATCAACCTATTCTTGATTCTCCACCAATTTTGATTCATGCAGTCAAGCAGGATAAATTCTAGAGTTATAGTAAAAGTCACAATAAAAATAAATGTTGAAATACATTTTTTATCAAAATTTCAACTCTCAAATATTTGTTTCCATACGATATTAACAACTGCAATAGGTTTATTTTAGGTTTCCTAACATGTACCAAATTTCACAAAGGCTTATAATAAATATTAAATACAATTTTCATAAATAAATATGCATATTAAATGAGAAAAATGCCTCCTTAATGTAACCGAAGTGCAAACTGGAAGAGCAAAATAGAAAACGTCACCGACATTAACCTCTGCATGAATATTAAAAGTGAATAGAATTGGCTACATGTAAATTATTTGACAAATATATACAGAGTGTCCATGAAAAACGTTTCAGGACTTCGGTGAGTAATTAGGTACATTAAAAGGAAGGTAAAAGTTCCAATGGAGATATGACCTAAAACGCTTATTTTCTCATATATCCAACATTTTGTATTTTCCACATAATATTTTTTTCAAACATTTTTTAATGGATTAATCCAAAACCACGGTCATTGTATTTTTTACCGTTTTCAAAGTATTTTAGTTTTAAAATTTTAAATGGCCGCCATTTTGAATTTTGAGCTTGGCTCATGCTAGTTATTTTTAATAATAGTAGTTTACCAGTGTAAAACATATACAAAATTTGAAAATAATCCGTTGGAAAATGTTTGAAATAAAAATATTTTGTGAAAAATACAAAATGGCGGATATCTGAGAAAATAAGCGTTTTAAGCCATACCACAAGTGGAACCTTTTTCTTCCTTTTAATGTACCTAATCACTCACCGAAGTCCTGAAACGTTTTTCGTGGACACTCTGTATATATGTATACATATAGTTATAGTGAAATTCATCCATTATCCATGATTTCGAGCCACGAAATAAAACTAATAAATACAGTAAGTGAAAATATTTATGTTAGTAAAAAAAATCCAAACAGCATTTATTACTTGAAAAAATCATTTCCGGAATACATTTTTAAATAAATTACATTAACTTATATTTAGTATAGATGAGTTCAAAAACAAATCTTCTACAAATTTAACGCTAAAGGAATCGTTTTAACCATTCCCTACACCGTTGAAACCTCTTGTGAGTTCTCTCCACCATTACTTGGTACAATTTCAATTACAGTCACAGTAAACTGAAAAAATAACAGAACCATACATTATTTACATCTAAAGCAAACAAACTGAGCATAGAAAGAAGTGATGAAAGATAAAACTAGTGTGATGCACATTAGCAAACTGGTCTTATGGTAAAATAGGCAAAGCGTGATGGGGCTATGTGAGGAGGACAAGTGACAAGTGCAGTTGGGTAAGAAAACACCCCCTGGACACGTTGGAACTTTGCATTCAGGACATGTCAAGACAAACATAGAGTGGAATGGTCAGTCGAGTTGCTAGGGTCATTTTTGTTGAAACAATAATATCACATTAGCAATGCTATAGCAAAACACCCAAAATATCAATATCAATATTCTCCGTTGTTATACTAATGTACCGAGGAAATAGGGGTCTTACTGACGCCTTTGCTTAAGAGTCTGCATCAGTGGTAGCCATCTTGGATTTTAGTCCCGTAAGAGCAATGTTAAATTCTGGCGCCTATATCTCCTTGACCTATTGTCATAAATTAACGGAAGAGGTGTCAAATTAAAGGTATTTCAGTCCTCCAGGGCACCACCTTACAGAACTTTTTATTTTCGCTCTCAATAAAAAAATAATAATGATTTATTTTGTAAAATATTCCTGGATTTTTGTTTTTAAATCAAGTTAAATTTTTGAACATATTGAAAATGTCATGTCCTTGAGCCACATCTCATCAATGTACTTCCAAAGTTTTACATTGATCGCCACTACACACGCACAAAGTGAAGGTATGTTCCGCCAGAATTTAACATTGCTCTTACGGGACTAAAATTCAAGATGGCTACCACTGATGCAGACTCTTAAGCGCTGCCCCAGTTAGAAATGCCCATGATTAGAAATGTATTTGGTTTGAAACCAAAGGTGGGCAACTCCTGCCAGATCATGCATGAGCCATCGCCTCTGGATAACCTACGTGACCACGCTGCTAAAATATCGCTGTCTTCAAGAATAACTTGTTTAGTTCACTTTCCTATATTTTTACTACAACATACCATCGTTTTATAAAGCCACAAAAATATGATGGGGAAACATTCCAAAATATTTTAGATAATGAAAGTGCATATACTGTAATGGTTTTCTGCCTGAAATAAACAAGTTGCTTAAATATTTTCACATGCTAATTTCTACGAATTTATTTGGTTTTAGAGACAATTATTATAGGTGTATTTTCAAGTACCGTTTATAAATAAAACAAATAACAGTTTGTTTATGAAATTATTTTCTTTTCGTACGAAAGCCAGTAAGTTAATACAACTTTCCACGTAGATTCCACCAACTTTAAGGTATGAACTAGGTGTTTTATTAAAATAAAAATCCGTTGCAGCGATACGGTTGGCATTCCAGATTGGATTATCTACATCTATTGGTTGGTGGTCTTGATCCATATCATGGACTTCACGCACGAATTCATCTGTAACGACAGATATCCGCTCACTGCATTTATCGATTCGAACTTTTGTGTGACCATCTATATATGCCGATCTATCAATTATAAAAAAACTTATAAGAAATATATGAATTTCAATATTATTTAATACAATTCAATTTAATAATTCCATTCTGCCGTAGAATATGAATTAGGTTTTATTAGATTCTTAAGTGCTGAAGGTGTGGAACTGTCACAACTTTAGAAGTTAAAAATCTAAATGCATCTCTTTGTTTGAAATTCATTATTTGTGATGGTGGATTTATGTTATTATGTATTTTTATTGCGGACATGTTCCATCACGACTTTATGTAAAACAAAGTTTCACGACGTTTCGTGATCTGGAATCTGAACCCGTTCTCAGGTGAACTAATATCTAAAACATAACACACTACCATTACACACATAATAAACAAAACACGTCCACTCATCTCGGAGATTCAAAGTTGAATTTCCTTTGAGTGAATGGTTTGTTTGTAAGTTTTTTTTACTGCTTTAAACATTTATGTTTTTAGCTTTATACCGGCCTAGTCCGGATTATGTGTTGATTGTGTTATGTTTTAGATGTTAGTTCACCTGAGGACGGGGTCATATTCCAGATCCCGAAACGTCGCGAAACTTTGTTTTGCATAAAATCGTGATGTGAAATGTCCGAGATAAAAATCTAAATAACATGAACCCACCAATAATGAACTTCAAACAAAGAAATACTTCAATGTTAAATTTTTAAAAAATTTTGAAGATTACAGTTGTGACGTGATACATTGAAGATTTAACTTCACAATGTTTAAGAGGACATGATCTGAAATGTCAATATACAACAACAATAAATTACTTCTTACGATTTTTTCGGAAAATTCTGTATAAAGTTATAAATAATTGGCAGTTGAGTGTAGGTTTAGTTGGCGTCATCGTGATGGTGACTAATGGTGTGTTCATGTTTATTTGGCGGTTTATGCCTTTAACAAGCCTCGCCTCTGATTCACCCTTAGTCCCAAGATTGGCGCAATTCCCCCAACTCACGGAGGACTAGTAACTGTCAATCTTTTTGGTTCCTTTTACCTGATTGGACAACGGCTTTAAATGTCGATAACTCTTATTTTAACTTTCTAGCGATTCGTTGGAACCAGCGAGTATTCAGTGTTAAAGGTGCAATTTTCCTTAGTGTTCTAAAAATAATTTTTCCATAAATGTTTTCACTATGATGTTTTTTGTACGTACAAAGGGAAAGGATTATAAATGATTCTTGTTTTGTGAGAAAATGTTTTGTTCACAGCTAAGGGAAGTCGACCCAACTGTGCTAATCGAAAACCAGTATAAGAAGAAACCTATTTTAGAACGCTTTAGCTGTATTAGTATTATGCAGTAAACGTGTATTACGTTTTGATATTATAGACGAAACACTTTTAAATAGATCGGTTGTAATTGATTTGAACTTGTAGTATCTTAATTATTTCATTGTAACGGTTTTACTGTATAGTGTACGAGTTAACTTTTCTATTCTCTAACAAATCCTGTTCTGCATAATCATAACATGTTTCATAAACACATTTCAAATCTCTGCAACCTAGTTCTATGGTATTAAAATTAATTACCTGCGTGTCTAGCCTTGTGCATGTTTATATCTGATATTGTTTCAGATATTTCGCAAAATACCTTTAATTTCACTATGACAGATAATTTGGTGTTTATCTCCAATGAATGCAACACAATTGTATTCTGAACGAGTGATTGTTTTTCTTAAATCTCTCAGTTTTATAGTTTTAAATCTAATTCGCCAAAAATATTGTTAAACATTTTTAAGGTGATAGATTAGATATAAAAGCATATCGTTATAATTATAAAATAGGTTACAAGTCTGAAACTCGGCAATTTCGAGAAAGGTACTGTTAAAAGTCTGTCTAAATGGCAAATTTTTCGTTTCAGCCCCATAAAAACAATATTAATTTTGTGATAGCATTACCAGTTACAGGGTAGTCGTAAAATGTGTTTAGGGGTCAAAATTAAGTGATTATCTAGGAACCTACAAAATCATTTTTGTCTGGGAAAATATAATTACCACGCAATTACATCAGATGATTAATTAATTTTTTAATAAAAAATGGAAAATCAACGATCTAAAATCGAAGATGGTGGAGGTACTGGACTCTTAATTTTAATTCAAATGTATACGTCTTTTGAGCGCTTACAAACCGGAGAACAATTTCGTAAGCCTTTTTCGAACATATTAAAATTCAAAACACGTCAAAGTTACCTAAGGATTGGAGTTCACAGAATACTGAATTAGTTAATTAGTTTTGTTGTTACACTATTTAAATTTTGGAAAACTGTTAGTGTTTACCTGACAAATATTATCCGTTAAAAATTGTGTAAGCCTACATTCTTGTAACACTATCTGGATGTTCCGAAAGTTGAAGAAAGAGACTCAGCATTAATCCCTAAGTTGAATTTTAGACGGTAAACCTTTTTCAAAGTTAAAATCAAACCATTCAATAGATCGAAAATATAGTATTATGGGATACAGAGGAGAAAATTAGTTTTACCTTTTAAGGATTGCGTAGACACTTCTGTGGAGGTGACTGATCGAAAAGCAATCGAAAATATGATACCAAAAACATCGAAAAAAGGAACAAATTTGGAAATATGAAGTAGTGTGGGGAGTGGGTTCGGTCCTGGGGCGGGCCAGGTGTGGGCTCCCACGATGCTTTTAACAACCGCACTTCTTTTTGTGCCCCCCCCGACACCCTCACACTCAAGAATCCTGATGATAATCCGCCGGTCACTCCTCACGCCATACTCGATGAAAACCGCGTATCGACATCGACGTGGTCCAGCTGCTGGGGAGGAGGGATAGAACGAGATATATTTACTACTGACACTTCGTTCCTTGCCTTTACTCAACTTTACATAGCCACATAAACTATGGATTATGTATGGGTTCTGCTCATCTGTACTGGACGATGTGCATTTCGGAGCTTTAGCTCCATGATGTACTGAACGAAAAATTTGAATACAGATCAGAATATGGCGCTGGAATAAAATATTTCACGTTAACTGAACTCACCGGCAAACGTTTCAATAAATCAACATCCGTACGTAAAAATATAGCTTTGTCCACAAATTTTTTATAACGATAATTAGCTTTCTTTTATTGCGACATATCTATTTGACAGTGGTGTAAGGGTCATTTATTGATAATTTATTTAATAATTAACTAATACAGCTTAGATCTTTAGATTGACCTACAGTAGAACCCCTCTAATCCGTGACCTTCGGGATCGAGACAAAGGTCGGAACGAAAAAAGGTTGGATTATCCGAAAATCTAATATTTATAGGAAAACAAATAAAAATATCTTCTTACTCCGAGTTTAACAATATACTGACTGGAAACGTCTAGATACACTAGAATAAGTATTAGTTCAAAAAGGAAAAGAGACAAACAAATTATGTACTGTAAATTTGCTTTATGTGTGAACACTGGAACACTGGAACGATGAAGTAGGCCTGATGTCGTAAATTTGGCAACACCTCATCTTATTACTCAAATGATGTTTATGCGGCGAACCTGTGAATGGAATAACGGATAACAGTCTATTATGTCAAAATAATTAAACCAAGGTTAGACGATCAAAATGGAGAAGTGTATTATTTGTCCTGCAAATACCGTTGTAATATGATTATTGAGGTTTGTTGACAAACATCGGATACATATTTCAAGATTTTTAAATGACGAAATCACATTCTATGCAGAATAATAACAGCATTCTGATACTCGGTGTGACTTTCAATAATGACATGCTTTGTATTTTAAAATGCAATATCTTTCTGAGCTTTATCGGTTTCTGGAATACGTAGTTGACGAATCAAATAATCAAACCAACTCCTTGGACCGACTAATGACGTTCTTGCATCCCATTAGGCTATGAATTGCGTAATTCGTCATCTGCTTCAACACGCTCGCTGAGATAATCTCAAACAGAAAGTATTGTTTTTATCTACCAGTTACAATGATCATTTTATACTGTCTATCCGAAAGTTTGGATATTTATCTATAATTGTACGTTAAATGCCGAACGAGATTTGAAGAGCGGAAGAAAGCAAGCGATACAAAACCAGAGTGACGGACCATACAAGGTCGGATTAGAGGGGTTCTACTTTAATGCTTAATCTCTAGAAAACAGGTTATTAATCTAATTAATTAACAGTTTATGTGTAGGGTTGGCGGCGTCTGTACGCATCCAGTAACTCAGAGTCAACTGATCTGTTAGTCAGTTAAACCCTTTAATGTTTAATCTCTTAACTCCAACTGTTTTGATTTGTCAATATTAACTTAAATTCAACTGTATGAATCACAGAATCTTAGTTTCCCCAAAGTAGGAGGCTGTGTGAAAGAATTAAAAAATTAATTGACTTTTACAACGTATCACAATCATTTTATTACATAAATATGCCTATTATATCTTTCACAATGGTATACCAAGATATACAATATATTTAATTAATTTTATTAAATAAACAGAAGATAGCCCTGCAAAAAATGAATAAATTCTGAACAGATAAATGAAAAACTAATAAATCATTTAGTAGACCCTATTCAATTTAAATTAGATCGACTAGATTAAATTAAAAAATATGTTTCATAAGTAAAATTTAGTTTATGTTTTAATTTGGGTATTTTTTGAATGAAATGAAAAAAATAATAAACAGTAATAAGGTGTTATTTTAGTGAAATGTATAGTTTATGTCTATAAACATTTGTCGAAAATTAATTATAAATTAAAACAAATATTGATTTTGATTTGACTGTTATTTCTTTCAGTTAAATCACTTTAATAAATTAAATTTTCAGTAAAATCTAAAAAAATGTTGCTAATATCACTCAAACCTGGTTTTTGAGAGTTCATTACTTTATTTTAATAGATCGTGGGCCAGTTTAAAGAAAGCAAAAACCTTTCCAGAAAGTTTTAGAATAATGAAAATGAGTTTCATCATAGCGAGTGTTCTCGTTTTCCAGAAAAGTGTTACGGAAAGACAGACAGACATTAAGTGGGACAAAAACTTCAGGTTTTCCGGAGTTTCAAATGTAAAAACCTAAAAATCATAGTTCCAAGCTATGGACAAAACTCTAATTTTATTTATGTAGATAACCAGTATTTGGAGCCCTTAAGGGAAGGCACTGTTAAATCTAAAATATGTAATTTACAATAATGTTTACTTTTTTGTTTATTTTCATATGTTTACTTCGTTATACATGTGAAATTTATTTGTTGTATTTTGTACAACCACCCCCCAGCCACTACCCCTTTTCGAAGATTTTAAATTAGACTAGATTATTGAAATGGTGACCATACCACAAGGTAGGTATTTTAAACCAAGTATGAATGAGGATTGAGTGTAGATGATTGTGGCGCGATCTTGTAGTCTTGTTACTAACTATGGCTGACATGTTCCTTTGACAGGGCTGTTAATTAATAGCCCAACAGCCGATGACAGATAAGGGACCGACAGTTTAACGTGGAATCCGAACCACGGCCTCTGAATTACGAATTGGTCTAATTATGAGGATTGTCTTTGCGGATTAACGTAGTATTCAATAGTGCGGACGTTAATCCACACAAGAGAACACCACATCCACCGACCATCGCTCACAACTATCCACAATCCGTAACCTTCAAGTAGCTGGATTACAGGACGACGCCACCGTCTTTTTTGTAAACAAGAAGTTGTAATAAATATTTTTAGGTGCCATTTGGAAGTTCATAGTACCTGCTACATCTTTGTGTATCCATTCAAAGTGATTTCTAGATTTAAAAATTGTTCTGATTTTTTTTGTTAGAAAAAACATTTCTAAACTTAGTATTTAGATTTTTTTAAATTAAATGAAATTTAACTATACCATATACTTTAACACCCATAGATAACTTTAAACCTGAATATATAAAAATCAAATATACAAAATTTCAATGTTATATTTTGAAAACTGTCCGATCCTTAGCATTTTTTGTAAATGAAAACATTAAAAAACTCAACTTTCAGGAATTGCAAGTTTTCTAAAGTATATCACAGATTATGCCGTACAGCATTAAAAATACATTAATCTTCATCGTGTTAGTTTTAAATTTTTTTTAGTTTTAACAAAAGCCTCGTTAAAAGATATAAGTTTATATTAGGCCACAAATTGAATTCTCTTTGGGCACACTGAAACTCAACGTGTACGCTCAACTTTAAAATTGCTTTTCTCATTCAAATAAATAAATAAGTATGTATTATTTGATATTTTGTAAAGGAAGAACTAAATAGCAGTTTTAACCATAAAATTTGTTTAATTTTTAAAAGTTTTTGGTCAGTTAATAGTGGGATCTCTCCTTAAGGTCGCAGTATTTGCCAAATTAACTTTTTCATTAAAAAACTTTATCCTTTTTTCATTTATTTAACTTTTTTCTTTTTTAGGAAGACTGGGGTGTCCCTAATGCTCGCAATGTTAAATTTATTAACTTTGTGTACCTGTTGCTAGGCAGCCATTGATGTTAGAAACTTGCTGTTTTTTCATTGAAAGATTATACTCATTTCTTTCAAATGAAGTTGATGACATTAGTAAAAAATCTTTCGACAAGAGGCGTAGTAGGCCTACAACTAAACAAAAGAGTCCTTTAAGTGTCAGATCACAGCCGTACGTTGGGTGCGGCTAACCCAGTTGTACCGGCGTAAAACAAGGTTTCCAAGAATTTTGTGTTAGAACGTAGAACTTGTGTTAGAAATCCACAGTACACAGGATTTCTCAGGAGAAAAAACTTTTACAAAACACTGAACCGAAACCAGCTGCTTTTAACATTAGTTACAAGTTCAGGAAGTAATGTTTTTCTGGCCTAGGATGGGCAAATCAGCTGGGGATTTTACCCACACCAGTATTTAGTTATGATTTCTGACACTAGTAGCACTTAGCGCTAGTATCTGTAAAACAATACTGCCAGTGAATGTTGTAAAAAGTGAAATCAGCTGTAAAACAATATTACTGCTGCCATTGTACCGGTACTGAGTGAATCAAATGGGTAACTAAAGGTCCGTTTGACAAATTTACTTAATTTGTTCTCTTAATATAATTAAAGTGTAATGAAAATATCGTTCATAACTAGGATTAATCGTGTTATTCTATGCCTTGATACGTTCTGGTACCTTTGACGAAATGTTTTTAAATACTAGAGTTATAATTGATGAAAAGTTATTGTAATTTGTAATCTACTTGAAACAGGATATACTTGAGTACAAATACAGAACATAATTAATGTGATCCAAAAAAGATAATTCTTTACTTTTGCTAAACTCATTTACCTACCTTATTGTTGTTTTGTATCGTCGAGGCAGGTTTTGTTGCGATCTAGAGCGTTGTCTTAATTTACATACTTTGCGTCATTTGGATCCGTAAAACGGAAAGTATATCATTGACACTAAATTTAATACTTCATTATAGCGGTCATTAATAGTTATTTTTATTCCTTTTAAAAATTATAACGATAGAAATTGTAAAAGACATCTCGGGTTCAAAACAACCAAGTGAAAGTTTATTTAATACACATCATGACTCACTCATGGTTGTTAAATAATATAAAACGAAAATAGTTTTGCATTAATGGTACCCTGATATGTTTCTCCCACCATGTTAGCTTATGCATCTTTTTCTGTAAAACTAAAAAAATGTCCTCTTGTTTTTTCATGAAAAATTCTATATTTTCGAGAATATACAAAAGATTTTTCGATTTTTTCGGTTCGGCGTTCAGCCCGTGTGCGTGAGGCGCGTGTTGCAAGAGGACCTACTCCCTGAGGAAGCAGGACGTTTTTTTTGGTCCTGCGAAACGTAGGAGGATCCCTGGGGTGCTTTAGATATTTTAGTGACAATCCCCGTTGGAAAAAAAACTACAAAACAAGGTAAGAGAATCCCAATAAATTTTTTATCATAATTTCCACCTCACCATAAAGAAAAAACATGTCTTTCAAAAGTAAAAGATTTGTTCATACTATTTTAAATATTATGTGACGTTTAAGAAAATGTGTAAAAACTATATTTAAATCACTTTTATTTTTGTATTAGATACAAATATAATAAGTTTAAGGAGACGAATTTGATATGTTAAACCTAAAGTAGGTATATAGTAAAATTTGGTTCGCAGTCAGAATCAGACTTAACTCGTTAACAAGCTCACGAAAATGTAAAATAATTGTTTATTTTTTGTAAGTTTAATATTTAATTCAAATTTTCAAAATTATTTAGTTGACATTTACACCTGTCATAATGTAGAACTGTTCAAATTTGAGAGACGATGATAATACTTTAGGTATTAAGACACATAACTATACCAAATTTTAAAGTACGATGTACTCCTTGAAGAAATATTTAAAATAACTAAAAGGTACCCGTGGCCTTTGTCCGTGCTTCATTATAACTAGTATAGATAATCCTTTAACGATGTTCACCTGAAGATTATAGTTTTAGCGTTGAACATGTCAAGTTCCAAGCCTGGCGGCTTTAAAGAACGACCATTACTTGTTAAGAGTACAAAAATATTGTATAACAGTATAAAGGTTATTGGATAGTGAAACTGAACACCCACTATTACCAACTTTAACACTTGCGTTGGGTACATAGTCAATAACATTACTGAACTTAGTACGTTTTGCAAAATTACTTATCAAAACTGAGAAAGATAAAGATGCATAGGACAAAACATTGTTAATTTTAAAAAAATCGAAAGATTAGACCATTCGTTTGGAAGAAAAAAATTATATTTGTGGTAATGACAATGTCAAAGTTAAAAAATGGTTAGTAGGCTCTAGCGTAGCTGGGCCAGGTACGGTGACTATAGTAGATCTAATGTACAGCCACCAGGAACAAAGGATTCATTCCAAGGATCGGTAAGGCAGGAGACGACAGTCTTGGTCATCCGGGAGGGAGAGGCAGGATCCCAGGACACAGTGTCATGTCCGAGTGTCAGATTACCGGTCAAGTTCATTCCGATAGGAATCGAACTGATTCAGAGCCCATGAACGCGGTTGGGTAGGCCATTTTGAGGAGTGGCCTACCCAGCCGCGCTAGCATAAACCTTTACAAAATAGAAAGAAAACTAAGCTGAAGTAAAAATTGAAATAAAGTGTTTGAGAAAGCTTTAATTGTATTGACAATGCAGTAACAGTATGTTTTATTTTAACAGTATTTAAAATAAAAAATACCCCCGTCACAGCAGACCTGCATACTCAGCGAATTTCCAACTCAATGTATATGACAAGTTTTATCAATATCTGTCGATAAATATGAGAGTTATATTTACCTATTCTCCATAAGATTGACATAGGAAAGAGTATGCAGGTTTGCTGCTGTGAGAAACATTGAAAGTAGGCATTTTCCTAGCATAAGATAGTTTTACTTTTACCAATTATACCAAGTTCCATAAACATATGTCCATAAATAAAGAAGTTTGCCTATTCTCCTTATGAGTAACATGGGAAAATAGTATGCAGGTTAGCTGCCGTGATAAACACATAAACTATGATTTTTCAGCATTTGAAGCATAATATCTCAACCACATGAGACAAATGCCAAATTTAATCCAAAAATATTGGTTTATAAGTGAAATATTAATTTTTATTTATCCTCCATAAGAATAACATTGCAGCCCCAAAATACAATGTACTGTGTTTAGATTTTTTAATATCTCGTTAATCGTTGGAGATAGAGAATAACTTTAAGGTACTAAATTGTGTAGTTTTAAAGCTAATTCTAATGGTGAAAGATACAATTGTAAAAATTTTAAATTACATATAAAAAACCCAAAACCCCAATTTTTTAGTACAAACCCCCCAAACTACCCGTTCCTATAGACCTATATGTCTGGTTTACGAACTCGTCCGAACAAGTGTAGGAATACACGTCTCTACCAAATTTGGTCTCGATTGGTTCATTTTTACGAGAGTTATACATATAAATTTTAACCACTATTGTTTTTGTTCTCTGGGCACCTAAAGACGAAAAAATAACATGGTCCCGGGCTTAAGTCTTGCCATGAGACCTTCGGTAATAGCTTTTTCCCTATGGGAAATTCGCTAAAAGCTACTACTGGTGATTTTTACTATTGGTGAAATTTTACTACAGTAGTAAAGTTTATATATGGTGGAAACTTTGTAAAATAAACTGACTTTTTAAACTATCTGGATGGCTGAGTGGTTATCGTCCTACCTTCAAAACCAAAGGTCGCCAGATCCAATCCTGCAAGGATCGCATCTGGTCCCAGTTGCCATTTCATCATTGGGCTATTAATTAATTATGCTTCCTAACAGGTCGATGTTAGCTAGTGTCAAGACCGAAGATTGGACCGTTCCCCATCAAAATGCTAAAAAATGCCGAGAGGCGTAGAGAGAGACACAAAACATAACAAAGTACTCAAAAGTGACGAAAAGGGGTTATTTTTTAATTTGTAAACGGGTACTGAGCATAAGGTGGGTACAATTATCTTTACAAGTATGCACACTATGTAAACCAACGTAATTTACAGTATGTTATCAAAAAGTGGATTCTTCTTTAACTCTGACACGCTCGCTGTTCCTACAAAAATGCAATGTTATTTTGTTGTTATGAGGTGGATTTGTCTGTGCGGTAGACCACCAGAGTCTGCAGAGTCTTAAGAGTCTGCAGAGTCCTCAGTCTGCAGAGTCTTCAGAGTTTTTCAGAGTCTGCAGAGTCTTCAAAGTCTGCAGAGTCTTCGGAGTATGCAGAGTCTTCAGAGTCTGCAGAGTCTTCAGAGTTTTTCAGAGTCTGCAGAGTCTTCAAAGTCTGCAGAGTCTTCGGAGTATGCAGAGTCTTCAGAGTCTGCAGAGTGCTCAGTCTGCAGAGTCTGCAGAGTCTTCAGAATCTGCAGTAGGCCTACCTGTGCCTTGTTTACTCACTTCTTGTTAAGTTCAAACAATCCGATTAACCTTTTTGCACCAGATAACCTTGTATTTCACGTAATATTAAAATATATAATATTGCATGTTTGCAAACTATCAATTTCACTTTCAATTTTTCTTTTACTCAGTGGTTGCATAATAACGTATTGCTAAAAAACAACTCACACATTATAAAGAGGTTTATTAACATTTAAATCACACAGTTAGCTGTTAAATATCCTCAAACATGCTCTGATTTCAAATTAATCCGATGCATCTTAATTTAAAAATGTGTGTTTCAAGAGAGGAATCTTTCAGATTTTCTTTCAGATCTTTCGCGTTATGGTTTAAAAATCCTAAATGGTGGAGGTACTGAAGACTCTTGAGGTAATTTTTTTTAGGGGAACCAACTCACGTTACGGAAAAACTCTGTATACTAAGGGGGTTGTCGATGTTTCCTTCAGTTAGCACTTCAGTTAGCGATATGAAAATTCTTCGGGGAAGAATTTTCATATCTTAAACACTCCCGCCCCCAGCACCCAGGTTACAAAATAAAAATTTATCACAGCCTCGCGCCTTTGGCGTAACTTGCTATATTACTATAAAAATGCCAAAAGTAGTTTTGTCATTAAAATATTATATTTTCCTACAACCGCACGATGACAGACACATTTCACACTATTGCAAGAACGTATAAGCACTACATATCCGCTCTAGGGTGGATAAGATCTCATATCCACCCTAGGGCGGATAAATAACCGGCCAATCACATGCGTGGAACGCACCAAATCTACATGAAACTAACCAATAGCATGCGCTAAGCGCTCAGTCAGCTGATTAGACGTAGCTGGTAAACGTTCCTACAACACTAACTTCCGGTTTTGTGCAATGAAACTGAGGTTACCGGAAGCCTAAAAGTTATGTTTACATTTGTCCCAACGGGAAAAACAAACGTAACCTAAATAACATTTTTATTGTAGGAAAAATCTTGTGTGTAATACGAGTACAAACTGTCATGGCCGCCCTCAAAGTTCTGGCAGCACTCAGCTGACATATGGCTTCGTGCTGCCATATGAACCTCTCGTGCGATATGACATCGTTTGCGCTCTTGTTACACAAATACCTATTGTCATCAAAATAAATTATATTTCCCAGCACCAACTCTCATGCGATGAAAACTACTCTTTTAATCACAGTCGCCAAACAAAAATCATCAAAACAAACTATGATTTCATAATACAAATAAAACCATGCAGCTGAACACAAAAACCAAAACAAACAAAGAGTAACCCTAATATAAATGAAAAACAAATAAATAAAGTGTATTCATAACGAATTTAAAAAATAAATGTGAAAGTAATTTAAACAAATTTTATTTAAATCAAATAAATCATAATAATCGGTGACGTTTTGTTCAGTGTAAACGGTTGTATGCATAGACAGATGGGATAGTTGATATGTCTACTTATTCTACGACATTGAAAAAATAAATAAATGCTTGAAACCACCTGTTTGATGAGACACTTAGCTTCTTTGTCATTTTAAACACATCCCACATAATTATATTGAGATTCAATACTTGTTTCATAGTAAGACACTTACTTGTCCAACTTAAAATTATGCTGCAAAAAAGTTGAATATGCAAATGACACAAAAGCGAAGTACTATCAAACAATTAGATTGCATCAATAATTTAATTTTAATATATACTTTTAATGACTTTAAAGTAGTAGAAATACCAACTGTCTTCTTTGTCCACAGGTTTAAACATTAATATTGAGTCTTTAACATTAAATTTTTTGTTCAATAAGCAAGGTTATTAAAAAATGGGAAGAAACATTTTAAATGTATTTTTTTAAATTACAATTCCAAAGTATAAAATGGTTGCTTACGATCCATTGTAAAAAGTGATATTTTTCGAAATAGACTAACTGAATTTAGAAGAACAAAGTTTAATCGGTCGTGATAATAACCGGCCAGTGACGGTTTATAATTAAACCCTTGTATATATTAACGGGAAATTTTAATTTTAAGTAGTTAATGAAGTATGATATGTTTACTAAAAATACCTAGTGTTTCCACACTCCGTACGGAATCTTTGGGATTTTATTCCTTACGTCAAAACTAATAAAACCCATTGCATACATTTATAGTTAACTTTCTCTTTGTCGTCTGTATATGTATTCTTCACTTAATCGTGTCTCTAGAACCACTGATTTACTATGTCAATGTTGACTTGCTTTTTCAGTTCCACATTGCTTGACAGCTTCTTGATTAAATACTAAAAAAGACAAATACTCCAATAATTTTCAGACGTATTCTGAAGATGAGATATCTTTAGATCAGAATAAGGATGTATCAAAGCTATCAAGATTGAACAATCAAATTGTAATTATTAAGTATTTTTGGAAGTTTTTTTGTAGATTAAAGAGAAATATTAATATCAATAACTTTAACTATGTATTTTTAAATAGTTTAATTTTACTAAGGTCAATATTTTTCATTTTTTTAAGTAATGTAGATTTGAAAACTTACTCCCGTTACAAGACAAACAGTAAAGGTTAAGAACATCGAACTTAATAGGAAGATAAGCATAAACTACCAAATTTTAGTAGATTATTTCAGTGGTCCATGAGACATAATTTGTGAAAATACAAACATGCAGATCGTCACAACTTTCCCCTAAACCGTAAGGAGTTAGGAAACACTGGATTTTAGTGCGGATCAAAATACAAATTTGGATCTGATTTAGAAGATAGGTAGATTATAGAAGAAGTTCTACTCCCGCCACAAAAACTTCCAGAACATACCGATTGAGCAGGGGAGCTGTCCGGCTTTGAAGTCCTTGGAAAACCCCTCCCCGTACATGGATTCCGCTAAAACACCAATCAAATGAAAAATATAACAAATAATAACTCATAATAACAATAAATGATGCATGCACTTAACGAAACTAAAACGAGAATTAGAGGTGTTATCAACGACATATTTTAGAGATTTCAGTAATAAATTGGTAACAATTGCTAGAAGGCTCCCTGCAGTACGGGACGGCATAGGGTGTAGGGTGATGGCTTGGTGCAGCCAACAGCCAAATGGGACCACGGTTTCTCGAATCCCGCCAATTAGAATCATTAGAAGTCACAAATTATAGATTTAAAGGAACGGTTTGCTTGATAAAAATGTATCAACTAACAAATATTCATGTTTATAATACAGTATTTGACTGATTAGTTTTAATAGATTGTAGATAGATAATGAACAACATATAATAGATATATACTAGTACAAAGATGTAGATAGTAACGAAATAAAAACTTTCACTTCATAATAAAAAAACTATTACACTCTTCTACATATGTTAAGAAATGAATCAGTTATTTCATTAATACTGAAATTTGCCAACATCCATAACCATGAATCTGCTCTGACTATACACGCTTAAAATTAGCTCTTTATTGATAGTTAGGAATATTCCTAATCAGAGCAGTTCCTCCAATCCTTCCAATGTTCATATATTACACTTTTTTAAAAGTTTTTTCCTGTGTCATTAATCATTTTCCCTGCAATTCCCTGATCCTCCTAGAAACCATGGGTACTAAGTAGTCAACATACAGTTAGACATTAATAACATTTTTAGACCATATCGTACATATATTATTTTCTGTTCAAATGATGGTTTATTTATTTGATTAAACTGCTAATGTTACATGCAAACAGTATTCTTACATGTACTTAAAATATACATTATATTTTTAATGAAATTTAAATGACGTTAAAGTTTTTCACAATTGTTTTTGCTCAATTGCTTGAGAATCTCAAAAAACTATTCGGTTTTTTCGGTGCGGTTATTTACTTTTGATATCTTTTTGTAACTATTGTTATTCCGAATTTAAGTTTGCCTCTTTCAACCAGTGTATAATTAAAATAGAATAGTTTTACCTACAAAAGAATGTTATCTTGAAGACATTTAAATAACTTATTTCTTCAAGATATACAAATGTCACCAATCTATTGTATATCAACAAAGGAAATGAAATCACTTTTGGAAAAATTAGATATTGATAAACTAATTTTATAGGTAAAATAGATGTTCGGAAATATGAAATTGTCTTTAGTTAAAAGTTTGTATTTTGTTAAAATGAAACTTTTATAGCCCCTCAATTTCTTCAAGTATTTTACGATAAACAGTTTAAAATATATAAAACATAAGACGTTGTGGTCCAAGCCCTGGTTGGTCAGACTTGGATCTGATCGTTCACAAAATGGAAACTGGAGATGAGGAAATAATCAGGAAATTCTGCAAACACTGTCAAGTGAGGCGTGGCCGGCCTTTAAATGTCGAGAATATTAACAGACTTTCTTTTTCGGGATGGCGTCATTATTTTTGTTTAACAGAAAAACAATTTTCCAAAACTATACTTTTTATCCCCCAATAGTATATGATAAAAATTTAGTTTTGATAGAATAACATCGAATTATAGCTAAGAGTGCACATTTTAATTTTTAGACTATCTAAATCCCGCCCCCCCTAAATCCCCAAAAAATCGTTAAAAAGTGATTCTCGCACTGACGTGCATAACCACCACGTGTGCACAAACTTAAATACAAATATGTACTTTGGAAATATCTACTAATTATTTTTAAATCTACTGAATCTTTTTGTATCTATTTGTAAGGGTAGTTTAAAAAAATACCCTAGAACACCTTAAACATCCCAAAGAAGAGGAAAAATTTAAATTAACAAAAGAGGATTTTACTATATTAAATTCATTCAAGAGTTAAAAGAGCTTCGTGCTCATGTTAAGTAAGTAATTTTTTTTTACCAAAAGAATCAATTAACTAACAAACAATTAATTAATTATGAACTATTAAGTTGTAATTATTAAAACCGACTCAACAAATATTTTTTAATTGAAACTATTACTTTTAGCTGTAATTACAGATTAAAATTTAAGCTCTATTAGGTAGGTGTCCTAGCACTACTTAGTGGAGTTTTATGATAAAATGCACGAGCTAACTTTTATGTATTATAATGGTAAGTGTTTTTACTCTATTGTGACTTTTTACTTTCTCCCTCCATACTTTTTCTAAGACAATGTTTTATACATTTTCTGTAAACTGGGCTTGGGTTACACAATATTACCAGTCCAGGAGATAGAGATGTGTGAAACCCAAAAAAGTCTTAAAATTTACAGGATGTATGATATCAGGGAGTTAAATAAGTCGTATATTTTCAGAAAATGATTTAGGGGGTTTCAATGCAAATTAATTGTGCTAGGGTGGTTCAATGAGTGATCAATTAATTGTATGAATTTTATGGTAGAAAGGCTCTGTAATTATCTGACATAGATTTTATTTCATTATACCACTAATAAATTAGGACCAAAAATTACAAGGATAGTACTAATGTATAGGGGGTGATTTGTCACTTAAAATTCAAAACTATAAAGTGGAGTAGTAGCTGATGCAAAATATCCAATGTTTTTGGTTAAATTTTCAGATTTTCAGAGATATTTGGGACTTATATTTTTTACACGTTCCTATACCAGCTGTCGTACTAAACGCCTAGGATACATTATGTAAAGCTTATTAAAACTTAAAATAAATATCGGATTTCTTAATCAATATAGGCTACAGAAATACATCGGAAATATTTTTTATACACATAGGTACTAATGAAACTCTGAAAATATTTTTTATATTTTCCTCATTGAGGTTAGTTTATGATTTCGATCATCCTGTTTGAAAATTTATACTAATACTTTAGTATTGTGGCTTTTTTATATTATAAAATGAATGTATTTAAATAAATTTCCATTATAAATTAGGTATGGAGATTCTTAAACAACAGTGAATTCAAAACCAAAATATAATTGAAAATTTAACTTATCACGAAACAATATTGTAGAAATAATAATCTAGAACAAAATCACGACTTTTTTAATAAAGATGAAGATTTTCCGATATTGAAATAACCATGAAGTTTATAAAAACAAACTAATTATTATTTATATAACTGTGAAAGTTGGAATGCCATTATTTAGATACGACTGTATTATAACAAAATTCTAGAACCCATTTTTCCGATAGAGAGCTTTCTTGTCATTAAAACTATTTTCTTTAAGATATTATTAAACGATGAAACAGCTTTGACAATAAGATACTTAGAGATTTGAGATATGAAAAAAATATGCTTGATACGGCTATAGAGATACATAAATGCTCATAAAAGAGACTTTTAAGAATTTACATAATTTTAATATTATTTTTTAATGTGGTCAAAGTAGTAGGAATATAAACTTATATGTTCTTTGGTGATCTTCCATAAAAAATATATTTATCGTTGCAAATGACTTTAAAAATGTTATCTGTTTCGGAAGTTATACGAATTACGTTTAATACAACGAAGGTCTCGCCAATTATATTCAATGAACTAAAATCATTGTTCTATGAACAATTTACCGTACATTAATTAATCACTTCAAATATCAAAACCCCACTTCAAAACATTTATAAAAATGTATATTTATATGTAAACAAATTGTGGTAAACCCCCTAATCAGGTTAATATTTATTTAAATTAGATTTGAAAAACAATCAAACATTGTATAACTAGTGGTATACCCTTTCCTTGTAAGAGATTTAGGACTTGGTGTTAGAAAGAAAAATTATTATGAAATATA
Source organism: Nephotettix cincticeps (assembly GCA_023375725.1). NCBI lineage: Eukaryota > Metazoa > Arthropoda > Insecta > Hemiptera > Cicadellidae > Nephotettix > Nephotettix cincticeps. The sequence goes on from CM041784.1 coordinate 19,970,100, forward strand.
TTAGCATATTATTACAGTATAGTTTTGATATAGGTATATATCCTTTTAAGGATGATGAGACGATAATCCTTTTAGAAGGAAATAATGACATTGTGTGACGTCACTGCTGTTTACTCTTCTTTTGAGGACAATCCAAGAAATCTAAGCAAAGATAAGGCAGTAATCAGTCAATGCCATATGTGTATACTAATTTGGATTTTTATAAGGAATTCACCATCTCAGATAATTATTTTTGTTCGATCACTTTAATGCAACCAATGTCCCATAACTAAGCAAAATATATGAATACTGTATAAACCAGGGGTTTTGAAAGCTCTTACAAAAATGAAAGTATACAAAAACCTTTTCCTCAATGTATAGAATAGGTGAATAAACAGTACCAGTAACTTAAAAATACATAAATGTATTTAATAAAACAATCATATTCTTAAACAATTATTCAAATAACATTTTGTTTTGATAATTATTTTTTAAATAGCAATCATCCATTTTTTAAACTTCTTAAAAGCTAAAAGACCTTGAGAGAAAGAGTTTTGAAAATTCATGATTGCGTTGGTTATTAATTATTAAATTAACATCTAGTTGGACTTTTCCAACGCGTCTTGTGTTTACAATCTACTCAACGCTTCGTGAGTTGGTTAAACTACTCCCGTTTTCAAGTGCCTAACTATATTTACATTTATACAACCAAAGGGTTATTTCTGTATAAAAAAAAGGAAGCGGTTTGTGTTTTAACCGCTTTCTTTTCTATGGTTTGTGTTTATTGTGGACACTAATTTAAATTTTCTCTATAATTCAAAGTACTAATGTTTACCTATTGTTACATAATGATACTTGTTTTGTTTTTTGAACTGCTAAAAACTCGTTTTGATCTACTAAAAACTCGAATTCGAAAATTTTGACGAAAAACAAACTTTTTCCTTCTACTATGGTGTAATCTATGTGGAAAAAAGTAAAAAAGTATTAGTCGCGATGGGTCGGGGTTCAATTTTAGTAAAGTTACTACTCACCCGAATTGTTTATTAAAGCCCAAGTTGACAGTTGTAACTTTAGAAAAACGCATTTTCCTCCTTTATTTGTGTTTTGATCTTATTAAAATTTTACATTTTCTTAAAGAAAATTAAATTCCTCAACTTCTTTTATTTTAGTTTATTTTTTGTAAATCTCATGATTTGTGAGTCATTTAGTTTTGAATAATCTAAATTTCCGCCATTTTAATTTAATAAAAAGTAAAAGTTTGATATTATGCACAACAATAGGTCCTATTAGTACTCATACACGTACTTTAAGGTGGTATATTAAGCGGTTCCAAGGTTATAGCAAGTTATGTAAAAAAACTCACCAACAGACGGAAAACGGAGCGAGATATGTCATATGTTCATAGGAAATTTTATGTTTGATTTGATCTAAGGAACAATATCCTAAAGTTTTTCGTTATATTTCAGATACACTCTGTATATTTTCCGAAATGAGTATTTTATTTTGTGTATTTCTACGCCAGATGCAATTTTTAACGTTTTGATGAGGAAAGTTCCAAACCCCGGTCTTGTTACTACCTAACTCAACCTGTTGTTAGGAAGCATCATTAAGTAATTAATAGCCTAATGACAAATGGCGACTGAGTTCAGATTCGACCCTTGAGAGATTCGAACCGACAACCTTCAGTTTTGAAGGCGGGTGTTATAACCACTACACCACCCAGCCAGTATTCGTCAAAGAGCTATAAAAAAGGATAAGATCAGTAACCTAGATAATGTGAACGTTCCTATTGCGCGTCTAAAATTAGTTATTGGATGAGTGGAAGTTATTAAAAATCAATGAACGTAATCGGTTAACTCAACCATATTTTCACTCTTAAGAGAAAAAAAGGAAAAATGTTCATCATACAGAAAAACCTTTTTGCAAATTTTAGTTTATGGTTTTAAATTATAGTTCATGATTTTCCGAATAAAGTGATACCTCGCTTATTCACCTAAAAAATCCAACATAATAAAATTTTGAGTTCTGAACGAAACTCTAAATACCACTTTTCTTCCAACTTTCTTAAAAAAAGCAGTGAAAAATTATTTAAAAAACTAAAATTTCTGAGTATTTTAAAAATAAAGAAGGAAGATGCTATAAAGCACAACAACTATGAATCTGGGATGTTTAACCATTTGTGTTTACTTTGTCTACTACCTCAAAGATCCTAGTAATTTGTACTAATCCGTTTAAAACCCATTTTCTCGGACACAACAAATTTTTATACAAATGTCCCGTTTTCTCAAAAACTATAAGAGATAGAGTTACGACATTTCACACGCCATTTTATATGTTGCCTTGCATATCTGGAACCAAATTCATGTTAATAGTCTTATTACTAAAAAGATTACAAGTCTTTTTGTTTACAAAAAAAGATAATTTGCTATCCATATTAAGAAAAACATATGGTATCAAAATTTTGATTGGTGTTAGTTATTTTTGTTACATAACATCAACTACTGTAAACAAAAGAATTCTATACAAAAGCTCTAGTATTTCCCATGGAAACGTGATCTTAAGATTACCTCTTTAACATTGTTAAGATAGGATGTATGATGTCCCCTTAACAAGTAGCTTATATCAATAATATAACTTAACCCAACTTACTTATTTCTTTCATTATGTGAATTATAAATACCAATAATTACCCTTAGAGTTATGCTCCAGGGAGAGGATAATATCTGGAACTGTGTTAAGTACTATGTCCTATCCATATTTCGGCGAAAAGGCCGATTTCAATCGTCTTTAGCATTGTGATCACCCCCCGATGGGGAAAGCCTTAGTGGCGTAATAATCAAAATGTCTAGCCCCGAGCAATGTGAAAAACGGTTCCAGGTTAGTCCTGGAAAGAGATGAGTGGGAGGGTTTAATGGGTGCGAGTACCACACTGCCGGGTCTAAGAGATGGGTGGGAGGGTTTAGTGGGTGCGAGTACCACACTGCCGGGTCTAAGAGATGAGTGGGAGGGTTTAGTGGGTGCGAGTACCACACTGCCGGGTCTAAGAGATGAGTGGGAGGGTTTAGTGGGTGCGAGTACCACACTGCCGGGTCTAAGAGATGAGTGGGAGGGTTTAGTGGGTGCGAGTACCACACTGCCGGGTCTAAGAGATGAGTGGGAGGGTTTAGTGGGTGCGAGTACCACACTGCCGGGTCTAAGAGATGAGTGGGTGGGTTTAGTGGGTGCGAGTACCACACTGCCGGGTCTAAGAGATGAGTGGGAGGGTTTAGTGGGTGCGAGTACCACACTGCCGGGTCTAAGAGATGAGTGGGTGGGTTTAGTGGGTGCGAGTACCACACTGCCGGGTCTAAGAGATGAGTGAGTGGGTTTAGTGGGTGCGAGTACCACACTGCCGGGTCTAAGAGATGAGTGGGTGGGTTTAGTGGGTGCGAGTACCACACTGCCGGGTCTAAGAGATGAGTGGGTGGGTTTAGTGGGTGCCAGTACCACACTGCCGGGTCTCTGCGGTGTGAATTAACTCCTTCTACTCCAAAGAAAAAAAACAAAAAAACTCTTGGACTTGTTTAGTTAACCTCAAGTCGATCTCCATTTTAATATAGTTTTTTAACTGTGGTAAATTTTATTGGTCACATTCTAACTTTTAATACTTTTATGGATACACAACTTCTACTTCATCCAACACTGTCTTTCGTGCAATTTTCTAGTACACTTAAGAATATTTCTTGTGCTGTTCCGTAAAACGTGGTTGGGATTTAACTCTTACGTATATAATTACTGTCCTAGTCAGAAATATTTTTATTATTTTCATTATATCCTACTAATTTAACTAATTAGAAGTAATTTCTCTGATTTTTTACAATTTTGATAGCTACAAAAGCACGTTTTTTTTTGGAAATTTAGATACACCCTTTTTTCTCATTTTCCTTTTTTTCATTCCCCACCCTCCCCGCAAAGTCTGTGTTTTAACTACAAAACGTTTTTGGAGGCGGAGAAACTGCTCCCCTTTTTAAGTAATCAATAATTCAAAAATTTCATTGAAAAATGAAAGTTTAAGTTACAGATATTAATAACATCAAGTTGTCAATAATGCTACAGTTATCTATCATGTACAATATAAACATTATATTGATAACGCAACAAATAACCACAACACTCCGCCTCCGAGCTAGCGGGGCGACACAAGATAGCGTGTGCTCAGGACGAGAGTTGGGGCACTACACCAACCAAATATTAAGTTAACCAAATTATAACATTATCACTTGAAAATGGGAGGAGTTTTCCACCTCCAGAAACGTTGTGTAATTAAAAACACAGATGCGTTGGAAAAGTCCTATAAAATATATTGAACAATTAACAACCAACGCCATTATGAATTTTAAAGATGAAATACGGTACATTTTAAGTTTCAAGAAAAGTAGATTGCTTTACCTCAACTTACATTTTACCATTAAAACTAAAATAGTTCATCATATTAAATAATTAAAATATTAATAAATTAATGGTGATTGTGTAGGAAATCGCAATTTATTAGCCCCGTTAAACAGAATACGTAATCTATACACGGTGGGTTTTTAAAGTGATCTAATAGCTAACCTTTTAACTACACGACTTCGCACCACACTTTAAATTTGGAGCTTTCTCAATTTTCATTCGGGAACACAAATTCAGATTTTTTCAATTTGGCCGTCATTTTCCAATATGGCGGCTAACTTAAAAATGTCTTATGAAACACTCTGTATTTTATTTCGTTTTTGGATTCTATTCTCAAAAATAATTCATTTTGTAATTGGTTGTTTTCAATATCTCTAATGGTTTAGAAGCTACGAGGAGTTTTTTGATATTTGGTTTTTATCTGATCTCAGGTAAAATCCTTATACTACTGAATCAGGTAAAAACCTCATATCACTAGCTACAAGTCCTAGTCGCATTTGAGATATTGAAACACACCCAAGAAGAAATATGTTTTTTATAGAGAATGGAAAACTAAATAAAACACAAAGTGTTCCATACGACATTTTAAAGCTAGCCGCCATTTTGGGAGATGGCGGACATATTGAAATATCTGAAATTATATTCCTGAGTGAAAGTTAACATTGACCAAATTCCAAATTCAATGTGTCGTGCTAAGTCGTGTAACTAAAAAGTTAGCTAAACTCACCCGGTATGACGTATCTATCGGTGGCCAATGTTACGGTAGTTTAAAAAAAATCTTTCCTATTTGTCAGCTGTTAATTCATATAGAATATTATGATACTGATTTATTTCAGATATTGTCATTTTAAAAGGATAAAGCATTGTCAGTTACCTGGTACCATTTATTTTTTTATTTTATTTAGGAATGTACATTAACCAACCAATGTTAATTTCCGTTTAATTTTTTTCCTGGTTTGTATATATTCAAAGGTTGCTAACCATTATTTGAACCATACACAATGTACAGGAAGAATGGAAACAATGAATTCGTATATTTTCCTATTTTAATTATGTATATAATTTTCATCATCTTTAGTATTAGATATTTTACTTTTTCCATTCATTATAACGCATTCTATATCAATGTACTTAGATAATATAATCCGATTAAATGCTGAATTAATTGTTATTATATTTTTATTATGGCTTTACTTTGTTTACCCATTTTGGGACCCAATTTTGAAGTTTTGCTATCGGTATTTTTCTTTTAACGGTCAAGTGTTTATTTTCTTTTAACAAAGTAAAACAAGAGCTTTCTTTTAAATAAAAACCTAATTGTTGAACTGTTATAGTACCGTAAATACTATGGGCAAAATATCAATCACATCAAGGGAGTGCTCCCTTAACCTCACATATCAATAATTATTAGTTTTCACCGCGTATTTCTGGGAGGACTTCATGTACGCGATACAACAACCCTGCGTGAGCCCCTCCTTTCATGTATTTATTGTTAAGCGTTACGAAGTTCGCCGGGTCAGCTGATTTTAATATAAAAGACTAAGAATAGCTGTTTAGATGAATTGAAAATATTCCCTTAGACGTATCCATGATATAACCTATTTCCCACAGTGAAGTAACAAACGCTTTTGCTTAGTTAGAGTTAGCTTAGAATCTCCCATTTTCATTGACATAGCAATTAAAACTAATTCAATTCTACATCTGGAAAAAAATAATTTTGGAATGTCTTATCGCTTCAGTATTGTTATTAATTTTGCCGCGACCCAGAATATCTAATCTTTCACAACGAAGTCGTATTGCTATTAGACTTCAGAACATTGCCAATCCTATAACATGTATTTGCGGCTTTAGCCACTAAAAATAGTCCTAAATATATTTTTTTATTTTCTCCACCTTCTTGATTTCTATAGGTTAGCAACAATGTATTTTCAGAGAAAAAACATGTAGGAATGACGAGAAAAATGCTATCGCGCGATTGTTATATCGCGCGATTGCATGGATCTCGCAATTATAACCAGATTGATTAGTTTTTACTTGATTTTTACTCCATGAATATTTTTGATGATTTTCTAAAAAGCTAGATTCAATCTGAAACATCTCTGGGATTCCCCCCAATAGTCACCAAATAGAAACATTAATTAAATATTCATTTGCCTGGATTACTCATTCATGAATCAACATTGACTTAGCAATAAGTTTCGTTTACATTTATTTCGTCAGAAATATTATCTCGTCATAATTATTTGCGGGAAAACGTTGAATGCATATTCTACAGAATTTGGTTCGGTTCAAAAATAAATGAGATTTGAGATATATAATGTATATAGATCATGTACAATATAAATAAAATTATATTTACTTAACAAATTTATAAACAATTTAACTCAATTGATTCATAGGGGCCTTCCCGCTCTTTGAGTCAAGAAAACAAATCATTTTCCACTATAAATGTCGTTTTTTTTATTTCAATCGATTTATCAGAAACATTCACAGACAAATCCTTAAAGCTAGTGTGAGCTGGTTGCATGGTGGGGCCTACATGGCAAGTGCGTAGTTCACCCTCCGGACCTAAACCCTACGTTGGCCTACAGGATGGGTGTGTGGGACTACGGGTATGGCTACGCTTACCACTGCTCGACTCTAGGTAGCCCACATACCTGTAACAAAAACATTTGGGTACAGAAAGTAAAAAGAAAAAACTCGTGAGACAGAAAACAGTGTGTATGCCTACTAAACATATAGATTATTCTAGGTATTTTCCTTCATATTCCCTTTATACTTTCCAAAAAATACGTTTTCGTTATTTCTGAATTCCGAGAAACCACATAAGGGGCTTGATTTTCGTGGTTCTTATACCTAATTCAACCGGGGTGATAACAAACGTTTATACAGATTTATTGGGTGATGTGACATTTCGCTCCATAATGAGTTTCTTGAAAACGGTTGAGAAATAAGGATGATATTTATTTCTTAGTAATCTTTATAGAAACATTGGGTGTTCTTAGATAACGATCTGTTTTTATCTCAGACAGTAAACTTTTCTCTCAAACTGTGAGTCGTCGATTAATTTTGTGGTGAGGATAGTCAAATCATTTTATAAATTTGTTTTTTGCAGGAAAATCCTAATTTTTCACTTTAAACCACTATAAAAATAATTTTTGATCAGCCATTTCTACATGTCATTCTGTCTGTACATGTCCGTAAGTTCTGTCTTATTTATTTCAATCATGAATACAATTGACATGAAATTTTAATCGAAATGGCTAGATGAGTTTTTGAGAAATTTAATTTATGCACATATTTATGTCATTACCAAAACCGTTATTAACTAAGTCAATAACTTCTGTGCCCATTGCTGGCCAGCAGAACATATCTTGTCTGTTTAGTTCATGTGTGCTTTTAATGTAAAACTTTCAAGTGTAATCAAATTTTGTGTGACCAATCTTGATGACAATTTTATCCCAGATGATGGAGTTCTTAAACCCCGAAACAAATACGATATAAGAAACATATCTAAAACTTTTTAGAACTGTAACTGAAAGGTATGTAACTTTACTATTTTATTAGTACGTTTTTATGGGGTATATTGGTGAACTACTATTGAAAATCAAAATTTAAACCCCACCTTGACATAAGGTACATACATACCATATTTTATCTAAATCGGATCCACAAAAACCTTAAATAAAGATTAGTTTCTAAGTAAAATAAAATAATAAAATGTGTTATTGGGTTTGAATATAAAATTGTGTATAAATATGTTCTGATTTTTTTAAGATTGGCGGACCATTCGAAATATTTCAATTTGGTGCTAAACATACGCTATCCAGCGAACGTTGTCGAGATTTGCGATCATTACGCCATCTATTACGCGGTTCCTTCGACCGAACTAATATGAAAATCGGCGGGAAAACCAGCGCGGCCGAACCTCGTTGTTCTACAGCGCTCTTTTGTTACCTCCCCTCGCGTCGCTGGGCTCCTCAAGCGAGGGCACTCGCTCGAGAATCCCTCCACGACTTTATGACTTGTACAATACAGATGCTTCATTAGACACAATGACATTTTTACAGCTATGTTAACAACTTTCTTACAACTTGCAACTTTATACTAGGACAGTGGCGTGTCCTGTGATCCAGGTACTTTGAGATCACGAATTGTGGATAGTTGTTAGCGATGGTCGATGGATGTCATATTCTCTTGTATGGATCAAGTCTGCACAATTGAATACTACGTTCATCCGCAAAGATAATACTCACAATAATACCAGCTCGTAATTCAGAGGGAAAAGTGGTTCGGATCCCACGTTAAACTGTAGGTCCTTTAGATGTCATTGGCTGTTGAGCTATTAATTAACAGTCTTATCTATGGAAAATATAGGCCTTAGTTAGTAATAAGACTAAAAGATCGTGCACAATTATCTTACACAATTTCTCATTCAATGTTGGCTTAAAAAGATCTGAATAGATTTAGAAAGGTGATAATAATAAGATCATATAAATGACCCTACGGTAAAATCCGCCAAGGCCCTACAAAAACACATTGTTAATATAGGAACAACTAACGTAGCAGAGGTTTCAAATAATTCTGTTTTAGGACATATTTATTGTTCATTAGTTTGTTATCTTACCATTGGACTTCAAGATATTTTATGGATATTAATTTGTACTTTTACTGGAGTGTTCCGTTTTAATGAAAAATTTGAGACTCTCAACAGAGTACTCAATGTACTATAGTGAAATATAGTGTCGTAATATATTATTTAGGTAAGATCACATAATATACCTGAAAACTAGATATGCCATTAATCTATATTTAAATATCATTTTAAATTTAAATTTTCACGTACGGTATGTGGTGGCTACATGAATCCGGAATGCATAGTGAACAGGATTTGACAGAAGATGGAAAATTGAACTTATGATAGGTAGTTTCAATTCAATCAACAAATTTATTCAGGCCTACAAGGAAATATAAATATACGGATGAAACCAAATATGGTTTCATACGTTATCTCTGATCAGCAGTTTAGTGACTAAATTACAACAATAGTGGTAGCCACTTTCTATACCAGTGTGTTAAACTATCATTTTAATTTCAAAAACATTCATAAACATATTTATTAATTGATCAGTAATACAGTTTTGAACATCTTTTCATCTAATATTATCTTGGTAAAATATTTAACTTGCAATTACACAAAATCTTTGCATTAAACTATACGGATGGTTTTAACAAACACCATGAAGGCTGATATAGAGCATAAATCAATAAATAAATAATAATCTTCATATCGATACTCGTGTTCACAAATATCATTCGTCATTATTGTTTACTACATATTACTAATATAATTAATGTGATCAATAAAGGGTTATTATTAACCTCTGCACGCTCATTTTCCATGTCTACAATGTAATTTTGTGGATTTTGCCGAGGGGTAGCTCAAATACAGAGCAGTAATAAATGATATATCAAATATCATGTTTAATTAAATTATTTTATCATAAAGATTAAGTTTTATTTTGGTTCTTGCATTTTTAATTTTACCGAATTTCCCATAAGGAAGAAGCTATTACCTGTCATTGCAAAACCTAAGCCCGGGACCATGTTACTTTTTTCGTTTTGAGTTGCCTAGAGGCCAAAAAATAGTCGTTAAAATTATATATATTTATATGTATGTGTTAGTGAACACAATAACTTTCGTAAAAATGGTCCGATTGGGACCAAATTTGGTAGAGATTTGTATTTCTACATTTACTCGGACGAGTTCGTAATCCAGATAATTATATCGGTCAATGGGAACGAGTAGTGTGGGGGTTTTGTACCAAAAAATTGGGGGTTTTGATTTTTTATGTGTAATTTTTTAATATTACACATTTCCTTTTACTATTAGAATCGTTGTATTTCACGGCTCCAATGTTAATTTTAAGGAAGATAAGAAAAATAATATTTCACTTATAAATCTATATTTTTAGAATTGGATTTTTTAGTTTTTGTATTTAGCTTCATGTGAGATATATATATTTATGCTAATAAATCATAATTTTTCGCTCCTCACAGCAGCAAACCTGCATACTCTTTCCTATGTTAATTTAATGGGGAATAGGCAAACTCTTATTCATTACGGATATTGATCAAACCTGTTACATGTTATTATTGATTTGGAAACTCGCTGAGTACGCAGGTCTTCTTCGGGGTATTTTTAATTAACTTTCATATCCTTATTTTTAAATCGAAAAAGTGTAAATATTGAAATTTTCAAAATATATGTCTAAAGATGGATGAAGATTTTACAAAAAGGTTTCTGAACCGTAACTCAACGTTATTATCCTGGCTATTTCATTTCATGCATTCGTTTTAGTAGAGCTTTATCCAGTTTTATTACTAAACTAAGTTTATCCACTACAAAAATTTCTTACCAAAAAATATTTAGCAACTGACGTGAAGACATAGTGTTTACCAAGATTTCATATGTCCACCTAGCAACTTCCACCCCCGAAAAAGGAATTAAATGGAGAAGATTCAAGAGCCCGGAGGAGTAGACTGCATTATGAAGTTTTCAAAGATCGCGGGGGAGGGTGATCAGCGAGATTACAACTTAACAATCAGCCCCAAGAACAGTCCGCGCCCCCAGGTCGGTCCTCTGATTCCTGGAACCAATCCGAACAGCTATTGTGCTTTTCTTATTGGCCCCTTCAATAAACTACTGTTAGGCTAAGGAGCCCCGATTCTAGTTCTTTTTGGAGATATCTCGATTTTTTTACAAGCGTGTTACATTTACCCCGACATTTATCATAGAGGGGTTCAGCTCTCGAAACTATCGGGGGGGCAAATGTGGTTTTTGAAAAGTATTGGAAATATTTTAAAAATTGCTATTTTTGAAATGGATATGTCTTAGCTCTGGGCGGGTGTTGGTGATTTGTAATATGGGAAATATGTAACAGGTTTCCCTAGAAACTACTGGAGCTAATATGGAATTTTTAATATAAAAGAATAAGAACAGGTGTTTGGACGAACTGAAAACATTACCTTTAGACATATCCATGATCTAAGTTATTTCCCACAGGGAAGTAAATACAAATATTTTTGCGTCTAACTCCTTAGAGTTGTACATTTCTTGGGATTGTTGAACAATATTCTCAAACGAAATAGAAAAATAGGTCGTACAACAATTTTAATGTACATATTTAAAGAAACCTAAATACTCCATATTGATTTTCAAATTTTATCACCTAGTTCTAAAACAAAGGTTGTGAGCAAGATTATATTTTTTGAAGAATGTTTTTATTTCCATCACTTACTGCTAAAATAAAGTTCATAAATAATTACAAAATTATTGTTAAATCTTTGTGTTGATACCTAAACGTAAAACATTATTGTGACAAAATACTTCAAACGGACATTTTTTATCTACATAAGAACAACACAGGAGTAAACAAAAATTTAAAATCTAAATATTAACTACTAAATAAATTTGAAACCCCAAATATTTTTCACTCCATCGAAAAACTTCAAAACATCGATAACTTTTGGCTTCAAAGAAGCCAAACATGTAGGCAGTTGAAACTCGATCTAAAAATAACTCAAGAAATAGGAAGAATCTTCGACTAAACCTTAAATCCAGAATTGGCCATGATGAAAACGTCCGATCGGAGAATAATGCTGAAAACAGCATCTGAAGCCGATTGTCAAGTTCCAATCTCAAGTTGATCAGATGCCGTGGGGGTGGGGGTGGGGTACTTGGAAAACTTTACTTGTTGCAATTTCACTTCCGGGCGCTTACTTCAACAGTTCTGAGTTAGGGTAGTGTTTGTTAATTTCAATTCTAGGTTCGGCGTGAAGAGAAAGAAATCGATTGTTGAGTCTTGAGGAAAAGTCGAGTGGAAAATAATTTTCATAGACTCGATAGAAAAATTCAGCCGAGAATGTGGATAGGACTCCAATGAGCAATCAAAGCATCCAGTAAATTACTGGGAAGGATGTGTTTCTATCCGCAGTTGATTCAGGGTATTCACTCACCTCGCATTTCGTTGAATCTTACATTGCACTCCGTGTTATATCAAGCCCGAGGCGACGCACAATGCTTAATGTTCAGTAAAAGATAATATGTTTCCCCATTAATAAACTTCCTGGCGAGGAAATTAATTTTTCTACGACATTTTTAGTGTTTTTGCAGTTTTAACTACTAATTCTTTGTCGAATATGTTATTTATTTTATTATTCTATGTTATTTAGAATTGTATTACGTACATTTTCAATTTACAGTTTAAAGCAAAACAAAGATTTACGAGGAGGGACCTAGATCTGATCCCATCCTAGTTGTTGGAGGCGAGCTAGTTTAGTTTTTTTTGGCGAGTTTTAGGTAGTAGCTCGCCTGAGGGCGGGATAAGATCCAAGGCCCGCAACGCCGTGAAACTTTGTTTTACCTAAAATCGTTATGGAAAATGTCCGTAATACAAAAATCTAAATACTGTAACTTACATCAATTATTTTTTCCTGGAATCATATTCTCAGATATACCTGTTTCTGGTATCAAAGTAGTAATGGAGTGAATGGGTTAAGTAGTTAATTGAATGTAGGTGAAATGTTTTATGTACATTATAAACTATTCTAATTTGTGATATAAGTATTTATATTTCTATTTGTAACGTACATCGGCCGACGAGACTCTGCCCTGCGTCGGGCGAATATATCGCAGTCAACGTCAAATCCGTCTATAACATTTTATGAGCTCAAAATCCCCACAAAGATATTCATATTCCATGGGATAATGTTGATAAACATTAAAATAATAGATACTGTAGATAGTCTTAAAGTTGAAAAACGGCATCAGTGGACTGACACATACTTTTATTAGGATTTTATAGGTAGCATTTTATAGGGAACCCCCCACCGGTAATATCAAGCTTTTTGAGTGGATTTTGTTGAGTGATGCGACATTACAGTACATACTAATTTCATGGAAAACGGTTCGTAAATTAGGAAGAAATTGGTTATTTAATATTCTCCATAAGAATAACATTGGGCGCCGCTCTCAGACAACGTACTGCTTTTATCAAGGTCAGTAAATTTAACTTTTCTCTGGAGCCGTTAGTCGTAGACAAATAATTAATGACACTAACTTGTTTAGTTTTTTAAGCTGGTTTTAATGGTGTTAATATAGTCAAATCATACTTGACCTTTAATATTTTGGTGGAAAATTAAAAAAATATATTTTTGTAATTTAAAAACCCATAACTTTTGGACCGTCATTTTTACAGACATATGTGTGGTGTCTTATTATTTAGTACTCTATGCACACTAAACTACTAAATTTTAATCAAAATCATTAAAGCCATTTTTTATAGATTTGGATTTTCACGTTTTACGGCTTTTTGGGGTAAACTACCCTTAAAATAAAAAATCGTAAAAAATGGCATACCAAATTTCATCTAAATCGGACCAACGGGGTAGGCTGTGGCTCGGTACACATCCAGACACACGATTTTCGAATTCGGGGGACCCCAAAACGGATATAACCACTCTCAACTAAAATTCGAAAACTTTTACGAAAACCATACTTTCTCCAATTATACTATGTTTAAGGGGAGAAGGTAAAAATGGTCTTGACAACATAAAACTACCAGTAGCAATCTTCTCATGCGAGCTTCAGCACACGAGGTTCCTAATCATAAGCTAGTTTAGATTTGTTCTAGCCTTTTAATTAATCTAAATAAATATAGACTTTAAATACTTAAGCGAATTTCCGAATAACATTTTGTGCAAACGTACAAAGAAAAAAAGAAGGAAAAGAGAAGAGAAGGAAAAGTGAATGGAGGAAGGGATGTGATATGGTGAGAGTATATCCGTTGAGTTAACCGAAACGACTGGAATCGGATCCTTTATGTATTCGAATAGCGATGAAACAATTTCTACGAAGGGTTTTATTTAGTGAAAGTTGCGTTGTCGGAGCCCGTGGTGCTCCTAATCTGCTATTTGGCATCTACGCTTCGCGCTAAATGATGTATGAATTTTGATAACGCTTATTCCTTGGCTCAATTACCTTGCTCGATCCTCCAACCACATGAGCCGAATATTCCGAATGTGTTGGCTTTTAATTTTGTCTACACGGATAAATCGTCAATCAGCCGAATAAGATGCGCAGACTGCCTTTTGGATTGGAAAATGTCCACAACAGACATGTGATTTTGAATACGGGAATATTATTATGGTTGACCTGCTGGGTGGCTGAGTGGTTTGAGTGTCCGCCTTAAGAACTGAAGGTCACCGGATCGAATCCCGTAAGTGACGAATCTAGACTCAGATGCCTATTGGCATGTATAATCTGTAAATATACTCCTCCATCGCGCACCAGTGTCTGCAATTTGTCACACATTGGTGATACCAATACATCAATAAACTTTTTAATCGACTCAGAATCTTATTTTTTCATGCTATTTCCGGAAAGCTCAAAGAAAAGAAGAAAAATAATATCGAACACAATAGTATTTTCTATATTAATACTGTTTATACTCAAATTTGTAACTATAAATTATACACATATAAAACAAATATATTTTTGTGGCTGGCTCATACACGTAATAAGTAATTTGTTTAAATATTCAGCTATAAAACACTGTTTAACTCTATATTCAAAACACCCATTGAAAAACAATTCATCACTTGATATTTTATTCAGAAATAAATCTTGTTCAAACTATTAATACATAGAACTATTAACAATTGCAAACTATTAAATAGACGGTAAATATTTGAGTATAAACAGTATGTATATAGAGAACACTATCGTGTTTGATATCATTTTCTTTATTTTCATTTTATTTTTCCGTAAATATCATAACAAATTAAAATTCAGAGTTGTTTAAAAAGTTTATTAATGTTGTGATATCACCAATATGTGACTCATTGCAGACACATCTGCGCTAGGGGGGGGGTATTTATGGACGACCGGGGTTTGGACGTCCCCCATAAAAAAAGGTTAAAAACACGATAGATGTTGAAATACAAAAATAACATCATATTCATGTACTGTAACTGTATCATGTACATTTACGTAAACTGTGTGCGATTCCAAAAGTTCAAAATCATCAAAAAAAATTCAACACTGCCCCAAAAAGTTACAGGGTTTGATATTGTTGCTTTTCAATTTTTTGGAGATTTGGAGAGGCGGTAGTTTAGTTTTTGATCGTTCATAAAATATACTTATATCACCAAAACGGTTGGAAATGAATGAAATTCTTTGAGAGATGTGAGCTATTTAGATGTATCAGGGCACAAGAAAACCATTGTGTGATATGAACTATTTAGATGTATCAGGGCACTAGAGAAAATTGTGTGATATGAAGTATTTAGATGTATCAGGGCACTAGAGAAAATTGTGTGATATGAACTATTTAGATGTATCAGGGCACTAGAGAGCATTGTTAATTCCTATTTTAACATTCAATAGCTACAGTACTCAAATGAATCTTTATTTGACACAACTATTGATCTTTAATTAGCAGGAGAGGTATAAGGATAGTCTTGTTTGATGACAAACCGATAAATTATCCGTTATCTCGTTCAATTTAGTGAGAAAATTAGAATGAGGCTATAATAAACTAAATAAAATTATACGACTGAGATTGAACGATTAATATGCATCCGACAATTAGTTGAGCATATACATTTACAATAGATATTCGGCTATTCGAAAGTAAATTAATCGAACCGTCAATTATCCGAAAACTTGAACGGCCTAAAAATGGTTCAGCACATAATGGAATCTACAGTGCATTTAGTATATTCATTTTTTGTTACAACATTATTAAAAATATGCTCCGCCAATATTGTACATCAATAGTAAACAAATATTCAATCGTAATTTTTACTGCAAGAATTGTTATAGCTAGAGCAATTTTATTATATATGATAGGTTTTTCGTAAGTTAGATATCCAAACTGTGGCAATACCCTACATGAAATTAGGAGACTTGATTATATGGTTTTTAGTCGTTTAAATTGTTTACAATTTGATGAGTTTGATTATCCGACCTACCTCGGTCCCAATTAGTTTGGGTCCTAGTTGGTTGGGATAATTTATTGTATCTACTCTTCTATAGTTATTTGGTAAAAACCATGAAGACCACTGACAAGAAGTTAATTGCTGAAAAAGTAGTTTTAAGATAAGGTCTTAGTGTAATCAACATCAAAGCATGTCGGTGAGTCACCCCTCTGAATTCCCGGTGACTTCGATAGACCTTCCGTAACATAGAAGGTTATAACATCATTCCCGATGGTTTGTTTTGAGGAAAAAGGGGCCATGAGGGAACACAAGTTTACGATATTCAAAATCACTTTTAAAGCCTAAAAGTAGAACTAAAATTTCATCAGAAAGTTAAAACGTGATTTTTTATAGGTTGATCTTGAAATCCACTACAACCGGTATTAATGAAGTCTCGATTATTTGTACATTCTTCCGTACTCGAATCACCCACATGAGTTCCAGAGCTTATACGAACGATCGCACCACATTTTTAAGAATCAGATTTTCAAAACTTGACCTAGTTCTTCATTGTCGAAGAAAGGGGGGTATATGAATTAAAATATGGCAGGGCACGAGGGTTGAGGGTTGGGGGTGGGGGACAAAGGAATGTGTGAGGGGACAATGGAGCGGTGTGGAGGTGCGGCGGTCGTGGCAAGCGCCGATGTCGCTATGGTGACCTCATCATAAACAGAGCGTATTGATCGACGATACCACGTGCTGCGAGGGGTGGTCCTCCTACACTACATGGCTCTACCCCGCACTAATCTACACTACTGGACACTAAATGTATCTAATCTGTTCTAATGTTTACTACAGGATACTACATGGTCCACTTCGAGCTGTTCACTACTGGACACTCCATGCCTGTACTTGGTATACATGGATCCACTTCACATTAATAATTAACTACTGGACACTACATGGCTCCTCTCCACACTAATGTTCATTACTGGACACTACATGGCTCCTATCCACACTAATGTTCATTACTGGACACTACATGGCTCCTATCCACACTAATGTTCATTACTGGCCACTACATGGCTCCTCTCCACACTAATGTTCATTACTGGACACTACATGGCTCCTATCCACACTAATGTTCATTACTGGACACTACATGGCTCCTCTCCACACTAATGTTCATTACTGGACACTACATGGCTCCTATCCACACTAATGTTCATTACTGGACACTACATGGCTCCTATCCACACTAATGTTCATTACTGGACACTACATGGCTCCTATCCACACTAATGTTCATTACTGGACACTACATGGCTCCTCTCCACACTAATGTTCACTACTGGGCACTCAGTGTCTGTACTTTGCACTGCACATCCCCTATGAGCACTATATGGTTCTCATAGTGGTCACTATTGGACACTAAACGGCTCCATTCCGCACTAATATTCACTACTGGAAGACAGTGTCCAGTAGTAGGATACTTTGCACTATAATACAAACTACAATACTTATAAATGAAGTATCAATTATTTATTCCTAAGTAACCCATATATAATGAAATTGAAGAATCCAAGTATATTAACATTAAAAACTAACATATCAAATCGTGTTCTACTAAGATCGAAAACTGGGGAGTCTAAGATGGTGGAGAGAGTCTAAGTCGGTAGCTCTGGTGGTAGCGTGGTGAACTCCAAACTTAGTCAGCGATGTACTGTTCTTAAAGTACTGTGTCGCTTCATCCATATCCTTGAACGATACATTCCACACTGTATTAAAATATATGTTATCACATAAAGTATAGTTAAAACAGTCTACCATCTTCTTAAATTATATAAAGAAAATGTTGCCGAGATTGAGGGTCACCACAGAGAGCCGCGCTTATTTCTTACGTAACATTCCCAAAATCTATTACTGTATTAACATTATTATTTCACAAAACAAAATACTCGTACACAACAAAGTCATTAATTGCCGAATCATTACTTCTTTGGTTGTTGTTGAAAGTATGACGTAAAATGTTTCAATATCGGGACGAAAGGAGCGTGTTAACCTGTCAGAATGTGACGCTAGCTAGCGCTTAGGTGTGCACTACAGGCGCCACTCCTGCATCGTGATGGAGACAGATACGCTATTAGTTCGGCCTCATCGCCATCCTGATGGATCAGGCAAAGCGGTAACAATCGAAAATAATAAGTCATATTGAAAGTTCATATTTAATATACTTAAATATCAGGATTCCAAATACAGTCTACATAATTCCTAAATTATTATCAGGAATTACCAACGGATTACAGATGATTACAAAGAATTTACCTACGGTGTAAACATAAATTTAGGTATCAAAGAAATAAGGACCGCAGTATTACTAATGAATACAAGAATATTATGAAGGTTCCAATTAATAGGTACTATTAACGGTTAGTTTAAAATTCATGATAGCGATGGATTTTTAATTATTTATTTTACAATTAATTGGACTTTCCCTATCACTCTTGTGTTATAAACTATACAACGTTTCTGGAGATGGAGAAACTCCTCCCTTTTTCAAGTGATTACCTAATAATTTACATTAAAGAATCATGACAACATGATATAATTAAAATCTGTAACTTGAACATTAAACTTTAGTGTAAGTTATTAGGTAATCACTTGAAAACGGGAGGAGTTTCTCCACCTCCAAAAAAGTTGTGTAAAACACCCCCCAGACGTCCCATAGGAACAACATCAGATCTTGTGTATCGGATCTCGGTATATACAGGGTGTCTATAAAGTCAGTCACCAAATTTCATAATGTGGTTTATTCGGTCAAAGTAAGCAAAAAGGTAATGGGGATATTTCTTAAATGCATTCCTGCCCATATATCTCCATTTTGTATTCTATATCTCAGTTATTTTCATCGATTGTTTTGAAACTTGTAAATAGCAAAAACCCATTTTATAAAAAATATCAACGTCTTTAAACTTAAAATTTAAAAAGGTGGCAATTTAACCTTCAACTAAAGTAACTTTAAGTAATTGGTTGATTATTTTTAAAACTACCAAGAATAAACCAGATATGTCATATTTACTTTTCTATCCAAAAACACAAAATACATGAAAATCGGTTGAAAAACAACGAAGATTCAGCACTTTTAGCAGTATCAAGTGTTTACAATCATTGTCCCCTAGTGTAGTTGGCCGGCCGAGGTCTACCATTGTTGCAACTGCTTACATAGTATTCGTACAGACCTAATACTGGTAAAGGTACTAAATCTGCCATGTTTATTGGGCAATTTTCATAATTGTGGAGTCATTGTACAAAAACTAAATTTGATGTAACTTTTTTCCAATAATCAATCATTTTTAAGTTATTTTAATTTAAAAATTGTAATAGTAGTTTTTTAAAATTAAATAATTAATGAAGTTGATATTTATAATTTACTATTTACTTGTGTATTCACTATTTTAAGACACATGCCAAGTTTCAAAGCAATCGATTGAAGAATAACTAAGATATAAAATATTTTGTAAAAAATTACATAATGGTAGATAACTGGATAGGTATGCATTTTAGGTACCCCCACAGTCACCTATACTTTTTTTCCTTATTTTTACCCAGTAAACCATATTATGAAGTTTGGTGACAGCCTTTACAGACACCCTGTATCAGAAGCGTTTCTATATGTATTAAAATAATAATTACGTATCAAGCACATAAAAAAATCATGGCTTCTGTGATTATGAGGAAAATTATGTCTTGGCTACATTCATTATCTGGCAGACAACCATTCTTCGTCACTATGATTATGAGGTCGATTATATCTTGGTTAACTCAATGTCAAGCAGATAACAATTCTTGGTTTCTATAATTATGAGGTCGATTATAGCTTGGCTAAACTCATCATTAGGCAGACAACCATTCTTCGTCACTATGATTATGAGGTCGATTATAGCTTGGTTAAACTCATTATCAGGCAGATAACAATTCCTGGTTTCTATGATTATGAGGTAGATTATAGCTTGGCTAAACTCATTATCAGGCAGATAACATCCTGGTTTCTATGATTATGAGGTAGATTATGTCTTTGATAAACTCATTATCAGGCAGATAACCATTCTTCGTCACTATGATTATGAGGTCGATTATAGCTTGGCTAAACTCATTATCAGGCAGATAACCATTCTTCGTCACTATGATTATGAGGTCGATTATAGCTTGGCTAAACTCATTATCAGGCAGATAACCATTTCTTCGTCACTATGATTATGAGGTCGATTATAGCTTGGCTAAACTCATTATCAGGCAGATAACCATTCTTCGTCACTATGATTATGAGGTCGATTATAGCTTGGCTAAACTCATTATCAGGCAGATAACCATTCTTCGTCACTATGATTATGAGGTCGATTATAGCTTGGCTAAACTCATTATCAGGCAGATAACCATTCTTCGTCACTATGATTATGAGGTCGATTATAGCTTGGCTAAACTCATTATCAGGCAGATAACCATTCTTCGTCACTATGATTATGAGGTCGATTATAGCTTGGCTAAACTCATTATCAGGCAGATAACCATTCTTCGTCACTATGATTATGAGGTCGATTATAGCTTGGCTAAACTCATTATCAGGCAGATAACCATTCTTCGTATGATTATGAGGTCGATTATAGCTTGGCTAAACTCATTATCAGGCAGATAACCATCTTCGTCACTATGAGGTCGATTATAGCTTGGCTAAACTCATTATCAGGCAGATAACCATTCTTCGTCACTATGATTATGAGGTCGATTATAGCTTGGCTAAACTCATTATCAGGCAGATAACCATTCTTCGTCACTATGATTATGAGGTCGATTATAGCTTGGCTAAACTCATTATCGGGCAGATACGTATCCTGATTTTCGAAAATACAAATTCCGGATCAGACAGTTCCGTTTCAAAATTCATTTTTCCCTCGTTTTGAGGCTGCTATTTGGAGGCTCAGAGGCTTTTATTGGACCATTCTTAATCCTCACTAATGAGTGTTCCACTTCAACCCTTAACCTGAACCAAAAAATGGGCTGTCCCTGGTCTTGGTGGCGTGTCATGCCAAAATCACCAAGAGCTAAAACCACCAAATTCAACAAATAGATAATTGGCCATCTGCAGCGCCAGCTGGGTATACGAGTACATCCTCTTGACTGAACCCACGGGGCCACGGCTATCTTGGATAGTGGCGGAGTCGTCGACAAATCACGCAACAACTTAGGGATTAAACAATTGAAATAGTGGATTTAAACACGTAATTAAACACGTAATTTACACGTAGTGATGAAAATTATACAAACTGTGCCAGAACACATACTAAAGAGAGATTATTTCCTTTATATGTCTAAATAGGAATAAAACAAACCCCGTATCACAGCGAATAAAAAACTAGGCGATTAAATGTTTGAAATATTTAAATTATAAAACTAGTTACGACAAATATGTACGTACGTATATGCGGATATGTAGTTATGTGGCAATATTTAAACTTATCAAGGTAATAGCACCACAGATATGACGTGCGCAGCAGGTCTGCGCACTCAGTTACAACTTATTTTCATGCCAAAAAGACCAATAAATCCACATACCAAATTTCTTAACTTTGCATCATCACAGGTTTGGCACATCCCGACTACCTGCTCTACAACCCTGAACCCTTGTCAAACACCTCATTATCACGTGCAACCGTCTGTAAATTCTGTTGTTGCTTTTGAACTGTTTTTCCAAGAATTAAGGATTTGGTGATTTTGATTTTGGTGTTTTCGGCACGGAATCCTTGGTGGCACGCGGTAGTGATGTCATTTCATTTCTCTAACACTGGGCCTCTTTATCTTCATATACCTTTTCCTAAAAACAAAGGAACCTAATTCTAGTTTGTATGTAAGGTGACTGATGGACAGATATTAATTGCGTCAGTGTTGGTGCCATTGTGGCCCTATTGAGGCCGCAGCCGCTGCCACTGGTTGCCAGGCACCTGAACACAACACGCCCTATCGATCGTGTCCCCGAAAACCAACAAATTTACCTTCGGAATTCCCCTGAAAAGAGTTCCTGGTGTAGAACGCGAAGGAGGCTACAGTCCAAACAGCCAGGAGCCCTGTGTGAGGCTTGTGGCGAGCCCAAATCTACGTGGAGGAACTGCTTCATGTTGGCGATGCTAGTTGGAGATAACGATATTGAATTTTAAGACTGAACGAATTTATTAAGGTGGTATGAGCGAAAAAACTATCTTAAAAAACTTAATTGTAACGTTTATTTGTATCATAAATGTGCTTTGGAATAATTTTTTTAAGTTTCTAGCGAAAGTGTTTCGAGTTTCAGGGTGATAATTTAAAAATTCGGCGGATTTTATGCAAGGAGTGTGGGGGGGGAAACTACTTACGCTATTGAGCTGAGATTATGGGAACGTTGATGAATAACAAACCTTTTTCACGTAACTTTGTGAAATTTTGAAAAAAGGAAAAAATTGCATATTAAAAAAAATTATTTTTAAAGTTACAATTTTTATCCAATAACATTATAAAATATGTCGTTTCATCAGTATCAGATCTCGCCTGCTTAGACTCAACATGTCGATCGACCGACACTTTATTATGGTTTTTTTCACAATTTCCCTTTTTTAATTATTTCTAACGCGTCCACTTTGGAGTCTCTAGTACCTGCATCTATTTTCACTTGGAAGGGTATTATAATGTCCAGTGATAATGCCTTGAATAATATATAATCTTTATTCTCTAGCCAATTCCTACCTTTTGGCACACTTTTTTTTATTTCCTTTAATCTTTCTCTTCTGAAATCCCCAAATTCTTCCTTTTTTTGCTTTTTGGGGACAGCAATGCCATAATCTTGGTGACCCATGTTATTAATCTCATACATTTTCATTCTATTCCTTCTTCCCTCAAAAGGCCTATTTTCCTTTCTAGCTTCCTATGTTTTATTTATAAACCAAATGTCTGTTAAAATAAAAGAGTTATTTAGTATTGTTTCGTTTAAAGGATTAATGTCTAGTAATATTAAATGTTGTAGACTTTCGTGTATATCTTTCCACTAATATTCAACCTCCATAGGCCGTTACAGGTTTTATTCTTCGTATCATTACAACCTTCAGCGTTTTCGTTAAGTCGCCGCACTGCGCCGTTGCATCTCAATACCCTCAATGTAGCTACACGCTTGTCGTGCGGGAATAATGTTCCTCAGTTTGAAGGCACTCTCAAGTTTATAAATTCAGTTAAAATTCAGAATAAATTCAGTTTATAAACCCATTCAGTGTTGATAATGGATTTCACTAGTTGATTGATTAAATGTATCCTTTCCTAATTTTAGGGATAAAAAAATGAACTGGTAACTTAAGGATTATTTTTCTCAAAAACTGTAAGAGATATTTTCACAACTTTTCCCCTCTTTTCAAATGCACTCTCCTGAAAACTTTGACCCGGAGGTTTAAACTTTTTTCCTTAAATTTGTACACTATTCCATTTTTTATTGTCTTTAAAAAGACATTTTTTCATTTATAACACAAGAATCAAAGACTTAACATTCAGTATTTGGCCAAACGCCCGAGTAAAGGTGTGCAGCTTTACTTTTTCTTCTATTAAATAAATTGTAAAAATGTCTCAAGTAGTTTCTGAGAAAAAGGCACTCAAGCGATCAATATTCAAACTTTCGGTGAATCACAATTGAAAATTTGGTTTACAAAAGAGGGCAACTAATCACTCATAATTGGTGTACTGTTTCATATAGTTAGATAAAACTACGGTAGTTAGACTCGACAGATTTCTATGAAATTTGTTATAAATGATTTTTTATTAATTGTGGAACAAGTTTATGCAAAAATGACAATTTTTACCCATGGGGTCATCCGACTCCCCTTATTATATTTTAGGTTTTTTTCTTTGGGTATTTTAAGGATTTTAAAGGAATTAAGAATATGATTTTTTTACTTTTCATATAAACCTTTGTGTTTGCTTCCATTTATTTAGGGTTAACGTAAATTTATAACTATTGAAATCGGTGTCTTAAATTTTAATATTTTATATTATTAATTTTTAATAATAATTTATTAATTTTATTAATTTATATTATTAATTTTATAATTCCATCCATTTAATATGTAAACGATTTTATTAAAACGATATTTTAAAGTAAACATGATTGAAGTTCGGGTTTTGTGAGTGTTAAGGACTTTTATTTTTTTACTATGGTAACTATCCATTTTCAAAATTAATTTCGTTTACAAAAATCACAATAACATTTTTTATTCTTTACTTTATTCCCATAAAAATTATAAACATAACACAAAAATATATCTGATGGTAAACATGTAGTTTTACTTTAATATCATAATTAGTACATTTTTCAAGCGCAACATAATAATTATGAAAAAAGAATAGTTTAATATACTTATCTATTTCCGTTTTGAGTAAAACAATATTAAAATCCATAACATTTTGGAAAATTGATTGATTCAGTGAAAAAAAATGTTTTCTGAAGCCGGGACTCGAACCCGGGTCTCCCAGGTGTTAGCCAGGCGTCCTCTCCCCTCGGACTACTCCAGATCTTGTCAGAAGGACGAATATTTACATATCTAAGCGCCGGTTGTATAAAGCTACTTACGTAATTGAAACAATAATTACTTATCTAATGATAAAACTATTAGTTACTGTGGTTGTAAGGTCGATTGTGTCTAGGCTACACTAATTATCTGGTAGATAAAAAGTCTTTGCTACTATGATCATGTATATTATATACTGTATACAGTATATATTATTTTTTAGATATAAAGTATAAGAATATAAGGTGTCTAGACCATAACACCCGTAATTATTGTCTGACTATAATTAAATTTGGTGTTCTTTCTTTCTGTATTATCTTGGACACGTTCGGCAACGCAATCGGACTACACTAACTTTTACTTTTGGGGTCGTTTTGTACCCAAAAATATGGTTTTAAGATGTTCCATTGATAATTTTTGAATATATCTAAATTTTCTTTTTACCGTTGGATTCAGCTTAAAACACTCAATTTAGTATTTTTAATAATGACTCTAGGTCTAGCGGTTACTGAGATGTTCTGAGTACGTTGACAGTTAATGTTAGGGAGAATAACTAAACATCTATAACTCTCTTAAAATTTGGTATGCAGGTCCATGTAGTTAAGTTTTATTAATATCTGTATAAAACACCAAACATAATTTTTCTTATAATATCCAACCTACGTACTCATTGCCAATGTAATTTTTATGAAGAGAAGATTGATTGTTATAACTCGCTTAAATATTGACAAAATTTTATAATATTTGGTATATGATTTTACCTAGGTAACAACCATAATACAAGCATATTACCATGTAAAACAATCCTCATTGCAGCAAACCTGTATAATCAGTTCCAATCAATTATTATAATGGGAATAAATCCACTCTATTCTCGCTAGTGTGCAGCGTGCGATCTCGTTTTAGCGAATTTTCCATAGGGAAGAAGCTATTAGAAGCCCTTAGAAAAGGCTATATATTGTACATATATATGTGTCTGTGAACAGGATAAATCTCGTAAAAATGGTCCGATCAAGACCAAATTTGGTAGAAACGTGTATTCCTACATTTTCTCGGACGAGTTTGTAATCCCGGACATATCGGTCAATCATAACGGGTAGTTTGGGGGGGGGGTTTGTACCACCAAAATGAATTTTTTGCGTTTTTCTCATGTAATTTTTTAAGTTTTCAAATTTCTTTCACCATTAGAATAAGCTTAAAAACTAAACAATTTAGTACTTTAAAGTTTTGCTCTATCTCCAACGGTTACCGAGATATTAAAAAATCTAAACACAGTAAATTATATTTAGCGGCTCCAATGCTAATCTTATGGTAATATTTTCCTTATTAACCAAACGATAGTTTTTGAATGAAACTTTGTATTAAGCTTCATGTGGTTGGGATCCATACGTTTATGCTAAATAACCATACTTTCAGTGTTCCTCAGAGCAGCAAACCTGCATACCCTTTCCCTTGTTAATGTGACGGAGAATAGGCAAATACTCTAATTTATCCAACAGGTATTGATTGATCAATCTTGTCATATACTTGTATTATTATTGATTTGGAAATTCGCTGAGTACGCAGGTCTGCTGCGACGTGGGTATTTTTCCTTATGATCACAAACCTTTATGATTCCTTCCAATTGTTACTGTAATAGTGATTTTTTATTGCTTTCATTTAAAGTAAGAATTAATTTTATTATGATATCATGAAACCTACGGATTGTTGAGAATAAATTAAATGGTTTAAATACCTCTATCTGTAGCAATCCTAGTAGATGAAGTTGTGCAAATATAGTTTCGCCCTGCATTAGGCCGAAACAAGAAATAAATATCCTTGTGCCTGATGATGGCCTAATGTAGGCTGAAACTATAGTTGCACAACTTTAACTACTAGGATTGCTATAAATAGAGGTATTTAAACCATTTAACTAGTTTTAGTTAGTATTCTAACGCTCTACGAACGAAGATATCTGGAGAGATGTGTGATCACAAAATTTCAGCTGGAGAATTTTTTCTCGAGAAGTAACTGGGGCTTTGAACCCGTCCTGCAAACCGGTCCCGGCCCCTTGGCCCAATTTTGAATGCTTTATCCCCTCAAGGAGCACGGCCTCCCCTCTACAGTTCTCCCCTAGGTCGTGGCTCGCTCTAATAATACAAAGTAATATCTTGTCCAAAATACTGCTTTATTCTGATTGAAACATACATTATTTCGACGAAAATTTTTGTAGCCCGCGCAATATATCTCTGGTGCTGCTTATTATATATTTTATAGAACGGAAATAGAGACGTCATATATTTTCATTACATATTCATCTATAATAGGTAACATTGGATTTCAGCCCTGTAACGAAATCAATTTTCTTGGTTTGATAATTGATTCAAACCATAAAAATTTAGATAAAACTACAGTAGTTAGATTCGACCTATTTTTATGAAATTTGTTTTCAACGATTTTTTATTAATTGTGGAACAAGTTTATGCAATAACAAATACTCCCGTCGCAGCAGACCTGCGTACTCAGCGAATTTCTAAATCAATAACATAATAATAATAATATATGACAAGTTTTATAAAAATCTGTCCATAAACATGAGAATTATTTGCCTATTCTCCATTACATTGACATGGGAAAAGAGTATGCAGGTTTGCTGCCATGATAAACAGATAAACTATGATTTTTAAGCATAAATGGATAGACCTCAACCACATGAAGCTAAATATCAAGTTTTATCCAAAAATATTGATTAATATAGGAAATATTAATTTTTCCCTATCCTCCTAACATAACATTAACATTGCTATTAACATTGGAGCCCCTCAATACAACATACTGTGTTTCGATTTTTTAATATCTCGGTAACCGTTGGAGATAAAGAAAAACTTTAAGGAACTTAATTGTGTAGTTTTTTAAGCTGATTCCAATGGTGAAATATAAAATTAGAAATTTTTAAAAATTACATGTGAAAAACGCAAAACCCCCATTTTGGGGTACAAACCCCCCCCCCCAAACTACCCGTTCCCATTGACCGATATGTCTGGTTTACGAACTCGTCCGAGCATTTGTAGGAATACACGTCTCTACCAAATTTGGTCTCGATCGGACCATTTTTACGAGAGTTATCGTGTTCACAGACACATATATATATTTATCTTTAAATAAGTCAACCGAGTACCCTTAGAAAACATTTTAATTATTTCTTCGACATGTTTCGGGAATCATCCCATCTTCAAGAAGTACAAATGTTTAACCTAATTTGATAATCTTAAGTTCGGTTGACTTATTTAAAGATAATTATATTAGTAGCCCTATTTGATGAACTAAATAGTGAAACATATATATATAAATTTTAACGACTATTGTTTTTGGTCTCTAGGCACCTAAAGAAGAAAAAATAACATGGTCCCCGGCTTAAGTCTTACCATGAGACCTACGGTAATAGCTTCTTCCCTATGGGAAATTCGCTAAAAATGACAATTTTGATCCATGGGGGTCATCCGAGTCCCCTTAAAGTAAGTATTTTTTGTTTTTTGGGTATTTTAAGAACTCTAAAGGACAAGAGAATATGATTTTTTACCTTTCATTACAAACTTTTATGATTGCTTCAATTTATTTAGGGTTAATGTAAAGTTGTAGTTAAAAATTATCGTTTTGAGTTTTTATTCATATTATAATTCCATACATTTAAAATATAAACTATTATTATGTCTCTGCTACCCTTATTACCTGGCAGATAACGAGTCTTTGTTACCATAAATATGAGGTCAATTATGTATCAAAACACATTACCGATACTATCAATAAAATTTGTATTTTAAAGTAAATATGATTGATGTTTTGGGTTATATGAGTGTTACGGATTTTTAAATTATCAATTTTGAAAACTAAGTTCGTTTACGAAAACCACAGTAGCATTTTTAATTTTTTACTGTATTCCCAGAAAAATTATAAACATAACGCAATTATTATATTTGATAGGAAACAAGTAATTTTGTTTTAAAATCATAATTAATATGTTATTCATGGATAAGATAATAACTATGAAAAAATAATTGTTTAATATACTTATCTATCTACGTATTGAGTAGAACAATATTAAAATCCGTAACATTTTGGAAAATTGATTGATTCAGTGAAAAAAAATTGTTCTCTGGAACCGGGAATCGAACCCGGATCTCCCGGTTGTGAGCCAGGCGTCCACTCCAACAGACTATTCCAGACTCTATCAGTGGTACGAATCTTAACACATTTAAGCGCTGGTTGTATAAAGCTATATATCTAATTAAAACAATAATTACAAACCTCAAATATTTAGGCTGAGGCCATCAACTTCATGCAGGGATGTGTTAAGGCCAATCAAATTCTAACTTTTCCATGTATGCACAATGCGTCCATCTGCCTTTTAATGGAAAACCGTCTTAGATTTATATAATCCGCAAAGACCATCGTCATAATTAGACCAATTCGTAATTCAGAGGCCGTGGTTCGGATTCCACGAAAAACTGTAGGTCCATTAGTTATTAATTAACAATAGGCTATTAATTAACAGTCCTGTCTAAGGAACATGTCAGCCTTAGTCAGTAACAAGACTACAAGAACGTGCTACAATCATCTTACATTCAATGTAAGATGTGACTCACGTGAAAACCCCCTCCTGAGGAAAATTGGTAAATACGTGTGATTGTGGATATATTTGGATGAGGACCAGACACATAGTTTTAACTGAAGGGGTAGTTTTGGGGGACATTTTTGCCCAAAGTTAAAAAATACTTTAATGAACCGATAAAAAAGTTTAAAGCAGTAAAGCATTGACTGCTTTGATCCTTTTTATTTTCAGCATTATAATACCGGCTTAGTCTATGTACTAATCGTGTTATGTTTTAGGTACTACCTCACCTGAGGACGGGAACTGATTCCAGATCCCGAAACGTCATGAAACTTTGTTTTTACTTAAAATCGTGATGGAAAATGTTCGCAATAAAAGTATAAATAACAAATCAAAAATTTCTTTGAAGTACTGTGATTGTTTTTGTTTGAAAATTATTATACATATTTGAATATTTAGCGAAGTGGTTTTAATTCGAAGTACAAATTTGAGGGTTCGCAAGAAACCCCTTCCAGGCTTGCGGCATTAAGGTATTAACGCACGAGCGAGGTTTCCCGTTGGCTAGGCCGTTGCTCATTACGCTAAATATCGCAGCGGTTAGAGCACCAAGCGTCTAACACCGCACGACAACCCACGACTACTGTAGGCCTACAATCAATCAACTGCAACACATTATACAGGGTGGTTATAAAGTCCCTTCCCCCTATTATTTTTTTATTTGTTAGAAGAAATAAATAACCTTTGGGAAATACCATTCAAACTTAACCCAAAGTATCTTTTGAAGCTATCGAAAATTTTGAGTGCCCCCCAAAAATGGGGGATTTAAAGGCTACTCAAAGTTTTCAAATATAAAGCCCCATCGAGATGTGCTATTTGACAGGTCACATGACCAGCTTCTCAAAAGAATTCGAAATATGACATCTTAGACCTTAGGTACATCTAACTTAATTACTACAAAAGTTAGAATATGTATCTATTACAATGAACCCCATCATTGATCATCACTTTAAAAATGTAAACTGTAGCAAAAACCAAGGGGAAAGGGACTTAAAAACCCAGGGTCATAATTTTCAAAATGCCGCCATTTTGTACTGGGTTGAGGAAGAGAGCCCCAATATTCACCAATCGTCTTTAAATTTCAAGACCTTTTAAATGAGGTACATATTAATGGGGCTCTAAATTAGAAAATTTTGAGTTGTCCCCAAAATCCCCTATTTTTTGGGACACCCAAACTTTTCGATAACTTCAAAATATACTTTGAGTTATGTTTGTATGGTTTCCCAGAGATTATTTCTTTTCTCACAAATGAAAAGGTAATAGGAGGGAGTGACTTTATAGCCACTGTATACAATTAATATCGTAATATTTTATATTATTTTTTTCTATTAAGGGGAGTCCAACGTCCAAAATCGGAAGAATGAAATTTTTTTTCATACTATATTTATTTCATATTACAGCTTTGGTACTAAAATTATTATGTTTGTTTCACAATTGTGGCCTAAGGGAAGGAAACTCTGTTAAAATATATGTTTTGGAAAAATTCATAAATATACAGGGTGTTCATTAAAGTTGCGGACAAACTTGAGGAATGATCGTACTCATGAAAATAAACTCAAAATGTCCTATAAACATATGTCTAAAATTCCTTCGTTTAGCCGCTAGCTGTCATTTTGTATTTTTTACAAAAATCGTTATAATTCAAGAACTATTTACTATTTAAGCATCAGAAACCAAACTTTCCACACATCTTTATTTGCTAAATAAAAAAATGTTTTCAAAGTAATTTTAAAATTTATTTTAATTTAAATAACATCAAAACTATTAACTTGATAACATTTTTATTAGGTATAAAAAATATTTTAATGTAATTTTCAAATCTAACGATACTTTGTTGAACGAAGTCCGTCCACGGATAAGCGAGAAAATGCACTTTTAATGTTAGCTTACAGAGCCCATGAGCCACACCCGCAAGGCCATGGCGAAGAATCGGCTGGCACAATTAATTATTAATTCTCCGCCACGGCCGGGCGGAGGTGACGCATGGTCTTTGCAAACTAACATTAAATGTCCATTTCCTTTAAAGCAACTGTTGTGATTATTTATTATTTTATCAATATAGTTTTGTGTTTTGCATGATAGATAAGTATAGTATTATTATTGACAACATGATATAATAATATCCATATCCGTAACATTAGATTTGTTAATTTAAATTATTAGGTAATCACTTGAAAACGGGAGGAGTTTTTCACCTGCAGAAACGTAGTGTATTTTAAAACACTAACACTATTGGAAAAGTCCAATTAAATGTAAAATAAATAAGTTGAAGCAACTTAAGAAACAATCTAGATTCAATTTTTGATTCTTCATCATTCCCGTAACGTCTTAAGTTGTTCAAAAAAGTTCAATAAGTTTATAGTAATTATTCTAACTAAAACTATAATAAACTTCAAGAACTGTAACAATCTTGGTATTGATACTGCTAATGTAAACCTACGGTAATTTGAAAATATTTTTTACTGCATGAATATTAATATAAGAAAATATTCTAGTTTCCTCGCAAAAGTTTACTTCAAAAATACCATAGAACCATTGTTATAACATTATTGACGGTGTTGTCTGGTCGCAAACATCAACAAACCTGTTCATCTATAATAAACCGCCGATCAATACCTCTGTAAACAGAGAGAGAAGACAACATACAAATACCTCCTCTCCTGCAAAAAAATACTTTCATAAATATTTAACACAGATATCACCAAAAACCAAAACCTCCGTTAAACCTACATTCAAACGTGGTTAGCTCGTAACTGATAAAATCAGATTTCACCACTAGTTTGAGCTAGTTTAGACTAACTCGTCGTTTGACAATAAACTGTCCTTTCACAGATCGGTTAACATACAATCTTTCGTTAAGTAAATATCTGGTTATGTTTGGCCAAACATCGTCTGCTATCTGATTATATAAAGGAGTCATTTCTTGTTTTAAATTATTTTACTATTACGTTATGTTACAATTTTAAATTTATAGTGAATATAGAAATCCGTAAAGATAGAAGAGCATACGAATTGGCATTTGAAGAAGTGACAGAGATATGTTTGTATGGTAAAAAAAAGGATAGAAGGTTGCCTTTTTCTTAAGGTTATCCCACAAGGGTTTTAGTGTTGTCGTATCTCTAGGTTTGTATGTGGTTAGTAGGTGCGTTGAACTGTTTGGTGATCAACTATACATTATATTTAGCTCTGCTGGAAAAATCGTTTGTTTTTTTGTTTTGTTTGCGTTCACTACGGCAAAGTGTTTTTATTCTATAGTTCAACAGTTCTTCCTAATTCTTCACCACTGAATTATTTTTTTAGGTTATGTTTACTTCGTTTAGGAAACCATTTTTGTTTTTGCGTTACTTTTGACCCGTTCCGTTGGTTAAATTATTTAAACCATCAGACAGTTTTAACGGAAGATGATCAAAATCATTGTTAGCGTGAATTTGGTGCAATACGGCTAAGTTACTGGAAAGATTTCGAGGAGCCAAATTGGGGGATGGAAAACTCATGTAGAGACATGTACATTATGATACACAAACTTATGATACATTATGATAGTATATTTCAAATTTCTTCTACTTTAACGTTTAAAATTGAATCAAAACTGGAAACCATCTGTTCGATAAGGTACTTCACATCCACTTTAACAGTATTCTAAGTATATTTATAACATAATTTGAAATCTGTATCTATTATCACACTGGTTTTGAGTATTCATTATTATTAGAGTATTTATAAAATACCATACAATATGGTTAATAAGGGTGTCTTACTAGCTTAGTGGTTTGCGTCTTGGACTTCGGTGCAAGAGGTCTAGTTCAAACCCCGAGATGCCCATTTGGTTTTGGACCCCTTTCCCAAATAGCGTTTGTGTACATTCTCTGTCTGACTCTATTACAAAATTCCTGTGACGTAGTAAGAACAAAAAGACACAGAAGCGAAGTGTCTTACCGAACAAATGTTTTTCACCATGATTAAATTCTTAACATCGTCGAAGTAGTAGAAATATTAACTTATATGTCTTCTGGAGTAGGGCTGCAGCGCGCCCTACACGCTATCCGGTATACGTCTTATCCCTATTAAATTGCAACTATTGTGGACAACAAGACTTCAACGGTTATTCCAGATGGCGGTCCTGCCAAACCTCATCAAAGTTTTTCAACGAAGAACTCTGTTTCAATCAAATAGATAGTGTCGATTGTTCTTTAATAATAAGCAGACATGCTAATCTTTACACCGGTAAACATAAGCGTGGGAACTTGGGGGAGCTACCACCTCAGGTTTCTTGACAATGTAAAGATTTATCCCATATTTATTTTAGTATAGGCCCAGTATTTTACTGCATAGTACTGGGGGACCAGGCTCACAACCATATTTACAATGTCATTTCAAAAAATTGTTATTTCGGTTTTTTGGCTTTAACAATACGGGATAATCCAAAGTTATCCGCGCACTACACTGCGGCAAGGTAAAGAACAGCACGGAGTTAAGATGGGCTCACGACATCATGTCGGCGTCAGATCGCCGATTCGACCGATTCGTCAAGGGTCGAGCTATTGAAAACTCGGCGATCTGAAGGTACAATGCCCGAAGACCCGATATATAGGACGTTCTGATGGCAGAGAAAGATCACGGAATCTTGCAGTCTCTACAGATCTCGCCAACAGTTTCATAAATTCAAGTTAAAATTCACCGTTGGGTTTTACAAATAGAATGTTAGATTGGGCACAGTAAAGCCAGAGAGGCGTAGCCCGAGTTTCGCGTGTGACGGTCCCACGATAAGCCTGCTGGCTAGGGTGTTATCATCACAGCTGTCCCTCGGCTTCGCCCCGCGCAGCTGTCGTCGACACGCGCCGAACGTTCGCTCATGCGCACACTAACCACCTGCGGGGATTTTTCCCTCCGGTAGGGAATTTTATACTATACTCTTAATTCAAACAGCTGATCTCAACACATAGTAGAATAATGACCGGAAATAGAGCTATATTTGGACACCGGCAGGTTCTTAAATGAAAACTAATATCTAGACTTTAAGAAGTAGACTTCATAATATTTTCTTAGAGTTAACATTGTTCTTACTGGGCTATAACAAAATATTTCACCACTCTTGAACACTCTTACTGTTTTTTGGATTTAATCTAATTTAAACCATTCAAAATTTAATTATTTTGTCCAATGAATTTTTGCTTTACTTCAAAAATTGGTACACTACTTTAAAATACGCTCACACTCGTACACAAACACTTAAAACATAACTAATAATGTAAGGATATATGTTTAACTATACAGAATAAGTGAGGAATATATTACCGCCACTATATTGGCTAAAATTCCTCAGTTTCTATGGTCAACAGTTTGATATGTTCTCAGCTACTAAGCTAAACATATCGTTATTCCTCGAATGTATACCTGATCCAGTGGCGTAGATACAGTATTTTCATGGGTGGGGACATAAATACCCCCTCCTGAGTGAAACTATTCTACAGTATACATACAGTACAGTATGCGCTGTAGGTACATAAGTGACATTTCGATGAGTTGAATACCATATAAAAATCATGCATTACCTCCACTGCCATCTTGGATTCTGGTCTCATAAGAACGATGTTAATTTTTTACAGTGGTACAGATTAATTGATTGTCGTAAAAAATCGCTCAGGTGGCAAATTAAAGGTGGATTATCTAAGGAATTATATTTATTTTTAATTTTTTTATCCAAACAAATTTACAGCTTGTTATTTTAGACTCATTATATTGTTAATTGATGTGACTAGATTGTGAATGTGTGTGATTAATTATCGAGTAAAATTACGGGGTAATTATATAAAAAAATGTTTTTAAATAAGAATGTTATCCCCTACATACCCACTTTACCTTAAATTTGATAACTCAACCATGCGTTTACGACTATTGTGCAGATAGTAATGCTGTCCCAAAATTAACATTGTTCTAGCAGCCTAAAACGAAACATTTTGTCTGTAAGGTCACTCAAAATGCAAA
The DNA here is from genome assembly GCA_023375725.1 of Nephotettix cincticeps. Classification (NCBI taxonomy): domain Eukaryota; kingdom Metazoa; phylum Arthropoda; class Insecta; order Hemiptera; family Cicadellidae; genus Nephotettix; species Nephotettix cincticeps. The sequence continues at coordinate 20,005,695 of CM041784.1, forward strand.
AAACACGAATGCCGAACACAAAACGTAGAGGGTACAGATAATATATGAAATAAAACGACATACATCACAAACTTCAACATCTAAACTGTTTAGGTTAGACCTACAGTACAAGTAATAAGGTATTTCGGCTGAGCGATCTTGATGGCGGGAGGGATGACCGGGAGACCAGTCGGGGAAGATCTCTATAATTTGAATACTCTCGTATTGTGTATTTCTACATGCAATGTACAGTAACATCAACACACTGCTTTTTTACATTACTGTTATTGCGTAGCGGTATTTCAGGATATTTTTGTAGTAAAATTATTAGTAAAGCTGATCGTTATGGGGGGATATATCCCCCTCACCCCCCCTGTATCTACGCCACTGCGATCCTGTCAAAATCACTGATTACGATGTTCCACATCTTTACATAGAGGCAAATTAGATGAATCTGAGTGTAATTTTCAATTTATGATTATATTTAGTAACCGACAAAATCTCTTTATTAGGTTCAAAACACAGATGAAAAACTCTTATCTATAACTAGCAGTGTGTCCGTCCTTTTATGAGTATAAATCAGAAAGAACGAAATATTATACTTATAATCATGACAAAAAGTTAACCTAAAGTTGTAAAGAAGAAAATAAACCCGTCGCAACAGACCTGCATCCTCAGTGAATTTTTAAACCTTTAATAATTATTCCGGGGACCATGCAATTTATCCACAGTGCGATCGATGTGTCGCGTTTTTCACGTTATACCGATATTCCTTTTTTCTGTAAATACCACCATAAATACACTTATATATTTATATTACCAAAAACCAACCCAACCTAACTCCGAAGAGCGCTGTCTAGGAACGTCTCCACGGGTCTCCCCCTCACCCTCCCCCAAATCATAAAAAGTGGGGAGACGGTGGACCGGACGCCCTGTGGACCGAATGAGGTCCCCCAGTTTTTCCTAGTGTTGTAATTAATTGTTGTTGTATTGTTAGTTGTTCCTATATCAACACAAATTGTACAAACCTAATTTTCCCAAGAATAATATAACAAGTGATTTATGTTCATTATGAAACAGGAGTTTCATAATGGAAAAATCATTTAACCTTCTCAACTGATATAAGGATGAAATTGTCATTTGAAAATTATTCTCATACCAGTAGACGCATCAGGTATTTCTTTTCTCCATGTATATATTTTTTAATTTCACATATGGATCAAAGGACATATATAAGGGTAATTTCCCCTTAAAAATGTAAAAATACAAAATTCTCAACTATTTTGATTAAAATTGCATGGATGGTTCAAAAGTTATGGGCTTATGAATATCATTTTTTCTGACAGTTCAATAAATATGTAAAACAGTTTACTATATCCATTAATCCTTCAAAAAGATCAACAAATTAGTATTTTAAAAGAGATAAATTTAGTGTCCGTGGTAAACGCATTACGTCGTCTGAGAGAGCCCAATGTTATTCTTATGGAGAATATTAAAAATATATTTCTTTCTCATTCCTCTACCGTTTTACGTGAAACTTTGTAAGCAGTGTAAGTTCACATCACCCAACCAAACCTTCTTAAAAAGTTTGGTATTACAGGGGGGGGGGGTTATGCCACCGAAAATTCGAAAAAAATAACTTATTTTCTTTTGTTGTTAGTTTTAAAAACGAAATCTTCCTCTTTCAGGAACTGAGCTTGGGACTTGTGTATGATGATCCTAGGTATATTTTCTTAAATATGTTTATATAGTTTGTCTAGAGTTTTTGTTCGATGAGATATAAAGGGCTACTTGTGACTCATTTACCGAAAATTGATTTTTTTTGTACAAAGGTACACTTTTCTCAGGAACTATTAGAGATAGTTAATTAAAATTGTCTATGCATGTACAACTGTATAATACCAAGCTACAGTACTAGAGTTATTGCATTAAAACAATTAGTTGCTGAGAAAAATAATTTTGTATGTAGACAATTTTCAAGAAAAATATTATTTTTATTTTTTCATTTATTAAAAATTATAATAAAATAATTATAGTGCTAGTACAAAAAATGAATAAATACAGATAAAAATTTTCAACTCTATGTGTTTTATAGTTTCTGAGAAAAGTTTACCTAAAGTTCACAAATTTAACATGGTGGAGATAGGGCCTACTCTCTCCCCAGAAGAAAGTGTGGGTCCACTGATGCCGTTTATTAATTTAGTGTTGAGTAATCGTCTTAGAACTAAGACAAATCTCAACCAGTAGTGGTAGGTTTGGCGAAATGATCGTGCTCAGTGGAGTAAGGCATCGGCAGGGCTTTGAGAGGGGAGGGGGCGGGAACCCGTATATGGGATCGGGTCGCCACCGCCGCAGCGGGCCCGCCGGAAGCCCAGTCGCAGGTGTCAAACCCAGCTGTTTCCTTACTTCCGGGCACGCACCGAACCCGCGCACCACATCTCCGTGGCCCGCTGCCCGCTGCCCCAGCTGATGTGTTACACTAATTTCATCTGATTGCCTTAATTATCAAGACAAAAAAATACTGCCAGACGTATTGTTGCCATCGAGTCTTCAGGAGCGGTGAAATATGTAGTTTTTAACTCCATAAAAAATGTGAACACATCAGGTAAAGTGATTAATCGGGGAAATACAACATTAATTTTCCTAAAAAATATTATTATCACACAATTATAATTTTTTTCTGATTCTGTTTCACAATCATACGAAAGTTCGTCATTAGCTCCTTCATAATCGAAGTTCAAATAAGTTTGTATAAAACGAATTTACATCATTTGACAACTAGAAATAGTCGGTATGTTTTAGAGATGAAAATATAAGGAATCAAGGCTTTGATAACTAATTAAGTCTAGTGAACTTTGGTATTAGTCAGGAAGCGATACATTAATCACGAGTTAATTATGCTTTACTCAATCATTGCCGAATAAAATAGTCAAGTTTTCTTGTATGAAATTTAAATTTCCTGAATCGCTCAATGAAGCGGTGAACAATCTTCACTGACAGTAAAGGGATGTAATGTAGTTCTTTTATTTCAGTACGATGGAATATCAAAAACAATCCCAAGAGATACAAAGTGAATCTGGGAACACGATTAAAAATTACAACAAAGCCTTTAGCCACGTATTTCTAAACAAAGAATTTGTTTCTCTTATGAAAATGCAGAGTGTAAGTGACACCCTTTTAGGGAATATCTGCCGATACCGAACACGAATGAAGCTTCGCAGAAGCGGGCAAAAGGAACGGTCAAACCGCATATTTACCGAATTAAACCCGGATACAAAGTAGCGAGGTAGCGGTTGGAGGGGCGACCGGGAAAAATGTAATATAACATCACAAGGACGATAAACGGAGAGAAAACAAAAGATAGGAGTCGGTGGGGAGGCATTTAATATTGGAATATTTTCGAGATAATTAATAGCGATCGCTGGTCGAAGGGTTCGAATACCTGCCTTCAGGTGCTCCTCGTTTTAATATAACTTTTTCTCGCGATTCCCCACTCGCATAAATATGTTCGGTATTCGCCTCGGTGAAAGAAGTATGCGCGTTATCCGATTTCGGGTCTGTCGATGCGGTGCGGTCGGCGCAGCGAATGACAAGGTAATACAAAGGTACAAAGTCGGTCGGTTGCTGGGCGGTCGCTTTGCCGTAGGAATGCGCACAACATACAGGCGCAACATCGACACACGGGAAACCGTGGCATTCCTGCCGGCTCGGCTCGGCTCGCTACCTTTTTGACAACCACCATCGAACCATCGAGCGCCTACATTCCTCCCTTGCGTCCGCGGCGCGAGATGCTCACTTTGAATACCGTCAGCTCAGTTATTTAATCCGCTTCGTACACGACGCGTTTGATCGTTCCCATTGACACGTTCGCATCTTTATATCGGCTCCAGTCTTTGTCCCCGTGTTATGCGCCCTTTGACACGCCTTCCGGTTTCGGCGGATCGACCGAAGTATACAGCACTGTTTAGCGTTGGTAACTGGGTTAGGAGGAGGTTAAAGCGATTTGTACTGTATTACATTCCTGGGCTTGCGACTAGCGGCTACGAAAGAGGCGATGCTATCAGCTCTTTACGTAATACGGCTTTTTGGTTAACCTACAAAATCAAACCAGACATCATTTTAAAGCCTACTAAATTAAACGCCACGTTTGTACTGTATATTTTTATAAAAGTTATAAAAGTGAGTTATACGACTCTGAAGTTTGGTTAACTTTAAAGTTTTACTGCATTTTTATTAGATTGGATTATATTATCATTTAAAATGGCATCCTACCCAGGTAGGTAGTTCAAGCTAAGTATAACGAGAAATGAGTGTAAGATGATTGTGGCGCAATCTTGTAGTCTTTTTACGGACTAAGGCTGACATGTTCCTGAAACAGGACTGTTAATTAATAGCCCAACAGTCAATGGCACATCTAAAGGACCTACAGTAGAGCGTGGATTCCGAACCACTACCTCTGAATTACGAATTAGTGTAATTATGAGGATGGTCTTTTTCGATTAACATAGTTTCAATAATGAGGACTAATTTTTTTATTCATAGTATTTTTTACGAATAGTAATAAAAATACATAAAGAAACAAACCAAGTAAGGCAACCTTCCTCTAAAAATAACGTCAGCATATGCTTCCGTGTCGAGAACTTTTAACAATGGAGTTCCAGGGATTTGACATCTTATCTGAATAAGTGACCACCTATTCCGGATGTTAAGGCGTTCGGGCTTGACAAAGGATTTGTAAATATGTAAGTTAGCAAAAATATAGGTTAGAGAAGAACCCCCTCATGAAAATAGTATTTAAAATATATGACCAACATATGACCTAGAATCAAAATTTTGTGTGTCGGTGGTGGAGTTGATAGCGTGACGGACTCCTAACCTGAGTCCACCTAGAACTGTATCACGTCATCCCTATCTTTCCTCTATACGTCCCACGCACACATCTGTTATCTACATAGGTGGCAAAAAGTGGATAAAAGAAGCTACCACGCTCTTAAAAATCTAATAAAAACAACAAAGCTTCCACAATGTATACAATAAAACGTTTCTAATTCCATAATTTAACATAGGCTTAATGTAGTTCTCGTTCTCGCTTGAACTCAACGTCTACTCAAGTCCACTGGACAAGGTAAGGTGTTTCTCAGAGATCCTTCAACCTTCCCTTGAGGGTACCCGCCCTAGGACAACCACAATTCTTCTGTGTGGAGGCGGGAAGAGTATAGGTGAAAGAGGTGGACAATCTTGAAATTTGTTATGTTTTTCCAATGCGTAGTAGGCGAAATTTGATAAGGAGTATTAAAAATATGCAGCAGACTTCAAGCGAATTTCCAAATCTTTTAATATATGACATCAAAATATGTCCATAAATAAATTATTTGCCTATTCTCCATATATTAACATGGAAAGAGTGTGCAGGTTTGCTGCTGTGAGGAACACTGAAAGAAAGATACTACCAAAAATTTTTTTATCTTAATATTTATCCAACTTTTCAACAACATCTGTCCATAAATAAAGGAGTTTGCCTATTCCCAAAGATTAATATAAAAGAGTATGATTTTGCTGCCATGATAAACACATAAACTATGATTTTTAGCCATAAATATATCTCAACCACATGAAGCTAAATATCAAAATTTTATCCAAAAATAATGATGTGAAATATTAATTTTTCCTAATCCTCCATAAGATTAACATTGGAGCCTCAAAATACAACGTACTGTGTTTAGATTTTTATATCTCGGTAACCGTTGGAGATAGAGAAAAACTTTAAGGAACTTAATCGTGTAGTTTTTTAAGCTGATTCCAATGGTGAAATATAAAATTAGAAAATTTTAAAAATTACATGTGAAAAACGCAAAAAAACCCATTTTGGGGTACAAAACCCCCCAAACTACCCGTTCCCATTGACCGATATGTCTGGTTTACGAACTCGTCCGAGCATTTGTAGGAATACACGTCTCTACCAAATTTGGTCTCGATCGGACCATTTTTACGAGAGTTATCGTGTTCACAGACACACATATATATATATATATAAATTTTAACGACTATTGTTTTTGGTCTCTGGGCACCTAAAGAAGAAAAAATAACATGGTCTCGGGCTTAACTCTTGCCATGAGACCTACGGTAATAGCTTCTTCCCTATGGGAAATTCGCTAAAAGGAAGAAAAAAGTTCCAATGGAGGTATGGCCTAAAATGCCTATTTTCTCAGGTATCCGCCATTTTGTATGTTTCACAAAATATTTTTATTTCAAACATTTTTAACGGATTATTTTCAAATTTGGTATCTGTTTTACACTAGAAGACTACTATTATTAAAAAATAACTAGCACTATCCAAGCTCAAAATTCAAAAAGGCGGCCATTTAAAATTTTGAAACTAAAGCACTTTGCTAACGGTAAAATTTAAAATGGCCGCCATTTTGGATTTTGAGCTAGGATCATGCTACTTATTTTTTTAACAATACTAATACTAAAAACAACAGTACAAAGAATAACAATACTAAACATTTTTTATAAATGTACTCATGCAGCTTGTCTCGATTTAATAAAAAAGTTGAGTTTGGTATCGAAGTTAAAATAAATAATCACACATTTTCCTCAATTACAACCGACAATTATGATGTTCAGTACACACAGTGTCTCACGAAAAGGTTTAACGTTTAATTTTATATTAGGTGCCCATTCATGCACCGAACTTTTTTAAATTTTACACAATTTACAAGGTAGGTTCTAAAAATATTCTGGGAAAATATCAGCTACCTAACCTTTGTACAAACAAAATGGCGGAATATTGAGAATTTTACCAATTTGCTTCCTATAAAAACTACTTTCATGAGTTAATACTGTATCTAATCTTTACTACGTTGCGGTTCTAACACTCATTGTTGAAGAACAGCTGTTTGATTTTAGTATTTAAAGTAAAGGATTAATTATTAAATAAATTAAAGTAAAGTTGCTCCACCTCATTTCGCAAATCATGTCAAGCAATTACTAAATGACAACCTTCATGACCGTTGGATTGGTCGTGGAAGTGATTTTTTTAGATTGGCCACCCGATCACCAGATTTAACTGTTTGTGATTTCTTTTTATTGGGGTTACTTGAAGGTTTACATCCACAGCTTAAATAATGATGAGGAACTAAAACTATCAATAGAAGAGGAACTTCTCCGAATACCGCGGAGTTTCTGTGTAAGAGCTTATGAATCATTTCTTAAGCGCTGTTATCAGTGAGTTGCTGTGGATGGGTTACAGTTTGAATAGTTTTGGACTTTAAGGGTTTTCATTAGGCTATGTTCTAGTTTTGTATTTAAAAGTCATTTTGCCCTAGAATGTAACAATACAAATATTTTATAAAACCAAAAACACCTTTGTTAATGTTTTTAAAGTATCGTCTTTCAATATGCTTTGCAATATGCAATTTCATTTTTACGAATGTTAGGGAGCTGAAATTTTCCCAGAATATTTTTAGAACGTAATTTGTATACTGTGTAATGTTTAAAAGAGGTCGGTGCATGAATGGGCACGTAATTTAAAATTAAACTTTTAAACCTCTTCGTGGGACACTGTGTATAGTATTAGAACACAACATACCGGTTTGGGACAAAGTTTGTATCCTTGATTAAATCTTGATTATTGCGCGTTGCTAATACAATTAATGCATTCTAAAATGGAATTTTTCGAAACTGTTTTCACTTGAATTACTGGGAAAACCGGTTCCTTGAGTGTTTTATAGTCTTATACTAATCTAAAATTAGTGGTTTCTTGCACCACTGACCCAGGCTCTAAGGTTGGATACAGTCTATGTTACTTCCTATCATTACACTACTAATATTTTAGAACTCTAAAGTTTCATAGTGCCTTTCATACCTTTTGGCTACAGAAATATTTTGATTCGTTTTGACGTTTTGATTATATCTATTACTGGACGTTTAACCAAATGTATTTTATTAGATGCCGTTTTAGATTTTTTACACACCCATCATCAGATATAATCAATTATTTTTATTTCTTTAAATTTTGTTGTTGTTATTTTCAATTTTTTTGTTTATTTTAGATTATTAGATACGATTTGTAGATACACAGCCAAAATTGAATACATTTAAATAATGTCTTGATTTTTTTCACACAGCTTTCTTAGGTCCACACACGTTCAAAAATATTCACTCAGTGAAGATAGCTGTGTGAATAAGTTTCAAACAGTTGTTTCATGTTCGTTCCTTAATATGTTTATTTATTTATTTTCATTCGATGTTTTCTCTTATAACAATTTAATTTAATTTAATTTCTCTCATTTACATAGTATGTGGAGAAAGTATTTTTCCTCGAAATTTTCGAATCAGAGATGAGAGAGGATATATCGATTTAAGCCTCCCTGAATCCAAAAAATTGGTTTTCAGACTGAAGTCAGTCTATGTACAATCCCCGAGACAACAACGAGCATTTAATCTTTTATGGAATTCGGTACACAGGAGCATTTTGGCCAATACTCTTGACAAGTCTTTTGAGTTTTTTTTTATTTTTAATGAGTTTACCCCGTCAAAAAATATAATTTTTTGGGCAAGATGATAATTGTATTACATTATACGAATAAATTAAAAATAAAGTTGAATTTTATGTCCGTGGTAAACGCAGACCGTTGAAGAGCGCCCAATGCTATTCTTAAGGAGAATATTAAAAAATCAGTTTCTTTCTTATTTCTCAACCGTTTTCCATGAAACTTGGTACGCAGTGTAGGGCCACACCGCCTAATAAAACCCACTCAAAAAGGTAGACATTACCCGTGAAGGGGGGGAGGACTATGTCCACAAAATTTCTAACAACACATATTTTTTTGGCCTAATTTGTTTTTCTTGTTGTTAGTTTAAGAAATTTGATAATAGTATTACATTTTTAAATAATATTTCAATGAATGTATATGATAGTTTTATTAAATATTGTAGTTTTTTTATTTACTTAAGGAAGAAAGAATGTGTCAATCCACTGATACAGTTTATTTTTTAATTAAATTTTCATTAAGGTTATCACAAACCATTATTTTTAAAGTGTTATACCAGCAAGTTTAAGTGCTTATCTTCTTGTGGAAAAACCTGAAGATGGGTGGTAGCAAATCCAAAAGCGATATCTGTTACTTATGATACCTCAAAGCACTTCCACAAATATTTGGTACATCAGTACAGTGTACATCAGTGTACAGAGTTCCCAGTATAAATAATTGTTTGCATACGTACGTTCAGATGACCTTATTGTAAAAAATACCGCACCTGGAACAAGAAGCAATGTTTTATTTTAAATCTACAGGCGTATATTTAAATAACACATTCCTAAAACTAAATAATAAGAAAAATATTTTTATATGTATGAATTAAACTTTCGCAGTTTAAATGTTTACATTGTAAAAATAGATGACCTTGACAGCAAAACACAGAAACGTCTTATGTTCAAGTCTGACGAGAAGGTTAAGTAAGTAAAAAAAGTAAAGTAAGTAGTAGTTAGTAAGTAAAAAAGGAAAAGTAAGTTTAAAAAGAAAGTTTTGCTGCTGTCCTTTTCAGGACAATCAAGCGATTATCAAGGATTATCAAGCGTGCATTAGTCCTTAGGTCTCTTCAGAACATGTCTCCTTGCGCAAATACATAAAACATTTCATAATAAACTCTTAATAGATGAATAAAAATTTAAAATAATTGTCTGGCGACATACAAAAGAAAGGGAACATATGATAATGTAACAATAATGATAATGGGAACATATGATAATGTAACAATAATGATAATGGGAACATATGATAATGTAACAATAATGATAATGGGAACATATGATAATGTAACAATAATGATAATGGGAACATATGATAATGTAACAATAATGGTAATGTGAACATATGATAATGTAACAAAAATGATAATGGGATCATATGATAATGTAACAATAATGATAATGGGAACATATGATAATGTAACAATAATGATAATGGGAACATATGATAATGTAACAATAATGATAATGGGAACATATGATAATGTAACAATAATGATAATGGGAACATATGATAATGTAACAATAATGATAATGGGAACATATGATAATGTAACAATAATGATAATGGGAACATATGATAATGTAACAATAATGATAGTGGGAACATTTTGTTCCCGAAATTAGTCGTGTTCAAAAGACAATTGGATTGAAGACAGAAGAAGACAGGTATTGTAAACTTATAATTTTGTTTTAGGATTTTATTTATTTTCTTTTGATGTAACAAAGAAATCCTGTTAGTTAAAGCAAAGTTGCGCCGTAGTCTCATAAACATGAAGCACTTGGATGTAGTACACTGTTGCTCGGGACAGCGTAGAGCGATGTCTAGCTACACTCAAGAAGGCCCGACATAACAGTAGACTCGATTCTCACGGTCAGACTCTTCATCGTCCCTTTTTCGGCAAACTACTTTACGAACATTTAAGTTAGTCTCCAGAAATCACCGCTAGAGATCGCGTTAAAAGTAGGCCAACAGACGACACTGTTTTATCATTTTTCGTTTTTAGGTGTCAATGTGTGTGTCGTGTTTTATATTTCTAATGACGAGTCCATAACGGAGAGAACGTCTCAGCAGGAACACTTGATGCCGTTCAGGCAAAACATGTAGTGGACAAACCTATGTGTGAATTGTGATAATATGTAAGTTAATTGGTCTAAATACACAGTTCGGGTTTAAAAGAACGGATTTTATTAGTACTTTTATTGCAACTTTACACTACTTTTGCGGAAAACCGAACAACTTGTAATCTGTACAGTGTTCGACCCCAATTAGTTGAGATTACCGGGACTCTGGTGTACTGTAATGCTGATTGGCAACTCCAGGATAGGAACCGACGACATCGCAGACTCAGGGTTAGGAGTCCTTCACGCTAACAACTACGGCACCGACTCCGTGAACTGTGTTGTGTTTGTGTTTTTATTTTATGTCAAGTCAATTCAAAATCAGATTTATTCCAAAAAATAAATAAAATATGGTACAAATAAACTGTACACATTTTTCAGGTATTATGTCAGATATAAACAAATTAAAAAAAGCTTTACCTAGACATATTAAGAAAATAATAAATAAGAAAAAATAATAAATAAAAATAAGAAAATAATAAAAGTGTGTAAATGTTTCTGTTTACCAGTCTGTATTTTTATTTTACGACTATGTCTTTATTTTATGAACTCCCTGAAATATACAGTTTCAGTTTTCCAAAAACATGTTCAGGAATTGTATTTAAAATTTCTTAAAAGTAGTATTCATTAGAAACCTAATCAAATGGAAGAAAGTTGTGAAGTATTACTACTTTCGATACAGTATAAACTCAAACCTGACCCAAATATCAAAAACCTCTGAAACTGTACAGAGCGTGTAACCTGATATTGTATTCTACCCAAATATTTTTATAATTTACCACGTTTTGGTAGATAACACGAAAATATTTATAATAAATGTAGAAATAGAAAATTTTATTATTCACTGAAGTTTTGTCAGATTATTTGTTCCAGATAATAATTGTATGGTACTAAATTTCAAACCTCCCCCCCCCCAAAAAAAGTTTGAAGAACGGCCGTCTAACATTCATTTAATGGTCACACACTCTTGTTACAGATATACTGTGATCGCTTTCCTCAGCCCATGGTTATGGGGAGGGGGAGGTGGGTTAGGAGGTAAAATTTGTTATTCAAACGGACTCCAAAATTTCCCCACTAAAGCGAGGCCGTGCGTAAAACATCAACTAATAAATTTAAACTCATGTTCTTAGTACGTAGTTGCTTACACCCAAAGATGGCTCACAACCAAAAGTTCAAGGTTCTAGGTCAAGTCGTTTGGTAAGTGCGATAAACGTGTTAGTGTGAGAGTGATATTACACTCGTATACAGTAGATTGGTTCATTGTGGACTACAGCTGAAGTACTAGTGTCGGAGTGTGCACGTTTACTACGGGCGGGGGTGCTGGGGCGGCGGGTAGGGGTTGGGGGTGGTGTTTGTGGGCGGTTATAATCTCGTGTTCGAGTCTTACCTTCCCTCCCACCACCCATCGAGTCGTATCGATTTTTAAACTAGCCCGACTCAACTCTTTGTAGGCCCATTGCTAAATCAACGTCCCATTTCACTTGCTCGATTCTCGATGTTCCAGTTCCACGATTTCAGGGACTTAGCTAGGATTTTGAACTAGCCCAACACACCTGTTTGAGACCCGTTACTGAATCAACGTCAAGTTTCACTTACTCGATTCTTGATGTTCCAGGTCCACGATTTCAGGGACTTAGCTAGGATTTTGAACTAGCCCAACACACCTGTTTGAGACCCGTTACTGAATCAACGTCAAGTTTCACTTACTCGATTCCTGATGTTGCAGTTCCACGATTTCTTAGACGCAGTTAGGATATTTTGTATTGAGTATTCCGATACACTAATCCGAGACCCATGGCTGAATCAATGTCCTATTTCACTTGCCTGATCCCTGATGTTCCAGCTCCACAATTTCAGGGACGCAGTTAGGATATTTGAACTACCCATCCCGACAAAACTGTTTGGAGACTCATAGGTCAATCAACGTCAAATTTCACTTGCCTGATTCCCTATGTTCCAGTTCCACAATTGCATATGATTTATTAACTAACCCAAAACACCTGTTTGGAGATCCATGGCTGAATCAATGTCCTATTTCACTTGCCCGATTCCTGATCTTCCAGTTCATCGATTTCAGGGACGAAGTTAGGATATTTGAACTATCCAGACAAAACTGTTTGGAGACTCATAGTTGAATCAACGTAAATTTCATATGCTCGATCCAGATATTCCAGTTCCACGACTTGAGAGACGTGTAGGTATTTTTGAAATTGCCCGACTCAACTGTTCGTAGGCCCATTACTGTATCAACGTCCCATTTCATTCCCTTGGTTCCCAATTTAATTTCTGTTATTTTTACAATTCCGTATCATAATTGGAAATGCGTTTTTTAGTATAACATAGTAAATAGAACACTTAAAATATTAATTAGTAAAGTTTTCCACTTTCTACTTTATTTTCCTTCTATTCATTATGAAGCTCCCACTCTTTCCATGAAAATGAACTAAACTTGAAAGCTTTATATCTATTCACCCTATCTGCTATCTGCATAGAAACTTCGTCCGTGCCATCCTTATATCGTAGCGGTTGCTACAACATGAATTAGCATCGATTAGTAATATATGTTAGTCGGTGGCTCTGTTGGTAGCGTGTCGGACTCCAAACCTGATGGCCCCAGTTTAGGTTCCGGGGTTTACAATTACTTTTTACCATCAAATTGAAGGAAATTCATAGAGTATAAATCAGCGAAAATAATTTGATATACTTTATACTGTAGAAGTATGATTACCCTCTACAGTATTAACCAGATCGCGATGACACATGAACACTCTCCCCCCCCGCCCACTACTCCCTCCCCCTTGCCCTTTTCTCGTCTCCTTGTAGCACGCCCACGCACGCATTCCTTGTCGTTAACATTCTAACATATAAGACCATATGATAAAACTGTCCTTATCTCTTGATTAAGATCAAGTCTTGTCAGCTGTAATTCACAAAAGACTCCACAAAAGAGACCTGTAGCTAAGTTGAGGTTACTTAATATGAAATGTTTAAAATAAATCTTACGTAGTTTTGTTACGGATTGCAATAACAGTGTGAAGTTGCTAACATTTTAATAAACAATTTAAATATAAAGGCATATTTGCTTCACGGTGGTCGTAAAAAGACATTTGTGGTATTAAAATAACGTTATCTAGTAAAATGAAAATTTTAACTTTTTTACTTTTATTATAAAACCAAAACTTTGTTAATAACAACAATTACAACGTTTAATTGCGTAAAAATATTATTTTTATGATTTAAATTTATTAAATTTAAACATTGCATCGGTATAAGTTATTACAAAATAAACACTTCATTTATTTCCAAAAAGGTTCTTAGGTATATCCACAAAGGTTTTTATTTAAAAAAAATCAATTTTCCAATCGGAACTGTCAAACACTTTTACTGAATTCGATATTATAATAATTCATAATTCATTGTGGATTGTAAATTTTAATGTGGTTGAACAAGACGATGTGTCTATAATATGTTGTGTGTGGTGAGATAATGTAAGAGTAATTTGATGTGTCCCTTGTGATATAATTTGACAACGAAATTAAAAAAAACTAAATTCTTTGTGAAAACTGTTAAACACTCTATAGATAAAAGGTCATGTAAAGTACAGTAGGTGATTTTTTAATATGGAGCACTCGATACGATTGGATTGATATCTGAAATTTCTCTCCCTGTCTTCTACTATAGAATGAAGATTAGGAGGATGGTAGGAAGAAATTTATACAAGTATAAGACAATGGTAGGAGGAAATTCGTGAGACAATAAAACGATAGCAGATAGAAGATAAGAGGTAAGAGATAGATTGATAAGAGGATAAGAGGATGGCAGGAAAAAAATAATTAGAAAATTGGACGATGGGAGGAAGAAATTTATAAAAAGATAAGGGGATGTAATGTAATGTAAGGGGATGAGAGGAAGTGATTCTTAAGAAGATGATAAGATAGAAATAATATTTGAGGATAGTGGATGGAGTTAATACTCATAAACATGAAATACAATAATGGACCAGTGTCGCATGGCGATGTTCATCTGCAGTTCTAGACCGGTAACCAACGCGTCTTCAAATTATATGCCGATGATGACCGGTTCCTAATCAAGCTCTATATTCTAGGAATCCCGATCTGAACGGGGTATTTTCAGGTCTGATAAAGATATTGTATTTAGGATCACAAGAATCTGATCGTTCTTGCCCGTCTGCGAAATACTGCGCTGAGGTTTGTACGTATATGGTCTGAAAATAATTTAATCATATCAGCGAGTATCAATCAAATGCCAGGCTGATGTCAATCGGTAATGACCAGCCGTCATCTTCAGTTATACACAATAAAATTTCTTCCGTCCTAAAAACATAATTATGCACGATAGTTTTGTATTTAATAAATAAATTAATAATAGAAGCAATAAGGGAAGACAGACATTTGGATGACCACTTGGAGTTTCAAATTAGCCTTGGACGAAACGTGAGATTGGAAAGGAACCTTTTACATTCTATGGACCAAAAGTGTACAATGCTCCCTGATATCAAACATTTTGATCAAATTAATCGAATTTCTTAAAAATATGCTGCAACAACTTCAAATATAATTGCATGTTTGAAATATGGTCCAAAGAATTTATCACCACCCACATGTTTGTAAAAATAATAGTTAAAAACTTACACTCTTTGTAAATGTAAAAAAAGTTATTATTTTTTACAAAACAATAATTTTATAAAATGTTTGACTATCACCATGAAAACCGTCTTGTAAAACTTAACTAATTAGTATTTTTAATCATTAGTCTCCTTGCAGTTCCAGAGAAAAGTTACTGTCCGTGGTAAACGCAGAAGGTGCGTTGTCTGAGAGCGCCCCATGTTATTCTAACGGAGAAACCCACTCTTAAATGCTCTGTAAATGTCGTATAACCGGCGGGGGAGGAGAGTTATGTCCTAAAAAAGTAAAAACCATTTTTAACGATTGTAAGTTTAATAAATTAGATGATTATTGTAGAAACAAAAAAGAATATGTAGTTCAATTAACGGTTGTAGTGTTTTTATTTACTTAATGGAGAAAGTATGTGTCAGTCGACTGACACTTTTAAATTTCAAAATAACCATTTTATATGTAATTCACACCAATTAACAGAAAAATAATTGGAGGCCGGGTAAAGACTAAATGATGGACGACATCCGGTATTTCCGTTTCAATTATTAAACCTTAATAACAAACTCGGGACTTAAAACAGATAATTAAACACTAAGCACCTTGCAAAAAGTGAGGGTTTTAATTTTTAAAACAGAAAATAAGATGAGCGACAGCGAGTTAGTACGTAAGTGCCCCAAGTCGTTGATGGGAGGGTGAGGAGGGGGGTGGGACCAAACAATGAGGGGTGGCGGAGGGTCGGACCCCTGGGCTAGACTGTACCTCGTGGCACGGACTGTACCCAGTCATGCCACTGCTGGCCCTCGGCCCTCGGCCCTCTACCGCTACCCTCTGCCAAACAATAATTGAACCTACACTATGCAGGGTGTTTCAGAACTGCTGAACTGAATCTGAAAAATATTATACAGAAAGATAATTACGTTTTGATGACTTTTATAAATCACTCTTATGGAGCTAAAACGAAATATTTCATTTGTAAGACAGGCTCTCAAAGAGTCCCGGTAATCCGAACAACGTGATGGGGAAAAAGGTTACTGAGTTTAAATTAAAAATGAAACAACGTAATCTCATTTGTAACATTTTAATCTACAGCATGGTTACACTAATATAATATTACCGCGTAGACGATGTTAATTATATACAATAACTTACTTTTTGGAACATAAGAATTCAATTATCGTCTTTTGGCGTAAAAAAGAAATCCTGTTGGCCAAGTTGCGCCATCGTCTCATAACAAATCATGAAGCACTCGGATTTAGAATTACACTGATGTTGAGATAGCGTAGCTACTACAATCACAGTACAACACAATTGATTCGATTCCCACGGTCCGACTTTTTATTTCTGTCGCTTTTCGGCGAACTACTTTTTGAACATTTGAGTACATCTCCAGTAATGACCGCGTTCGCGTAAAAGTAGGCCTACAGACAACCCTGTTTTTATTCAATGTTTTTTTTATGTGTCGTGTTTTATATTTCTAATAACGAGTCCATAACGGATAGATAGAACGTCTCTGCAGGAACACTTGATGCCGTTCAGGCAAACCATGTAATGGACAAACCTATATGTGAACTGTATTAGACGTAAGTTAATTGTTCTAAATACACAGTTCGGGTCTTAAATAATGGATTTTACTGGGACTGTACTTTTAATGCTACTTTACACTTGATTTCCGGATAATCCAAACAATTTAAAAATTACAAGGGCTCTGGTGTAATACTTTTCTGCATTTTAAGCTTTGCAGTGACCCTGACAGTGGTCTATTTCAGATTTTTTAATTTGGTGACATTTACAGTGCTACGCATTACAGAACCAGAAGGCAGATGGTTCATATTTCTACTATTTTGGCAAAAATTAATAAAATAAAATAAAATTAGTATAAGCTGGAGACCACTTTGTTACATGAGGAAATTTGTTTCTAAATTAATTTAATCCTTATTTTAAATATATTTCTAATTGGGTGAAGTATCATGACTGGGACGGTGGCGTCGTCCTGTAATCCAGCTACTTTGAGGTCACGAATTGTGGATAGTTGTGAGTAATGGTCGGTGGGTGTGGTGTTCTCTTGTGTAGATTAACGTCCGCACTATTGAATACTACGTTAATCCTCAAATACCATCCTCATTATTAGACCATTTTTAATTCAGAGGCAGTGGTTCGTTAAACGTTAAACTGTAGGTCTCTTAGATATGCCATTGACTGTTGGGCTATTAATTAACAGTATTGTCTAATGTTAGCCTTAGTCAGTAACAAGACTACAAGATCGCGCCACAATCATCCTACACTCATTTCTCATTCATACTTGGCTTAAAATACCTACCTTGTGGTACAGTCGCCATTTCAATTATCTTATCTTTTCGCTAATACGGGTTTGAGCATTCAGTATTATTTTGAACAATTCCAAATTTATGTACAAATCAACCTATGCTTATCTTTAAGATTTATATTACTCCCCATGGACCGTTCCACACAGGTGCCATCTGATTACCATTTATACAAAAAATATACATATGTACCAGTAATGATATATCAAATTTGGTAAAAACCTAACCCTTGAATGACCTTAAAAATTTGTGGAAAAATTGCCTTCTTACATAAATGCGTTCACAGTTTGTACGGTAGTACTTTTAATATGTTAATTTTAGTTTTCGATACAATATTGTATATAACTGTAAAAATACTTATTACTTAATCATAGGGTACTTAATCATATTAGGGTATATTAATTTTTTTGTAAAGTACTTCATGTAATAAAGCACAGTTTTCTTCTAGACACTTTTGTGTCTAGAAGACACCCATACCTTACCTTACCTTATCCCATCAATTAGTTTTTTAGGAATATATTAAGGAATCGTCGTTTACAATAGTAAACATTTTTTTCAGTTTGATTTACGAACAAGTTGAGTATCCGAAACACCTGCGATCGCTGTCAGTTTGGATGATTGAATTCTCTGTTATAGTCCAATCCTAATAGCTTAGATAGATCATTGAAATGGCGACCACACTACAAGGTAGGTACGGTATTTTAAACCAAGTATGAGTGAAGATTGAGTAAGATGATTGTGGCGCGATTTTGTAGTCTTGTTACTGACTAAGGCTGACATGTTCCTTAGACAGGGCAGTTAATTAATACAACAGCCGATAACAACTGATGGACCTACAGTTTAACGTGGAATCCGAAACACGGCCTCTGAATTACGAATTGGTCTAATTATAAGGATGGTCTTTGCGGATTATATAAATCTATGACGGTTTTCCATTAAAAGGCAGATGGACACCAGGATGTATATACATGGAAATGTTAGAATTTGATTGGCCTTAAAACACCCCTGCATGAAGTTGATGGCCTCAGCTTAAATATTTGAGGTTTGAATCACCAGGTATGTAATTATTGTGCAGCTTTATACAACCAGCGCTTAGATATGTTAAGATTCATTCCTCAGATATGATCTGGAATAGTCTGTTGGAGTGGACGCCTGGCTCACACCCGGGAGATCCGGGTTCGATTCCCGGTTCCAGAGAACAATTTTTTTTCACTGAATCAATCAATTTTACGGAATTTAATGTTGTTTTACTCAAAACGTAGATAGATAAGTATATTAAACAATTATTTTTCCATGATTATTATCTTATCCATGAATAACATATTAATTACGATTTAAAAAATAAAATTACTGGTTTACTATCAGATATAATAATTGCGTTATGTTTATAGTTTTTCTGGGAGTAAAGTAAAGAAATAAAAATGCTACTGTGGTTTTTGTAAACGAAATTAATTTTCAAAGTTGATAATTTAAAAATCCGTAACACTCATAAAACCCAAACTTCAATCATATTTACTTTAAAATACAAATTTGGTTGATAGTATCGGTGAATGGAAATGAAATATTTATTTACAGTAATGTGTTGTAATACATAATCTGGCAACTAAGAGACCTACAGTTTAACGTGGAATCCGAACCACGGCCTCTGAATTACGAATTAGTCTAATTATGGGGATAGTCTTTGTGGATTACCGTAGTATTCAATAGTGGGGATTTTAATCCACACAAGAGAACACTACACCCACCGACCATCACTCACAACTATCCACAATTCGTGACCTCCAAGTAGCTGGATTACAGGATGACGTAATCAAGTCAAAATTGTTCTTAAAGAATAAACTCCAAGATTGAAGACAGGGGTGTAGCAGACTTTTAATAGTAAATAGACACATGACTAATTCATATATTTGGTCGTTTTAAATAATATAGTGAATTCCCTCCATACCTTTACATTTAAAAAATATTTAATTTTTCTTGAGCGTACTTAAGTTTAAAGAATATTCTTGTTGTAATTTTGAATATTTCATATCGGACGGGTAGAAATTATTTATTTCCTATGACGAGTTTTTAAATAGATCCAAGTTTTAACAAAGATTTTATGCTTATCAGGATGCATAGGGGTATAATCCGGTTATAATTATACATATTATGCCTCAAATATTTTTAACCTCATATTGCTGTGTTGGTAATTTTACGTTTTACTTAACATTGAAGTCATTTTACGGCGAATTGTTACTAGGGTCAAAATTACTTCATGCTCAATACATACTAAACCTTAACACAGTTATAGATTACCAACTAAATAAGACAACTGTTCAAACATCGGATATGGAGTACAGTAACTGTCGTAAGAACAACTACGTATTGTTAAAATACCAAATTAGTAAACTATACTATAGTAAAAACCATATTAATTTAGATTTGATGGATAAAAAAAAGTTGAATTTTAAATATTATGGACAAAGAAATTATTTTTTTATTATATTATAACCAACTAAGTTTAACAGAAATTATTTGTTATCTTTATAAGTATAAAACAAATTAATTTTAAAATTATTTTATTATTTTTAAAAGTTTATAACACAAGAATTGATTTTATGGACGAAATTCATTTTTACTTATACGTTTTTATAAAACAATAAATTTTAACAAAAATCATTTGGTGGGATTATCTTGTATAACCGTTTTGATACAACTATGAAATTTTAACTAAATTCATTTTATTATTGTGGATGAACCGTTTTGATAACCAACAAGTGAAATTTTATGACAAAATTCATTTGGTGGATTATGCGGCCTTTGGATAAACTGTTTTGATAACAACGAAGTAAATTTTTATGGACAAGGAAATTCATTTGGTGGGATTCGGCCTTGTGGATAACCGTTTTGATAACAACGAAGTGAAATTTTATGGACAAAGAAATTCATTTGGTGGGTTAAACGGCCTTGTGGATTAACTGTTTTGATAACGGCAACGAAGTGAAATTTTATGGACAAGGAAATTCATTTGGTGGGATTATG
The DNA here is from genome assembly GCA_023375725.1 of Nephotettix cincticeps. NCBI lineage: Eukaryota > Metazoa > Arthropoda > Insecta > Hemiptera > Cicadellidae > Nephotettix > Nephotettix cincticeps. Next base: position 20,026,307 of record CM041784.1, read on the forward strand.
CGGCCTTGTGATAACCGTTTTGATAACGGCAACTAAGTGAAATGTTATGGACAAAGAAATTCATTTGGTGGGTTAAACGGCCTTGTGGATGAACTGTTTTGATAACGGCAACGAAGTGAAATTTTATGGACAAGGAAATTCATTTGGTGGGATTATGCGGCCTTGTGGATGAACCGTTTTGATAACGGCAACGAAGTGAAATTTTATGGACAAGGAAATTCATTTGGTGGGATTATGCGGCCTTGTGGATGAACCGTTTTGATAACGGCAACTAAGTGAAATTTTATGAACAAGGAAATTCATTTGGTGGGATTATGCGGCCTTGTGGATAAACTGTTTTGATAACGGCAACGAAGTGAAATTTTATGAACAAGGAAATTCATTTGGTGGGATTATGCGGCCTTGTGGATAAACTGTTTTGATAACGGCAACGAAGTGAAATTTTATGGACAAGGAAATTCATTTGGTGGGATTATGCGGCCTTGTGGATGAACCGTTTTGATAACGGCAACGAAGTGAAATTTTATGGACAAGGAAATTCATTTGGTGGGATTATGCGGCCTTGTGGATGAACCGTTTTGATAACGGCAACGAAGTGAAATTTTATGGACAAGGAAATTCATTTGGTGGGATTATGCGGCCTTGTGGATGAACCGTTTTGATAACGGCAACGAAGTGAAATTTTATGGACAAGGAAATTCATTTGGTGGGATTATGCGGCCTTGTGGATGAACCGTTTTGATAACGGCAACGAAGTGAATTTTTATGGACAAGGAAATTCATTTGGTGGGATTATGCGGCCTTGTGGATGAACCGTTTTGATAACGGCAACGAAGTGAAATTTTATGGACAAGGAAATTCATTTGGTGGGATTATGCGGCCTTGTGGATGAACCGTTTTGATAACGGCAACGAAGTGAAATTTTATGGACAAGGAAATTCATTTGGTGGGATTATGCGGCCTTGTGGATGAACCGTTTTGATAACGGCAACGAAGTGAAATGTTATGGAGAACAATCTACACTTCTTAGTATTATGCAGCTTTTTACAACTGTGGATGAGGTGTTAGTTATGTACTATATGGCGTTATTTTCGTTCATATACAACGTAGACGAATAGGCAATTCCTTGTTGATAGTGTATTTCTTTTAGGGGCTTTTTTAATTTTTGCTGCATTTCGGCGAGGGTTTTAAAAAATATTCCCACCAACTCTCAAAAATACATTTTTATGGTTAAACGCGTCAGATTGAATTGAGAAGTATTTTTTCCAAAACGTTTACTCTGATTTGGTGACACAAACTCCTGTGAATTTAAAATCAAGAAAAATCCCTAAATTCACGAATTCCCAGTATTTTATAGTAAATTTATATTTGTAAAAATTGATGAACAAATACTTTAATAGCTTATTAAGTCACAAATAGTTGTTTAGTAATGATAAGGGGAATGGCAAAAGTAAAAAACCATAAATTTTGAGGATAGTTTTTAAAATGGCTATGAATTTGTATTGCTTTATATTTTTAAGATGCTTTGAATTTGTGTAAATGTTAACTGTCCAAAGTAATATTATTATTTAACTGTAGTTACTTTAAAAACTCAACGCTTATTGTTAAATTAAAATGTGAGAGAAGACGAACTTTAAAAGTAGTACATAAACGATTTGCAAATGTTAACAGATTGTATAAAAACTTAAGGATTAATAATTTGTTAGTAGTATGGTCATTTGTATTGCGTTTTTATGTTTAACTGAAAAATACGACATTAATTCATTATTAAAATGAATGTATTTAACTGTATGTAAATAATTTCTGATCCGTTTTTAAGAATCTCTTATTGACTATAGTTACGTTGTTTATATAGAGGAGTAGCTGGTGACCGAGCTTTGCTCGGATAGAATAAGATATGTATTATAACTTGCATAAACTCTGAACAAAAATGTGACTTACCCCGGACTGGGACCGATCTACGAATCCTCCGCGCTAGCACTGAGCCACGGCGGCTGCTGACCGCAAGCATGACTGTCGTTTAAGGTGTTTTAGCCAATCTAGATTGTTTGAGCTGATCATATACTGTTTATTTATTCATACAGTTGTTACTATCCCATGATAAACTGATTGTGTTAGACACAAAATGAGGATTGAAAAGCAAAAGAGAAATTTAATTTACACCAATTGGTTTGTTACATTGGCTTCAAGCAATATTATGAATAGGTTTTCTATAAAAACAGGAAAGATTTTGGAAATACCTTTCTCTTCTTTTATTTCGCTCAGTTATTTCACCCTTTAGTTTTTACAAATTGCCTACTAGTTTGATAATCTTGCATTTATTACACGCATAAAATTAATATTTATGCAAAACCTCTATTCAAGTATTGTTCACCACCATCTTCAATCAACAACTATCAAACAGTTATAAACAGCTGTTTTGATTTGTATTGTTTACATTTGATTCTCCATAAGGTTAATGTTAATGTTTTATTTTTTTATTTTAAACTTAATATTACAAGAAAACAGGAATTTTCCTAGACATTTAGACCTATCTAGAACTTATTTTCTACTCGGAAATTAGTTATTTCCAAAATTTAAATAAATTCGTTAGAGCCGTTTTCGCGATCCTCGTGCAAATTTGTACATATATACACCATATATACAAACTTTATATACAAACCTGTATAAGGCATATACAAACCTTGCTCGTATTATAGTATTGGATTATAGGTGGTTTTATTGTCATACAAAATAAATATTATCTGAATGTAAAGAATACTAGGGAGTACAGGGCCTTAATCATTAGGAAAGATTTCATATCTCTAAAATTGTGTTTTCGAAAACCCCAGCTTTTGCCCAAATTTCCGGTACAAGGAATTTTCCTAATTTAGAAGTTCCCTAACTCTGGGAATTCACCCGCTCGCACCACTAATCGGGTAGAAATTGAAATCAATTTCCATAATTTAGCCTATTTAATGTTATCTAGCATGATTAATCGAAATTATAAAATATTTCACTACAAAATACGGGCTGTCAGCTACTTAAGTTTAACTTCTTCGACCGTTAAAATGCTTTTGTTGAGTTCAGAGTTTTATATATATCGTACTTAGAACGGACGCCCTTTAGAAAATAAATGCTGAAAACTACATATTCAAAAATGTCCTTCACTTCTGTGTAACTTTAACCAGTGTATTTCATGCAAATTTTATATCGGCTAAGTATTTTTTGGTCAAATTAATTTTGAGTATTCAAATTTATTCTGTAGAATTTTGTTTGAACAGGTTCAGAGGCACAGTACCTTGTATAACAAAATGGTCTCCAGCATTTTTAATTTTAATATTTTAATGTCGTAAAAGTAGTATAATTTAGTCACAGGGTATTACCGATCTTCTGGTATTCAAAGAAAATGACTATTATCAGTGATGAGGTTAAAACAGAGCAAAACAAACCACAAGAGAGAAGAAGGTGAATTCTGATAAACATCAAGCAGATAAAAAGTCATGTGGGATACTTTAAGACTTATTATTTACAATTATTTACAAATATGTCGCCTTTCTCTTTTTTATATTCATGCCTTTGTGTATATAGACATATATTAAGTTTTGCCCTTTTAAAAGTCCACATGACGATACATTTAGCCACGCATACAATTAAAAGATAAATGCATGCAGTTGCACTTTCCATTGTTTTGTCAGGAAAAAATGTTGGAGATAAAATTTGTATTATTTCAAAATCTGTTACGTATATTTTTAATTACTACACGTCGTGTAAGATTTTTCCCGGAAGTTCGAATTCCCCAGGGTTTATAAAATCTTAGTCTCTCTCTTGTATAAGCAATCAGGTATTGTTATTGTTTACCCAAAACATCTTATTAACTAATATGAGGGTTGTGCACAACACTAACGCTAAGGCCATGCATTTTTACTTCAACATCGCTCAACGAAAACTTGAAAGTGATATTGACGTGCAATAAGGCTCAATACGGCAATATCATGAACAAAACTCAACTCGATGTTGTATTATAAATAATTATAGATCACAACCGCCACAGTGCCGATACGGAAACAATCTACACTCAGATATAAACACTGCAGTGATACATTCACTGCAACAAAAACTCTGCAAATTCGTTAAAAAAACATTTACCCACACTCTACGGTCAAAATTTTTAGGAAGTTCAATACTAAAACATTTGTTATGATGAAAGGTTTTTTTTTAAATGTACATCGATAGAGTATTAAGTAATTATTCTTCTAGAACTGTTATTGGCTTACAACTATAAATTGATCTATTAGTTTTGTTTCAGATGTAATTTTCACATGATGTTTTCAGAGGCTTTATTTTTTATCAGTGTGTGTGTTGTTGACCGGATACCATGTGTGAATTGTGTTATGTGTGATTTTAATCTTTCTACTTAACTTCGACATTTTATTCATTTCCCGGAGCAATAAGGTGCAAAACATGCAGAGACTACAAATGATAGAGGAGTGACTGAAACTGTATGACACCTGTGACCTAATAGACTATTCGTAGATAATTCATGCTTGGGATATTTCCCAAGCATATCGTCAGATAATTAACACATATTTGAGTGTAATTAAAACTAATCAAACGGATCCGATTATCAGATATCATAGAAATAAGGGAAATATTCTTTGCATTCTAATTGACCATTTTTAAATTATTAAACATTAGTCTATAAGAATGCAATGCGAAATAAGGGATGGTCGGTGGAGGAGTGGTAGTGAGTCGTAGTGGCGGGAACTGGGTTAATGAATCACAGATCAATAGAGAGCACGTGCGACGTACGTACCTGCCAGGCGGAGAGCAGACATCCGCTGGAACTCCGGCTCCTGCAGCCACTTCCACATCCTCCTGAACGTCTCTCGGCCCGACTTGAGCTTGGACCAAGGCTTGGGGTTGCGCAGCAGGTCGCTGAGGGTGCCCTGGGACCGGCAGAGGACTCGCTGCGCGAAGATGGCCTGCGGGATGCTGTACCGCTTCAGTTCGGCGGATATCCTCTGGGCGAGCTCTTTGGTGTTGATCTCCTCCAGTTCGCCGGCCTGCCCCGCTCCCTGGCCACCCATCGTGTTGACGGGGGACACGTTCCGCAGCGTGAGGGTCGCCGTCGGCTGGGAGGTGAGCTTGGGCGGCGACGGAGTGGCCACCACCACGGCCTCCCGCTGCATCTGCTGAGTGACGATGGTAGGCGGAGAATGGTGCGGGCCCGGCGACGGAGAGACGACCACGCCGACCGCGTGTGGCGTTATCGTGGTCAGCCCGTTTATGGTCGTGGCCCCGCCGAAGTTGGTCACTATCGTGTTGGGAGGTGAGTGCAGTGATCCGGAGGGAGGACTCAGCGTCGGACTCTGGGAGGCCCCGAGGTTCCTACCCACGGGGTTGTAAGGGGAGTCGTAGCTGTTGGGCGAGATGCTCTTCTGCGGCGAATTGAGCCCGTTCTGGCTGTAGGAGGAGTGCGGACTGAGAGGCGAGTGCTGGGCCATGCCGAGCACGTTGTTGGGCGAGTAGTGGTGTGGCGGCGACATGCCCATGCTGTACGGCGAGTTGACGCCCATGCCCAACCCGATGTTGTTCAGCCCGTTGTTCTGCATGACGGTGAAGGAGCCGGACACGTTGCCCGCGTGGCCGTACGCGAACTTGTCGCTGACCGTGCTGATGGGAGGTAGTGGCTGCAGAGGCGTCAGCGTCGCGTACGAGCTGCTGGGGCTGAAGCCCGGAGGCGACATCCTGCCGTTGACCGACGTCAGTGTCTGGTAGGTGGGCTCCGGCTGCAGCGACCGGAAGTCCGTAGCGTCTATCATACTCGTGGGCGAGATCTTGCCGGGGCTGAGCAGTTCCGAGTCATGCGAGTCGTCGTGCGGGTGAACGATCACCGACAACTCCTGCTTGGCGTCGACCTCCTCCTCGTTCTCCTCCTTCACCTCCGAGACTGACACTGACAGCTCACCGTCGTGCGCGTCCGCTACCGCCGCCGCCGCCGCCGCCGCATCGACCAGCGATCGAGCCTCCTCCATCATCGCACATAGAGCCCGCCGTTCCGAGGGGTTCGTCGCGCGTTCCACCGCGGTGCCACACGTCACACCGTCACACCGTCACTCGTCCGTACTCCGCGCACTCCGACACACACTTTTACCGAGTTTTACACTATCAGAAATGCGGAATCGATGAATTTTCGAGCGTTCGTCGGAGATCCATGTTGTCGTGAGGGCGCACAACCAGACCGCGGCTCGTCCAATCAATAGAAGCGAGTTGCGCTGTGCGGGGCCAGGTGAGGGGCAGCTGGGGGGAGGTGGGGTGATGGTGGGGTGGTGGAGCGCCGGTGGTGGTGGTGGTGGTGTAGTGGCACAACTGTCACTGCTCTGCCGCGCGGCGCCCAGCGCCCTACACTGCCGCTGCCGCTGCCGCTGCCGCTAGCCTCTAGCCTCTAGCCTCTAGCCTCTAGCCGCTGGTGCTGCCTCGCGGACAGGTGATCCTGCATTACCTGCAACACAACTCCCACTGTACCGCAATACCCTGTATACTGTACATTGTACACACACCGGACCCGACCGTACTACTAACACTGTTTGAACGGTCGGTCCTTTAATTTAGTTATTTAAATACAAATTATTAAACTTTTTCGGTCAAAAATTGTGTAGGTAAATGATTTTACATTTTCTACATAACTTAAAACAAAGATACAATCATTACAAGCTTTTCACTATATCATATTAACAATAAAAACAAATCAGTAACATTCTAAAACTTATAAAGTTTAGAAACCTAAAACTAATATTGTCTTAAAATAAAAGTTAAAATTAGAACAAGGATACCAATAAAAATACCACGAATATGAGAATAGACTACATGTTATAAGATATAATTTATATACCGATAAAAGTTAATTTATATTTTACGTATAATACATAAATAATATATAGCAGATACTCTTTTTTCTGGATGATAGTTGTCATTGTGTTCTCGTTTAAATATGTACCTAGAGTGATAAAAAACACTTTTTGCTATAGGTACTTAAAATTGATAAAAGCTTAAGAACATACATTATATCCAAGAAACATATTATGGTCAAGAAATTTCCGCTTCAAAAACGTCAAACAAAATTCGGAAGAATAACTGATTAGAGATAACTAAGTGATATATCATAAAAGTTACCCATCACTGAACGTACAATATTGTAAGCTTATAAAAGTAAATTTGCGTAAATCAAAGCCGGTCTTTATTACAAATTAATATTATGAATACATATTTTTTATATTTTCTTCCGTTTTAACCTAAAATAAAGTTCTTACAATTATTCGTTCTGTACTTAGTCTGTTTATAGCTAGTATGTGGTAATAACTTTGAACAGACTTAAATTTCCTTATGGTATTACCTACTTCAGTGACTTTTGGTGTTCATCTCTCCGCCAGGCAGCGAAACAGCGGCTTCTACAGCTGCTAGATGCTCCAGAATCACTAATAAAACAAAACAATAAACATTATAACTTGACCCTTTCCCTCAATTCCTATTCAAATATCTCCAGCATTCCATTTTTTAAATAATTTATTTGACTTTGTATTTTAATGTTTAAAGGTCAACAGAAAACGGAAATTTTGAGATACACGATTCAAAAATTATATTTTCACAAAACAATTTGAATATAACAAATGTAACATAAAATAAATGCATAGTATAATATGGAAATAAATCGAAAAATAATGAATATTCAAACCAAGAATATTATTAGAGATTAATTTAAAACAATTTTTAGAAAATATGGAAGTATTTATTTTATTTAATTAATGTATCAATTTATAAAAATGTATAAATAAATTAATTTTAAGTTAATGCTATTTTTATGGTTTATATTAGATGTTTTTCCACAAAACTTGTTTTGTTAAATTTAGTTTGCAGTTTATTTTTTAAATGTCAACAATTTAAAACAAAATTTTTGTTTTGATATTGTTTGAGTGTCAATTTTTAAATGATTTTTACAGTTAAAATTTAAATTACGGAGGATGTAAACCAAATATACTATTCATACTTATCATTTATTACACTTTTGGGTAACCAACTAAAATCAATTAAAATAGTTTGTTTATAGACTATTTTATGAATATAACACAGACCATAAAGGATTGCCATTCGTATCTAAGAGTAATTACTTCAGAATTTAATAGGTTATGTAATTTTTATACGATGTAGCAAGAAATATGATGAATTATAAAAAACTCTGTAGAACTGGATCTAATGAGTATTCCATAAGCAACATTATCTGGAATAATGATCAAATGTGAAAAAAGTCAACAAACGTGTAAATAGAAGCAATACTTTTGTAAAATGTCCGCTTACAAATCTTTAAAAACGGTAGGAGTTATCTAAGTGATATAATTCATATTATATTTTTAAAATATAACTCAGATTAAATTTCACCTATTTATGACCACACCTAAAGATATAAGATGTTTTTGAAACAGATTGCAACGATCAAAATACTATCCTAGATATTTAACGCCTGACATTTCTAATGAAAAACCAATTAATTGTCAAAATTTGAAAGATAATCATAATCGACCAATAAGTAAGTCAAATCAAATATTTTATTCCAGAAAATAGAACATACCTATAAAAATATACAACAATGTAATTAATTAAATCTGGAAGACCCCAGATAGGCATAAGCCTGTGTGTTCAATACAACAATACAACAACGTAAGTTCAATGTTCAATGTTCAATGTAAGTTCAAGTTCAACAAAGACACATGTTTTTCAAGTAACAACTTTGAACACCCTATGACAAATAAAAAGCCCACCTCCAATTACTTGGGGATTTTTCGTGGCCCTATTTTTAGGGCTTAATTGAGTTGTTACTAATGGGTACGTCAAAAACAAAAAAATGAAAACAAATCGCAATGTTTTTATAATTTTACATATCATGAATCGTTTTACACCTTAAGTATGTAAAATGATAGTAGGCCTACGTGGTTTGTTTGTTTGGATTTTCTCTCAGTAGCAACGCCTTCTATTCTACGACTATTGACTTCGTAGTAGTGTAGTTAAATCGTATTTAGTAAAAAAATTGGTTGTATTATTATTTGTTCATATTAGCTTGGCTTGAAATTTAATTTAGTTCAGCTTCAGAGGAAAAACGACAGCTTATCGATAATAAGACCCAACAATAGAGAATACGTGCAGTTGAGTACAATACGTCATAACAATACAATACGTGAAGTACAGTACAATTCGACACACCAATGCAATACGTGCAGAACAGTACAATAAGTCATAAAAATACAATACGTGCAGTACAGTTTAATACGTCATAAAAATACAATACGTGCAGTATTGTACAATACGACACAACAATACAATACATCATAACAATACGGCTTTGTTTTACAAGGCTGGCTCAAGATATATTCAAAATGACTGTAATATAATCGAAATACCCTCAGATGCAGATTTAGCAGTAACTTCAAGATAATGAGCCCTAAAACTTAATATATTACTTAACTTTACTAGAAACATAATTTTTTCGAGTCCGTTAAAATATGAAGATGTGAAATGTATTTTTACAAATAAATAATGATACATTTTTTTAGATATCGTGCAATTAATAGAAATAAAAAACCCTGGGATTATTTTTAGATTATAAATATAATTAAAAAGGTCATACAAGCCACTTAAAGAGGGTGTAATGGTTACAGTTTTCAAGTTATACAGCTCGATCAGACTCCTTCAACTCATGAACAAACTCAGATCCGATTATTATTCTGTAAATACTACGGATAAACTTTGTAATGATTTGTATATAATGAATGTCTACATTGGTTTTAATTTATAATTTAGTGATTTTAGTAGTGGATTTTCTAAAACATTAATTACAATGATCATTCTCAGTCATCAATTGTATACTATTATTTTATTCTGTAAATTTTATTCAATTTTAAACAGTATTTTTGACTTGGCTATTTATTTGGAAAATAACGATCACTTAAAAGTTGTATGTGATTTTAAAAAGGGTGAAAAAGCAAATTTATGATGATTTAAGCTAAAGTTATGGTAATCAAAATTTAATGTAAAACCTCTATGGTAAAAGTGGTTTGCAGCCAATATTTTTATATTAATTTACAAACTTTAACTCTTTTAACTGTCATAGATACGTCTTTTGTGATGTAAATTTTTACTTTTCCACCCCTCAATTGAAATATTCACAATTTAATAGAGGCTGATATTGAAAATACCCCCGTCACAGCAGTACTTCGTACTCAGTGAATTTCCAGATCAATAATATAATAATAATAAATAATGATATATGACAAGTTTTATGAATATATGTAGATAAATATGAGATTATTTGCCTATTCTCGATGAGATTAACATGGGAAAGAGTATGCAGGTTTGCTGATGTGAGGAACATTGAAAGTAGGCATTTATAGCATAATAAATTTTTTATTTTGACCATTTATACCAAGTTTTATAAACATATGTCCATAAATAAAGGAGTTTGCCTATTCTTTATATGATTAACATGGGAAAGGAGTATGCAGGTTAGCTGCCATGATAAACACATAAACTATGATTTTTAAGCATCTGAAGCATAAGATCTTAAGCACGTGAAAGTAAACACCAAGTTTAATCTAAAAATATTGATTGATAAGTAAAATATTAATTTTTCTTTATCCTCCATAAGATTAACATTAAACCGTTGGAGATAGAGCAAAGCTTTAAGGAACTAAATTGTGTAGTTTTTAAGCTGATGCTAACGGTGAAAGATGAAATTTGAGAATTTTTGTGTACACAACTCCCCTAAACTACCCGTTCCGATTGACCGATATGTCTCGTTTACGAACTCGATGGAGCAAATGTAGGAATACACGACTCAAATTTATATCAATCAATCAAATTTTTATTTATATCAAATTTGATCTCGATCAGACCATTTTTACTAGAGTTATCGTGTTCACAGACACATATATACAACTTAAAGACGTAAAATAACATGGTCCCGGGCTTAAGTCTTGCCATGAAACCTACAGTAATAGCTTCTTTCCTATGGGAAATTCGCCAAAATTAAATCACCCCCAGTAGCCATTTATTTAGGAGTAAATGCCCATACTCCAAAACATCGTTTGGGCAATTATTCTAACATTTACCTAATACTACTAAAATATTACAATAAAAATGCTCCTGAATCTTATCAAGTGTACCTTTAAAGTTAAAGGGGCTAAAGTTGTAAAGGGGCTAAAGTTTTTACTACCATCTTTATTTCACCATAACTTTTGATTAAATTATCATATGAAGGATAAATTTGACGTTTCATTTTTGTCCTCTTGAAAAATATAAACTTCCCCCAACAACCCCTATTTAAGATTGGTTTGATACTACTGTACTATTCCAATCAGTATTTTGGGTAATGTCTGAGATTCGAGCCTAAGTTCATTTTAAAATGAATAGTAATAAACAATTTGAGGGGAGTCCAAGAAGAAAAAATGATTGTATTTACTTCATTACGGAAAATAAGTTAGATCATGGATATGTCTAAAGGGAATGTTTTCAGTTCATCTAAACAGCTGTTCTTATGACCATATGATGGCAATTCAGTTGCACTTATTACGTTCCATATATTTACTATCCAAATATATTATGGTGAGACTTGGACAGAGGACCATCCAGATAGACAACTCTCACATCATCCTTACTGGCTGCAGTGCTCTCAATAAGGTAGGCTGAGCCACCGGTTTGGTTTCCTTCTGTAATAAAATCTGGGATCTCAGTCAGTAACTATTGTTGATTAGAATAATTAGAATGTATCCTGCTAGTATATGTTAACTTAGGCTTAGTTGTACTTGCCACCAGAAAGTAAAATGACCACTCACATCATCTTAATAAAATGTTTTATTTATCATGTCTGTAAAATGACCCAATAAACATTTATGTTTAAATTTAGATTACCAATTAAATTGGAAAGTTCATGTTAATAGCCTAAAAGAAAAACTTTAATATATACTTATTTTACTACTTGAAATCTTTATGTAATTCTAATGTTCTCAGAACTGTGTATTATGCATTTATCAACTCGAAATTAGAGTATGGCCTCAAAATATGGGGAAGGTCATATTTCCCAACCTTGAAACCATTAATGCTTATTCAAAAACATTTTATAAGACTTATATAAAAAACCCGTTTAGCACATACAGAGCCACTATTTAAGGATCTCAATGTTTTACCTCTCAGGTGCTTATATGTTTTTAAAATGTTATGGGTTTTTTATGTAAAAGTGGTGACAGACTCAACTACAATAGGCCTAGGGAGAACCTTAGAAATAGATTCTATGTTGCAATGCCTAAACCGAATCTTACCATATACATAAAGTTTTTTTCTTTTTTGGCACCAACTTTTTCCAACCAATTACCAGAAAACTTTAAAGAAATCAATGAACATCGTTTCCGTAAATTGATAATAACTTATTTGTTGAATCATAATAATATAGAAAGTTTTTTCACTAAAGTTAGATAGAAGTACATGGATAGGTGAGTCTGTCTTTTTTTCCTAGTTGTGTAATAGGTTACTTTTATTATGTCTTAGAATTTAATAAGGGAATATTCTTGATCTATAACTACTGTTAAGATTGTTGTATGTTATTAATCAGACCGGTCGACCTTAAACCTACCACTCGAGCGGACAGTGTAGTGTTTTTGTACAGGTTTCAACCTCGGGACCAACATTTATTGATCCTTTTTTAGTTTGTACTCCATATTTTTATAGTTTTAGTTTGTCTTAGTTTTTTATGATAAAACTGTAATCATTTTTATGTATTATGTATTGTTTTTAATGGATCAATAAAGATTTCATTTCATTTAACTACAAAAAAACAAAGTTGGGAAGAGAAGATGCGCCACTAGAGCGGTGTATTTTACACCTTAGTCTCCTTATATACACGGCGTTGGGCGTCGAAAGACGTAATGATAATACATTGGCATAAATTTACTGTCTATTATTGCATATCCAGCGTGATGAGTAGGGGAGGTGACGCGCGTCGAAATGACGGTCGCCCGACGACCGTCATTTCGACGCGCGGCAACGCCGTGCATAAATAGCTCCATATACCGCAATGTTATTAAGGAAAATTTTCAACGAGCGCCCGACGTGCGTACTCGAACTATCGACGTCATGTTTTTAGAGGACGGTCGCCCGACGACCGTCGGACGTTGTGCATAAATAGACACATTTACGCCAATGCATTTTCATTACGACCGTCTTTCGACGCCTGACGCCGTGCATAAAAGGGGCCTAAGCTGACTGTGGAATTATTCTCAGTTAAAACATGTCAATAAATATTTCATTTGGTTTTATTGAAGGTCTAGTATAAGCTGTGAGGTCTAAGCCACAATCTATATGTTATTATATTCGTTGACAATAAATTTTGTAACATGAAAATGTCAACAAATGATATATGCAATAAAAGATGTATGACTTATGACTGTTATTTTATTGTATTTATTGCTTTGTTATTTTTTGCACTGATGTCACGTTATTATACAGTAAAATTTATCGATTTCGAAAAGGTTAAAAAAACCCAATAAGACTCATAAAACTCAAAATATTTTTACATTCGACACTTCTGATCGTTGTTAAAACCGCTGGGAATTCCAACCATGAAAGAATTTAATCTTTGGCCAATTTGCGATCCTGGCATTTCTGAATTTCTTCTGCTCAATCAACAACTTTGGATCTATATTAGTCTGTATCGAGAAATGTTTAATTCTGTCGGAAATATGTGTTATTGGAAATCGAGCAGATTTAAAATCACTCTCGATTTTCTTCGATGCAAAAGAGTTTGATTATGGATTGTTTGAAATGTTATTATTGTTCCAAAGGTTAACATTACGTATCTTAGACAATCTTTCATCCATTTGAACTTGGAAATAGAGTTGTATCAATCATGTAGCCTATAGTCACAATTATTTAAAAATAACATGTTCATAAAAACCCTTTCATTCTTTCAAATGTTACTTTTTAAAGTTGTAACTGTAATCTAATATTCGTATAGTAATATTAGTCTTTTATTTATTTTTTAATTCAAAATATTAAACATCATTGCCAAAATTAGCAAACTCTTACAAACAAGTACCAAAATCAATGTTTTTGCAGTTTAATTAAGATCGTAGCAAAGTTAATTGACTTCCTTGGTTGCAGAAATGTAGTTTTAAAGGCCCCTGCAGACGGAGACAGTAGTGGAGTCCAGTAGACGTAGTCATTAATGGCGGCCAGTAACTGTCCGCCTACTGTCTCTGTGTGATACGATACTGGACGCTTCAACTGACAGTAGCTACTGTCACAGCACATCTGTATGTTTCGAGTGACTCAAGGTAACTAGGGAACTTGCAAAACAAGACAGCGCTACTGGCCTAAACCTAAACCGTCCACACCGTGTCATTCCTTGCATAAACTGAAATTCCGAGTGGTGGGGAGCTCGCTAGGCGCAGCTCGTCCTCAGTCTACTCCCGGAGACAACTTAAATTCGGGCCAATTTTGAGGGCAGTTGGCCTGAAGTGTTCACATGAAGAATTTCATTCTAGGTCCTAGTCAGTTTTCTTCTAACAATGGTCTCACCAACTGTCATCATGTAAACCCGGCTTAATTGATTGCCCCCTGCCAATTGTCTCTTCAATGGAATCGTGTAAGCGTGGTTTAGTGTATTGGGCGACTGACATTGAACTTTGGCATCGATCACGGACAGAGGATCGACGGCCAACAACACGTTCGATGAACATTCCACAGATGAAACTTGTTGCAACGCCATCGTCAGGTAACAGCCGGTCAGTGACTGAATTCTTTCTCAATTCTTAATATATGAATATATTCATCCTTCGTTTCAGAGTATGAAATCTGACTGGCTGGTATGTCCAGTGGTTATAGTACCCGCTACATGTTCAGGATGTTCTGTTGTTGTGGCACAACAACAGAACAATTCGATCGACAACAAAATCTGAACACAATTTTGGGATCGTTCGACACTGGACCTAATTGTCTTTGTTCATTGTTAATTAATGGCCCTGGCAAATAACCCCCCCACCGGTAATACCATACCTTTTTTAGTGATGTGACCTTACACTTCAGTTCAAGTTTGGAAGACTTTGATTTTTTTTTATATTCTCGATTGTAATTACATTTGGCGTTCTCAGACAACGTACTGAGTTTACCATGGACGTTAAATTCAACTTTTCTCTGGAACCGTTAGTCGTAGACCAATAATTTTAAATACTAATTTGTTTAGTTTTTAATCTGGTTTTAATGGTGGTAGTCAAATTATACTTTACCTTAATTGTTTTCGCGAAAAATTTTAAAAATAGATTTTTTACATTTAAAACCCCATTACTTTTGAACCGTAATTTTTATAGACATGCGGGCGCTGTCTTAATGTTTAGTACTCTATGCACTACAAACTACTAAATTTTAATAAAAATGGTTAGAGCCATTTTTGAGAAATTTGTATTTTTAACGTTTTTAAGGATTTTTAGGGATGAACTACCCTTAAGAATCAAAAATTCTAAAAAATGAAAAATGCCTGGAGATACGGTGAATATAATTATATATTATACATATTATATATTACATATAGAATATGTATATATATATATATATATATTATACATACCAAATTGCATCTGAAACGGATCAACGGGATAGGCTGCTGTGGCTCTGCACACATCCAGAACACGCACGAACACATACACGGACAGACAGACATGGTATCGAAACCCACTTGTTTGGATTCAGGGGACCCCAAATCGGATGTATCCACACTCAACTCAAATTCGAAAATTTTAACGAAAACAATATTTTCTAGTTTATGAGTAAGTGGGAGAAAGTAAAATTATGTGATGCTTTATTGTTAATTTAGAGCAGTGGTTACCAAACATGGGTCGCAACCCATTGGTGGGTCACGGAAGGGTGGGTCACCACATGGGCCCAAAAATAAATTTTAATTTTAAATAGAGAAATCAATGGGCAGTGGAAAATGACTTGAATCTACTTTATATCTAAATGGTATTTTACTCTTTATATAATAAGAACCCAGTAGGCCTAGATATTTCATTAAATATGGTTTGTGTTGTATGTTTCCTGGTAAATTTAAAAAAATTGAGTTTTTACCGCTATTTTTTCATCCCATATATTTTTTTATTAGTCAAAATTTAGTATTGGATATATTTGATTGAAATCAAAGGAAACAATTAAAACGTGTGACATAATTTTAGTTTTATCAAGCTTTGAAGGGGATTACCTGGAGTTAGGAAATATCTAGTTTGTAGTGAGTCGTGGGTCAAACAAGTTTGGGAACTGATTTAGATGATTTGAAGGCCTGAGTCTTATCCCGACCCCCTGCGGGTGTACGTCAACCGACGCCTATTGTGGCACCGGAAGGAGAGTGAGTACAGTATAGTACTTCCTTTTTACAATGCCTCCAGTGCACGTACGAGAATAGGAGTAAAATAGAACGATGGGCTACAGTATGTAGGTGAGAACGGGCTCAGTCGGATAGTCAAACAAATTCAAAATCAAAATTATTCTAAAAAATAGTTTGTCTTTTACAAAACAAACTACAGTATTCACATTTTTATATGGTTAATAACAACAATAATTTTTTAAACTGAAAAATCTATACGTAAACATAATTAAATAAAAAATTACATAAAAAGTAGGAAATGGCTTACATTTTCTGTGCGTAGGCCTGAGTTGTTTTTATAAAAATAAAATTTACGTAAATATAATTTATTAATATTTAAATTTTGTAAAAACTTGGAGACTGGAGTATGAGAATTATTTGCCAAAAGATTAACATGGAAAAGAGTATGCAGGTTTGCTGCTGTGAGGAAGCATAAGATTTCAACCACATGAAAGTAAATACCAAGTTCAATCCAAAAATATTTATTGATAAGTGAAGTATTAATTTTTCTTTATCCTGCATAAGATTAACATTGGAGACACAAAACACAACGTACTGTGAATAACATCTCGGTAAACGTTGGAGATAGAGAAAAACTCTAAGAAACTAAATTGTGTAAGATAAAATTAAACAAATTTTTTGATTACATATAAAAACGCAAAAACACAATTTTTGAGTACAAACCTCTTCCCCAAATTGCCCGTCCCAATTGACCCATATGTTTGGTTAACGAACTCGTCCGAGTAAATGTAGAAGTACACGTCTCTACCAAATTTGGTCTCGATCGGACCATTTTTACAAGAGTTATCGTGTTCACAGACACACATATATATATATAGCTTCATCTAAGGGCTTCTACTAGCTTCTTCTCTATGGAAAATTCGCTAAAACGAGATCGCACGCTGCACACTAGCGAGAATAGAGTGGATTTATTCCCATTATAGTGATCGATTAGAATTGATTATACAGGTTTGCTGCAATGAGGATTGTTTTACATGGTTATACGATTGTATTATAGTTATTACCTAAGTAGAATCATATACAAAATTTTATCAAATTATGTCAATATTTAAGCGATATATAGCTATTAATCTACTCTTCATAAAAATTACATTAGCAATGAGTACGTACGTTAGACACCATAAGAAACATTATATTTAGGGTTATATAGATGTATTAATAAAACTTAACTACATGGACCTGCATACCGAATTTTAAGAAAGTTATAGATTTTTAGTTATTCTCCCTAACATTAACTATCAACGTACTCAGAACATCTCAGTAACCGCTAGACCTAGAGTCATTCAAAATACTAAATTGAGTGTTTTTAAGCTGAATCAAATGGTAAAAATAAAAATTAGATATATTCAAAAATTATCAATGACAATTTTTAAAACCACATTTTTGGGTACAAAACGACCCCAAAAGTGGAGTTAGTGTGGTCTGATTGCGTTGCCGAACGAACTTCACCAAATTTCATTATATACATAATCATAGTAGCAAAGATTTTTTATCTATCAGATAATTAGTGTAGCCTAGACACAATCAACCTTACTGTGACAACCACAGTAACTAATAGTTTTATCACTAGATAAGTAATAATTGTTTCAATTACGTAAGCAGCTTTATACAACCGGCGCTCACATATCTCAAGATTTGTACATCTTACAAGATCTGGAATAGTCTGTTGGAGTGGACGCCTGGCTCACAACCGGGAGATCCGGGTTGGATTCCCGGTTCCAGAGGCTACCTTTTTTTCACTGAATCAATCAATTTTCCAAAATTTTACTGATTTTAATGTTGTTTTACTCAAAACGTAAATAGGTAAGTATATGAAACAATTATTTTTCTCATAATTATTATGTTGCCATGAAAAATGTACTAATTATGATATTAAAATAAAATTACATGTTTACTATCAGATATAATTTTGTTATAGTTTTATAATTTTTCTGGGTATAAAGTAAAGATTAAAAATGTTACCGTGATTTTTGTAAACGAATTTAATTTTGACAATGGCTAATTTAAAGTCCGCCCCACTCACAAAACCCAAACTTCATATTTACTTTAAATTACAAATTTGGTTGATGGTATCGGCGATTAAAAATGAAATATTTATTTATAGTAATGTGCTGTAATACATAATCTACCTCATAATTGTAGTAACAAAGACTTGTTATCTACCAGATAATAAGAGTAGCAGAGACATAATAATCGTTTACATTTTAAATGGATGGAATTTACGTTAACCCTAAATAAATCGAAGCACTCATAAAAGTTTGTAGTAAAAAGTAAAAACTAATATTGGTTTGTCCTTTAAAATCCTTAAAAAACAAAAAAATAAAAACACCTAAAATAATTAATAATAAGGGGAGCCGGATGACCCCCACGGGTTAAAATACTCATTTTTGTTTTTGCATAAATTTGTTCCACAATTAATAAAAAATCATTTAAAACAAATTTAATTTTTTTAATAGTCCGGTAACTATTGGTGATAGAGAACAATTTTAAGCAGCTAAATTGTCTGGGTTTTGAGCTGATTCTAATGGTAAGGATTTTTTAAAATTATATTTAATTAATTTTTAAAGCTGTGTTTTCATAAGGAATACCCACAAGAAATACAACTATTCAAAACAAGTAACTTGTACTGCTGTACGTACATTAACTTTGTACTGAACACCATCAAGAAGACGAAGATGATAGGCTGGAAGACGAGGCCCGACCTAGACTGCTACTGCTACACAAGCTGAAAGTGAAAATAATACTATTTTAATACTAATCTGTTCCCATTATAAGCATTGAATTAGTTAGTTAAACTAGGATTTAAGATTGAAGGAATAATTTACTTTCAGTTTATTGGACTTTAAAATCGCTTTCTTGTGTATTGGTCTACACAACATTTCTGGAAGTTATTCCGTTTCCCAGAAAAATCAATAAACAGATGTGTTCAATCAAATTTCTAAATAGAAATTATTCCTAGCTACTATGTAACTAAATTATATATATATATATATATATATAAATGAATGTTTATATGTATGTCCTTAATGCGTTGCCAAACTACTCATCCGATCGCCATGAAATTTTAGGAAATTGCTCTATATGTGTCCGGGAAGGTTTTAGTGAAAAAGGATTTTCGAAAACTCCATAAGTTTCCATTTTATGGCGTTTTCCCCATGTTAACCTTATGGGGACTAAGTTTGTTTACAAATTTTCTATAATCAAAACATTTCATTTCTTAAGCTACAGCTGTTGATTTACTCTCCATTAGCAATAATCTTTACTATCCAATGCCATCTGAATCATTCATGAATGTAAAACTATGAAGTAAATATGTGTTGTAGTAAATTTTGTACAAAATGAACAGCTTTATTCGCTACGTTAATAGTTTACGATTTTGGGGCATTATGTATTTACATTTTTATTATCTGTCTGATTAAACGTCACATATATGTTGGCCAAATAAAAAATAATTACGATGTTTATATTTATCAGGTTTATTATAATAATCAGCTGTTGTATATCTTTCCTATAAAAGCCATATTACAGTTAGGTATGGTTTAGGTTTCGTTGGATTAGAAAATTGTTAATCAATCCACTCAGATTTATTTGTATTGTGGGAATTTTATTAATATGTCATCGTTTCCGTATTGTTTCGAGTTCAAAACTTGGCCAATCTTAAAGTTAACTTGTATTTACTGTTAGGCGTTACAAAATTCGCCGGGTCAGCTGGTATTTTATAAAATATATTATCAGTTTACAACTTGCGTCACCAAAATGTAAGGGGGTTTTCTTTTTTATTTCACAATACTAACACTCCATATAATAGTCATAAAAATCTACAGGTTTGTATGTAAATAATATTCTTTTTTCAATTTGCGTTTTAACCTGATTTTGAAGCGGTAAAAAGTGTTTATATTACAAAATAATATTTTAACTAAGATTTGCGGTTGGCCTTCGCGTTTTTTACATTTTTAAAAGCAACACCCAACTCCCGAAACCCGAATATTTTGTATACTTAAAGGCAGTTTTAAATTTTGCAGATTTTAACCAACTCAGTGATAAGATTCACCCTTAAGATCCTTAGTGAGGGGTGGTAAATTTGGAATAGCTCCATAAAAACAATAGTACAGGTCACCATAAACAGATAGCTTAGGTCATAAAAAGCAGGTCGTAAAAAGATAGCTATGCGTTAAATACTACAGTTATCATGCTAAATGGATATCACGGGAAAAACCTAATTTCTTAAAACCTTTTCATGAAATAGATAATTGTCACGTAATTATACATGACAATTAAACAGATATAATCTTGTTTTCAATTTTACTTCGATAGATAATTACTATAAATTTTATTTAACATTTCAACTATCTTTATCAAACTAAATTGAATTTACTTATAAAATTGTAAGTTTAGTTCTTAATTTTTCTAGATAACCACAATTAAGTTAGTTTGGAATCTTTAGCGTTGTTCTAAAAGGACTCAAATCAAATATGGCGACACTGATGGTTTATAAGAGCTTAGAATTTTATCACTTAATGAAAATTTCACCTTTTCTCTTGACAGAATATGACGACCTTGAAAGCACTGGCACGTTAGATACTTAGAATACAGTTGTGGAGCAGGCACCCGCCGTAAGAGGCTTTGGTCAACTGAGGTCCTTCGCCGCTGTCACCTGTTATCAGAAAGGATTTTCCGATATAGATAACGATACGAAACTTTAAAATCGAAAAAGAATCGATATCGAATCGGCGATATTTTCTCATCTTAAACGAACTGAATTAACTCTAAATCAACCGTATCAGTTGAACAATTCTTTGTTTGAAATTCATTTTAGTGGTGCTGGATTTATGTTATTTAGATTTTTATTGCGGACATTTTCCATCACGATTTTAAATAAAACAAAGTTTTATGACGTTTCGGGATCTGGAATCTGATCCCGTCCTCAGGCGTACAAATATCTAAAACATAACACAATTAATTCATAATCCGGACTAATCCGGTATAAAGCTAAAAACATTGACTGCTGTAAACGTTTTTGTTTATGTTTTGTAATGGAATCAATAAAAAAATGCAATAAAAATCTAAATAACAGTTCAACAATCTACAGTATCATAATAAACTTGAATTTTCTTTTCGCCACTTGGAGTAATAGTACTATACTATATGGTACTATACTATACTATGGTAGTACTATATGGAGTAATGATACTAAATCAGATTAAATATTAAGAAATCACTAATATAACTGACGACAGGAATAAAATGTTATTTTTTAATTAACTTTGGAACGAATTCCTAACATATAGACTAAAATTCTTATTAAAATCCACAATCTCAATCCACAATCTTTTTTAAAAGTAATAGACACACCAAGAATGCGTGATAACATACAATTGGCCGGTTCCTGCTCTGTTCAACGATATAGCTCCTTCTAACTTTTGAGATTAACACACTGAATAGCTCCTAATCTTTATCGAATTCAACTGTCTTAAATAATTTGTAAAAATAGTGTAAATATCGTATTTTTATAGAAATATTTAACATCTATATAAGTAAAATAAAGTTTTACCTGCGCATTGATTGGAATTATGATTTGTTGTTATTTTTACGTTTCATAACCCAGAAAAGCCGAAATTGGTCTTATTTCAATTATTGTCCACCTGTCCGTCTGTAAGGCCTTTTCACACCGGCATACTGAACGTTCTGTACGCTCGGTACGTTTTTTTATTAACAAATCGCTGCCCATGTTATCATATGAGCTCGTTCACACCGCGCGTTCAGAAGGTCCCGAACTTCCGCGATAGTTTTGTACGAATCGCTCGGAGAGCGATTTTTCCGAAACGTTCGCGGCGTCCATGAGCTAGCGCATGCGCACTGAAAAACCACAAAACAAGGCATTTGTGTTCGCCTTCTACGTGAAACGAGAGGACCCATAATTTTATGAAACTTATTTTCCTTATTCTATACCTTTTAGAGAAGGTTTTTGTCTACTTTAAACTAACTCAGACACTATGAAAATAAAATAATAAGCTTTTAAAGCCCCTGTTTTGAACAATATAAGACATATTTTTACATCTTACAGAACATGTGATGAATACAGGGTGGTATAAAGTCCCTTCCACCTATTATCTTTTTATCTATTTTTATCTATTTGGGAAAACAAACTCAACCCAAAGTATCTTTTGAAGTTATCGAAAATTATAAGTGCCTCCAAAAATAGGTGATTTTGGGGGCAACTCAATATTTTTAAATTTAAAGCCCTATCGAAAAAACTCATTTTAAAGGTCTTGAAATTTAAAAACTATTGGCGAAAATTGGGGGTCTCTACCTCAATCCAGTATAAAATGGCAGCATTTTGAAATTTATGACCCTGGGTGGTTAAGTCCCTTCCCCCTTGGTTTTTTCTAGGTACAGTATAAGGAAGTTGACTCCTACGTCTTAGACCTTAGGTACATCCCAACATTTTTAATTACTACATAAGTTAGAATATATACCTATTACAATGAATCCCATCGTTGAAAATCATTCTAAATGTAAATTGTAGCAAAAACCAAGGGGGAAGGGACTTAAAAACACAAGGGTCATAATTTTCAAAATGCCGCCATTTTGTACTGGGTTGAGGAAGAGACTCCCAATATTCGCCAGTCGTCTTTTAATTTCAAGACGTTTAAAATTAAGTACATCTCGATGGGGCTATTATTACATTTGAAAATTTTGAGTTGCCCTCAAAATCCTCCATTTTGGGGGGGCACTCATCATTTTCGATTTTCGAATAAATGTTATCTTGTCGTATACATGATATTGTTGTGTTCCTATTTTAATAATATATTTTTTAATTATTTTATTTTAATAAATATGCTAGCCTACATATTTTCTAATTTTATCTAATTGTAAGTTAATGCATAGAATTTATTTTTTACTTGGATTTATTTGTTTAAGATTTCAGGAATATATTTCATCATGTTCATGGAGTTAATAGAAAGAAATAACCGACAGAGGTTAAAATAAAATAACAATTAGTTTATTTACATTGATCACTGATTTTAAACCTATTTTAAAATTATACTATATTAAAATGTTACCTTGACGGATAAGGTATTTTAATAATGATACAAAGTTAATAAAATGTATCTCATTACAATCTATGTAAACTAATTGTATACTAATTAACTAAGCTGAGAATTTATTTTTTTTGTAATGTTTTAAGGTTTTAGGTTTATATTTTAATATAATAATGAGTACTTTTTTTCCTAACACAGAATCCTACAAAAACCCTACAAAGTACGGGCTTACTGCTAGTTATTTATATTTATGCAATATCAAATACCATAATAACGAAAGTCTTTCGATATCTGATAATATCGCAATTTGGTATACCGATATCGATTTAGGAATATCTAAACACGAATACCGGTATAGTTAGATATCATGGTATTGGAGCATCCGTGGTTATCAGCTGTTATCAGTCGACCACGGGTCCGGACAGGAAGTCTCGCAGGGCTTCGTAGGTTCGCCCCCAGTTGCCAACTATACCACTCTTCATTTCCTGGTTCCTTTTACACCTTTAATCTAATGTTTTCCTATTGCCGTTTTCCTGGTCGGATGTTTACTACAGAGGAATGCGGAAGTTCCAATTCATTGATATCTCCTCTACTTCTTGAGATTTCACATAGATTATAATCAAAGACGGCTGAAAGGCTTGGGCTTGGGGCTAAGGAGTGTGCTTTGGGGTCAGGGTTTCCGGACAATACTTTTGCGGGGGACATTAAGCTCCCCTGTTGCAGCAGACCTGCGTACTCGGTGAATTTCCAAATCAATAATAATATGTAACTCTTTTATTTATGAACAGATATTGATATAATTTGGTATGTGGTCAAAATAAAAATAGTTTATTGTAAAAATGCCTACTCTCAGTGTTCCACACAGCAGCGAACCTGCATACTCTATCCCATGTTAATCTTATGGTGAATATGCAAACTCTCTTATTTATTACGGATATTGAACAAAACCTGTTAAATATTTTAATTGGTTTGGAAATTCACAGAGTACGCAGGTCTGCTGCGACAGGGGTATTTATAAATGTAGAATGTTTTGTTTGGTGAAGATTAGATTAGATTATTAAAATGACGACCATACTACAAGATAGGTATTTTAAGCCAAGTATGAATGAGAATTGGGTGTAAGATGATTGTGGTGCGATCTTGTAGTCTTAATACTGGCTAAGGCTGACACATCAAATCCATCTTGTTAGATGAGAGGCGTGGGTCGTTATTGTTATTTTAAGTTCAAGTGTTCCTTAGACAGAACTGTTCCGTAAACTCATGCTCATAGACGAACATAATGCAATTTATTTTTCTAATCTTTCCGGTCCTAATTGTAGCAAGTGCGGATCGAGGTAGACAACTTGTGATACCGGTGGATCAAGAGATAAAGACATTCTTAGAAGAAACTAAACTTAGGTAAAATGTTGTGTATATTGTACAATATAGTGGTACAACTGGGGAGCAAATATTTAAATCAATAACCGTAGAGCCTATTAAATATATTCTTGATTAGATTATTGAAATGGCACCTATACCACAAGGTAGATTATTTTAAGCCAAGAATGAATTAGGATTGAATTTAAGATGATTGTGACGCGATTTTGTAGTCTTGTTACTGACTAAGGCTGACATGTTCCTTAAACAGGACTGTTAATTAAGAGCCCAACAGCCGATGGCAACTAAGGGACCTACAGTTTAACGTGGAATCCGAACCACGGCCTCTGAATTACGAATTGGTCCTAATTATGTGGATGGTCTTTGCGGATAAACGCAGTATTCAATAGTGCGGACGTTAATCCACACAAGTGAACACTACACCCACCGACCATCGCTCACAACTATCCACGATTCGTGACCTCCAAGTAGCTGGATTACAGGATGTCGCCACCGTCCCAGACACCCATAAAATAGTTTTTTATTAAAGTTGTAAATAATCAACAGTTTCATCTTATAAACTCGTAAAATCTTATAGCTTCAGGAACTATAACAGTTGTATTGAAGGCTGATCATCTGTCAGATGATTGTCAGCAGTGCACTTTGAGACCGTCCATTTCTCACGCACGCGCCTAAAATTCTGGAAAAGGTAGGCATCATTATTTTTCATTAAGCTCATTTTGTATTTACTTCGATTAACTACTCATTTTAGCACACTCAGTTTAGCTATCATGAATTTGACTTTTACATTATTTCATTGTATTCGCCAGCGCTTTAACAACATGTTTACTTAGAAGATAAAATAAGGTTAGGGGCTATAACTATATATAGGCTGTAACTAAGCTAAACGAAAGCCCGATAGCAACTAAAAATGTTGATGATTAGTTGAACCTGTTGAAATAAAAAATATCAAAACAAAGCCATATGTGCGGCCTTACCTGTATTCGTGGGAATTGTCTGTAACGGAAGTTCGGAGCGATAAAAAACTGTATCCTGTATCAGTATTCCAGGAATAAGTTGACATTGTTGAATTGCGCTTGGGTTTTAAGGAAAATTGAAACTTTTGAGAAAGGTAAATTGGTAAATACCAGTCTAAAAGGACATAATAAAACAAATAAAAACTATTATTTATCACTCCAAAACATTAATGACTTAATTTAAAATGTTTACAGTGTTTAAAAGACGAATTTTTCAGTAGCTTAAACATACAAATCACGTAAAAACTGTAAAATAATGTTTTTGCAATCCCGTTAATCCCGGGATTGGGATACTCTAATCCCGGGATTAATATGTACCCAAAAGCGACCGGGATCCCGGGATTGAGAAGAACTCTAGGTGTGTCGCAACTAGGGTTCTCAATCCCGGGATCCCAGTCGCTTTTGAGTACCTATGAATCCCGAGATAATAGGATCTCAATCCCGGGATTGAAAAAAAATCATTATTTTACATTTTTCGTGATTTAAATGTTTAAACTACTGTAAAAAATTTGTGTAAACATTTTAAATGTCGTCATTAATTCTTGAATATAACATTAATAAATAATAATACTGTAATATAAATAATAGTTTTCATTTGTTTTAATATGTCCCTTAAACTGATATTTACAAATTTACCTTTCAAAAAAGGTTGATTTTTCCTCAAACCCGAAGAGCAATTCAACAATGACAACTTACTTTTTGATACTGATACAGCACTGAGTAGTTTTCTTATCGCTCCGAACTTCCTTCCGTTGCAGATAATTCCCACGAACGAGGTATCCCACGGCCACACAGGTGGCTTTATTTTGGCATTTTTTTGCTTCATCATGTCCAACTAATGATCAACATTTTGAGTTGCTATCGGGCTTTCGTTCAGCAAACAGCTGTGTGCAGCCGATATTTAGTATCGATACTATATCGAATCAAAAGTATCGATACCCGATATTATCGGAACAAAAGTATCGATATCGTAAGTATCGCCAGTATCGGTATCGAAACACAATAACACAACACAAAGCCATCTAAATGCAGGGAAATTCCCAAAAGTTGAACAATTATTTAACATACTTACTTCTTGTTCCTTATTCTGATATTCTGATGAGTTAGAGAACTCTTGGATCGCTGAATAAATTATATCACAGAAACATGGTCACCAGGCAAAGAATAATTTTTTAAGAACCTTTTTATCTTGAAAGAAGAAACTTGGTCATAAAAAATTGCTTCAAACTCACTACTTATTAACAATACTAATTCATCATTTTAGTAATAGCTTATTAAATAGTGTTGTAAGTTAGAGAAGGATTCATATTAAAAATGTTTAAAATATAAAAATTTAAATAAAAAATCAACTTAGAAAATAGGATATATGCCTATCAGCCTACTCCAAGCAATCAGCATTATTTAGGATTGACTATAAAATAATGTTCGCAAGAAGCAAAATTTTGAATCAATATTAAAATATATATATTATATATATAATAGTTTAGATATAGCCCTTGTTCAATAACATATTTTACTATCGAATTAGGCCCTATATGAATATTGCCTTTAATGGAATCGTGAATGTACAGCGCTTTGCAGAGTTAGGCATTCGATACCGATACTCCAACATTTCTTCCGATACCGCGATAATATCGGAAATGCGATACCGATACTCTGAATATCGAAAGGAAAATATCGATACCTACTAGTATCGGAAGTATCGGAACGTCCCTACATCAGCAAACAGCTGTGCGAACAATTTGTGTAGTGAGAGTAGTATGTGCCGTTATTTTTTAAATTTTACCAATGACCATTCGTGATCTGTTTAAAATTCATAAAGCATTTTAAGATTTTATAAGATGAAACTGTTGATAATTTACAACTTTAATAAACATTCTTTTGGGTCCTCACCAAATAAAACGTACTAGATTTATAAAAACGGTAATCCCGGGATCGGCCTTATTCGATTCCGAAATCCCGGATTGAAATTTAGGTCCGGGATTGAGATCCCTAGTCGCAAAATTGACCAACAAAATTTTAATTTTAAAACAAATTCCTAACTTGAAACACACGAACCCAAATAATATATCCAAAATTTAATTACGACTTACCTTACAGTTATTCTGTGGACATATGAGATTGAGTTAAAATATAATTTAAAACAAAAAAGAATATTAGTTGGGCAGTAAGATAGCTCTGCGTTTAAACCGGTTGGCACCACCACGGTGTGGCGGCGCGACGGCGCGGTGGTGCGGTGGCACGATGGTGCGGTGGCGCGGTGGTGCGGGGACTAGGCGCTAGTACTTTCCGTTCTATCTGCAATGACGTTACAATGCAGTTTTGACTGGGTTCGGAAAATTTATTTTTAAGAAAAATAAAAAATCAAGACCGGATTAGAAGCCAGACAGCACTACGAAACAGCAGTTAATAAATTTTCAGTTTTTAATTATACAGGAGAAAAAACTCAAAGAATTGCAAATAAATTTAAGAAGTATGGAGTTTAAACAGAATTTAGGACGCAGAAGACAATGGATGTAATACTACACACAAAAATGAGAACACCGATAAATTCCAACTAGGAATATACAAAATTGGATGCAGAGACTGCGATAACATATATTTAGGCAAGACCGTCAATTTTATAAACAGATATAAAAATCACATCAGCATGGAAGAACGGAAAACAGGAGAGATCAAACATCACAAAACAGTAGGAAAAGGGCATATCTTAACAAAAATAGATGACCTCAAGATTATCAAAACTTGTAAAAAAGGAAATAGAATGAATGCATGGGAAGAGTTATTTATTTATAAAGAAAAAATGTAAAAAAAGCAAAATTAATAAATTTACAAATATATTTTGATTTTACAAGAACGTATAAAAATCTATTTCAGCCAGCCAATAAATTATACATCCGACGCCATGGAAGGGGAAATTTTTTTATTTTTATTATTTTTTTAATTTTTATATTCTGTTTTTTGTTTAATATTATTTATTTGTATTTTTTTTTTTTTGAATTTTTTTTTTTTTATTATTTTTTTTATTTTTTTTTCCGGTAGCCAATAGTATTTAAGCAGGGACGCCATCTTGTTTCTTTCAGTCTCCGTTTGGGCCTGATGATATCCGGTGTGACTGGACGAAATCGATCGCCAATTTAACAACTTTTGTTTATATTTACCGTTTCTATATAATTACGATAAGTGTAAATATATTAAGTAGTGTTGGGAGACGTGAGTTTTTACTTCATCCTATAGTAAAACCAACACGTATAATGATAATCAAGAAGTTATTCTGTTTATTATTAGTAAAATTTTAATATGGATATATTTTATTAATTAAATGATACAATTTTAGTTTTATCAAGCATTGAATGGGATTACCGGATGTTTGGTATATCTAAAACATTTGTGGGTCTCGGGTCAAAAACGTTTGGGAACCACAGGGTCAGAACTAGGACCATCGCTGTATCAGGTTCAGAATTTCAAAACCAAAGTCAAAATAAAATTTATTCCAGGGAAAAATAATTTTACAAAATGCGAGTAAACTATTATTTTTCAGATGGTTAATATCAGAAATAAATTAAAACATAATAAGTAAATGCAAAATAACATAAAAAGTGGAAATGGCCTAAATGGACCTAGAATAGTCTGTAAAATTTACGTAAACATATGATTTATTAAAATTTAAATTTTGTAAAAAGTTGGGGGAAATGTATATAAATTATGAATAAATTAGATGAAAAACTAAGGAAACTACCCTTCCACATTGAAATTTATATAGAACAATAAATAGCTAAAGATAGAAAATAAATAAATTAAAACACAGTTATATGATGCCAAAAACCAATATACGTCCTGAACTGCATGGAGGGTGACGGACGGGAGTTGGTCAGTCCAAGTCATATGGTTGGTGGGTCCGCTGTACGCTGTAGTCAGTGGAGATGAGAGACTCAGCTTCCTCATCGCTGACTACAAATAACCAATCCTTCAGCTTAATTTTGAAAACGTTATGAAATGGAGAATCAAATATCCACAATTCAAATCAAATATTAAATTTGTCACGCTATCATCTTCAACCGACTTACCTGACAAAGTTATTTATTACCGAGCTCTTTATTTTTTTGTTACGGGTTTCGGTAACACTGGGTGTTTTTTTATCCTGTTTCGTTTTTCGTCATGTAGTCGTTTTGTTGAGCCGGAGTTTTGTTATGGCTCTTCTGTGTATCTTGCGGCTTGGCGGCAAAACGCTTGCACCAGGCGCCCATAAACGCCACGTGAGCTGCTCTCATTCTCTGAACCGCTTTAGAAATAAATGCTTTTCTGCTTTAGATAAAAAAAATGTTAACTCTTGGGATTTGCTTTCAATGTGAGCTTTTATACAATTACGTACAAATTCGGATGACTTCTCACTGGATTTTTATCACGGATATTTTCCATAACGTTTTTAAGTAAAACAAAGTTTCGGGATCTGGAATCAGATCCCGTCCTCAGGTGAGCTAGTACCTAAAACGTAACACGATTAGTACATAATCCGAACTAAGCCGGTATAAAGCTGAAAAGAAAAAGGTTTAAAGCTGTTAAAAAACTTACAAACAATACCATTTACTAACAATTAAAGAAACAAACGCACACAAGGAACAAAACACTTCCACTCGTCAAGAAGACTCAAATACAACTGAATAGGAGTGGACAAGTAAATTGTACTTTGAAATCACAAGTTTAATAGGGAAAAATATATTTTTGGGTGGGGGGGCTCTGCCGCTTCCTGTTGCGTCGTTGGCGGCACGCACTTCACAGTAATAGATGTATTTCACTTTAAGAGATCACCTCGCATTCACCGAAACTCGCAAAAGACCGTACACTGATCATCCAATTCCTGAGGTACTGCACAAAGCTTTCGTTCACGCGTCTGAGACAAAAGGAAGAACGGAACGAACGAACCAAGCTCATATTTGTCAGAAGGAAGAACGGAATGACCGAAACTGATGTCGAGTTCGTTCACTTCACGACTAATTGCACCCTTTAAATGGTTCATTGGACTTCGGATCTGAATCTCTATTTCGTTCAAATAGGCTGAAATGACAATGAGGAAGGACGAAAAATTACAATAAAATTAAACAATTTGATTAGCATAGTTTTTATTTCATGTCTTTTCATTTAAAAACGATCTACAGTTTTTTCTTGTCCTTACATTATAATATCTAATAAAAGGATTAATAGTAAATACTTTAGTACCTAAAACACCACGGGAAGAGGTTAAGTGTTCAATTCTTCTGTATTCAGTCACTAAGTCAGTCAGTATACGTAAATATGTCGATGACTCTGTCTCTGTGAAGCAGTGAATGTGAATTGAAGTGAATGAGAGAGATCCACGTCCACGAAGCACGAACGATTGACCGAAATGAAACAAAGGAACGAGAAGACCGAATGACCAAAATGACCGAAACGGACTAACCGGTCAGTGACTCAGGCGTCGTATCGCTGTTAACTAACCCTTAGAATTTTCGGTATTGAAATAGTGGTCTTGTACGGTACATGATTTATAGGTTGAATTTGTTAAGGCAAGTCATAATCGTACGAATAACAGTATTGGTGGAAATATATATTGAATATTTTTTAGTGAACGATACATCACTGAACGGGTCTTTTGGATCAGTGTGACCCGGATCATTCGTTCACTGAGGTGATTCGTTCAAATTGAACGGGTCTTGACCGAACGACACATCTCTACTTCACAGCCTGGGTTTCCGCCACCTCAGTCGCATCGGGTAGGATCACCAGCGCAGGTGCTGGAGCCGAGGAGGCGTGTGATGATCGCGCCGCTACTGCAGAAGGGGGTACAGGTTTCGTCACCGCGGCCTTGCTACCACCGGCAACAGATGCAAACGTCTCCTTAGTAATTCCAGGAGGAGGGTCGTTCACCTTCTTCTTGGGGGCTGCTGGCTGCTTTCGGGCGCTCGCCGAAGGGTTCCGGACCATCGTCCGACCAGCTGATTTGGGGTCGCGCAGCTTCTGCGTCGCCATGACCTCTGTGTGAGCCTTGCATCGCCTATAGCTGGCTGGATATCTGCCACCACAGGTGCAGCACTTGCAGACGCCTTTCTTGGCCAAGGGACAGGATGTGGCCTCATATCCCCCGGCGCACCTGACGCATCTAAAGGGCAAATTTTTCCTGTAGAAATAACGATGGAAGGCGTTTCTAGCGTAAACAATTTTTGATTTGACCATTTATACCAAGTTTCATCAAAATCTGTCCATAAATAAACGAGTTCACCTATTCTCTGTATGATTAACATGAAAAAAGAGTATGCAGGTTAGCTGCCATGATAAACACATGAACAATGATTTTTAAACTTAAAAGGATTCGTCTCAAACTCAAACACATGAAGCTAAATCCCAACTGCCATCAAAAAATGTAGATTTATAAGTGAAATAAAATTTTTCCTTACTCTCCACAAAATTAACATTGGAGCCCCATAATACAACGTACTGTATTTAGATATTTTAATATCTCATTAACCATTGGAGATAGAGAAAACCCTTATAATAAGAAATTGAGTTGTTTTCGTGCGGTTTCTATTGATAAAAGACTAAATAAAAAACTGTTTAAAATACAAACGTAAAAAATTCTTGGGGTACAAAACACCCCAATGTTCCGATTGTCCGATATATTTGGATTACGGTCTCGTCCGAGTAAATGTAGGAATACACGTCTCTACCAAATTTGGTCTCGATCTGACCATTTTTACGAGAGTTATCGTGTTTACGGACGCAAATATATTTACAGTATATACATATTGGTTTTGGTCTCTAGGCGCCTCAAACCGAAAAAGTAACATGGTCCCGGGCTTAAGTCTTACCATAAAACCTACGGTAATAGCTTCCTACCCATGGGAAATTTGCTAACAGGTAAAAAATCCATTTTATTAATTGTAATTATTAACAATCAATTAAACCGAACTGCCCAACTGTCACAATGTTCAACAAGTTTACTTTACAATTGAAAATAGTTCTTAAATATAGAAAATGACTCTAACTTCTATTCAAGCCAAGTTGCCAACTTTCAAAGACAAAAATAATTAATTTTTATAAAGTATCTAAATAATTTGTACACCTATCCATCAAGCCAATAATGAATTCAGACATCTGCTAAGAACCTTAAACATTTTCACGAAAATTTTCATATGTTTCAAGAGTTGTCGCATTATATAAACAATTTTAATATCTTTGTTAATTATGTATAGATTTTAACGTTTGAAGTCTTGTTAGACTTATGAAATTCCCTATAATCTATATTTTTTTGACGTTTTCGTATAATTTACTTGTTATTGTGTAATTCGACTTTACTCCATATTATTACATGAAACGTATGGTATGTAACAATTATTTCCCCAGTATATTTCAGTGCTAATTACATGTAATAAGGCTATAATCAAAAGTATTGCTTATTCTATGAGTTTCTGCATTACCAGGCATATTCTTAACGTAATTCATGTAATGTCTGATTCTAGTTATAATAACTGAAATTTTCCTTTAATGTTCCTTCAGTATACGATTGTTATTACCTCGCTTCATTTCATTCATTAAATGGTAAAGGAGTTATTAAGTTATGGTTATGAAATTGGGCTCCCGTTCTGTAAGGAGCCCTTCAAAAAATGTGCTCTCACTGAGTTTCATTGTCAGTTACAGAAAATTGATGTCTATATGATTTCAACCAAACATTAATTTTTATCCGAGAACATAATTTATAAAATGCTGAAATTTGCAAAAAATGAAATGATGTTTATTTTTTTAGTATTGTTTTCGAAGGTTTGATATAATCAAATTAAATATATTGAATATCAACGACTTCAATTTATTAAATTGATAAACTTTACCTTGTTTAATAATTAATTTTGTTATCATTTGCACATGCGCGCTCACTCTCGGAGACAGAGGGAACTACTGACCGAGCGAACTGTTTTACCGACTCGACCAATATTACACAACAACAGTACTGTAATAGTATTCCTTTTTCTACCAACGATTTGTGTTTAAAAATGTAATTTTCTAAGTGGGAAGGTGGGTAGGCTGGTTTTTAGCTTGGAAGTTGACCTACCCACATTGAAATAAACCTATTAAAATTAATTAATGAGGTACTAACGGGTTTTATGAAAGTACAATCAGGTACTAACGATTGGTGTTTAAAAAGTGTAATTTCGTAGATGGGAAGGTTGGTAGGCTGGTTTTAGCTAGGAGGTTGACCTACCCACATTAAAATAAACCTATAAAAATTAATTAATGAGGTACTAACGGGTTTTATGAAAGAACAATCAGGTACTAACGATTGGTGTATGAAAAGGTTAATCAACTCAAAATGTGGGTAGGCTACTTTTTGCAGTGTGAAGAAAAAAAAAACGAATTTAATTTGACTAGTAGCCTACCCATAACATACATTTCCCCATAAAACCCCTATGACGTGTAAAAAATCATATTTTGATGCAAAATGTGGGTAGGCTACTTTTTACATTGTGAAGTTGACCTACACATTGATTTTTCATTATAAATTGGTTAATATAAGGGTACTAAAGATTTATTTTTAGAGGTCAAACAATCAGGTACTAACGAGCTGTACCAGCACCTGCGGTGGTGATCCTACCCGATGCGACTGAGGTGGCGGAAACCCAGGCTGTGTCTCACAGCCAAGGGCGTGCCGCCAACAACGCAACAGGAAGCGGCAGAGCCCTAAAATTTCTAATATTGTTACAGATTCACAGTTGGACAACAGCGACACGGAGACAGACGTTGCTCCCCCAGCAGCTCCAAAGGCCCCCATACCAGCTGTCAGGACCCCAACAGCGGCGAGTTCCGCCCAACCAGCCATCCCCTCACCCTCTGTTGCAGTGACCATCGCGGTGCACGTCTCTAGAGATCATTTTTTTACCACCTGAAAAAAAGATCTGTATGAACAAAGGTGGGTAAGCTAATTTGGGCAGGTCAACTTCACAGACCTTTTCGGTCCACAGTGATCCGAGGGAGGATCGAGCTGTGAACATGACCGACAGAGGCATCACTAGCGTGGCCAGCGTGGGGTGGAGGCCAAGGGTCGGTGCTATGTGATCCGAGGGAGGATCGAGCTGTGAACATGACCGGCAGAGGCATCACTAGCGTGGCCAGCGTGGGGTGGAGGCCAAGGGTCGGTGCTATGTGATCCGAGGGAGGATCGAGCTGTGAACATGACCGACAGAGGCATCACTAGCGTGGCCAGCGTGGGGTGGAGGCCAAGGGTCGGTGCTATGTGATCCGAGGGAGGATCGAGCTGTGAACATGACCGACAGAGGCATCACTAGCGTGGCCAGCGTGGGGTGGAGGCCAAGGGTCGGTGCTATGTGATCCGAGGGAGGATCGAGCTGTGAACATGACCGACAGAGGCATCACTAGCGTGGCCAGCGTGGGGTGGAGGCCAAGGGTCGGTGCTATGTGATCCGAGGGAGGATCGAGCTGTGAACATGACCGACAGAGGCATCACTAGCGTGGCCAGCGTGGGGTGGAGGCCAAGGGTCGGTGCTATGTGATCCGAGGGAGGATCGAGCTGTGAACATCACCGACAGAGGCATCACTAGCGTGGCCAGCGTGGGGTGGAGGCCAAGGGTCGGTGCTATGTGATCCGAGGGAGGATCGAGCTGTGAACATGACCGACAGAGGCATCACTAGCGTGGCCAGCGTGGGGTGGAGGCCAAGGGTCGGTGCTATGTGATCCGAGGGAGGATCGAGCTGTGAACATGACCGACAGAGGCATCACTAGCGTGGCCAGCGTGGGGTGGAGGCCAAGGGTCGGTGCTATGTGATCCGAGGGAGGATCGAGCTGTGAACATGACCGACAGAGGCATCACTAGCGTGGCCAGCGTGGGGTGGAGGCCAAGGGTCGGTGCTATGTGATCCGAGGGAGGATCGAGCTGTGAACATGACCGGCAGAGGCATCACTAGCGTGGCCAGCGTGGGGTGGAGGCCAAGGGTCGGTGCTATGTGATCCGAGGGAGGATCGAGCTGTGAACATCACCGACAGAGGCATCACTAGCGTGGCCAGCGTGGGGTGGAGGCCAAGGGTCGGTGTCATGTGATCCGAGGGAGGATCGAGCTGTGAACATGACCGACAGAGGCATCACTAGCGTGGCCAGCGTGGGGTGGAGGCCAAGGGTCGGTGCTATGTGATCCGAGGGAGGATCGAGCTGTGAACATGACCGACAGAGGCATCACTAGCGTGGCCAGCGTGGGGTGGAGGCCAAGGGTCGGTGCTATGTGATCCGAGGGAGGATCGAGCTGTGAACATCACCGACAGAGGCATCACTAGCGTGGCCAGCGTGGGGTGGAGGCCAAGGGTCGGTGCTATGTGATCCGAGGGAGGATCGAGCTGTGAACATCACCGACAGAGGCATCACTAGCGTGGCCAGCGTGGGGTGGAGGCCAAGGGTCGGTGCTATGTGATCCGAGGGAGGATCGAGCTGTGAACATCACCGACAGAGGCATCACTAGCGTGGCCAGCGTGGGGTGGAGGCCAAGGGTCGGTGCTATGTGATCCGAGGGAGGATCGAGCTGTGAACATCACCGACAGAGGCATCACTAGCGTGGCCAGCGTGGGGTGGAGGCCAAGGGTCGGTGTTATGGTGGATCCCCCTGATGACCACCCTCAGTTCCGCCTCTTCCTGGAACAACTGTTAACGGTAAAATGCAATATGACTTGAGTTGTTGGGGGTGGCATCCGTGCCAATAACATCAAACCATTATAATTACCCAAAAAGCCCTTATTACGCAGATCTTTAAATTATGGAAACTGAACATACATGTACATACTTTAAACAATTTTCAATTTTTCATTTAAGACACCTTTATATTTTTGGTGTTTTGCGAATGCATTTTCTTAGAAGTGGCACACCATCTGTATTCTAACATTTTAGTTCATTCAAGACTTCAATCACTAATCATAGTTTCATTACCTAGACCAAAAGGTTTTAAAGCATTTAAAAGGTTTTATTCATAAATTGGTTTTTAAATGTTTAAAAGTTTTTTAAATAAAATAAATGAAATTCAATTTCATATTAGTAACACTATTAGTTTATAAAAATCCTCTAAAGATTTAAAACAATGGTTATGTTCATTTAACATAAAACAAATAGAAGAGTATGTCATATTTCATAAAGTAGACCAAATTATGAGTAATTAAAACTCATTTCTTAAACCGTTATTTTTACTATTAACTCCATATTTTGAACATCTGTCTACTGCAATTTCCATCTTCTCTTGTTCAAATTTACAGAAATATTTCAAAACAGCAAAAGCTGAAGAAGTATATGCCATTAATCGGTGATTTATAGCATTAACATAAGTAATTAAGTGTTGATTAAGATCAAGGTGTTTGTGTAGATTAAGTGTAAGACTAAAAGTTTCTTTAATTACCGTACTTGTAAGTAAAATAATTATTGGATTATTAATCTATCTTTCGAAATTGTGATGTGAAGTATATTTACTATCGTAACTTAACTGTGTTATTTATGGCAAATAAAACCTTTCTGAAAAATCTGACACGAATCTTATTTTATTAGATATATATTTTATATATTATACTAAATATAACTTGCAAATCGGTAACTCCGGTTTTTCATTGTGTTTTCATTTCTTACTTCAGATAACACCACCTCCCTACATGATTTACTTAAATCCCTCAGGAAATTCCGTACTTGGTCGCTGCTTGTCATGTCGATAAAGCAGTACGCTTGTTTGTCACCGACACATCGCTAGGTAGCAGCACCGTCTGGACGATTGGAACCTATGCGCAGGAATGCCGCGTTTGCGCAGTAACGTTGTCCTGTGTAACTCACCGTCAGTGTTGTTACTTCTAGGGATATGTCCCGTTTCTAAGGACATTTTTGACCTAAAAGGGATTTTCTAGGGACATAATATATTCTAGGGATTTCTAGGGACAAATTTCTGATGGATCAAAAATGGGGAATTTGATTGCTTATGGGTTAGTTCAGGTCAAATAAAAAATAATTATGAATCAGCTGAACTTCCAAAAAGTATTATTTAATTATTTAAAGTTTATTCCCTCAAATTTAGTTGGCAATTTATGAAATATATACCTATTTAATGTAAATACTT
Organism: Nephotettix cincticeps; assembly: GCA_023375725.1. Lineage (NCBI taxonomy): Eukaryota > Metazoa > Arthropoda > Insecta > Hemiptera > Cicadellidae > Nephotettix > Nephotettix cincticeps. The sequence goes on from CM041784.1 coordinate 20,064,313, forward strand.
CGTCTAACCATACAAAGTTAAGTTACAAAAGATAGTTAGAAAACTATTATGTTTAAAACTTTAACTGACTCATTCCTTTGAATTTGTAAAATACATTTATTTGATGAAAACTTATATGGGCCTATCTAATTAAAAAGAATTTGTATATGAGTTAAAAATTACTTAAGTAGATTATATGTAATATAATATTCAAGATAAAATAAAATATAACCTAAGAAAAAATATAAAAAATGTTATAAATCATTATTAATATTTTTATGTAGACATAAAGTATTTAGTTTAGTCTGTAGCATGCATTAAAACCACAAATGTATTACTCTTTGTATAAACTTAGAAATTACTTGTGTGCTTATAATCAATGTTTCATTTAACTACCTAAATGAAGCCTCAACAATTGTACTCAAGATACGTCCAATTACATATAAACAGTATGGACTTCAAGTGCGAATACTAATATTTTAAGTGTATAGAAATGTAAAAACAGAAACCTATTTGATATAATTATCATAAATGATAATATTTTAACAAAATTACTAAAATTGTGGGTTTAGGGATTTTTCTAGGGACATTTCATAGAAATCTAGGGATTTCTAGGGACAACAAATGTGGGTTCCAGGGACTTTTTGCTTGATGTTGGTGACAACACTGGTCCTGTGTAACTCACCGTGTATCATACCAATAAGGTCAGGGATGGATTTATGAAGTTTTCGCCCCAAGGCAGTGTTCTTGCTGACGACCCCTTTAAACATGCAAAATCTGCGCCAAATCCCTAATCCAAAAGCTACATCATAAGGCAGTGGCGTAGATACGGGGGGGATAAGGGGGATATATCCCCCCCCATATCGACCACTTTTACTAATAATTTCAAAACAAAAATATCCTGAAATACCGCTATGCAATAACAAATAAAAGAAAAAAGCACTTTAGTTAGACTTTACTTTAGTTAGACGTGTTAGACGTGTCAATGAGTGAGAATGAAAACGGTTTGAGCACAGTGCGTTTTCATGGAGAAGACGATCCCAAATGCTTTCTTAAAACTAGAAACAGATAGGCGTACAACCAGATTTGAGATAAGATCAGTTTTAGGGTATTAAACATAAAAACACAACCTATCATAATTATTGTGATCTGCGATATATTGTAATTGTGATCACAATATGCAGTCAAAATTTTAATTTGATTTATACAGGTGAATTAGGAGTAATGTATTCCCTATTTTACAAGTATCTATATTGGACCTAGTTATTTACATTAAGTCAATAGTCTTATTGAAACTCTTGCATGTTGTGTGTGTATCCATTAGTATAATAATTCATAAAATTGTGTTGTTGTTCTATAGTGAGTTATGGCAAAAATACGAATATGAAATTGTTTACAGCTCGACTAATAAAAACATACATTTGTTATCTTTTACATATAAATACTGTAGGTTTTTATCACATTTACTCACATAAAAACTAATCATTATTTTTGATAAATCCATTCTCCACCATTGACACGATTGACGTAGTTTAGACAACGGCCGCTAGAGGTGCACACATCAAGTCGGTAACATAGTACACAGTTCACCTGTTTGCCAACAGGTAGCGTTAAAAACAGACTCTCGGTGGTATGAATGGTTTTGTATGATTCATAAACTGAATTGTACAAAGTTAGAGTAACGCATAACCTTTGTTTTCACGCAATAATTAATTTATGTAGAGCCTCGTAGCTGTTTCCTTATTTGTGGACAGTGAGCGGCTCATTAATCTTAATACTATAGTTTAGATTATTGTTAACAACGAGTTCAACCCTCGCTTGAGCCTTCACGGGCTGTGTCGTTGAGTCCTTCGAGAAACTCGATAATTTGTTTTAATTTAAGGGTGTTAGGTCAAATGTTTTGACTTTTTAGTTATATTTCATCGAATCAAATTCGTAAATTTTGACGAAAATTTAGGACGAAGGTCACCATGTTCCTACTAATTGTGCGCTCTTGTATCATGTATGCTTCAGAAGCATGGTGGATTCTGGCCAGCAAGACCAACACGAAACGCCTAGAGGCAATCCAGACGAAGTCGCTGAGACGAATCACACGACAAACATGGTTCGTCAGGAACTCTGTAATTATGGGGACGTTGGGAGTCCCAACTCTTGACATATTTAACAGAACAAAAGCCAATGGACTGTTTCAGAAAGCATCCGAGTCCAGCTACACGCTTGACGGTGGAGTCACCACATAACCCTCGCAGGAGCGGGGGTACTCATAAAGAGTTACCACCTGCCAAAAAAAAAAAAAGATAGGGGGGATAAGGGGGATATATCCCCCCCATATCGACCACTTTTACTAATAATTTCAAAACAAAAATATCCTGAAATACCGCTACGCAATAACAAACAAAAGAAAAAAGCAGTTCGTTGTTGTTACTGTATGATGTATGTCGAAATACAGTATATGCAATAAGCGGTATTTCCCGACTGGTCTCCCGGTCATCCCTCCTACCATCAAGATCGCTTACCTGCAAAATCTTATAACTTATACTGTAGGTCTAACCTAAACTGTTAAGATCTTGACGTTAGTGATATATGACGTCTTATGTCATATATTTTCCGTACCCTCTGCGTTTTGTGTTCGGCGTTCGTGTTTTTTGTCTGCTTTTCACTTGTTTCATTATAAAATAGCGTAAACTCAAAAAAGTAATGTAAATCGCATCTAAAATAAACCTCCAAAATGATTAATTAAAGTCACGGTGACTTTGTTCTTGTCGAGACAGCACTAGATTATTGTGGTAGTATTGGTAATGATATGAAAAAAGTGTTTGTACGGCCCACCCAGAGACAGCTGGAATAGATTGTCTTTAGTTAAAATTGGACATCCAATAAGTAATAAATCATTGAAAAATATCTATTCTATATAAATTAAACTATCAATGATATAAGGAAAGAATTTAATATTGTGAAAATGTTAACGGTGTTATAAATAAACCTTTGAACTACATGCCATAGTTATTTCGTCTGTTTGAAACAAATGAAGTTAGGGATCTTTGGCAAAAAAATTGGATCATGATTAATTTGTTCTTTGTAGCCGATTTAGAAATTTATAAACATTGAAATAAAACACTAACAGAAAATCATTTTTCAGTATAGGCCTATTAGAATGCGCTACTAAACGAACTTTGATATCATTTTCGATTAACCTGAGAAATTTCCATCTCGATTTGGACAAAACGCCATCCGTCGCAGAGTAGAAACTGCCCTAGACTACTTCACACTAGGTCCAAGATGGCAGCGGAGGTATTGCATGATATTTATATGGTAATTAACTCATCGAAATGTCCCTTTTGTAACTTACAGAGTGCATACTCTAGAATAGGTTTTCACTCGGGGGGGGGTTATATCCCCTCCCTTGAAAAAAATGTATCTACGCCACTGTCATAAGGTCACAAACACATAGAACCACAATATTCCTTATTATTTTGTCGAATATAATGTTGAAAATAGTGGTATTATAAGTATGTTGAATGTAATTTCAATATAATTCTAGAATAAATAGAAAAATGAACCGAAATAAAATAGCACATCAATGTTTCTTATTTTGGGAAGCCTTTATTTAGTTTCCTTCCATTCCTCTTACTTGATCCATAACGAACTTCTCTATAACTTGTTAAAACGTTATGTTGCAGATTTCATTGAAAGATTTTACAACAATGGCCTGACTATTATTAATCAATCACACTTACTAGCAAAGCCTAATTTCATAAAACAAACATTTTGAAAATGTCAAAAGATCGTAGATGTAAAAATTAGTTTATGGAACTTTAAATGAAAGTTCCATAAACTCTGTTCTCTGTTGACTCCACAGGTTGAGTCGTTCTAAGAATATCATTTGCTACGTTTTAAGGGGGTTTCAGGTAAACACAGTTAACATGGGATGAACTATCCTATATTGTAAAATTAAAAACCGCTAGGATATTTTGTCAAGTAATTAATTTTGTATCAAATTACATGAAAATAGAACCTTTACAACGTAAAATAAAGACTACCTGATACAGTAAAATATGTAGTTAACATCTACGATTGAATGGCGGATCCCCAGAGGGGGAAAGAGGGAACTCAACGCTTAAAATCTTACAAATTTGTATAAAATTGACGCAAAAATGTTATTTGTACTCAAACAAGCTATTTACGTTTCAAGGCCTACAATGTTGCAGTTTTGAAATAACGTTTAATTTTGTTTTTAATTAGTTTTGGCGATGTTGTTGAAAATTTATTTAAAATTACAATCTATAAAGTTCTAAATTCGACTGTTTGGCCTACAATAATTGCTTGATTTAGTCCTATGTCAAACCTTGGTTGACTGGGACGGTGGTGACGTCCTGTAATCCAGCCACTTGGAGGTCACGAATTGTGGATAGTTGTGAGCGATGGTCGTGGATGTAGTGTTCTCTTGTGTGGATTAACGTCCGCACTGTTAAATACTACGTTAATCCACAAAGACCATCCTCATAACTAGACCAATTCGTAATTCAGAGGCCGTGGCTCGGATTCAACGTTACCCTTAGTTGCCACCGACTGTTGGGATATTATTTAACAATCCTGTCTAAAGAACATGTCGGCCTTAGTCAGTAACAAGACTACAAGATCGCGCCACAATCATCCCATACTCATTTCTCATTCATACTTGGCTTAAAATACCTATCTTGGTAGGTTGCCATTTTAATGATCTGATCTAATCTAATCTAGGAACCCTATAAAAATAAATAATGGGTTACTTAGCTATAAAAATAGATTTAAATTTGCATCGCTGTTTAATAATTGCATGTTACTAAACTTAGCTATTTAGTTTTCAGATGCTTCAAAATCACTTCTTAGGATACGCAAATTCAAAACTTTTCTTCCTCACTCCCCTTTTCCTTGGGTTATTCCATAACCCCCAGATCCACCGGTATCCCAAATTGTCTACCTCGATCCGCACTTGCTACAGTTAGGACCGGAAAGATTAGAAAAATAAATTGCATTAAGGTCGTCTACTTGCAAGATTTTAAGGAACTCTTTTACTGCCATTTCCAGTTTCCAGTTTCCACTGGCACCGTGATGACAGTTTGGTCCAGTCGGCACACGCGGCGGCAAGTCTCAGGGGTGGCACGCGTCAGGCGTCAGGCCGTACCGCCCCTGGTCTCAGCGCCTTAGAATAAGATTACATATAAGTAAAAGTATTGCTAACTTATTAGTGTCCGTGTTACCATGCATTCTTGTCGTTAAGGGGATCCGCTACTATCTTCAACTAATTGGGGTTTTCATGCAATGAATGATTTTTTAATGGTTGCTAGGCTAATTAAAAAATTAAATATGAGAAAAGTGTAATGTAACAATTATGGGCGTTTTTCAAATTTTATAGGATTTTTTATAAATTATATTTTGTTGAATAACATTTTATTAATCAACCAATATTTTGAAAGGAAACATTACAAGGAACATTTTGGTGCATATAAACCATGGTAACCCAATAAATAAAGATATTGGAGAGAATATTTTCAATAACGCTTGCACAATTGAAAAAAGTAGGTTTAAAAAAATTTTAAATATTGTAATTAATTAGGGCCTGTTATTTATGTTTACACTGAGATGCATATGCACCAAAATTTTATCAATATAATCAAGATTATCTGGTGAAAATTGTATTACATTAGGCTCAGTACTTACATATTTATTCAAATTTGTGCATTTCAAATATGGTCAAACACAAATTGGAGAAAACAGCTTGCAAAATTTTTTAAGTATTTTTCACGTTAAAAGTTGTGCGAACTTGGAAAAGGAAATCCCTAATTTTCCTTCTAGTGTTTTTTTCTGCTCCTCCTCTCTCAGCTTTGCACTTTTTAAAAGTTTTCTGTACGTCTTGTATTTAAAAAAAATTGTTAAAAATGGCAACATTTTATATTGAAATTTATTTAGGTCTCTAAATTTAGTCATATTGATACACAATAACAAATTTTTATTCAGAAGAAAGTGTTTCATAAAAAATATTTTAAAAAGTTAAAAACATTTTTAACTTATAGATAGTGGCGGATCCCCTTAGTAATATATCTAGTGAGTGATACTTCTAAAACTGCATTTTTGTCTTAATATTCATTTCATCTGCCATCAAGCCATGAAGCCGTCAAAGCTATGGCTAGCCAGTTGAATACTTCTTGATTCAAAGCAGTGAAGAGAATATTATAAGTGGAGAGCCCTTCGAATATTGGGACGTTAGAGTTTATTGTGTTGATCACGCTCAAGCCTTTCTAGGGATATTTTCCGTTAAACGTATACAACTTTTTATTTAGCGGTTTAATTGTTTTCTGGTGTAACATAACCAGTGGTTTAGTGGTTTTCTGGTAGTTATTTACTGTATAAAAATGATATTAACAATATAAAAATATAAAATATATTTAACAAAAATATAATAATAATAATATAACTATACTGAAATAAGTGAACCAATAAGTACCCTTAGAAATGATTTATATTTAAAAAAAAACAACAACCAAAATAATAAATACACAAGATCTTGAGTATATAAAATTAAATGTGATCACTATACTACTTGATGAGAATTTATCCTGGACTCCACATACAGATAGTTTAAGACGTAAAATTTCATCTGGTTTATTCGTTTTAAGAAACTTATCAAAATTTTGTTCACAAGATATCTTGTTGAAAGTTTATTATGCCCATATTGATTCTCATATCAGCTTTTGGTATAGAAGTATATGGTGCGACAGCTAAACAAAATTTAAAAAGTATTTTAACTCTTCAAAAAAAGGCCATAAGAATTATGTTACATTTTGACAGTAAAAAATCAGTAAAAGAACATTTTTCTCAACTAAATATTATGACAGTTTATGGAAAATACATTTTTCAAACAATTATGTGTGCAAAGGCTTCCGAAGATACGCTTCCTCAATTAGGCACACACCATGACTATAATATGCGACACAAAAATTACCCAGCCATAAATATACATAACCTGGAGTTTTATAATAAAAAACCAACTGCCGCTGGAGTAAAATTTTTAAACAAATTACCCAGGGTCATAAAACAGATCAATGAAATAAATACTTTCAAAAGAAAATTGAAAAATTACATAATTAGTAAATCGTTTTATTCGTTTGATGAATATTTAATTGCTTGACTTTGGTATGAACTTAATTTTATTTTATATTAATTTATATGTGATATTAAGTGTGACGCCATTCTGATCCTGTAATTGTGATATAATGAATAAAGATTGTCTGATTCTGATTCTGATGATACTAAATATTATATTGGACAAAAATCAAACAACACAAAAATCAGCATTCGCCGAACATATTCTTTCCACAAACCACAATTACATTAGTATGACACATAATATGAGTATAATTACTACATAAGTTTGGTTAGTGTAGTAAATAAAGGGGTGATCACAAAGCATAGTAATATTTACTAGAAAACAAATTTTGACTTACAGCAATAAAATATGAATGATTAAAAATGCTGCGGTTTTAACATATATCGTTGAACGCTTTTAGGTTGAATATAGAAATGCCCAAAACTTATCAATTTAAAATTTTAAGTAGCAAAAGTAAGCAGCTATACGAGTACATCTAATCAACTGAAATAATTTATTCCGGCGGTACAATTATTGAATACAATATGCTTCGTCCTAATACTAATAAATAAGCCCACGCACAAGATAACATGCTTATATAGATACAAAGTCCATGTAGAGGCCACTGATAGAATACATTCCCACACATGTAGTATTTACCTTGTGAAGGTTTACACATTAGGTTTTTAAAGAGAAAAATATTCCACTATGTCATATAAAGGATTTTTCACTAGCCAACCCTTTATTACACTTGCAAATTTTAACCATGGCAGTGATCTAACCTCTACTGGTAGAAAATTGAAAAACTTAAAACCTAAGACAGTTCGTTCTGGTAAAATGGCTGTGAACATCACCATTTGCTACATAAAAGTAAATTTTATCCCTAATTGCTAACAGACATTGAAAATTTTTACAGTTAGAATTTCATTGGCTATAAACAATAGGTGACAGTGGTCCAAGTACCCTGCATTGGAAACAGCTCTGATTGTTTTTTTAATTAACAGTACTGATGAGTGTGTACAGAGCGACCCTGTAGCCTAGTGTCAAGCTTAACAAAGAATGAAAAGAGCATAGTAGGCTGTCCTAATATGCTCAGATTTCAGTTCGTTTGACAGCTTTCTGAGAAGGAATAGGACCCAACTCAGCCTGACAACCAGAGCATCCACGTGCAAGTTCCAGATTAGCCCTGGATCAAGGGTGAAGCCACTGAGGGCCACATCAAGGGTGAGTTTCACTGGATCAGATAATGGTGCAATCAGATAATGGTGTTGGATTCATTGAGTGCCAATTTATTCGCAACAAACCATCCAGATGCCAGGTCAAGTAGATCCCTAACAGCTAATTCGGCCCCTAGAACATCAGAGTGTAAGCTGAATAAAGTAGTGTCGCCTGCAAACAACACAGCTCCTCCAGATACATTTTAAAATATACCATTAATGATCACAACAAAAAGGAGGGGGCCAGCAATGAGCCTTGGGAAACACCACTCATCATAGCTCAGGGAGGGTACTTTTACCCATTCCAGTCCAATATCTGTCTTCTATTGACTAGATAAGATCTAGCCATCCTGAACGCACCCTCCCCGAGACCATACTTTTCAATCTTTCTAATGAGATTGCATGAAACACACAAACGCACGAGAGATGTTGCATAAGACTACAGCTGTTGACTGTTTCAGTTCGAAAGATTTTAGAATTTCTAGGAGCTAGGAAAATTATTAGGGATAACCTCTGGATCTTTGAAGAACAAAATTGTGATTTAAAATACCTGTCTGTCGAGAGATCCTTGTGTAGTTTTTGTGACTACGGTCGTTTAGTGACGGTAATATTCAAGACCTGAAGCAACACGAAACGGCCGTAGTTACAAAAACTACACAAGGATCTCTCGACAGACAGGTATTTTAACCACAACTAAAATTAAATGGCTAAAAGTTGCAAAGTGTTTAGTTTGTTTTCATCTTAACGGTGTATTTTAATTTCAGTGCAGACATTTTCCATGATAAAAGTAAGAAACAGTTATACAAAGCATTCACAAATTAATCATTCATTAGATGAGCAGATGTTTAACTTTCAGTGCTACTCAGATTATGAGACGAGCAATTTCTTCGCACAAGCGACATATTCCATGCTTTTTACAATGGTCACGCAGGAATGAGGGTTGAGCTGAATTTTTTTTGTATTTGAACTATTCGACAACGTAAAAATAATAATGCCTAGATACTTCGTTCAACATTTGTGTTTAAGTAGTTTATGTGTACACCACTTCATAAAGCCACCTATGGTTATTGTATCTCATGATTTAAAATCCTCTGGACCACATATATTCGAATTAATAACAAGTTTAAACAGCATAATCAGGAAAGCGGTTCGAATAATGGGTTTCAAGTTATTGTACAAGAAATCATTTTAAAGTTTTTTCCTTTTCATTTGAAAATTCTTAAATTTCTACAAAAGCTTAGAACACATTATTTAAAAACATTCATGTTGACATTTTAAAAAATATATAAATTTTGGAAACTAGCCAGTTATAGTGTTATATGACAAGTACATGACTGCCGGCAGTCATGACTCAACATCCGCTCTGAGGTCTGAGGCACCTGATAACTGCAGCCTCCTTTTCATTCCTGCAGAGCTCAACTTACATTGAACTATACCGGTTTAAATAGCTTTGATGATGATTTCACTAAAAATAAGAGTATCTCCTTAGAGTAACTATTTAAGAGCACTAATTTCACTTGTCAGAAAATGATGCCGACTCAAGGGCGGTAAATTGAAGGGGACATCGTAAAAATAGTTTGGACATTGAGACTGCCCTACATCAGTAATGAAGGTCACGAATCGTGGATAGTTATGAGCGATGGTCGATGGGTGTAAGATCAACGTTCACACTATTGAATACTACGTTAATCCACAAAGACTGTATCCTCATAATTAGACTAGTTCGTAATTCAGAGGCAGTGGCTCGGACTCCACGTCAAACTGTAGGTCCCTTAGATACGCCATTAACTATGGGCTATTTATTAACAGTTCTGTCTTAGGAACACTTGCACTTAATACAACTATAGCGACCTACGCCTCTCATTTAACAAAATGGATTTGGTGTGTCAGCCTTAGTCAGTAACAAGACTACAAGATCGCATCACAATCATCCTACACTCGTTTCTCATTCATACTTGGCTTAAAATACCTACCTTGGGGTAGGGTCACCATTTCAATAATCTAATCTAATCAGCGGAAATTTATGTAGCAATTTCAAGAAAACAGTTGAATAAGCCGTTTTATTTGAAAATCGTTGTTTATGTCAATTTTTGAGCACATTTGGATCGCTTATTAGTGTATTAAAACTTAATATTTTTTAATATTAAATCATTTAAACGTGACGGAAAGTATCTGGTAAGAGACAAAAAAGCTATTACATTCAATGAACTATAAAACTGAAATAACGTAAAAATTCAACTTGAACATTTTGTTATATATGCATAAAACAAAAAGTATTTGTCTTCAGCATTGCATACCTACTGATGACGTAAGCGCGGAGTGATACATTAGATGCGCAGTGGTGCACGAACTATTTTGGAGTTGGCGGGGCGGGTGCGGGTGCGGCCATCTTTGTAAAATCTCGTAGGATTGAGTGTCGTTCGTGAATTTTAAAGCCAAATAGTTATCCAAACTAATCTAAAATGGCAGAAAGGGAAGACAATGTTTATAAAGCGAAGTTAGCTGAGCAAGCTGAGAGATACGATGGTAAGTTATATTTCATACATTTCCTGCTCTCAGTTAAATATTGTTCATCGATTTGCTTCGCCGTTATTGACCTATCTTTTGCCATGACTCGGTTTCCTAATCCAGCATTATACCAGCGTCTTTAACTTCTATGTATCGATTATAACTGTCTAATTTAGTTCAACGATTGATCTGAAATACAATTTTGTCGCGAAAAACTTGTATTTGAGTAATAAAACCCCTCGACATGAAGTCCCAATTAGCCGCATTTTAATGTGACAAGCAAGACGCACGTTTCACTTTGACTGGCTTCTACGTGTCGTTAAAGTGCAATCTTGCCCAATTGTCTTGAAGAAACGTTACTATTTCGATTTTATTGAAATGGAAGAGAAATCTTGTTACAAGTTATTGGGATCCAAGCTATCAACTACACCATCTTGATATTCATATTGTTTAAAAGGCCTCCATTTTATCAAAATGCAGGTGTATTGAACTTGCCCTGTAGTGGATAAAGTTGTACCTCATTTCTGTTGAAACCTTAATTTACTGTCAAAGGAAGGTCTTTCTGAACCTCCCATGATTAAATTTAGTCTTAAGTCCCAGTATTGTTAGACAAGTGGTTGTCTTTGTATTACTATCTATTCCAGTTTGCTTGTGCATTGCCTGTATAGATGTAAAATATGTTTCATTTTGGGTTATTTGCAATCTTTATAAATTGTCCTGGTCTAGTTTAGGCCTAAAATTATAAAACACCAGTATCTTCACATCTTCAAATGAATTTGCTAAGGAACTGAAAAACTTAGCTTCGGGTTCTTACAATTTGAATAGGGCCTAAGAAAGAAATAGGCCTAATGGTTTTTATATGGTTTGGTTGTCAAATTTACCCTCTAGAAAGGCCAAAACCTCTTTACTGTCGCCAGCGACCTATGTATCAAACAAAATAAAATGTAGGCCTAAAGCTGTCAAACGTGAAACCATTTTCTTGAGAACCGTCTGCGACCAATCCTGGTTGGTACATATCCTGATTCTGTTGGATATGCAACCTTCAATCAGAGAATTATATTACCTTCTTTAGAATTATTTATGTTAAAGATTGTCAAATAGATGAGATTGAAGGCAAATTATTATAATGGGCTTACCATCTTCTTCTAATTGTGTTTCTTCTTTAAAAAGATCGTAACTGCCCTTTAGTAGGCTATTAAGGTTTGGTCCTGTACTTAGGACTTATGTACTTATCCTGTACTTTTGAGGACTTATATCCTGTACTTATGAGAGTGAGTAATGGCTATGATTTTATGTTTTGAGGAAATCAAAAAAGGGGGGTCCTACGCCATATCTTAGCATTTCATTTAGATTAATTGTTTTTTTTTTTCGCTGACTATTGGAAAAAACTTTCCCTACCATAAAGGTATGCAATTAAGCCTCCTTAGTGTCCAGACAGTATCACAGATGTGATAAATGGAAGGGGCAATGGTAGGTTGAAATAGTTAAACCTAGCTTTAACATAATGGACAGAAAACCAATTTCTTGTGTTGGAGGTTGGGATTTTTCAGCCCTTAGCTCCTAGCAAGGGACACAGTACATCACTAGCCTAATGGAGTTTTAGCTCAGCTTCACACTGGTGGTTGACTCCGGTTGTTCATTATTAGATAGGTATGAACCTGCTTCAGCTTAGTGCCAATTCCCTTTTGCGTTTCCCGATGTTTGTAGCTTAGTGGCTGGTGCAAATATAGAATATAAATATTTTTTCTTTACAATCCTTAATAAAATTATTTCTGTTCCTAAGTCTAATAAACTTTTGTCCACACCGTATCTTTCGCTCTGGCGGCAAACAGGTTTTAGTTAGTTGCTTGGGGGTGTTTGGCAGGGTTCGGCCAATAATGCAGCTGTTCCATTTCTGACATTTACTGTATTTATATAGTACCCCCCAGTTCCATAGGAACTCCATTGGGTAGTTTCAATTACCTCGAGAATATTCTTACTCTCCTTTTCCTCTTCAGTTGATAAAATTCTTTTTTAATGTAATTCCCATCTTATTATAAATTTCTATCTTATAGCTGAGGTATTTGTGTCAACGTACACTTTTTCCATAGATTAAATGGTTAAATGTCTGAGGCAATGATAATATATTAACCATGTTTCATGTCATTTGCGAATAGGGTGGGACTGTCTATGATAGTAATATAGTGGCTTTCTCGTGTTAAGCACTCATATAATAATAAAAGTTATCTGTAACAAAAAAAAAGTTATTATTTAGGTTTTATGTTTAGGTGGACTGATTTTACTGTCCCACCTTCTCATCCCAGGTCTTAGTCTAAGCCATCGCCCGGAACCGTTTTACACATTACTTCAGGCTAGACCTATTGGGTTGCGACATTATCACTTAGGCAAAATCCAAGTCCTGTTCCTTTGTGTAGGTGACTAGGATTTCTAAAGTTTCTAGTTCTAGGACTATTCTCAACGAATTTTTATATGTTTAAAAATTATGAATTTACATAACCTGACAAGGTTGGGTAAACTAGCTTTGGTAGGATTTCACCTGCAGGTCTACTATCAGATAATCAAGTCTAGATTAATATAGGAATACAGTAAAACCTCACTAACTCGACACCCAGTAACTCGACAGTCAACAGCTGACACAACACCTTTATATCAATACCTCAGAAATATTGCACAAATTGAAAAATTCAAAAGAGCCGTAAAATCATTTCTTATAAGTGCCTGCTTCTACAACCTGGAAGACTTCCGCAAAACCTAATCCTAACCAAACCTAAATCCATAGCACACCTTACCAAATCTAACCGCATCTAAGGCCTTGTCGGTCGCACCCTGTTCCTAGCGCGTGGCTCGCTATTTTTATTGTGTGGGCCTGTTACAAGACAGGACACTTGACGCCTCCAGCACCTTCAGAAGAAGGACGTGGAGAAGAGGATATGTATGTATGTATGTATATTAGAGTAGCCTACTGGTGGGATTCAATGTCACACGATGAGCAGAGATGGACAGTCGATCTATTGGGCACCTTAGACTGTTTCAAGGTCAAAGACCCCTCCAGGCATAATTGGGGTGGGGTAGTTTGTTATTGTTTACTTATTTGCGGAAGAACATAGTATCATTAGAAGAAAATCCATTCTAACAGAGCATTTTTTCAGAATATGTATTTCCAATTTTTGGTTATTTTAAATTTCTTCAAAGGCCAAAGCCAAGTCCTGTAAACTCAGTAGCCTATATAACAATACTCATGTAAGGATCATCCTGTAATAAATTTAAATGTGAAACTTCAATCTGTTATGTATTAATTTATTAAACTTCATGAAAAATTGCATGTTCTGTATAACTTGACAAACCCTGGGTACACAAAGTGTCTAGTTAGTGAGGTTTTACCGTACTTTTCTTCTACTTCTTAGACTTCTACTTACTTTTTTGTTCGTTTTACTTCTCAGACCCTTTTTTTGAACATAATTTAACATCACTTATAACTTGGTGCATATACAAATAATGGACGGGATGGACACCTAGAGGATAAAATGCAGCCATAAGTATTATATTGGATTAAGGGGAAATTATTTTTACCGTATATATTGTTGATTAGGCTACTTGTATTTTGTCTCAGGAAATACCGATTTTATAATAATAAAATTACAGTTTAGGTTTGCTTAAACTTCATTTGGATGCATATATATGTATATATATATATACCTAATCATTTATTTATTTGTAATTGAAAAGTAAAGGTAGGTACCATCTCGCCACACTGATGACTACCAGCAAGTGTAGGAGCGTCTGTTAGAAGATAAGTGTACAAACAGCAATAATTGCTCGTTCTTCTTATTTTGAGTAAAACTAGTCGACTTTCATTCCAAGGAGTCCCTGTAAATATTTTACTTCTGCACATTTACCATTTGAGTCCTCATGTAGAACAAAGGTTTACAAGCATAGCTTTGAAGACATCAGAGCTCTGAAAACAGAGGATTAGTTTTGTTTAAAAAATGTCTTTCCAAATTCAATTAACTGACATAGATTGTCTTTGAATTCTCATCAGGGGTTATGATTTTCCAGCGACTAACTCTTTACTGATAGAATAAAATTTTCTCAATCAATGGCTGATCAACTTGAATTTATTTGATATATTTGGTCATGGACTTGGTTCTACATATTTTCTGTAAATGTTTGGCTGTCCTCAAATGAGAAAAAAACTGTTTACAGAACGTTACAAAGATTTTAAATCTAGTTTTTATTTTTTTATATAGGGTACCTGGTTATGGCCAAGAGAGTACAATACTATATAATTACAGTACTATACAACTAAATTAGACATAAGACGTCTTATGTAATTTGATTTTAATATTTTTTACTATTAGAATTATTCCTACAAATAGACAAGCTGTTTTTGCCTAAGAGGTCTGGTAAAATATAAATTAACTCTAGCTGTGCACGTATCCCCTGTAATTAGGTTTGATAAGTCCTCTAATAATTTGTCATTATTTTCTTATGTCTTGGTTAAATTAAAGGCTATTTTTATTTATGATTATCAACGTCCAAAATAACTTAGGTAATTAGTGTTAAGGGTTTTTACATTTTGAATATCACCTGGAGAAGATAAGGGTTGGATAAAGTTGTTTTTTTATGTGGTTGTTTCCTACATCTTCACCAAGCTCAAACTCAATTAAACCAATCTATCGAGTTCCAATTATCTCTTTCAACCTTACCAGATAATTTAACTAACCTAATACATAATCTAACACATGGGTTCTTAATTGAAGGAATAGTATAATTAATAAAAGTAGGCCTATGTTAATGTTTTATATCTTCCATCTTTCATTTGGTGGTTTTAATACTAGAATTTCTGAATGCATCAAACTTAAGCCCGGTTACATCGATTTATTGGTTATACTTTAATACAGTAGTCCTATAAATTATATATGGTACATGAAGATCTGAGATTCATTTCTCTTATTAAATGTTATTTCATGTAAAAATTGTTATTGATAACCTCTTAATTACTTAATCTATTGTTTAATAGTGGTATTATTTTTTTGAGGATTTTGCATTGTGGACCAGATATTATATAATATGCCACTTATGTATAACGTGGTATTGTTCTAGCAAGGGAGTAGCAACATTTTAGAAATTAAAAGAAGGTTCTGGGCTTTTAGCAACTTATTTTATGGATTAAAGATGTGGTTTTGAGATCTGTTACTTTTAAGACAGAAAGGCAAAGGCAAGTGTAGTTTATCTCAGGTGTAGGATGTCCAGTTCATTTAGCATCAGAGATTAGATTGATCATATACACTCCATTGAACCAGCGACACAACTGAGTCACCTGGTTGTGTTATAACCCAAATATGACTGAATGATAAGTGAGTAATCAGTGTAGCTTTGTTACTGATAAAGCAGGCTGCAGTAACTTCGTCACTGATAAAGCAGATGTTTGTATTCCTTCAAGCGTGATTATCACCAGGTCACTATCACCACCATTGATTATTGACTCTATAAATATAAAATTCCTGGGAAGTATAATTTTTATTAAAAGCTGGAAACTTGACCCTATTTATGTTTAATAATTGATTAGGTCCTACTAAATTTAAAAATATTAGACCAACAACCCATTGTTTCTCTTTAAATAAAATTATTAATCTGAAAAAAAATTTTCATAAAGTTAACCCTTTGAGCGCCTTGATCTGAGACGAGCCGTTACTGTAGCTTGAGTGCCGAGCGTAATGCTAAAACTGCTAAAAACACAATTTTTTTCTAAGTTAAAAAAGGAATAAGAATATGTTTTATTCATGATTTCTACTCAATTTTTATTGTTATTTAAGATTATAATGCGGCTAAGATGCTAATGTTAGTTTAAAAAATGTTTTATTACTTAAAACTTGTATTTTTTTTAAATATGTTCATTTAAAAAAGTTAATATATTTTTCTTTTTACTTAAAATTATTGTACCTATATACGTTGTTTGATGCACAATTCTATCCTAAGTAAAACAAAAACAGAACAAAGAAATTTTAATAAATAACATTTTTTTAATTGTTTTATTAAACACTTGCGTTTTTTTTTTTAAAGTCCAATTTGTCACATCTCAAAGAGGCTTGGCACTCAAAGGGTTAAAGAATTATAGTTTAGTAAAGAATATAGTGAAATTTATAAAAATTAATCAAAGTGCCCTTCATTTTCATATGTGTGCCCCATGGTGCGACATATTATGCCCCATAATGTTGGGGATGACCAATCCTTCTTCCTCTCTTCCTTACAGGTTATTTATAATTATTGTAAATGCCCAGTCATAGATTGTTGTATCCAATAGTCTTTGAAATAGGTTGTCTCAGTGACCAGTATCAAATTTTAATACCATATTTTAATCTGGAAGATCAGTTATTGTTCAGATCCAAATATTAATAATCTGAAATCCTGGAAAGTCAGAAATGTTTAAAAAAATGTTACCGTACATATGCTGTTAAAAATGACTAAGTGATCTGGTGGTCAAACTTGGCCAATGTTAGTGGTTTGATAATAACTTCCAGTTAAATATTTTGTTCAGTGTATGTCAGCTGCTTAGACCTTAGTAGGTCGTACGGTGTACAAAACTACGCAGCAAATGATTTTAGTATTGTATAAGATGCATTTTGGCAGCCTTGCCACTTATCTCTTACCTTATCCTCCCTTCACTACCACTCTATACGGCCATGAGACACAGAACCAGTTAACTGCATTCTGTTGTAAATGTTAACCATTTTTGCGAGTCGTGTTGTCTTATGTATGCCATGCACCCTATTGTGTCAGTATTTGTGCAGCCAATTTGTAGTGTTTTAAAACATTTTAGGTATTAGTTTTAGTGAACTCATCTTGTTTTGTGTCACTTTGTGATTGTAATAATTTATTATAATAATATATTTAAATTATTTCAATACACAAACAGAACTATTTTTTGAATTTTTATTTTGTATATTTACGTTACAATGGAAAGTAAAGAACAAAAATGTTAGCTTTCTTTGATCGACAATGTCAAAAAATCAATTCAAGAAGAGTAAAGAATTGCTGAGGATAGTATAGGGACCTTTAAACACAATTGCTTGCTAATAGCGAAGACACAAGTAATAGTGAACCTACTGAAGAAGATGGAATTCAGCGGGAAGGATTGGATTAGTCCGTAGACAAATTGCTGAAGGGTGATCTCAATTACTATATTTATTGCTAGTTATAAAGCCATTGTCAATTTTGCCGATTAAAAACAGTTTTAGACTAAAAAGTTAAAGTAAATATGTCTGTAAACGCCAAATTAGTGTATGCGGAACTTGTACACCACATGACTTATTGCGTAAAATAAATTGCGCAACCTATAAGGATGTTTAATTAATTCAGGTGTAACTTTTGCTCATTTTACCAAATTGGGGGCAATTTCTTGCCATAGAAGGTTTGGAGAATCTGAACACTTATTTATTAAATTATTAATACTAATTATTAAATTCAAGAGGCTCCAGCACCATTAGTTAGGGTTTGAAATGTGTAAATGTTTCCATTCGGATTCTTACTAAGCCTAAGACCGACTAAGGCTACGTCAACTATAACTGATATAAATACGGTGGTATGAAGCATATTTATTTATAAACTAAAGCCTACAGAGCCACTAAAGTATTATGCAGAGGAGAGTGTATCAAATTAATACCTGATATTGCTTACATGATCCACTTGCAAGGGTTAATTTGGGAGAGGAGTTCGGTAACAGAATGCTAATTACAAAATGCGACTCACATTTAAATAATTTTTAATCAGATTACAAAATAATTTTTAGGCCTTTAACCTTGAACCTATAGTTATTAGTTATATTATTCTTGTATCCCAAAATTACTCTTAATTCAAATTAAGCAACAGTTTTTTTTCATTTTTATGATAAACTACATCTACAGGATTGATCAAGGTTAGGGATTTTCTAACTGTGATAATTGGAAATTGTAACATTGTCTTATTGCTTAATTTTTTGAAAATACAATTAATTGTTTTGGTCTTTTAATTTTGGTTCATTATTTTTGACTACAGATAACATTTCTATGTAGGGTTGTTGATGTATGCAGTAAGTAGGTTTTGAAGACATGAGTCAGAGTGGCATTCGTACATTCTGCAAATGATGAATCAGCAGACTTACCTGGAACCTTTATAAAATGTGAATTCAGCATTGGTGACAGACGGTGCCTTCGGTGTGCAATAAACGGCCTATATTGTTTCAGTTATTGCTATGGTCTCAATTTATAACTGCTGGGTTTTTACTAACCTGAAAACACTGAAAATAGTTTGAAAAACGTAATTTTTCTTTCATCACTTTATAACAATTAATGTTAAAGGTACAATTGATTAATGGTTTGCTACTGTGGTAACAAGGTTTACTTTACCTAAAAAGTTAGGGAACTCAAAGATTGTCAGGTACCTAAAAAGTTAGGGAACTCAAAGATTGTCAGGTTTAAAGTTGCAAAATTTAGGAACACTAATTAAAAAACTTATACTTTTTCAATCCTGGGAATATTTTACAATAAAGATAAACATAGCAAATTTGAATTTCTTTAATTCAGATCATGGTTCATTTATTTTATTTAACATTTTCTCATGTATATTAAAAAAAAAAAACTGATCTATAATGGAATCAAAGTTTGAATATGCGGACAGTCTAAATTTATATTTTGCCCTTGAATATTGCAAATGTTCAAAGTTCCATTTTAGTTATTTGCATAAAGAAATATTTAAAAATCAGAGTAGTATTCGATGGCAGTGAAGAGGCAATATAAATCAATGTTTTGTGAATACTCTGAATACTCTTCATGATACAAGGGAAACTATTTTGGGCAGTGGTTGAGAGAGGAATTGGGAGTTCCATATCAAGTAGAAATGGTGAACCATAGTCAGTTAACACCTTGCCAGCCAAAGACTGATACAGTCC
Organism: Nephotettix cincticeps; assembly: GCA_023375725.1. Lineage (NCBI taxonomy): Eukaryota > Metazoa > Arthropoda > Insecta > Hemiptera > Cicadellidae > Nephotettix > Nephotettix cincticeps. Next base: position 20,084,069 of record CM041784.1, read on the forward strand.
CTTCTTGATAATCAGACACTTTGTTACTTTTCACTAAATTAGCAACCTACCCAGATTAGTATTTTAAACCTTTCAGTCGTACTCAGGACCAATATATAGCTTTTTACGTTGAACTCAAAAAGTCAAGTGGCATCTGTTAACAATTTAATGAACTTGTTAGTCATCGTAGTTGTCTGACGTATCTATGAGTTTGTAATGGATCTAACAGAAGAAGTGTGCTGTTTTGCTAATAGCAAAGCTTTATACGCGAATTAAGTGTTGTCCTGTTAGTGTACTTACAGACCAGTGGTCAAAGCGTTTGTTGACGACTAAAACATTTGGAAGCCATTCAGAAGTACTCGGGTTCAATTCCCGACTAAGAGCCATTTCAATTTGGCTTGCAAATATGTGGTACAGTGGTAAGAACCTAAAATAAACTAAGCTTGGGTGGACGTTGACAAAATTTTAGGCTTTGATTAAGGTTAAGGAGAGGGGCATGTTTGGTGTTTTGTTGAACTACACAACTTGAAAAACATAAAAATTCATTGCACTGAAAAGAATAAACGAAATATGAATGAAAAATGAATAAGATGATTTTAATATTATGAGACTAAAAATAAAACGTTGTTTGGGTTGTAGTCTTAAAACTGCTTCGCGTTGAACCATTTATTTCCTTTAAAAAACAATGGGGATCGTGGTTTAATTATTGGAATGATATTACAATTTATGTTAATTTCAATATTGATCAATAGGCACTAACTATTTAATGAGCTTAAGGAAGTGATATTTGATATTGTAGACCTGTGTTGATTTTATTAAAATGAGCACACAGGGAGTTTGGCCATTCTATATTTTAATACCTTTGGAAGAATGGCTGACAGCTGTGTTTTTTGATGTATCTGTGTTTTTTAATAATGACATCAATTTATCATATTGAGGAACCAAATTTTTCACTTAAATTGGTATATTACTTTTTTATTATTTTGTTTAAGATGCCATTTGTAAACTTGAATGGCTCAGAACTTAACCTTTAAAATCCTGGGTGCGGTCTCATAGACCGCTTGAGTAATTTAGTTATTTGAATTTAAGGTTTTCAAAAGACGATGACACCTGCTATGCCAGGTAGTTGTCCCTCCCCACCACCGACACCGATCCCTATTGTCACTTGTCTTCTGGGTGGAAATTTCATAGATATTTTTAGATTTGTTTGTCGTCAGCGGTCTGTGAGACCGGACCCAGGACAGTACGCGATAGATTCACGACCCAGCCCATTGTCTAGTGTGTGTGTTTTTGACTCGTATTTTGAAGAGATGTTTGAAAACTGGTACTCGGATGCTTTTATAAGTGAATTGGATTCACTTGGATGGTGAAACCACAGTTTTAGCAGAATTTTTAGAACGCGAGACTGACGTATCAAGTTTCGAGCATGCATCCGTCGAGTACTGGGAGTAGAGGAACCTAAACCCGATACTGTTGGTGATAGGCTGAATAAAAGAAAGACATATTACCTCACATTTGATCCGAACAAGATAAGAAAAACTGCCTACATTTGCTATTGATGTAAAAAAAATGTTTGCCACAAGTGTACAGCAAAATATTGCAATGATTGATGAGCTGAAACTAGCTGTAAAGCGACTGTCTCAATTTTGATGATAATACATTTTTTATAAGTATTATTATTTTTTTATATCCATCATATCGTATGGAATCGAAAATTACCAATAACTAAACACTTTCTCATATTTATCATTACGTTTTTTGGTTTTAGAAAATGTTTACATTTTGCATCAGATTTCGCCATGTCGTAAGTTTTTTAAATTTTATTCATATATGTTCTTAATAAACGTAATTTAATATTATTTGCATAATAAACATTTCCAATAACTTATTAGACTGATAAAATGATTTCCAGCAGTAAAAAGTAATTTTAAATTTTTTTTTTAAAAAGGCGGTCTGTGAGACCGTGCCCAGGACTGAGTTAACAAAACGTTTACCCAGGACATTTAGGGTTAATTAATATTTTTCAGATATTTAGTGCAATAACTACTAATCATTCCAGTACCGTTTTTGATTTTTAGATAATTTAATGAGAGCTCCCTTTAATTTTCTGTGAGAGGTCCTTAGACCCCTTTAATTTTATTTTTAATATCTGTAAATGTAATTAATTACTAAAGAACTAACAATAAGCAAGTTATAAATGGCATTTTGTCGGTGTTACTCTAAATGTAGTCTTTGATTTAGATAAACCTATATTGATATTACCTAGTCTTCAATCGGTTCACATGGAATATAATGTGAAGATGTTGTGTAATCCCAATTTACCATTTCACTTTGATAAAGACATTACAAATTTGTGTATAAAGAAGGAAGCGGGTGAATCCAAGACGTGTTTGTTGTGGGTATGAAGGTAGTTGGGCTCTCAACGACTGTTCACATTGTACAAAGATATTGCCAGGGGCGGTCTGCCTAACTAAGCCCTTACATCTTTCTTTGCATTTTCATTCTCTGAATGAGCTTTTTCTACTAATAAAGGATTGTTAATTATTTCTTATAGATGAAGACAATCAGACAACTAATTTGGCTCTTAATAATTTACTATTAACTTATTAGAATCGGTTTAGTTCTAATAATTGTAATTCGACTTGTGTTTTAAAACAACGTTTCTGGAGGCGATGAAAGTTTCTGTTTTCTAGTAACTGATTTATAAAAGTAACTTATATTAGGATGTAATTCATGCCTAAGAAAATTGTCCGGTCAAAAATTAAGAATAGTTTTCACAATATATACCTATATATGCCTACACGTAAACAAAGGTGAAAAATCACCTAATTATTCAAGACATGCCAAAAAACAATTTGTATTATTTAATTTTGATTATACTGATAAAAGTCTTGCGTATTAAAGTTGAAATGGTTTCCTTCTTAATAATAGTAAAAATCAATCCATTCTTTAAGTTGAAGTAACCATGAGTCCAGCATCCCTCAACTGAGTGATCGTGTGAAACTGTTTGGTATATACCTCTGTTTGGTATATAGGCTGTGGTGTGCACATTAATCATATCTCTTTACTAGGCTCTGTCGAGTAATTTATTTTCTCCGTAAACTCAAAAAGTGTATCCCTAGACATTACTTAAGATTAGCCTACTCTGCCATTTTATTTTAAACAATGGTATTTTATCATGGGGCTGTGGTGATGATGTAAATAGAATTTTTTTCCTTCAAAAGACAGCACTTAGTACTTTCTCTAACTATAGAGCCCATTTTACACCTTTGTTCATCCAGGAAGAAATAATTAATTGTTTTTAATTTGTTTATTTATGTGTGTTTAGTTTTTGTAAAAAAAATTTTGATTCCATATCGTTATGATCTCACTCTCATACTCATTTTACTAAACATAGAGTTAGATTTGCCTCTAGTCAGGCTAATCAGGTCCCAACAATCAATTATTATAACAATGGGGTAAAAAGTTTTGGCTGCCAGCCAAAGCGTACCATGTTGACCTGAAAATATTTAAACATAAACTCTATTGTTGATTATTAAAACACCCGTATTACAGCATAAATTAATTTTTTACGTCTGATATTGATTTTATATTTTACATCTCTGTTATAACTCTTGTTGACTAATTTCTTATTGTTTTTAAATTTCAAAATTATCTGTTAGGATTGCCAATTGTATAGTACTCAATTGTTCCCCATTTAAACAGTACAAGCAATGTGTCTGCTCCATTGACGTCAACTATAAAAAAAGTACATTTTGTTATTTTTTGAAATAAAATTCTTGATTCTTGGTTGAAAAATAATAATAGCATGTAAGCTTTGATCAGTCCTTATATTGGGTGTAAGTAATACTTTAATATAGTTTATACAGTTTTTCTCTTGAAAATGGGAGGAGTTACACCTACAGAAATGTTTAGTAGTTTTACAACACAAGACAAGTTGTAAAAGGTCTTGATAATTAGTTGGCCAAAATTGTTCATAATCAATTCCTTAATTTACATCAAAAACTCTTAAATCAATACTAAACATAAATAGTAATTAACAGTAGTCAATAGTAAAAAATAAACATTATAATATAGTAAAAAAGTGTCATTGAAATGGCTAGTATATTTCTCTAAATTAAAGGATTGCTTCTACAATTCAATTTGGTAAAAATTAATTACTAGTCAATTAAGCTTCATTTGACTTTCTACTCAGAAAAGATGTACTTTAAGGTAATTTTGAGTGAAAGGGGTATCTGTATCTGTACATAAAAAAATATTTGTTGCCAGCTACGTTTTGTGAAATGGGTCAACTTGTATAATATTTAGATTCAGTTGGGTGTTTCTTTACAAACAGTTGATATCATAGTAGGTTTGTCTTTCAGAAAAGATAAAAGTCCATAAACATTAGATAAGGAAGTAAAATTTATTTACTAACAGTTTTAAACCACTATCGACTATGCAGTACCTACAGCACTAAGATTGTGTTTTGAATTAGATAAGCTTAAACATGAGATTAAGATGGACCCCCCATATTATTCATGATAATTTTCTAAGCATGTGCAAAAATGATCATAGATTCATACAGGGTACTTGTCTTCATACCTTTTTAACAATGTCTATGCTATGTATTTTTATTATTTTTAATGCATACATTTTGTCATGCTATTTAAAGTAAATAAATTGTTTAAAGTTATTTACCTTTGAAAATACCTTGATGTGTCAATTATTTACTGAAGTCTGGAGGGAAGCATCTTATCAGCTGACATACGTTAATTTCAGGTTCTAGTTGTCGAGTGCAGTACATAGCTGATATGTGATTTTGTCCGCATAATCCTCTTTTTTTTATTTAATAAATTATCCTTTTCGTTGGCTAAAACACTTTTATAAAATAAACAACTCTTCCCATATTTGCGCTTTGTTTCTGTTATCACATTTTTTAGTACCTTTAGAGATTTATCAAAATTAATACTATGGCTGTTATTATCCTTAAGATCCAAATTAGGAGAACTAAGTTTAAACTTGCTAACCTGTCTCAAATTGAAAAAATAGAGAAAAATTGTGCCTCTACACCTTGTGAGTAAAAAATCGGAAATAATAGGAAATATAATGAAGAACAATGGTTTTCAGCCCGTATATTATGTTAATAGATTATCTATTTGCAAGTCAGTACCACGTGTAGACAAAAAGTATGCAAAAGGAGTTTATTTAATAGAGTGTCACAATGGAGAAAATTGCAGTAAGAAGTACTACAAGTAGGAATGTCTGCAGAAATAGGTCGTTGGTGATAGGTTTAAGGAGCACAATGCGGTTACACGAAATAATCCATCTTTCAAAATTGTGCAACTTATGATAAGATGACGTAGCTTCCTTCCAGACTTCAGTAAGCCTACGACATTAAACAGGAACGGATCCAATAGTTAGTTCGGCGCGCCACAATTTCCATGTTTTAACTAAGTGTTGTTTTAAGAGTACAAATGTGACTATTTATTCGGACGTAAATGTACATGTTTGATAATCATCATGACAACTATTGAATAATGAGCTTAACTATGCTGCTGAAGATGGACTGTCATAGGTCTGAAACGTTTACAGCGTAAAAGTGTAAATAGTTGACACCTCAAGGCTATTTAAATTATTAATACCTTTTTTATTTGGCGTCGTTTGGGTCACCCAGACGTTGTGTTTTATTTTCTGTTTATTACAGATTGTAGTTAAGGTCAAAATAGCCAATTTCAACCATTTATGAATTAATTCTGGAGATGTTCTGACCGGTTAGCCAAATTAGAAGTATTAAATCAATATTATAACATTTTTAACTCATTTTTTTGTGACTTTCTGAATTTTCTGAATTTACTCCAAAGAGTTCGTAATCCAGACATATCGGTCAATTGGAGCAGGTAGTTTGGGGGGTTTTGTACCTCAAAAATAGATTTTGTGTTATGTCATTAAAAAAATGATGAAACCTGGTAATTTACTTTTGAGATTCATCCATTTATGCTTAAAAATCATAGTTTGTGTGTTAATCATGGCAGCTAACCTCCATACTCTTTTTCCATGTTAATCACTTAGAGAATAGGCAAACTCCTTTAATTATGAACTGATGTCGAAGAAACTTGGTATAAATGGTCAAAATAAACATTGTTTATAGTAGGAATGCCTACTATCAGTGTTCCTCATAGCAGCACATCTGCTTTCTCTTTCCCATGTTAATCTAATGGAGAGTAGGCAAACTCTCATATTTATTGACAGATATTGATTGGAAAATTGCTGAGTACGCAGTTCTGCTGCGACGGGGGTAGTTTGTTGTTTTGTAGCTGTAGGCGAGAAGGCTTGTATTGATTCTGTCATCCGTGGTGTTTTCCATGTTTTGTCTTGTATTATTACAGCCCTCTTGGTGGTAACATTGGTTAGGTTGGCATTCATAAGTAATAGTCCGTTAAAGGCCTTATTTCCTGAAAGGCTATTATTATGTTTATTCAAATTGCACTCATGTTATTCATGAAATTAAAATTATTCATGTTTCCTTATTGATGAGTAGGTAGTAGTGTTATTTATTTCAGTATAAATTTCCCTTAAAGAGTCTTCAATGGGGGGCAGCATATATGGTTTTAGCTCTATAAGAATAATATCAATTTGTTGACACCATTAAAGGCCACCCAATATTCATAAAAAGAAAGATAAGAAGTTGATTCATAGTGGTTTTCAAGGGAAATAAATAATTGCAAATGTTTTATTTTTGTTATAAAGCTAGAAAACAACTTATTCGTTATTGTAATATGTGATTACTTGCTAATTCCCCATTTTTCCGAAAGTAAATTACAAATTTGTTTTTAAGTTTTTTGTATAATGGCTTTAATTTAACAACCTATTGTCTTTTGTGACTATCGAGTAAGGGGTACAAGTCAGTATTTTTCTTATGGGTATAAAATCCAATATGTTGAAAACCTAAGACAATTTTTTAAAGATAAAGTTGCTAGTAATGTGTTGGAAGGCAAAACACTTTAATTTCCAGAGTTTTAAAACGTGGAACATCAGGAAGTTCCATCATCTTAGGTGTTTTGTTTTGATAGATTTTCTTATTTCCAGAAAGACCTAGATGTTAAAAATTTGTTATGTTCTATTTTGTGAACTTCATCAATAAATTCTTTGTTTGAAATTCATTATTGGTGATGGTGGATTGATATTAATGTCGGCAATAAAAATCTAAATAATATCATCAATAAAATTTGATTCAGGTTAGAGGGAGAGCTTCCCATATTTGGAAAATATAAAACTAGTTTGTGTAATATTTTCATTTTTTAACAATAATGTTATTTCATACAACTGAATCAAACTCGTAGCTGATTCCTTATGATCGATGGTTCATAGAATTGCTAAGTTAATGACCATTAGAAACCGAGACTTTTCATTTAGTTTGTTAGTTACTAACTACTATTAGTTACTGTTAGTTACTATTAGCTTAAAGCTAAACATAAATAATTCAAGACTTAAGTTTTTTAATATCAACCAATGAAAAAACCATTTGAATTTCAGATTAATTATGTTCTATGACTGATGAAACATTATCATGATTGTTATGACTTAACACTGTATAATGTGGAGCACTATAATGATATATTCTGTTGTGTTCTATTAATTGAATTTATTTGCGTGTTATGATGTGTTGAAGTGGTATTATTTTTTTATTATGGTAATTTATTCAATTGAAAAGTGGTTTTTCTTACTGGTGCTGTGCAATGAGATACTTTATACATACTACTACTTACTTTATACTACTATACTTACTTTACATACTTATATATACTTACTGTACTACATATATTACTTTATATACATACTAATTACTACTTACTAACTATTACTTTATATACATATTACATACATTACTTTTATGGTACTTTATACACATATATTTTTTAACGTAGCGGCGTGAGTCACATAGGTTAGTCAGAAGTGACCGCTCATGATTTGATAGAAGAATTCTGTCACTGGGTTCAATTCAACAATGGCAACTTTCTGGTCCGATGAGTTACCCCTCAGAAGCTACTGCATCGGTTTTCATATTTTCTTCAATCTTTGATTTGGTATTTTTACGTTTGTGCATCATCACTTGAACTTGAACTGGCCCCTTTTTTTCTACTTCATTTCACCAGTCAAGTTTCAGAATAGCTTATGAAAGCATTTTAGGAAGCAATCCAAACCCAGATAGGCATCCCAGGTTTTGAACCCGTGACCTCTTGCATCAAAGTGCTAGATACCAACCACTAGGCTAGCAATATGCCCTATTAACACCTCTCTAGGAGCGTTTCCAAATGAATATTCTCTCTCATATCCTATCATGCAGGAAACTTCATAAATGCCTAAATGTATTTAAATTTTCATTTGCATATTACTGACAGTAAGTTCAAGAATAGCCCTATCTTCCTCTCACATTTCCTGATTTCAATGTTCCTGAATGAGGGAGGGATTTTAACTCTTAGCTGGCGCCTTCACACGCAGCATAGTAGGATCGCACGACGCAGCTAATACCTTTGGAACGTGATTAATCATTTCGCCAAATATACTGCGCTGTAGTTAGCAAAATAAGCGAGAATGCATGGTGATGTTGCTTTTGTCTCTATGCACTTACAAAACCAATATGGCGGCTTTGTTGGAATATTTAGTGACTGAAATCCGTTGCTAGGCAACTTTGGCCAGTATTCGTTCGCTCCCGTACTGCTGCATATGCCAGCTGTTTTCACTTTCGCTAACCTTGCTTGTTGACATTTCGATGTGTGTTTATTTTCATTGTGTTTCAGCGGTAAATAGTATACATTTTGTGAATTCTTTTATCATATAGGGTTTCTTAACTAATTATTATTAACTGAAATGGCTCATCCAGACAAAAAAAACTTTAAAACCTAAAAATAGTCTTAAAACCTTCAATAAATAAAAATGAAGCAAATTTCTGTTTTTTTTTCTCCATTGTGTTCAGTTCTGAAGAGTTGTTACCGCAGTTATATATTATCCTTTTTCCAAATTTGTACCCTTATTTTGGAAGAGTAAGCTGTATTTTGCGGTTTTTCCAGAAATGGTGGAGGCGATGAAGAAGGTGGCCTCGTTGGATGTGGAACTGACGGTAGAGGAGAGGAACCTCCTGAGTGTTGCCTATAAGAACGTGATCGGAGCAAGGAGGGCATCCTGGAGGATCATCAGTAGCATAGAGCAGAAGGAAGAGAACAAGGGAGCTGAGGAAAAGCTCGAGATGATCCGATTGTACAGGTCACAGGTCAGTAAACCTAACTACCCGTCCCAGCTACCCGATATTGTATTCTAAAGGGGTTTTCATGCTAGATACTTTGATCAGTCAGCTGTTGCAGTAAACCCTTTGTCTTTACCTTTTGTTAGTCTCTGAGGGATGAGGCTTCTTCAATGATCTTGGCACCTTAAATTCAACGTTAAGGGAAGTTGAATGTTCCATAAGAGTCCATGTTAATTTTTTAATTTTACGATACCTTGTACTCAAAAACTATTAGCCTTAAGGATTTGAAAATTTGCATAGTTTTTCTTAAGACTTTAATCAAGGTCCTGTAGCCACTTGTTTATTGTTGAAAAAAAGAAAATGTTACAATCGTTTTTTAAAAAGTCAATTTTATTTACTTATTCATTTTTACTTTATTTAAATTTATTTCAAATGTATATTGAAAAACTATATAATATATTACGTTAAAAATTGGGTGACAATATTTCAAGGACTTTAGGATATCGCTACCATAAGTTAAAAATGCTTAGTTTTTTAACCCCCCAAAAAACTAAAGCTTACAATACCTCTAAAACCATCCAGGAAAAAAAGAACTGGAAAGATCAGCTGCTCATTACCATTCACCATAGTTGCCAAAATTAAAAAACAAAAATCCAAACTATTATAGAGGAACATCATATATTTACTATTAGTTCTTGCTAGCCTAGCACGGTCACATTTACACAAAAATTGTTGCTGGATAATTTTTACAAATTCATAAAAATACTTTTATGGAATAATTTTTCTTACTTATCTACTTCTACTTACTTTACTAAAATACTTTTCTGATAAGAGTCATGTTATTAGTATTTCTTTGGCAGTAACACAAGTCCAAGCTTGAAAACTATTCAGAAAGAACAGATCTTTAATTTTACAAATTTGAAAAAAAATATTCAATTCCCCTTAAACATCTGATAAAGGCCCTACCTCTCTGTCAAATAGAAATTTTGTACCTCACACCAGTGAGACAGACAGAATTTCTGAATTCTTTGTCTTTCAATCTGTTTTATTTTTAGTGAATGAGATAAATAGTTTGTGGTTTCAGTTCAGTGAAATTATTACAACAAATGGGTTTGAATAAGTCACATGTAAATTCTCTTATGTTTTCTTGTTCCATTATAAAAAGCAAGCTCAGTAGTGAACATGAACACATTTCGAACAATAGCTCAGATGCCACGAGTCTACTTTATCTTAATTTTATTTTTTTAAGATAATACCAATTGTCACTTTGATAGTTCATAGTATAAAGTTTTTTTTTCTACTAAAAAATAGGTAGTATCTATAATGTAATCAGAAATTCATATCCTCTAAGACTAATTCTCATATAATTCATCCATTTGAAATGTGTAAGCTGTTTCCTTAATTGAGAAAAGGTAAAGTATTATCGTTGCACAAGTTGCTGTCTTCCGCACTTCAAGGCAGAATTTAATACTAACTGCCACTCTCAGATCAATATTGCTCGTTAGTGTTCCAAAATTGATAGCTTGATCCCTTTAATCTATTCTTGGTATATTTGTTTATGGTTCAGTAAGGATGCTATTCACCGCTAAAAATAAAACTTAACCCATTGGTGACTGAGTTTCAAGATCAAAAACTGCTGTCTAGAGCTGATTTTTTGCTCTAACCGCCTAGGCCTAGGAGCCGGTTCAAATCCTGTCATTTTGGTTCTTATGTATTTATTTTAACCTCTATAAGATATATTACAAACCCTGTACAAAGGTACATAAATAAATTTAATGTTTGAATTGGCTTTGAGCAGAGCCTAGAATCCCTTGTACAGTATTCCACAGCGAATGACGACTTCCAACTTTTATTGTGGTCATTTTTGTGCAGGTTGAGAAAGAACTGAGAGACATTTGCTCCGACATACTCAACGTCCTGGACAAGCACCTCATCCCCTGTGCTTCCACAGGAGAGTCCAAAGTATTCTACTATAAAATGTACGTTTGCTGTCATTTCAGATTATAATGTCTATTAATATAGTGGAACTTGGATAGCTCGAACTTCTTTAATTCAAATATTTTCCGTGGTCTGTAGCATTTTGTATTCCAACATTGCTAAAAATCTTGGATAATTTTTAAGTTTACTTTGGATAATCCGAATTTTTGTCATGAGCATTATTATTTGAAAATTCATCCCTGAGTTAAATATTTACAACTTTAAAAAAATATGTTTTCAAACTATGTTAAGTGAAATTTCTGCGTTTGACCAAATTGACGCAATGTCAGTGTATGGACTGATGACTTATGTCTACACTGGGAAGAATCAGGAGACGAGATTGCTGGATCACTTCTAGAAGAAAATAAATATTAGTGCCGCTTTGACTAACGCACAATAACTTAAAACATTGTTTGAAAGTATTGAGTTTAATGTAATTGATTCAAGCTTAAAGTCGTAGGAGATTTTAGAACCTCTTCTAATGATGATCAAAAGAGACTTAATTTGTGGAAACGGGCAAAAATCTCTTTTAAAAGTATACAATATTGTACTTTCAAAGTTAATTTTTACCGAACAATGTTACAGAAAAAGGTGTTTATCAATTGATTTATATTCAAATATAGATCAAAGTTTCTACATGGTCCCTTTATGTTCGAACTATCCAAGTTCCACTGTAAATGTGATCATGCAACCAATAATGTCAATATTTGGCTTTTAACAAAAACAAGTATTAATTAATCGTAATCCTAAACTCTAAGTTTGCCTTAATAATACTCACATAATTTATACAAGAATTAAAAAGTGGCCACCATCAGAATCCCCCTCAGTGTAAGACCTATACAGTAACAGATCTATGACATTTTAAAATTTGGCTTTTGTGTACCTTAGTGAATATAGTATTCATATGTGGAAATGAATATAAGTGAAATACTTGTAATTTGTTTATAATCTACATAAATAATATATACATACATGTATACAATGCCTGCAGTTTCAGACTTATCTTAGTAACTTTAAATTATTGTTCCAACACATTTTTTTCTCCATTTAGTTAATGGTAAAGAGCACCATTAAATCATTGTTTAAAGAAATACAAAAAATTGGCTATGTGATATATGTACAAAATTGTGTGATGTGTCTTGATTTGTATCAATATAATATAAATATGAGATAGGAATTGTTAGGCAAAAAACAATTTTTTTAAATTATAGGGACAACAATTTTAAATACATTAGTGTCTGGAAATTGTACACATTTAGATTTGAAATTGTATAATATAAATAACTATTGATTTATGAGTTGTAAAACAACAATTTTGGAGTTATGAAATTTTTATGTTTATACAGAATAAGTTCTTTGACTAACGACATATGCAAGTGTATAGTTAAATTGGATTGATATTTAAAATTGAATTTTTATCAGCAATCTTCATGAGATCTTTTTTTTTGCTTATGAATTGTATTTTTACTTGTCTTTTTAATTGATATAGCACTTTTAATTTCACTAGCAATCTCTATACTTACTGATGTTATGTTTTTTAAACTTGTATTAATATTAATATGTTGTGTTTATGATGAATAATACTTTGATCTTATTGTGGTCTTTGAATTATAGATTTTGTTTATAGTAATTAATAATATTTATGTTGAACTGTAGGAAGGGAGACTACCACCGATACTTGGCAGAGTTTGCTACTGGCACGGACCGTAAGGATGCTGCCGAAAACTCCCTGGTAGCATACAAGGCAGCCAGCGACATCGCGATGACGGAACTGCCTCCCACACACCCTATCAGGTACATAAACAAATAATCATGGTCTGGTTCTTTTAAGTTGAAAAAAGTCTATTTACAAAAATTTTACAAAACCGCTCTAATTTACTCTAATTATAACTATTGAACATTTTAACACTAACACAATCAGCCAATTTTGTGTTGAACTGAGCCTACTGAAATCCCCTAATGGCTGCCATTTTCCTTGCGTTATGATTATGACTCAGTCTTAATATTAAAAATATGCAGGTCGTCTTTTAACTTAGCCCGAATAAAGATACATATACACCATTAACAAAAGTAAGAATACCTTCTGAGACAATAAGAGCCTTACTATGTGAATTAAAAATAGACCTACCTCTCATTACCTTTTTTGCACCTTTAAAGCCTTTGCCAAGATGGTGGCTATATATTATATGGCCACGCCCTTGCAACCGCACCCAGGTGCAACAAGTGTTGGAAGCGAATCCCACAAAACAGTAGCGAGGGGCGCTCACAGCTCTACATAGTTTGATACCTTGGAGGAAAAATCAACAACACATGAATCAAACATGAACACATTTCGAACAATAGCTCAGATGCCACGAGTCTACTTTATCTTAATTTTATTTTTTTACTTTGTGGGAGGGTGCAGAATTTAGAACAATCTCTAAAAAAAAAGTGGTCTGCTATCAAGTTAAGTCACCTTTAGTCATTATAAAAACAGATGATTGTTCTAGAACCTGTATGTTACAGGCTCGGGCTGGCTCTCAATTTCTCCGTGTTCTACTACGAGATCCTCAACTCACCTGACAGAGCGTGCCGCCTCGCCAAGGCTGCGTTTGATGACGCCATCGCTGAGTTGGACACGCTCTCGGAAGAAAGCTACAAGGACTCTACACTCATCATGCAGTTGCTCAGGGATAACCTAACCTTGTGGACATCTGACATGCAGGGTGACGGTGAGTATCAATATTCAATCAATTCGTTATTCTTGGCCCTTATTTACTTGTTTACTCTGCAACTGTTGAAAGTCACGGTTTGCAAAATTTTCATGTATTTCTGATGTTAACTTAGATTTTTATAAACTGTGGCAAGAATTTGCCTGCAACCTAATTGACACTTCGATTCCTAATCATGACACAAATAAAATTTGTTTCTCAAACTGCCACCAAGCTTCAGAAAGCACAGTTATTCCGTAGTAGTACTCTGTACTTGCTAAAGCGACACACAGAATATCACGTTCAACATCCTTGTTGCGTTAACCGCGACGCCTGGGGTTAGACAGATTTGACACTCTCGTCTGGTTTATTTTGTTAGTTCAAGTTGTCTGCTAGTTTTTTTCTCAAGCTATGACTGTTAAATTTACCTTGAGAAGTGATGGACCATTATTTGGTGCTGCAATCTAGTAAAATCCGATCCGAACTTGAGGTATGCAGTCCGAAGAAAAATTCACTATCTGCAGTTAATACAAAATTTGTCCTTACTGATTTTTCAAAACTCAATATACAGTACATAACAAGGGTTCGGTCGAAATAAAGTCATGCCTACTTTTGAATCCTTCTGAGCATTTATTTCGATACCAGTATGTTCATTGCTATTTATCGATAATTGAAATATTTTTGTTTTTTCTATATACTATGCCCTAAGGGTGATAATAGTGATGTAAAATACCCGGGTATTTAAAACTCGGGGTAAATACTCAAAATCCATAAATACTCGGGTATTTTTGGTATTTATGAAATCGATTGAATTAATTTATATTTATTCCTAAATATGTTATTGTTCTCATTACATGATAAATTAGGATAGTCTATAACACCTTTTACAGTAACTTGAAGCTTTGCTAGTACCTTTTATTTAATGATTTAGCACTTTTTGTAAAATAATACATTAAGTTTGTAAATAAGCATGGAGTTTTGTGTTTTAAATCTACCGTTATTAAATTATGATGGTTAAAATTTTTATTGTATAAATGGCTTGGAAGGCTAGACGGACCTAAGACCTGATTGACATAGGCAGAATGGCAGAGTACTAAAAGTAATTAAACTTTTCTGTGTTACCACTTAGTTGAAAACAATAATATATTTGGATAAACCTACTAAAAAAATGTATCTCCTGTTTTTTGGTCTAACTTAATATAGTTTTGAAAGATTTATTGTGCAATAGATTCAAATGTTTTGTATCACAAGTTTATGAAATTAGTTTTTTTTTATTTTGATATCAACAAAGGATCTAGAACAAAAATAATAATTAAATCCTGCCATCCTACAGATTGAATTTTAATTATTTTCTTAGGTTGTTTACACATAGGCCACTACTAGGTTCAATTTTCCTGTCTTTCTAAATAATAATTATTACTTTACAAATTATTTTTCTTCACTTTCAATAAAATAAATTCAGATATTTATATCATAGAAATTAAAAAATCATAAGTAGTCAGGACCAGTGCAACCATGCGACCAGGGTATTTATGCCGAATATGTTTTATGCTCAGAAGAAAAATGCTAAAGGGACTATATGAAATTAAGTTGACACATTTAATTAAGATTTAATCATCCATACTGTCCCTACAGTTTAGTAATTGCAAAGGAATCTCAATATTCTTAAAATTAAATAAAAATTATAAATACCCAGAACATGGGTATTTATGGCGATTAATCCCAGAAGTAAAATGCTAGTAGTTACCATATGAAATTTTGTTTAACACATTATATCATCATTTTACTATCCTTACAGTGTAATAATTGCAAAAAAACATTTCAATCTTCTCTAACTTTAATAAAATTATAAATACCCAGTTTTTGGGTATTTACCCGACCCACATCACTAGGTGATAAAAAGGCCCGTTTTATCTTTTAACCTTACACCTGTTTAAAGTTTTGAATATCTATTCCACAAGTAAAACATTTTTATTAAGTGCCCTTAATGTATTTCACCCTTAAATAAACGTTTCATTCAGAATGTATCCTACTAACATTAAGCAAGCTATTATTTACAAACTATATGAGTGGAAGTTTTGAAAGCCTAGATTTGAAACATCTACATTAGAAATAATAACATAACAACATATTGTTATGCATTATCTTAAAATGCTACTCAATAACCGAAATGACATTGTCTTGAGTAGATATACCCTGGTATTTATTAGGGGTCTGCGGTACAGGAAATTATGAGGTCGGTATGGTACGGTACGGTACAAATTGTTGTACCTCGGTTCTCGGTACAAATTCGGTACGGTACGGTACAAGAGAATAATGCCGCTAGTAACATTGACTGATCTCATCCTTTTATTCATAAGTATTTTCCAGAACTTATTTAGTGAAAACATAGGAAAAGGAGTTTAAAAAAGATATATAATGTCAGAAGAAATATTTTACTGTACTAATTTTCAAACTGTAATATGATTTTTTTAATCCATTCTGCAAAAAATATATCACATTAAACATATTAATAATTATTTAAACATTATAATATATGTTGTAACAAATTAATAAGGGGTAAAAATCTTCTCAAGTCTCAAACTAAGGATGAACAAACAAAATAAAAAAATATAATGTATTTTATTGCAGAACAAAAAATACAGAAAATATACTGAGTCAATACCATTAGCCAAGGGTTCATTAGACCTGTTTTATATTGTCCTGGTTTATTATTTTTAATTCAACCAATCACAACCATTGTTCAAATTAAATCAAACACTTTCATAAAATGTCAAAGGGCTCTTTAGACTAGAATAGTTATTTTAGTATAAAGTGGTTAATAGTTTAATATTACAGTGGAACCCCTCAAATCTGAACAGTTCTCAAGAAATAAAAAAAAGAAATAGCTGCAAATTAAAAAAAAAATTAATCACATAAACTTATTTTTCAAGGTTTTAAGGTTTAAGTCTGTTATCTTTAACTGTTGAAGTGAAGAAAATCTTCACACGAACGTAATCCCAAGCCACGTCTGTTAGCGATGCACACTTATCAGCAGGTAAACGCTCACCAAACTAGACACAGACAGTAGACAGAAGCGATACGCATCTCTGTTAGTAAGCATCCCTGTTAGTAAGGGCGAGGGTAGGGGGAGAGTGGTTTATTTTTAGCACAGGCTCGACCTGCCAAGGTCACTGCCCTTATGAATTAATTGAGTCACACACAGCCTGTATAGCCCCAATGACCGCGTCTCCCGTCGCTTACCGCGCAAATACAGTGACGAAATAAGTGCATAATATTATTTCCCGGGAAGAAAAGGCTTCAGTCCCAATAAGTTCGGATTTGAGGGGTTCCACTAATGAGGAAATACAGAACGTATTAAAAAAATAAAACGGTTTATTTATTTCCTTTATTCAGTTATATCCTTAACATTATGATTTTTTGTTTTATTTGAGTGAAAATCCCTAAATAGGGAGATCATTACGGCAAATCACAGTTCTGTATTGGTCATATAACATCGTCAACAGGCTGTCAGAGCAAAAAGAAAAAATGACTTGAAAAAATCACGAATCTCAGTATAAAAGGTTTTCACAGTGATTGTAAAATCACAGGTAATCCCATCTCTATT
This sequence comes from Nephotettix cincticeps, assembly GCA_023375725.1. Classification (NCBI taxonomy): domain Eukaryota; kingdom Metazoa; phylum Arthropoda; class Insecta; order Hemiptera; family Cicadellidae; genus Nephotettix; species Nephotettix cincticeps. The sequence goes on from CM041784.1 coordinate 20,101,545, forward strand.
TGAAACACGACAAATACGAGCTTCATATTGGTACGACTATTTTGTTGCATCAAAAGAAGGAATGGTTCCCTGATCGCATAAGCTGCTATACGTGGATACGATAAACTGCGAATGCACAATAACTTAGAGCCGGCAGGGAGATGGCTGGTTGCCTGTTTTCCTGGTGAGGCTGTTTTAAATGATCATTCACCAACACGCTATGAGTCAGTCTTTCTTACGTTCAGTATTTGCCGTACATCTGGGCAGTGTTGTAATTCTATATTACAGTACTTGTAGAATATAAAGCCTTTAACGGTCGGGTTTTATTCAATGTTTTCGGCGGGAGTTGTTCCACAGTATATAACTGTGGAACAACTCCCGATGGCAACCTAGACTGGATAGTGACTTAATTTTTACTTATTTGTACCGTACCGAACTTGTACCGAAAAAATTCTTGTACCGTACCGAGGTTCGGTACAAGGCTGGAACCGTACCATACCGATTTTTTCGGTGCACCGCAGACCCCTAGTATTTATCTTGGATATTTACTCCTAGTGTTTGGAAACTCGCATATTTCACATAACACTAATTACAATACACCAGTAATCCATCGTCCAGCTAATCCTAACAACCTGATGGGAAAAAATGTTACTGAGTTTAAATAAAAAACAAAGAGTAATCTCAATTATAACATTTTAATCTACAGCAAGGTTAAATTGATTTTACATTAACGCGTACACAATGTTAAAAATATACAAGAACTTACTTTTGGAACATAAGAATTCAATTATCGTCTTTTGGCGTAACCAAAATCTAGTTATCCAAGTTGCGCCATTGTATCACAACATAAACATCAAGCATTCGGATGTAGTAGTACACTGTTGCTGTAGAGAGTGTAGGGTGATGTCTAGCTACACTCTCACGGCTATATATCATCGCTTTTCAGCAAACTACTCTTCGGACAATTGAGTTCATCTCCAGCAATGACCGAGATTGCATAAAAAGTAGGCCTACAGACAGCACTGTTTTATCATTGTTTCTTTTTTATGTGTCAATGTGTGTGTTGTGTTTTATATTTGTAGTGACGGGTCCATAACGGATAGAATGTCTCTGCAGGAATACTTGATGCCATTCAGGAAAAACATGTAGTGGAAAAACCTATATTTGAACTGTGATAAGATGTAAGTTAATTGCTCTAAATACATCGTTCGGGTCTAAAATAAAATAATGGACTTTCTTAGTAGCCTACTTTCAATAAACTTTACACTGCATTTCCTGATAGTCCGAACAGGGTTCGTTCCCAGTTAGTTTAAATTACCTGGACTCTGGTGTATAAGTACCGCCCGTACTTGTGGTTTTAATGACGACATGTTTTTGTTGCAGGCGACTCGGAGCAAAAGGAGCAGCTGCAGGATGTGGAGGACCAGGACGTGTCGTAGACTCTGTAAAGTGTTTGTGTTGTGACATTTGAGCGCCCGGACAGTGATGGGCGGAAAGCCACGAGGCAGGGGAACGTTGTAGTAGTCTTACTACCCAGTGCGTTTTTATTATTTATTTTTTTCATAGGAAGCCAAAAAAATATTCGCTTTCTGTCGGTGTTGCGCATCGTCAAGCGAAGCTCCGACTTAATTTTTTCATGTTAACCGTGTCCACTGTAGTTTATGTATGTGTGATTTTCAGTGGGTCTCAAAACAAATCCACTCTTGAGTTAATTTGATAAGTTTCTACGTGTTTCTCAAGGTCGTTTGCACTGTTATTGCTCCTCGATTGTAAATATTTACTTTCAAAAACGCATTGTAATCTTTGATTTAGTGTAATCTCGTTGTCCGGGAGCCAATCCCTGCTGAGATGGCTGTTTGAAGTTTCCAGGAGTGAAAGCCGGTGTTTTCCAAGTTCATCAATTGCTGTTTGAAACGTTGTGGACCCTTAATGTTTGTGACAATATCTTAAAACTTAAGGTATCTTTGCTATTTGTCGTATATGTAAACATCTTAATCTGCTGCATTTAAAAAAAGTAAAACATTCTTTAAAGATCCTAGGTCTATTTTTCAGATTAAATTTTACTTAATAAAACTAAATTTTGTTATTTGTGGAGTAAAAACACGTGGAAACATCAGATACTTAAAATTATGGTGGCATTTGAAATGAAGCATTCCTTTAGTGGAACCACTGAACTCTTGAAAGTATTATATCCCTGCCTCCGACGTGGTACTTAATAATTATAACGTGTGTTATTTCCATTAATATATTTTGTACGAGTACTGATATTTCCCCTGCCTAAAAGATATCTCTTTTTTATTATTGCACTTAATGCTTGGTCATTCTGAACTAAGTTTTAGTCCTCTTTTTGTGAAATTTCAGAAATGGCCCCTCGCTGGAAAAAACCAAAATGAATTTTTACTTAAAACGTTTACGTTATTTAAGAATTTAAAGTTTTACGATTTTACTATTAGTCTCAATGAGTTTAAACATTAAATTTCTCGATGTATGAAGCCAATTTTATTTTGTAAAGTTTGTGTGTGTATGAAGCCGATCAAATGGCCGAATTAATTTTTTCAACATAATCAGATCTAAGACGGCATGTTTTAAATTGTTTTGTAAATTGTCATAGTTACTGCTTTTAATTAAAATTATCGTACTTTTCATGTTTTGAACTTAATTTGAAGCAAACAAGTTGAATTTTCTCACTAATTCAAATTCGCCAGTGAGCTTAAAATCAGTAGGTTGTATTTAAAAGTGCATTTATTCATTGGATTTAGTGAGATAATTTCAATTTATACCCTCAAGAAAGTTGAAGGACATTATATGTAACCTTTTCTAACTGTTTAGAAGCTTCTGATTCGGCCATTTTGTTGTGTACCAATTTGAATGAGTTGTAAGAAATGTGTGTGAGTTAATGGATGTGTGTATGTATCTAATATATATTAATTACATGTTTTGTTTTGTTCTATGCATTCCGTGTTTTTATTTGGCTCCAACATAACTAAATAACAACCGGCTTATTAACTTGAATGCTTCCTGATTCTGGTAGACCCAAAATAAACATCACTAGTATTCTTGCCTTCTTGTATTGTCATTACTTATTTTCTTTAATGTTTTGCTCTTGGTAGGCGATAGGTTAATGTTTAATATTTGTGTGTGCTCCAGCACAGTTCAAAAATCTCTTAAATTCATTCTGCAGCTCATGGAAACAGAAAACGTATATTAAATATACCAGCTTTAATGTGAAACCACTATTAATATTATACTTGCCTGGAGTATGTACCTTTGTAGAGATTAGTATTTAAATTACAGATCCGGCATTTATGTAACAATCTGTGGTTTTATTTATACCAGTTTCCTTCCCCCCCCTTATGTGCCTTTGTGACAACTAAAATGGCTGACGATTCCAATTTTTTCTCTTCAGTGTTACGTTGTATTTTTAAGGACTGAATATATCTTTTGAAAGTGATAACTATTTGTCCTATATGGATCTTAAGAATATCCATTATGTTTTTTTATCCCAAGCCAGTTAATATAAAAAAATTTTGGTGAGTTAGATTTTTAAATGAAACCAATCCTAAATTAATTACTTATTAACCACGTTCTCTGATAGATTGCTATGAGGAAGCTGTACACTTACATAATCATTTGGTGTCAGCATTTGTGAGGAGGTACCATTTTCTTGATAACAGTATATTTTCTAGCAGAAAATTAAGATATTATAATTTAACTGTGTCAAGTTATGTTTGAGAAAGCATGTCGTGTTAGGATGTCGATTGGGTGAGTAGGTTCCAGGGAAGCAAGTCAGGCCATGCAACCATGGTTGATTTGTTTTATTATTACTAGATAAGGATTGGGTAGGTGCAAGAGAACAGAATGAGTCAGCTGAATAGGCGACAGCAGCCATTCAGCCTCAGGACCTGGTTTTATGCCTGAGTGCCGAATTACTAGACAAGCATGAAAGAATCACAAATCAATCCGGCAGTGGTTTCAGTACTGAAATTCAGACTTCTCAAAAAATAGCTTGCTCCCAGACGCAAAAGCCTCTCGGAGAGGATTGCCAAAAGATAAAATACTATGGTTGGTTAGAAACAAAAACCTATGGTGGGGAACTACTTTAAGGTGATGAGCTGTCCCCTCTGGCTAATCTACGCGACTAAAGCTTGGTTTAAATAGGTCAAGTAGAGTGGTTGAGTCAGTATCGGATTGTGTGGAGAATATTGCATATGAGTTTCTCTACATTTTCCAACCAATTCTGATCAGCTGTGAATGTGACAGAGGTAGCACAGCTGTTTTGTCTTTGTTTGTTGCATCAACTTCATATTTCCAGTTTACTGTAGTTTTTTGCGTTTATTTATAATCTTTACCATGTAAACTGACGTCAAATTATATTCTAAGCTGTTTGTTTCCTAAATAAATAAGTGTTTATTTTTCTTCCTTTTTGTTTGAAAATTAAAATAGTAGTGTGTTTGTGAGAGTTGCTTTTATGTTAAAAAGTTAGTGAGCCGTTTTATCTTAACTATAAATTGGGTGACTAGTTTTAGACCATTATTTTTATCTCAATAGTTTTTATGATGGCTAGATCTAGTAAAATAGACCGTTGGTTAGACCTAGATGATTTATGGTCATTATCAGATGAGAGAGAGATGGAGGAAGTGGACTTCACCCACGCTCTGTAAAAAACTACCATAGCAGGGTCTGGCGGCCTTTAAAAAACTACTGCCTTGAAGGGTCAATGTAGTCAGATGGACGAGTTGGTAAAATTGGTCAGTTGCAAGGCGAGTATTGTTGGGAAGGAAAGGGATTTACCGGGCACAGTAGCTAACTACCCCATTCACCACAATTTGCTTCAGCGGATCGTCTGTTGGCTGGTCAGTTTTAAGGTTAAGCTAGATTTACACTTTGTAGCATAGCTACATGTAACATAACTTTTATAAGCTCTGTTACATATGCATTTTGTTTGTAAAGCTACGTTTACACAAAAAAGCTGGAGAGCTTTTCAGCTCTGCTACTTAAAGTAAATCCGGCTTTCATTTAAACTTAAGTGACAAAGGTTTAGATAGCTAAAGTCGAATCTTAAAATGAAGTGGGCTAGTGACAAAACTATCAATTTATACTTAGAGAATGAATATCTATGGAACATGCACGACCCACAATACAAGAATAGATTATTACAACAAAAAGCGTTGGTTACGGAAGTAAACAAGGGAGGGCTAGCAAAAAATTTAAATCTCCCATTCTACAAACAAACAAGAAATTTTGAAATAAAAGTCAAAAAATCTAGTTCTGGGATTAATGATGTATATGAGTTAACACTCAGCAGCCACAGTCTAAAATGTAAATGTAGGAAAACTTTTACGAGTACTGAGGTGAGTTAGAACTAAACAACAACTGTGCCGAGTAGCTCGCCAACTATACTCCAGTGTAAACCAGGCTTAATGGTGCTATGGTGCCTCACTGACTAGTGCACAGATCAATCATGTTCAAACTAAAGGTTCAGAGTCTCTTGTTAACCAAGGTTCCTCATTAGAATCAAAAGCAATGTTGTAGTATTAATAAACTTGATTCAATCATGTTAACCTCTGCTTCCAGAAATGTTCCAGATGTTAAGCATGACATAGTGATAAGTGATAGTTACATGTCTATTCCAATAATCCACAATGATTTTTGGGGGGTGCGAAAGGGGAAAAATTCTAGGAAGAATATACTTGTGCCGAATGCTTTTGTGTTAAATTCATATTTTCAGTTTATAACTAACTAGCTAACCAGGTGAACTTTGTAATGCCTTACAGTAGTCTATATATGTTAACTAAGATTGGCCATATTCTGAAGTCGAATAGCACTACAGCTTCGTTGTCTCTCCGGGTGATCTGTTGACGAGCCAGAACGGATATGTCTTATAATTTGTTATGACAGCCAGGGTATTTGAATCTGAATGTGAGTAAAGGCTAAGTATGATGGTATTTGATATTATTTAGTTTTGTCTTTGCTGTAATCACTCAAAAATCGAAAATTTTTACAGAAATTGAATTCTACGATGAGTGGAATATTTGTTCTTCGAACGCTTAAACAGGTAACAAGGCACGATGTCCATACCTAAACTTATGCTGTGCCCTTCTGGGGAAGTGAATGTCTACGGACCTTGTATCCGTTTCGCCTGCAAGGAAAGGCTATCCGTCTAATACTCTCACTCTCAAAAACACAGTCATGTAAGGAAACCTTTAGAACATTCAAAATAGTAACTTTTCCATCCATTTATATCTTCGAAACACTGTTGTTTGTAAAAAACCTTTCAATGTTTTCTTTTCCTTCTTCCATCAGGTATCCATTCTGCAATTCAAGTAACATTTCCATTCTCAAGCATTCCACATCTTTCTTTCAAAATACAGTACCAATACAACGCCATCAAACTTAATAACAGCCTTCCATTATCCTTAAAAGTCTAACAAAATTTCGTTTAATTTAAGGTAGGATTAAAAAGGTTACTCTTAAATGAAGCTAACTACAGCGTCCGGGATTTTTTGAGTAGTAGTCGTTAAAGGTGGTTGGTATTCTCTTTTATAAGATCTTGCTTAGTTAGCTTTTAATTTTCATTGTTGACTTGGCTAATGCAATGTATACTTTGTTAATTTGGCTGAATAAAGACTTATGACTTATAGTCATGGTATAGGTACAGTAATTTATATCTGCCTCATGTAATGAGGCAATTTTAAGAGGGAAGAATGAATTTAATGACATTATAACATAAAACCAAAATTACATTTTAAATAAAGAATGTACTAAATAGCCTAATTTGAACACTTATAAGAAGAACAAAATTTTGTCTATAACATGATAAGAAAACTAAAATATCCTCAAATGTGAGTACACACGGTCTCATGGTATATTGAATACTACGTTAATCCACAAAGACCATCCTCATAATCAGACCAATTCGTAATTCAGAAGCCGTTGTTCGGATTCCACGTTAAACTGTAGGTGCCTTAGTTACCATTGGCTGTTGGGCTATTACTTAACAGTCCTGTCTAATGAACATGTCAGCCTTAGTCAGTAACAAGACTATAAGATCGCGTCACAATCCTACACTCATTTCTCATTCATACTTGGCTTAAAATACTTACGTTGGGGTTGCTATTTCAATAATCCAATCTAATCTGGAAAACCAAGAAATTCTGTGATATTGAAGTGATAAATACCCTTATATATATTGATTGTATGAGTTGAATTTACAGACAAGGCACCACCAACTCCTAACATGGAAATAAATTACTGTAGTTTATTCACATTGCAAAATTAGGAACACATGGCATTTCCAGACAAATTGTCACACTCTTACTAAATATCAAATCCTACACAATTTTATTTACATGTTATTCATTAACCATGGAGAACTAACTACGAAGGTGGTCTTGATTGTGAAACTTGTTGAATAATTAATTACATAGTTAACAACAGACATAAACAATTAATAGTCGAAAGTGAAGTGTGGGGATTAATAAAACTGACATATAATAAAGGGCTTTTCATATGACAACTACAAAGTACATTTCTTCATTTTATTAGTCATTATTGAGCGTGACTTGTTTATGCGTAGAGAGAGTGAATGTTGGAGAGTAGCCGATTTATCAGTAAACTTCTTGCACATAATAACAACGATTATTAATTTACTTTTAACAAAGCCAGGGGACTGAATATTGTTCGGTTTAACTTAAAAACATGTATTTAAAAAACACAATTCAGTCAGGGTACTTTCAAGCTTTATATTTACTTAGAATTATATTTACTTAACTAGGTATTTAAAAAATTAAATTTTGTGAAGGAATGTTTTAATCTATTATAGTGCATTTTTAAAGTACTAACTTCCTCTAAAAATAATTAGCATAGTTTTTGCTTATCTTAATGTATATAAATACAAAACTTTTTACATTAATATGTATTACTTGAACACACTGTATGGCATCTACTGTAAAATTTATTTGTTACTAGATCAATTTTGATTACTGACCGCTATTTGTATATATTTTTGTTATTTGAATCTGCACAAGTCCTTATTAAAATTTTTCAAATTAGTTTTACAGAAGCTCATTCACTTTAACAGAAAAAGACTTCATTTTTAGAATTATTAATACTGTAAAATTATAATTATTATACTGAAGAATTATTTTTATAAAAAAAGTTATACAAATTTTAGGAAATATATATTTATTCTTTTCAAGATCAGTACAAATACTTACAGTACGGGATAAAAATAATTGTAATAACATCTCTACTTATTGAATTAATTATGATAGATGATACTTTTTACAGGAATAAGACAGCCAAACAAAACATTTTATTGACCTAGAATTGAGTTATTCCTATTTGTCTCTTAAAACCACAAATGAAATCTGTGGATTCCAAAGTCCTTTAGAGGAAATCTGATATCATGTTCAATCCAGTTTACTTATCTTGCTGGTTCAGGAAGAATGGGGATGTAGTTAATCATCTAACCTTATTTTTATAATCTACCTCAGCTAGTATATCATCATTAGCCATCATTTTGGCGTTCTCTACTGTACATTTACTGGGGATATGGGAAGCCTTTTTATTGTTATTTCAATACCATCAATAGAGCATGAAAAAATACTATGGATTGAAAAGAAATTGAATATATCATCAGTATCTAATTTAACCCCTCCTACTTTGAAGCCGAATAAAAGTCTTGGAAGTATTTCCAGTGATGTATTCAAGAATGTTTACGACAGTAGTGAAAATTTAATTGGTAGAAGTTTGTCAGACGACAGTGTCCTAGAAAAGCCTAAGGTAACTTCAGATATCAGAGAGAGAAGTCGAGCCTATTCTGCTATTCAAGTTGCCAGCAATAAAAATAGAATGCCAATGGAAAAGGTAAGTGTCCTGTTTGTTTTCTGTGTTGTTTACTCAAGTAAGTAAATGTTTTCACCATCTATAATTGAGAGGAATGTTCCATGATAGTACCAAATGTTTTAGAAATTTTGTGGTAAGTGTTTGACACTTAATAGTCTAGGTTTTTATGTTTCGAAAGTGAAACTTAAAATTCCATATATCTTCAGGTACATGTCAGAAGGCAGAAAATCTTATCATTCCTACTGGAAATCTTAATTATGATTTGCCCCCAGAACTGTTTTAACTTTTGAATAACTGTTTGAATTAATGGGAATACCCGTTAAGGATTAATATTCAATCACATTTTTTACCAAAAAAGTAATCATAGTTCTCTAATATTATGTTCTCTTTTTTCATAGCCTTTATCCATAGTGTTGGTATTGATTTACGATAATTTTCTCGAATGTTGCCAGAAATTAGAAAGTTGCCTGAAGGAGTTGAACATACCTAATGCGGCATGGGTGCTTGGAAGAGCTGGAAAATATTATCAGGTAAAAGTTCTAAAACAAAATAAAAATAAGTAATCTAATAAATAATTTGATAAACATATTTGGTTAAGACAAAATTTGGCACTTCTAGTCCAACATAGTCTGACTGTTGTTGTGGTCAACATAGTTAGTTTTACTGTCAGTTTTAATCATGTATTTATGTATGACAATTTAAAGTAACTTGAAACCTCTTTTCTGACAACTAAACATAAATTCTGTATCAGGCAAACTAAATTTAAACAATAGCATCAAATGGGTTAGTGTTTTAAAGACTTAATCCAATTTCTTTAATATTGTAAACACATGTTTCATTGTTATTGTTTACATTTTACTTTTAAATTGGAGTTCTTGGTTCTGAGCTAACCCAGTTTGTTATGTATGATTTTCATCAATTTCTATTGTATTTGGTCATTTAAAATATGGTTTGTGTCATTTTATTTTACTATCGGACTAAAGTTCCATGCATTCTGCAAAAATTTTCCCAACATAGCCACCCCCCCAATTTATTAGAATAATATATTGCTCTGTTAAAACTGTTTTCACAGCAAAAAGCTTATTTAAGATAGCAACTTTTAAAGATGAGATTTGAGTACAAAATGAAAGACCTTTACAATTTCTCCACTAATACATGGAGGGCATGCATGAATTCTTTGAATTCAAAGCTTAAAATTGAAGAAGAGAGCACAGCTCTGGCGTTTGTAAAAATTGTCCCTTAGTTTAAAGTCAAGGTAAAGCTATTGTTCATAATAATGCAATGTCTCAGTGTCACCTTTTCAAATATGTCCATGTAATACAGTTTTGCCATTACATTTTCTGAGTCAATTTTACACATTACAACACTTTACTTCTTTTGTTCTCAGTTTGAGTAACCTTGATTTTTAGGTATCCTTTTGTTTCCCGGCAGGGGAAAAGTGTGAGCAGATGATACAGTTATTGAACGAAAATGAAATTGGGGTTGAGCTCAACTCTACAGTCAGGTTGGTTTTTAAAAGATAGGTCTGAGTATAGTTTTTTGTACCTCCACTTAGCTGATGGGGATGTAATAGATACCTCAGACTGTCCGGTGTGTTGTACTGTAGCGACACAAACACCATCGAGTTTGGAGGTACATATTACCAAAGATCAGTTAAGCCGGATTTACACGATGACAGCTGATGAGGCAGTTGTCATTGGACAGTTGTCAGCACGTGGTTGCGGAATTTTCGGAGGCCAGTCAAGTAGAACGAGAAGCTGTTTATACTGGGCCAACTATTGCCACGACAGTCAACACCAAAACATGGCTGGAAACACACTTCAAATTTTTATATAGAAGAATTAGTTTTAAGCCTCATCTATTTTTTCCAAAGCAGTAAATATAAAAAACTGCAAAATCCGATTAATTGATTAGTCAATGTTACCTTTTAGAAATGATCATAACATTTTTTTTGGCTGATTAAGGTAATTTAAACCTTTGATTAGTTCAAGTGTTCCTGAAGCTATACAATTGTGGAAAGAAAAATTAGTGTTTTATTGTGTACTCACCCCACATTATTGTGTACTCACACCATTCAACCAAATCCTATAGTGGAGTAAACGTTTTGACACTAGATCATCATCATCTCTACACATTCGTTGTCCTACCAAACCGCTTTATTATAAAACTTACTCTCATATGCATACTCCAACACACAATATGTGAGTACACAATAACATTACAAATAATACATAAAAATATTTAAAATAACTATGTATGGAACTTTAAGCAATCATTTAAATGATTCTTATTCTTATTCCGAAAAAAGTCTACCTATTAAAAAAATCTTACGCCATCTAAGGTGAAAGAGAATAGATACGAGAAAAATTCAAGAGACCTAAGTTGTAGATCTTCCAAAATCCGTACTGAAGGTGCCTTCCGTTTTTTGATAGGACCTTTCATTAAAAAGATATAGTCGAAAAACAATGATTTATTTTGAAATTTTTTGGGGTGTAAATATTAAAAATTACGAAATCCGATTAATTGATTAGTCAATGTAACTTCTTAGAAATGATCATAAAAAAATTCACGTCTCTCGCTAAACTGGAAGTCAGATTTTTCAGCAAAAAAGTGAAACCCTGCATTTTACGAAATAAACCAAATGCATTTTATATGGGAAAATTTTAACATTTTTTTCTCGGTTTGTAATGAAAAATTGTTATATCTGTAATTTTCCTGTTGGTTGTGGACCAAAAGGAAGGTCGAAGTCAAATTTCAAGTCTCCAGCACTTCTAGAAGTGGGCTAGAATTTGTATCACCAGTGAGTCAGCTAGGCCTACGCATGTGATTGTATATATTCACTTCATTTTCAATGATTGTGTGCAGTTAAAGCATTATTTTTTCAGTGTTTTGCCATGCACCTTGTACTATGAAGGAAAAGAACATACCAAGACACCAAACAAAGCATCTCCCACCATCTCTCACTCAGCAATTGCAGATCAGCCGTAAGAACTAAACTTTTGTTTTAATACGTACTAGGATTAAAATTTAACAGATTAGATTAAATTAGATAGAAGATTATCTTAGTCTAAAGTCTCACCTTCTACTAGACCTCAGCATCATTCAGGTCTTGGTGAGTAGTTTTTCTTTCTTGTCCAGCTTTAAATAATTACAGTTTCAGACATTCTAATGATACAATAATTAGCTATAGATAAGAGTTCTAATACGCCTTTCAACATTCCAATATTTTGACTCCGCTGCAAATGGTTTAGAGGACTGCTGTCAGATTTTTCTGGCTACTGTATCTTTTATTTATTACTACCATATTAATCTCTCTCTTTCTCATAACTTATCCCTCCTTATATATTGAACTTTTTAGTTTGAGGGTATAAAGAGTGTTGCTGGAAACAGAGAAATATCAAGATTTTTTCTACACAAAAAAGAAAATTGAAGCACAAAGAGAAACATTATGGAGCATAAGTTTTATTTGCAAACCCTAACAGTGGCCCCATGAACTCGTTGAACATAAAGTTCGCAAATTTATTGGACAGACGTCGTATGTCGTTTTTTTCTGACAAAGAACAGCTGATTAATTTGCCTGGACAGTTTATTAATAGCTTAATAAACAAAGATAGTTGGGCCCAGTTTCAAATCATTACACATTTTTTTAGGATTTTACTCAGGCTCGAACCGCGACCTTCAAATTATGCAGCTAGTATTATAATCAATGAGCCACATAGCTAGTTATGAGCACACTTTAGTGTTGGCTCCCTGAACTTTTTCCTTTCTGTGATTCTAAGCTTTTGAACTTTTGACAAGTTTAGTTATTAATCTTCAAAATAAAGCAATTAGATTTGATCATTAATGTTGTCACGGACAGGGTATACCAAGGGGGCAAGCAAGAGTCAGCTTGGGAATGTTTCGTCAACTCAGTAAGGGCACGACTCATGGTGGCACAGGTCGTGTCTGGAGTCAAGGAGAATGCTCTCTTCACATTTGATTTTCTCATTCTACTGATCATTGCATCGTAAGATTTGTATTAATATACTGATTACTGCAATTGAATGTATATAGTTATTTATGTTAGTAGTTTAATTCTGTTATTTTTTCGTATTGTACTATTTCTTGGTGCATAAATTGGTAGAAAGAATTAATATTACAATTAAAATTTTTAAACAGAAATATTGGTAACCTTTAGGGAACTTTACATAAATTCATCGATTGGTATATTATATAAAATAAATTAGCCAGTTACTTTTATTTTATTTCTCATTGCATTGAAACTTGTATATTTTTATTGGTTATTCATATTTTTTAAGATCTGCTGATACTCTAATTACGTAGGAAATGTAGGTGTATCTAGATATATTGTAGTATTATAGGATTTTTTAGATGTTCAACTTAACTTTAAATTTAGTCAAGTCCGATTCACTTAGAAAGCAATATTGTTCTGTATAATTGGTTGTTAATATGAACTGATATTGTATAAGTATTAACAGTTTTGTTTCAAACAATCAATTGGTAATTCTTTATTTGGTTTTCTGGTATCTATCATTTAGAGAGTTTTTATTGTTCAGAAATTTTAGGTGTGTTTGAAGTTTGAAGTGCTGGAATTAAGAATTAAGGTCTACCCTATAGCAAAATTTGCCTCATGAACAAAATGAAATAAAATTACTAAGATAAGGATGACGAAGTTGCAGGGCAACTTCATCGTGTTAGCAATAAGCAGTAAACTGGCAGGGTTCCCACACGTTCTGGATACCCTGGAATTTCAGAAGTGTCCTGGAAATCCTGGAAAAGTCATTGAATTTACCTTGATGTCCTTGCATTTGAATTTTTGTTCTCGAGTTCTATCAGCTGCCCTGATATGTTGCTTATTTAATAAAATTATTTATTTTTATATATATCAGTTTTTATTTAGCTTTGAAATGGTTGTTCTCAAGACTTTAGTAACGATTTTTGTCCATCTATTTCTCGCTATAAAAGCATAACATTATTCTTGCATTTCTTTTTTCCTGAATTAGGTTAATTGACTAAACCTTACAAGCTCGGAAAGGGAGGATATAAATATATAATTGGGATGGCCAACACATGACTGGTCGATTATTATTTTTTCACCGTGATTTTGAGTTTGTTTCTATTGAAATTTTGTTCTCATCCGGCCTTTTTGTTTGAGATGAACTGTAACAAAATCTTCATAATATGTGTAAAATCCTTGTTTTAATAAGTTGCCCAGTTTTGTGGAATTAAAACCATAAAACCACGATTAATACCACCTTAATAACCATTTCATGGTACTAAAATCTGATGATGGTTTTAAAAAACCTCATGAGTCTTAACCATCTTAATGGTCTTTAAGCGTCATTCCAAATAGATAACATGAAAGTCTGGAAAATATATGAGTCATAGCCCAAGTTTTTTAATGGCATAAGTTGTCCTGACTATATCCTGGAATTGTCCTTGAAATTGGTTTTTGAAAACGTGTGGGAATCCTGGATTTCATTGAGGATAAACAATCGTTCTCATACTATTTATGTCTGGATTCTTTGAAATCTTGTTTTACTCTAACATGGCTAGGATAGACCTCTACCTACCTTGAGTGTCTGTTCTGATGATCATTATTTATGTACATTTTGGTAAATGAGTGATCTTGAGTAAAATAATTTTAAAATGTATTAGAAAATAAAACACTATTCTATACATGCTGCCATAATGTAAATAAAGTGTTTTCTTGTCAGAGTGACGGCGGCGGTGGGTCTGGTTGAGAATTCGGTCGTCATGTTGGTAGCGAGCATGCTCATATCTCCCTTGATGGTAGGCTCCAGCTATAAACCTTTTTTTTAAGTTTTGTATCTTTCTACAAAAATAACTCCTGTATAATTTATTAATCTATTGTTTTGGTTATTGCAATATAAGCAGGTTATTGAAAAAAATTTAAGATGTTATATGGATTATATGAAAGTGAAAAACAGCATAATAATATAAGCCTCTTTTATCTTAACTTTGCCTGCCCACATCTAATACAGAGCTGTGTGTGGGATGTATTAAGAAAATAATGGTTGAACCAACACAGTGTTAGGTTGGCAGTACTTATTGGCAACACTGGTATCAGAACCAGTATGAAACTGCCATTTTAACACTGTCCCTGAGAATAATGTAAACAAAAATTACTTTACAAAGGTTCCTCATATTATGTAAATACATACCTATTTCCACTTTTCCCACAGGGACCAGTGATGGCAGGAACATTTGGGTTTGCAACTGAAGATTGGAAACTACAGAAAATTGGAGTGACTAATGAATTCCTTGGGCTTCTGCTCTGTGTGTTCATTGGATTCCTGTATGGTCTCATCATAACCTACCTGTCTTGGGAGGTGCCTGACATCCTCTGGCCTACTCCCGAAATGCTTGACAGGTAGTGATTGCCTCTATTTATTCCTAAATGCTTGACAGGTTAACATTGCCTTTGTTAACTCCTAAATGCTTGACAGCTAGTAAATGCCTCTATTTACTCTTAAATGTTTGACAAGTAGTAGTAGTTGTCTCTATTCATCCTAAATGCTTGACAGCTAGTAATTGCTTCTTTTTACTCTAGATTGCTTGACAGCAGGTTACAATAGCCTCCATGTACCCTCTTTTACCAATACTTTTCTTGCTCATGCACAAAGACAACAGATCTCTGCGTAGGATGTTTCAAGCAAAGATAGTGGTAAGCCAGCGCAGCTGTTGTACTGTTCACTGTAGGTGAACAGTACAACCGATTGCCATTACAGTGGGACCCCTTGAATCCGAAATCCCGAAATCATAGTTAAATTCTCGGGAAAAAAATAATGAAATAGCTGTATATTAAAAAAAGTTGATTTAATGACACAAATTTATTTTTTAAGGTTGAATATAAAAATACAGTACAAGATTGAACAAACACAAGTTTTTCACTTAAAGTCAGTTATCTTTAACTGCGAAGTGATGAAAATCTTCACACTGACGCAATTCCAAGCCAGCGTCGCATGAATATCACGTCGCTCGGCCGTTAGCTATACGCACTAATCAGCTGGTAAACGCTCACTAGACAGTAGACAGGCGCAAGACGCATCCCAGTAAGGGTAGAGATAGGGGAGAGTAATTTATTTTTAGCACACACTTGCCTAGCAACAATGACATGTCACAGAACATACTGTACATCCACCCGGCGAGGTCACTGTTCGTTCGAACACTGAATCACCTAGCCTATATAACCCCAATCACTGTCGCTTACCACGAATACAGTAATGAAATAAGTGTATTATTATTACCCGGGAAATCTGAAAAGGCTTCAGTCCCAATTGGTTCCCATTTGAGGGTTTCCATTGTACTGATATCCTAACCAGTGAAATCACTAACTACCTACTGAGCCAAAATCAGGAATCACACAATTGTCTCTCGCACAATATTGCTGAGCGTGGTGTATGTTGTGTGTTGCAGGTGCAAGTTGAGATCAATGTGGGTGGGAGGTCTGATCGCGCTTCTGTCTGGAGCTGCCGTCGCCATCGCAGTTTTGGGCAACTACTCCGGCTCACTGACGGGTGTAACCATCTCAGCATCTCTTATGCCCCCTGCAGTCAATGCTGTCAGTTCATATCCATGCTGTTAATTACTTGCACTTGCTGTTAATTAGGCAGATTTGGAGGCCACATCAACTGAGGCTTAATAATTGTGCTAGCTAGTGGGAGGAAAGTGAGCACTTGCCAAGCCTCCAGTGTGCGAACAATAATGTTAGATAGGAAGTATAGGCTTGGTTAGGTTGGTGAGGACATGCTTGGTTGACTGGTCGTACAAAGTCAAGAATGGGCCCCGTATTACCAGGCTCTTGACTTCAAGAAAGTCTAGGTAGTGTCTAGCTAAGCGATGAGCATTAACCCGTCAGGGGTCGCGTCAAAAAAGTTACGTCAGGGGTCGCACAACAGGCTAACAACAGGCTAGAAAAAAACTTACAAAATAGTTTTAAACATATATTTTCATTAAAGAGATCTTACATATTCAAATATTAAAGCATTTTAGGTAGTGCAGTATCTCTAGTTGTAAATGTATGAACTAGGTTTTTGGAAAAAATGTATCCATAAAATGAGCCTGCTATTTTTTAAATCTAAAAACATATAAGTTTTATTAGAATAGTCAACATTATTATTTATACACATTTTAGGTAAATGCATATAACAATAATTATTAATATTAATAAGTAAATACAAAAATTATGTAGAATAGCGTCAAAATCAAAGTCTTTTAGTCGTCGTTCTCCTCACTAGTGGGAGGTTGGTCTTCTGCACTGTTCAAACCAATGGAAATTGCACGTTTTCTTACTCTTTCAATTCTTTTTCAATAGAAAAGTCTGAGTCCAGACACCCGTCAATGGGCGACGCAGAAGGTTTGTCAACAAAATGTTCTCGTCTAATCGCTCCTGGATTTCATAGGTTTGCTTCCTCATGGTTCATTTCTTTGTCAAAACTACATAACAAATTGTGAAATATTTCCTCCTCTCTGAGATCTATACCAGCACGTGAAAGTCACTAAAGCAATTGAATATCACTGGATAACTTCTTAATTAGCATTATACGTGTTGGTATTATTATGGGATGAAGTAAAAACTCACGTCTTCCAACACTACTTAATATATTTACACTTATATTGTAATTATATAAAACGGCAAATAATTACAATATAAGTGTAAATATATTAAGTAGTGTTGGAAGACGTGAGTTTTTACTTCATCCTATAATATCACTGGATAAAACAACAAAATCACACCAACGTCATGAGACGCGCACGGAGGACTCGACAGGTAAACTCTGTAAACGGATTCCAGACATATACTAACACACAGGAAAGTGGTGAAGTATAGTCAAGTGGCCAAAGTACAAGTCCATTACAAGGAGGGATTACAAAGGAAGGAAGCGTGCGACCTTGACATTCCAAAGATATTAAACAAAATCAAATGATCCGGTGGAAAAGACAGCAACGCAATTCCTCACGGGTTAATCATTTGAACATGTTACTCCTGAATGAACTTGTCCTGGTGGGGAACAAATTGTGTTTACTTGGAGCACAGCTATGCAACAGTCTCAAATTGTAACGACATTCTTTAAAGTTTGCCAGTATTGGTTTCTTGAATGACAAAGGCCAGATAGAATCCCTCTAAGAGATTATATTTATCTTAAGAAATTTTAAGTAAACATTTTTCATGTTACATTTTGTGGTTGGCTTTGCTGTTTTTAAAAATTATTTCACCTCATGCAATAAACTGCAAGCTTATTATTCCTCATTCATTAAATGACATTTCTAGGGACTTCTTTGGGCTCTGGCTCTGGCCACTTGGATGACTGGGGACCCAAAACTCCTAAATCTGAACGCTCTCAAGACTAGAGACCCAGTGAGGGAGCTGGTCATTTTAGGAACACTCAGTTTGGCTTTGACCTTCATCAACATTGTCTGCATTTTCCTCACTGGTATTATTGTTCTCAAGGTATGTTACAAATTGAAAGTAATTACCACTGTTAACACATTTACTTTCCTTTTTGTATCCAAATATGTTCTTAACAGAAATTAATTTATTTAGGAAACAAATGTATGGTAGGTAGATTTTAGATTTTGAACCCCTCAATCCAACCTCCTTTGCTAGTGGGATAGGACATTTGTTTTGCAGAATCCAGGAAATACAGAAAAATATTTTTTTTACAGCCACATGAAAGAGGGATTTGTAAGAATGGGCAGAATAGTATGACTTAGAAATTATACCTAATTCTCGGAGAAGAAAAATAACTAAAACCAATTCAGATCCAGGCTCAGACATAACACCCTTAGAGGATTCATGCTCAAACTCAACACCCCCCAGCCCCCAAGTCCACTGGACTAAGGAAGTGTCTACCCAAGGAAGCCCTGAACCTTTCATTTCAGTGTGCTCACCCTAAGAAAGATTACTGGCAATATACTTTTCTGCCCGATACATGCCAGAGAGCACCCCAACTAAACATCTTTCCTCTGGGACACTAAGGAGTTGAGACAAAGGTAATAGGAGAGCCTTCTGTCACACTGGAAACTCAAAGGATAGTGGATAGTGGAAGATAACATGGAGATGAACTTGATGGTTTCTGGGATGGAATGATGTTGGACAACAGATTTCATATAAAAATCATCGTTTAATCTGTTGCTCTGATACCTGCTTCCAAATCCATAGCTTGATTTATATATTTAATCTATGAAGTTGAGCAGCAAAATTACCACCCTCTTAAGAAATATATTTTTTCCTACAACCGCGCAATAACAGTCACATTTCACACTGTTGGCAGAACGTACTAAACTAAGGTTACCGGAAATGTTTCAATCAATCTGTCACTAATGATGATACAAAAGCTATGTTTACATTTATCACAATGGGAAAACCATACATAACCTAAATGACTTTTTTATTGTTGGAAAAATCTTGTGTATAATACAGGTGCAAACTATTATAGCCGCCCTCGAAGTTCTGGCAAGCACTCAGCTGACGCTCGTGCTCACATAGAACCTCTTGTGCGTTATGACATCGTTTGCACTCTTGTTACACAAATAGCTATTCCCACATCCTGCACACTATGTAGTTTTACTTTTTCTGTATCACTAAAGTGATTTGATCACTATATATAACATTTTCAGGTGAAAGAAGTCACACCCCGTGGTTCAAAAGACTACTCAAGGCTTCTTTGGAAAGAAACAATTAAAATTGCCAAGGATTACAAATACAATCTCCCTAAGGACTCAGAAAGGTTCTTGTGTTTTATTTACAAATTAGTTCAGTAAATTTACATTCATAAATCAGAATTCCATTTGAAATCTAATCACATAAAGTAATAACCAGTTTATTTTTGTAACAATAATATCTATTACCATACATGGAATTACCAAATCTAAAGGGATGGAAAAAACCTAAACTTTTCCTCTCTCTCTCCCTTTATTCACAAAAAAATACATACTGTAGGCTACATTATAAGAAAGTGCATGTAAAATAAAAATGACAAAAAAGGTCTCTGCAAAGCAATGGTTGTGTGCAGGAGTTGAGTTGTGTAAGAAAATAAAAATAAAGAAAGATACCGCAAATATGAGCAACTAGTTTGTACCTACTCCAGTTATTTAAACCACTATATTTGACTGGGATGGTGGCTTCGTCCTGTAATCTAGCTACTTGGAGGTCACGAATTGTGGATAGTTGTGAGTGATGGTCGGTGGGTGTAGTGTTCTCCAGTGTAGATTAACATTTGCACTATTGAATACTACGTTAATCTGCAAAAGACCATTCTCATAATTAGACCGATTTGTAATTAAGAGGCCGTGGTTTAGATTCCACGTAAACTGTAGGTCCCTTAGTTATTGCCATTGGCTGTTGGGCTATTAATTAACAGTCCTGTCTAAAGGACCATGTCAGCCTTAGTCAGTAACAAGACTACAAGATCGCGCCACAATCATCTTACACTCAATCCTCATTCATACTTGGCTTAAAATACCTTCCTTGTAGTATGGTCGCCATTTCAATAATCTAATCTAATCTATATTAGTTATGTTTTGCAATCATTTATTTTTAAACCTCAACTGCCCATCACTATAGCCAAAGGCTTGTGCAGTGCATTAAAGACAACGAGGTACCATAGCGGTATTAGTCACATGGGCAAGCCAGAGGTGACCGCTCATGGTCTGAAGGAGTCGCCGGTAGCTGGTTTCGATCCAGCAACCTTTGACTTAGTGTGCTAGAGTGTTACCCCTAAACTACCATTCTGTTTAAGCTTTGAAAATTGAAAAAAAGTATATGTACAGTATATACTTTTTAATATAACAGCTGAATATGCTGTGCAGATACTGGATAATGGATTATTTTACCTTTCTACTAATACCTTTCTATTAATATTTCCTCCTGTAGTTGTTTTAAATACTAATGTTGTTTGTATTTGTACTTAGCCACCTTTTCAAGAAAAGAACGTCTTTAATTAAAATTGTTCAATCGTAAATTGGCATGTTACACAGAAAATTGAAAAAATAACTGACTACAATTCAGTAATACTGTAATGAATAAATTATGCATGATTCCGCTGCATTGTTTAAAAACCGCAGGTCAAACTATATTAAATAATAGTAGATAGTGACATGAATCTCAGTTTACGGTCTCATCTCAATTTACGGCCCAGAGGCTAATCAATTATAAAGTTAAAGATACCTAATCTTTGGTTTATTTTAATTAAATTCATAACCTTCTTGATTAGAACATAATTTTCATTTTAAAAACAATGAATCACACTTTGTTAATTTCGTGTTTTAGAATGGAGCACGGGACATCGCCGGATCAATATTCACAAGTATTTTCTCGTGATCCATACATAACGGTAGGTTATTAATTTAATAGTAATCAAATTGAACAAATATTTATTTATTATTTCATAAAAATAATTTTAGAACAAAAATATTCTTATTATAACAGATCTGTATTCTCGCTGGATTTCAATAACGTATACTACATCTGTGAGAGCAAATGTTTACAAACGAACTTTACAAAGGTGAAAACAAATGACGCTATATATTGGTTTTGTACAGATGTTTTCCTATTTTTTATGACCTAGGTTCCTGGTGAGTTTAAGGCGGAATCAGATTCCAGGTCCCAAAACTTGTCTTTAAAAAAGACACTGATATTGATGGAAAATTTGCACAAAAATCTCTCAAATGCTGATCATAATAAACACACCATACATAGCTCAACATTACAATCAATGAATTTCAAACAAAGAATTACATAGTATATTTATTTTCCAAATTACCAACCCAGCCACTTTGGAAACTATGAAACCTCTGACCAAATAACCAGACTAAACACGTAACCTAACCTTGTTTTGTGTTAAGTCTCGTAAACACATGTTTAGATTGTTTGTGAAAAGTTCAGTGTTAAGAGCGCAAAATACCAGCCTTTTTTCACTTGCTCCCATAAAACCAATGTTAAATTCAAACTATCACTGTGATGTTTTATACCAGAAAACCTTGTACTTAAGGTGTAATTTGAAAAAGATTTATAATATCTAGCAATCTGTCTTATTTTATTTTTATTTTACTATTTATTTTGTGGATACATGACTCAATATTGCTAAAAATCATCACAAAAAATATTATAGACAAACTCCAAAAAGTTTTATTTAAATTTTGATCAAATAGATCGCTGTGAAATATCTTAATGATAAACATATTCTGATTCCAAACTAATCCGATGTGTCTTAATTTGAAACTTCGTGTTTCACTAGAGGAGTGTTCCAAAATTTTAACAATGCTCTTATAGGACTGAACATTCAAGTCAAGATGGTGAAGGAACTGCGTACTTTTAATGTTGTCTATAAAATGAACTATTCCTGTTACCAAAATACAATGTTACAGAGACTCAACATGAATCAAAACACCTGGTCAGCCTACGGAGCAATTCCGGACTTGAACCGGCTGGCAGTGCAGGACTTGGCCTCTATGTGGCACCAGCTAACCCTACGGCCGAATACTTATGTCCGACCGACCCTGCCCCACATTTTTCACAGAGTACGACCAACGACTCCAGGTAAGTAACCTGAGAGGATTAAAATAAGGAAGGGGAGAGTATTACAGACCTTATAGATCACCTAATCATCACCTGGTGGTCTGTACAGTAAAGACACAATAGGATCTATAAGATCTTTAATCCTCGTTGTGAGAAGTGTATGTTGCTGTCAGGCAGTCTGTTCAATATAAAACAATTAGCTGACATAGTATCTGCCAGAAGCAGAAGGAGTTTATGTAAAATGTATCTGAATTGTTTCTCTTGTTTCTTTAACACAATTTTTAAAAGTTGACAATCTGTTTCGGTAAGTAAAATTTAATTTTGGTGTTTGTTATTATTGTAGCTCACAATTGGCACTTGGGTGAAATCAAGTGGCTCTTTTCAGTCAGCGGTAAAAAAAATTATGATCCTGTATCAATTTGTTGTGATATGCTTGATATTTATTGTCATTACATTACACAATGGGGCGGACCATGGGTACGTCAGCCATGTGGCTTTTTGTGCATTCCCAGGTTGGAGTCTCATGGTCCATGCAGTATTAGAACCCTGGCGAACTGCTGGAACTTCACAAAAAGTTCCTCCTGTGGTAGGTGTCTGCCCCTCTCTATGATGCCAAGAGTAGCAACCCTTACCTCACGAAGCCCGATGCAGTTATACAGTAGGAGGACTGCTTGTATTTTCTGCAAGCCAGGCCTCTTATGCGTGCCAGATGCTTTCTCGTGCCTCCATGTCCATGATTAGACCTACAATGAGTCTCAGTTCTGACCTACTTAAGAGGTTCTTCTGCTACCCTCGAAGAGGGGAAGCTGAATGACAATTTATTCACTCTCAGAAGGGGAAGCTCCAACCATCTGTTGCGGCGCCTCTCTGTTAACTTGAAAAGAAATAATGTAAAAATAGAACAAGAAGAAAAGAAACGTGTTAAGCAATATAAATTAGCTATGTGTGCAGGTTTGGTGCCACAGAGGTTTTATTCTGACTTGGTTTTCAGGAACTCCATACGTAGCTCCAAGTTTGACTCGACAGTGGGGCGCAATGAGCTCCCTATCCTCTCCTCAGAGCAACTCCCTCGACCCCAAACCCCAGGACCCTCAGCGATTTGAGCCTAAACGTTTCACCGTTACTCCTGCACACGTCGATAATGATGGTTTTTAATATTTTAATTATTTTATTTCTACCAAAGCAAGTAAATTACAGAGAGCTTTCACTGAATTTCTTGTTTTCAAAAAACTTTATTTGTGAAAGTGCTTTTTTATATTAGTGAAATTATTATTTTTGATTAACAATCCTCACTTCTTTCTCAAAATACCAATTAAGAGGAATGAAGTTCACTTGCCAAACTTTATTCACGAAGAATAAAATCCAAGTTTTGTACTCTCCTTGTATGAAATTATTTATTTTATTTTGTTATATACAATTGGAATATTATTGGTAATGTTTGTTGGTATTGTCAAACTAATTAATACTCCTTTCACTTTATAACTGTATAATCCAAATTTTACTTTCCTCAAAATGTTGTTTTTTAATTGTGCACCATGTCATATTATTTATGTTATATGTTTATATCTTGAAATCTGATACTTATGTATTTGTAAATATAAATCAAATTAAACTATCATTGTTACTGAGGCAATTTTATTCACTGGATTTACCCAATGGTTGACAAGCTGTGAGGTGCCAAGAACACAGTCACACTAGTGATTAAATTTAATAATATAAATCTTCTGCCAATTTTCAGAGTGTTTATGAGGTATAGATACTCTGAAACACACATAACCAGCACTGACATTTACAGTCTTAAACTATTGGCTGATGATATATTAAATACTGCTTCAAATTGGTTCCACTCCAATTGCTGTCTTCTCAACCCCAGGAAAATAAAGAACATACAGTTCAATCTTAAGTCTATTTTAAAAAAATTCACCCCAAGAGCAGTATGTTGATGCAATGAAATTCTTGGGCTTAAATATTGATCAAAAATTAACATGAACTCCCATATTGACTACTTAAATAAAAGACTTCCTCAAGTTATTTATCTTTGATTAACTGATGCAGTTCCCAGCAATTATTTAGGGACAGCATACTTTGCATAATTCTAATCAATTTTTTGATATGGATAAATTCTTTATGGTTTCTGTGTCAGAATTGATGAAATTCTTATACCGTACTTAAAAAAATAATCAGAACCATAAAAAGTAACAGAGAGTATTGCAAACCATTTTTTTTATTGATCTCCAACTTCAAACTATTACAAATATTTATAAAAAGGGTGTGATATTGTCGCCTATCACCAATGGCTTTTCGCTATGTGATAATGCCGCAACCCACACAGGGGTGCGCAAAAAGCCGCTACGGCTGAAGTGCCTTGGGAGAAATCCGCCCCTTTCAAAAAAAAAAAAAAAAAAAAATAGGGTGTGATTTATTTATTACTGGGCCTTACTATCAACATGGTTCCTTAAAGATGGTCCCTTAAAGCCTTAAAGAATGCAATACAAATTTAATGTAATTACTAACCTTTATTGAAGAAACAGATAAATTTTGTTTTATTTTGTATACAGTACTTCATTGCAGTATGTTTTATTTTGATTTTATTTTATAAACAGTTTGACTGCTTTTACCAATTGGCATATACTCACTGTTATAGGCCTACATGAAAACATTGTAGTATTGGAGGGAATTTTGAATTTTTTAAACTTGAAATACAAGTTAATAGTTTTAAACCAAAATTAATTATTTTGAGTGAGGTTTGGATAATATCTGATGAAATTAATATGGTATCTAAGAAATGCCCTTTAATAAAACATATGGCACCTATAACTACGAGGAGTACCGAGTAGGAAGTATAATAATTTATACAAGGCAGGCCATTAGTTTTTAGACTGTTTCAATTCAAATACTAGTACTAGGTACCGATGCTATAAAATTAGATTTTATTATTGTTCTAACTTGTATCAAGTTCTTCCATTTTATAGATTACACTCTCATACTAAGGAAATGTTTTTCGTAATCTTATAGTGTCTATTTAGTTGAAGAAAGAATTTAAAGAGAAATAAAAATGTAATATTTATTGGTGACTTAAAAAGCAACAATACTTCAAAAACCAATTCTGAAGTTGATGAGTATTGTAACTTATTAAGTTACAATAAGTTGTTAAGAATGAATTCTTTAAGTTAGTTAAAGTTATTAGTTAGTAAGTTCTTAAGCATGATAAGCTCAGCGCTCTTCTGGATGCCGCTGATTGGGCGGGCGTTTACCACCAGTCAGATGTTTCCCTAGCTTTTGACGTTTTTCTCTTTAAATTAAACCAAATGGTAATTGTACTTTTGAACAACATGTATCTTTTTTGGTGGGTTGGAAATTGTAATAGAAAATTACAAAACACAACGAAAAAACAAAACATTTGGTTCAAAATTAGTGAGCATGTGTGTGAAACTAATCTTATAATTAACTGGAATAAAAGTAAAATATTATACAAAGAACCACATTGGAGGAGGAGAAATTCCGCAGGATTGCTATTTATTGCGGCTAATGAAAATATATTGTCACAACCATCTGTTGAAATCAGTACTGTTTATATCGACATTGTTAAGACTAAAGAACTGGGCAAAATGCAAGAACGAGTTAGGCTAGTGGAATTGTTCTTGAAATAAGCAGAGTCCCCGCACCTCTCCTACACTTCCGACCATAGTCAGTGTGGTTCGGCCGTTAAAGCCTGTGTGTCATTGTTGGTCCTGCGAAACTTAGGAGGATTCCTGGGGTTCTTTAAGCTATTTAATGGTGACAATCCCCATGGGATTCTAAAGTAAAAATATACAAAAATGTTGAAATAAAAATATTATACCATGATTACTTTTTTTGTGTATGCGCATCAGAACTATGATAAAAAACATGTTAAAGAAATTTAAATGTCATCCAATTGTAAAAAATTCATCAGGAAAAAATACAAACAGATATATTATAAAAAGGTGAAATAATATTCTTATTCAAAATGTTTCATGAATATCATGAGTAACTCTAGAGCTATTTGGAATGAAGTTAAAAATCTAACAGACCAAATCAACAAAAATGCCGAAGTAAACTAAGCTATATTATAAGTTTTAAATTTATAATAGATTTAAAATGTGATGTAGGCATGAATGAACTAAAACCACTGTGATGTGGTAATGAACTATATATTTTTTCATATGAGGCGGGGACCTAGCAGATTATGTGTGGTTGGTCTATTTGACTAACACCCTAACACCTTTTCTAACTCTTCAGTTTCGGTACCTCGATTTGTTTAGTTTTCTGTTCATCCTCTATAGGCCCATGGTGAAGGGCAGGTTAACAAAATAAGACCGGGCCCGATAAAACCACATTAAAACTCATCAAAATATCTGTGTCAAATAAAGAATTATTAAAGAACTGTTAAGATTGATAATAAAAATTCAAAACTCTTAAGGAGTCTGGGGGGCATTTTGGCCCCCTTAACTCCGCCAATGCCAATCCTTAACCCTAAAGGGCTCGTATTTAACCTCTCTTATGCATACGTTTTTGACAGACGTTTAAAGCAGACATTTTAAAATACTTCAAAATATTACGTATTTCAACATGGTGTCTGTCTTTTGCAGCTGTTCCAATGTTTGAAAACGCATGCATAAAAGGGGTCATAATATACGTTTGTCGCAAGTTAATAAAACGCTGCGATATGTTTTAGAAACGTGCGACATTTCAAAGACATACGGCGGTGCATAGAATCATATATGAACGGATAGTAATGTAACTTTACTATCCGTCCCTCTTTGATAAAATGCACCTTTTGATCCAATGTATTTAGAAACGTCCTTTTGATATCGTTCGTTCGAAAACGTATGCATAAAGGGGGTGCAAAAACGAAAAACCAATTGTTTTCTCCATGATTTTTTATTGGAAATGTAATAATAACTCTATAGTTAGTTGTGCAAATTTTAATTAATGTTTCTAATGTTTATTCTTCATCAATTAGCCTACTGTGTGTAATTTGTTATCATTGATCATCGTCAAAGCAAATTTCGCATTAAATCGATAAAAATGTATTAATTAAATACATTTAAAATAATTATAAACGAAAATAAGGAATAGTTTATTTACATTTTCGAATCAAATTTTACAAATCGAATGGGTTGTCTTATAATGTAAAACATTGATAAACTACCAACTGATCATTACAGGCATGAAAGAGACATAAATGCGGGGAATTATTCTTAGTTGTACAATTTCTCGTGACTTGCGGACACTTTTTTAATATTTTTATAAATAAGAATTCTAAAAACTCTGTCTATTCTTAAACAGTCAAAATATATGCATGAATATCATAAAATAGAAATTTCATTTTGAATAAGGACTAAAAAATGAGATGTAGTCTATCTCCCTCATATTAAATCAATGTTTACACTCTAATTTAATTGGATCGAACAAATGTTGAAACGTAGGAGAAAAGTATTTTTACTATATCTCCTCTATGGCTGTAATTGTATTAGTCCAATAACACAATGGCGTTTTCTAAAATTTTCGTTCGCAATTAGCTGGCAACACTGATATTATGTCCCTTTTTTTAACAGACTGTCAATTAATTGTCAACAATAACATGTGATTGAACCTTTAAAAAAAATGAACCTTACTATTACACATTAGAATTAGACTTCAACTTCATAAAAACATGAACTGACTAAACTATATATTCCGTGGCAAACTGTCACTGCTACATATTTAGTAATTCATATTCTGGAATGCTTGGTAATATGAAAGAGTAGGAAGAATTTCTCGTTTATCGTGATGTTGATTTTGATATAAACAATTGTGGGAACTTCAGGAGGTAGGCTTAAGTGCTTATTTATTTTAGTTGTATAAAGTAAATCTAAGATTACAAATACATATTATTGTGTAACATCCTTTAAATTTTGCTTTAAAGATATGTTTCAAGCTGAAAAATCACAAGGTTTAATATTTATTACAGTTTCCAAAATTAAGTTGAGTGTAGTGTATTGGCATCTGGTGTCAGTATTGTTCATATCCTATGCAATTCTCATGTCATCTCTAATTCTTAATGCATTCATATCACTTTTGTATTTGTTACTGATTATCATATGATTATGTTTCTTGGAAAAATGAAAAACATCCTTTGTGTTCTATGACACCAGGGTTTCGGTGGGATAAGTTATCTCGAATACATTGAAAGTATAAATCTCTTAACCCATTTCTATCTAAGGACGTACATTGCACTTCCCCACATTTTGCTAGACAAATGACTAAAGACGTACATGGTATGTCCTGGTGGTTTTAAGCAAACAATATGTGCTTTGCCTGCTTACATTTCGACGTACCGTAGTTCTTTTTTCCCACGTTAGGTGTGCAAGTTCATTTCTCATCCAATAGTTAGTGTTGACTTCTTCTTTAAATCGACATATTCATAATTTTTCACTAGTGTCCAATGTTCCAGTGTAGTCACAGTAAACAAGACTCAATTTTGATTCAGACATGAAGGCCTCAGGCGTCTCACGCAAATTCAGACAGTAATATTAAGTATTCAACACATTGAGTATAACTGACATAAAAATAAAATGTAGGGCCTAACTAGGGGCCAAGCCTAAAATAAGATTTTGTAAACACAGTGTTCACAAATGAGATGATGAAAGAAAACCCAAGGCTATTGAAGCAACCATTTACACTTTACCCAAAGGCCATTACCAAAAATAGTGAGTTTATTTGAGGACTTGTTGTCGTGGAAGCTATGTTTAATAATATGTATTAGGATGTATCTGCACCAGTTAAAGAGTTTTGGTGCGCTGCAAATGCACCGCTTGGCACTCAACTTGTTAAGACAAAGATATATTTTAAAAATCAGGGTATTAGGTAAAGGTTTGTGTAATCCTAACATAGTCTATTGACCTAGCAATAGACAAACCTGACAGTTATTAACATCAGTGATTTAAGAAAATGAATATTTTTTCAGAGATGCTTGGCAAGGCTTTGTTTGGTGTCCGAATGCCAGATATGAATGGAGATGATGACCAAAATGAGGTAGATGTACAGATAGACTTGAGTAAGGACATTCAGTGGGTTGCCCAATGGGACGAAACATGTATGCTTGTTGACTATGGCGAAGATGACTGGTACTGCCTCCATGACATTACTGTACAAGGACAGGTATGCAATAATTGTCTCTGCACATTTTCCATGTTTCGAAACATAATATTTCTTCTGTTGTATCACGTTTAGGTGTTAGGTAGGAGCGTTTGGGCAATAACCTTAAAGCTAACATATATTTCTAGAATTTACTGATGAAGAATTTTGACCATAATTAGTTATTGAACATCATTTTTTTAAATACCTGGACTGTCTTTTGATTAGGTTTTATACTTATTAACATATCGTGCGCTATGCCTAAGTACTGCTCGGAATCCGCTATTTTATTCCATACTTTTAAAATTTTTCTGTAATTATAAATTTTAATGTAAAATGTTCCTCAATTAATTCTTTTTAATAAAATAGGTCACTTAAACGTTTTGATTGTGTAGCGGGTTATGTATTTTTACAAGCATTGTGTGTAAAAATAATTAATTATAACTAAATCCAGACATAAAATTAAATATATAATCATTTCAACACACAATAAACATTGAAATAACCATCTAAACAGATTGAACGATATAAATACAGGCCTTAGGGGCAGAAATGAATGAATCAATTTTACGGGTGTTACTTAGAAAATACCTGCTAAAAAAAGTGTAAGAAAAAAAGTTTACTTATTTCATCTTTAAAGTACAACAATTAAATTTTCATGACAATTAAACGTAAAAATAAAATAATCATCGGGGTCAACCATAAATGAGGTTAGGAAAACAGACAACTCAAAGCATTCTAGCAAATCAACAAAGACAGGCATACTGTGTAAAAACATAGTATTATGACAAAAATGGAACATGTAATAGCTTTTAAAAACAAAAATTAGTTGCAAGCCTGTGGGTGTAAATTCTATTGCAGGTAAAATAATCAATGTTTGAGTGGACACAGTGAAACAAAAATTGATGAATTCTTACCAACAACCAGTTGGAAAATAATTAATTTTTGGAATCGGATGATGCAGAAAGCTTGCCATTTTGAAGGACGCTAAGCGTTCCTTGCTCTCTTGCCTTCCATCAGTCCAATTGTGTGGACGCACGTCAGTGTGCTCCGAAGATAAAATGCTGAATTTTGAAGCTTTTTAAACTTAATTGTTCTTTTTAATTTTAAAAAACCTTAGTGAGTTAAAGGGCATTAATAATGTTTAAATAAAAGAAGAACACACAGTAAGTGAAAATTGAGTAAAAATTAGAAAAGATAGGGTTGAACTTAAACTTGAATTTTTCAAATTAACTAAAAGAAAAGTAATTGATCATTTTAGAAGAAAAGGGGCTCTTTCATTTTCTTAAACTTCAAAGTATTTTTTATGTAGGATATAAAAACCATGCATTTATATTAAAAAATGGACTTAAATACTCAATGTAAAATAAATAAATAATACTCACGCCTCACGAACTGGCAATCTACCGCTGTGACTATCAGCTGAAAAATCAAAACAATGCAAAATAACAACTCAACAGGTTAGCCAACCGAGCAAAGCCACATTTATAAATGTTTTCTAAAAGACATAGCTATCTATCAGGAAAAGTTGGAACTACGTGAAGAAATGAAATACTGTGTATGTACTGATCACGAGTTGAACTCGTGGTCTGGCATTCAGTCCACACTCGGCGTCACGAGTCCGACCCTGTATGTCTACCCAAGGAATTATTGTTTATGGTAGAAATGCATTGTTCCTCACAGCAGCAAACCTGCATACTCTTTCCCATGTTAATCTTATGGAGAATAGATAAACTCTTATTTATCGACAGATATTGATAAAACTTATCATGTATAATTATATACAGTGGAACTTGGTTATAACGTGATTGAAGGGACCACACAATTAATGACACTATATCAGAGTGATACTATAAAAGAGGTTACATAATTTTAATTTAAAACCGAGAAAAATAGAGAAACACATTTTTTACATGGAATTAAGAAATTTAATGAAGGTAATTTGAAATACACATAAAAGTTTATGTTTATGACTGACTGAATTACTCTATACTATATAAAAAATCAAATTTGAAAATATTGCAATGAAGTTCGGCATGGTGAATTCAACTGTTGGTTCGATTTTAAAAGACAAGCCCGAACACACGTCTGCTATTTTACGTCCCTCCTCACACGCTCTTATAACTCACACCTTTTCTTCGGCAAAACCTTTCTCTTAACACTTGCCATTATTTTTCAAGACTGTATTCGTAAATTAAAATAACGAAAAACAAACTGTAAAAGACGTACATTGAACTAACGATAGCTGCACGAACTGCAGGTACGTATGAACGGCATCACAGTGCTTTGACACGACGTGAGTCACTGACACTGACCTTGATGACGGCGACAGCGGATATAGGGTAGGGGGAGGGGGTTGGGGTGGTTAGCGGTAAGACAGCAATAAAATGCCGTTTCTAAAAATAGAATGTAGCTAAACAATAGCCGCAGCCCTCACGTTGCACCACCGACCAAACTTTCTCTATTTAGCTATATGTTGCCTTCATCTCGGCCCGATTTTCTTGACGTTATATACGAGGTTTTAGAATTTACTGACGATATATCCGAGGTTTTACCTATGTAAAAACCTATAGTTTGGCGGGACTTAAAAATAAATGATGTTATATCCGAGTTGACGTTAAAGCCGAGGTCGCAATAACCAAGTTGCGCTGTATTTGGAAATTTGCTGAGTATGCAGGTTTGCTGCCACGGGGGTATTTGGTTTATGGTTTAAATAGAATTAATTATATGTATAAATGTGCATATAAAATGTAATTAAAGAATGTTTAGCTCATTGTAAATGAACTTAGCATTATGCAGCTATTTTTATTTTTGGCAAAATTTCTAGTTTTTTTATTTCAAAAATAAGAGATAAACTTTTCTAAAATAGACCTAAAAAATTATACCTTTGTAAAGCTCTTGAATTCTACCGTAAAATGATGTATAATTTGTGGTTTTTAGATTTAAAATAAAAAGTCATAAATTATCTTATTAATGCTGAATTCTCCCAGTATCAAAGCAAAACAAATCTCTTCGGCCTCCAGGGTTCAATGTGTTAAATCTTGAATTAATCTAAAATATTATACAAATTTACTTAAGTACATTTTTATGGAAAGGTCTTCAGGGCCTAAAGTAAACCTCTAATCCGTGAAGATTTAAACTCTCCGAGTCCCACTGTATTTGTTGACCATTAAAATTCTAATTAGTTTTTAGTTTTTATTTCAATAGTGCTTTCCCTAAAACTTTAATAACTCAAATCAACAAAAAAAATGTATGGATAACAAAAGACCTAAAAGATAAACAATACAGCTTAACACAAAAAACAAAAGAACTCAGGGAGTGTACTCAGGGTGAGGTAAAAGAGATCTTAAGAAAAGAAAAGGCTGATTTTAGAAAGGAATTGAAGGAAGCTAAATTCAAATATTTTAAGACAAAAATTAATAAATCAAAAAATTTGCAAAAAACTGTATGGGGCATTATAAATTCTGAAGTAGGTAACAAGAATAAAAAAAGGCAGAACAACATTTCTTTAGTTAGAGGAAACAGTATTGTTGATGATCCAAAAACTGTAGCTGATTTTTTTAATCACTATTTTATAGATATGATTGAAGATATTGTTCCAAATTGTGATGTTGTTGTGCAAGGTGGCTGTTCTGAGCCTAGTTCTGTCCAAGAAATATTTTTAAAACCTAAATTTAGTTTTCAGCCTGTTGACAGGAGGGAGGTTGAAAATGTGATAACCTCTTTAAAAAATAATTATTCCAGTGGGCATGACGATGTACCAGTTAGCCTTTTAAAGAGTGTAAAGGGTGATATAAGCCAAATATTGGCTCATTTAATTAACTCCTCTCTCATTACTGGTATTTTTCCTGACCAATTAAAAAAAGCGAGAATCATTCCAATACATAAAAAAATGACAAACAAAATATTAACAATTATCGCCCAGTCTCTTTGTTACCTGCCATTTCTAAAATTTATGAAAAAATTGTTCATTTGCAGCTATCATCATATCTTGAAAAATTCAATTTATTGGATGAGAACCAGCATGGATTTAGGTCTGGTAAATCAGTTATAACTGCTGCTTCATCCTTTTTAGAATCAATAATTGAATCGGTGGATAGAGGTGATTATACAATAGGCATATTCATGGACTTATCCAGAGCTTTTGACAGTGTTAAACATACTTTACTTTAAAAAAAATTAGAAATCATTGGAGTATCAAAAAATGCACTTCAATGGTTTACTTCATATCTATCAAACAGAACTCAATATGTGGAAATCTCACATATGAAGTATAATCGCATGATCAAAACATCATCAAGATTACTGCCTATAAAGTTCGGAGTTCCGCAAGGTTCCATCTTAGGACCTTTACTTTTTCTGTGCTATATGAAGGACATGGATAAAGCACTGGCATACAAACCTAGCAGTGAATTATGCCTTTATGCAGATGATTCAAATTTAAAAATCTCATCACCAACAATAGAACAAATTAACAATAATAAATAACAATAACAATAATAAAAAAACAAATTTTATTAGATTCAAAACTGTTCAAAATAAGAGACAAACTGAACCTGTAATAGTATTTGACTCTCAAGTTATTGAACAAAACCCAAGCACAAATTTTCTTGGCTTAACCATAGATCAAAATCTTGATTGGAATGACCATGTAAGTAAAATACTAACAAAAATAAATTCTGGCATTTATGCACCTTCAAAAAAGTCTTTTTACTGTGACTTGGCAACTTTAAAAAATATATACTTTGCTTACATACATTCCCATATTTCATTTGGCATTTCTTTGTTTGGAGGATCAAAAAGGAAAATTTAGAACTCATTCTAAAACAGCAAAAGAGGGCAATAAGGATAATGCTGAGACTGAAGCATGATGATTCGGCTAAAGTCCATTTTAAACAGCTTAAAATATTAACAGTTTATGGCCAATACATTCTTGACACTATTTTATATGCAAAAAATAAACTACTCAATTCCCCTCAACAATTAATTCATAATTATAATACAAGGCAAAAAAAATCAAATAGGCAAATTCAACATAGATTAAAATTTTTTGAAAAAAGACCCTCATATGTTGGAAATAAGTTTTATGAATTTATTCCAGAACAAATTAAAACCGAAAAAAATTTAATTAAATTTAAAAAACTATTGAAAGAATACTTGATTAATGGAGCTATTTACTCACTTGAAGAGTTTTTCAACCTCCCTCATTGAATATATGTATGTTATTATATTATGTTATGTTATTATTATTGTTATTTAATATAGAGGTTATGTTATTATGCAAATCTGTGGACACTGTTCTTATGTACCTTGTGCATTCATGAATAAAGATTATTGAATATTGAATTCCAGAAAAATCTGTCTATTTTAACATAAGTAGGTAACATATATGAGTACACAGACAGATAAAGCACAAACTGATTTTACGTTGTATGTTTTAACATCATGCCATTTTTCATTCAAATAACAGTTCCCAAGTATTTAAAAAATATTTGTATCGTTTCTTACTTTAATTCAATAATTTTTAAATTCTCTGTAGGCCCTACTGGAGAAAACATTCATATTCATGTGCATCACTCCTATGTCATGAAATCAAGACAGAAAATGTTCTTGTCTCACTAGGGAAAACCTAATACATACTTTCAGTACAGAAGGGAAAATTTAATCTTTTTTATCATGAAACATTGATTATATTTTGGCAAAAATTTCAGGATTAATTTTAAATATTATCGTAATTGTATGGTACAATTTTTGGCTTTTATCAATAGAAATTAAGTTCTCCGGCTTGTTTGAAGTTCTTTTGTTTTAGGAACTGAAACTAGCCATCCACACCCTAAGCAAAGTTGGTTCTTTGTACGTGTTTTCACCGGAATAAAATTATCAGAACTTAATAAACATTGTATGATTCATCTATTGACATTAACCGTTGTGGCTTTGCTGTAAGGGTATTTTGTTTCTTTGAAATTGGTAACTAAAGACAGTTCATTTGCAGTTTTTGGAGTATAGTGGACTTGGAGCAAGTATTCTCGATGTCGGATTAGCCCAGGCTAGACAGCCATTAAATACAACTTCACACTACTTTGAAATTGAAATTATTGACCCAGGGAAAAACTGTTTCATTGCTATTGGGTTAACTGAAAAGGTAAATTACCCAATTCTGAATGTATGGATTTCACTAGCTAGAAGGTTAATAAAAAGTGTTTGGGTTTAAAGCCCATTAGTATTAGGTTTAAAGTATATTAATTTAACAAAATATAATAGAAACTCTCAGACTTAATACAATTTGGACTCTAAGCCTTTTATATTGTAAAAAATAAAATACAAATAGATTTTGCCCATACACATAACTCATTATTGTCAATAACATTTTTCATTGATTGGTTTTATTGAATTTACTCGTAACTAAATTCATAAGCATTTCAGTAAAAATAATAAACAATTTAAGTCTCCCTTAATGATCTTAGACTGCCTCAAATTAGTAAACCAGGTAGTAGGTTTCACTCCACAAATGAAGATTTTATTACATGAAGAGAAGTTTAAAATTAATACTCCAGGTCAAGGCTTGGTGAGTTTTATAGTTCCTTCTGTAACACACTGGGAACATCTCATTTTATTCTGTACAGGTCTATTTTTTAATTGTGATGTCACTGTTAAACAATTTTATGTCGTAGAACAACAATTGATTAAGGTTAAATTTGTTTGGATAGGGAATGTCTGAGTGTCAGAGCAGTCTTTTAAAGACAAGAACTTTATAGTTGTTTTATTTATTTCAAATAGGCCTAAATACAGTGATATTGGAAAAAATTTAAGATTAATGTTTTTCCCTGCACAAGTTTATAACCTCTGGGCTTTATTGCTCATTGTTTTAATATGATCTATTTACGATCAACACTTACCTTATATATTAATCATATTTTGTATATTAATTTTTAATTCAGTGTAGTTGTGTTGTTTAATGAGGTTATTACAGCCATACAGTTTGACAATTGAGAGCTATAGAGTTAAAAACATTCTCAATCTGAAAAGTCTTAGCAGGGTTTTTGTGTTCAAACTGCTACCCTCCTCTTCGTAAAGGAATTGAGTCCTCTAAGCCTAGGCCTAGGCCTAGTCCTGCACGACCCATAAACAATGCAACTCCTGAATGGTCTGTGCCACTAAGGAATCGTTTTAGCGTATTAGCTGAAGGAAGTGTTGAGGAGTTGAAGAACTACAAATTAACACGCTCCCGTATTACGGGTACGGTATTGAAAAAATTGAAAGTGTTTATGTAGCACTTTCTCTCAAAATTCGGTAAAATGGTCTATCCGAAAAACTCACTTATCAATAATAAATGATAAATAAAATAATTAAAAATGCCTTTTATTAAAAGTGTCTCAGTACAATCACTGTTTTACAGAGTTACTCGTGTCACTGTTATGCTGCTTATTTACAAAAAAAGAAAATTTACACATTGGTGTGTATATACAAATAATAAAGTGTACAATATCAGACATTTCATAATGGAATTACAAGTTTTAACTGCACATAAACTCTTTCAATTTCGTCCTGAAGGTTGCAATTCACAGAGCTTCTAGTTTCTGGAGGAGGTCATTATACATATTAGGCCCAAAATATGAAAACCCCCTCCTACCCATCTCCAAGTTGACTTTGGGAAAATGCAGCAAGTCGCCGTGTCGGGTGCTACGAAGCGCCACCCTACCGCGAGCAACAAGTCTATCCACCAGGTATTCTGGCTTGTGAAGAGTCATCACCCGGTGAATGAGGCTGCATGTTTGCATCCCGCACACAACCTCAACCGCCCCACAGGCCTCAACAGCCCAGCGGCAGAACGGAAGGGAGAAATGTGCTCTCGTAGGGGGACACCTTACACTAAGCGCACAGTGGCGTTCTGCAGCCGCTGGAGTCGGGCCATCTCTTCCCAAGTAATGCTGTTGTCATAAACAGGAATTCAGTAATAAACCACCAACAGCACCGACGATTCAACAAGCCATTGACTGCTTCAGGCAAGATGGATCAGTACCTGTACAAACCTCGTAGTCAACCTATAGCCACCTGGACTACACGTGTGATATGGTCAGAAAATGTGAGGCAATGAATCTGGTCCTATCAAAACTGGATAAACAAGGTTTTAGTGTGATAGATAATAAATAGTGTGCGTAGTGTAGTTTATAATACAATTTTTTTCAATTTTTAGTACTTCATTTTTTACATATGTGCCATTTTCTTCTAAGTCAAGGTACCGTATCTTACTAAACAAAAATTATTTTAAGGGAAATCTGTCCAAACTGTGATTGGGAGAGTATTGGGTATCCTGGTGTTGGAACCTTTGACCTCTTGCTCGGAAACCTATGCTCTGTCTATTAAAACAACCTATCATTGGCCTTATTGTTTTATTTTAGGAGTAAAAGCCTGTTATCCTATCCCAACCTTCATAACAAGTCAATGTCTTACGTAAATTGATTTTCACCTGGTTTAAACCATGAATGATTATTCTAGAACTATCCGAAAAATCGTCTACCAGGCTGGGACAAAGGTTCGATCGCCTATCATGCCGACGATGGGAAGGTTTTTATAGGCTGTGGTGTAGGTGAGAAATTTGGTCCAAAATGCCACAAAGGAGACACAATGGGTTGTGGGATATCATTTCCTGTGCCATTGAGCCAGTAAGTAAAATATTGATCTCTACTTTTTTTATAATCTTAGATCTTTTTTATTTAATATTTTTCCCTCCAATTAGTTCCTCAAATCACTAATAATTATTGAGGGCTGCAATTATGTATTATGTTTTTTTAATTACAAGGAAGTTTTTTTAGAATTGTATCTCTCTTTTTAAGTTTCATTTTAAGAGTCAAATTCTTAAAATTTAGATTATTAGATTTTCATTAATGTTTGTATTTAAGTCCATTTTTCTAATTTGGACATTTTTACAGTTGATAAAATAAACCTTTTACTTTGAATTCCATGACATGAACCCCTGTTTTATACAAAACAGTAAATCATGTTTTGCAGTTATAGTGACATCATCGGGTTTTTCTCAGAAAATATCCTTATGAAGTGATTTGTCTAGTGTAAAACACATAACAGTCATAATATTTAAAATTAGATATTTTAAATATCTATCATATCATATTAGATTATTTGGTGGACCTACCACACTTCACTTTTCTCAGGAATCTACTATGTTTTATCTCATTTTTTTATTTATCATAATTTTAGAACTACTGTATATAATAATCCTTTCCAAAATGGATGATGAAGTCCTCTCTAGCATCTTATCCTCTAATAAACAAAATTCACCTTAACTAAAATAAAAATCTGAAGTTGTAAATAATAAAATAAAATAAACTAACATTGTTTAAAAAAATAAAAAAACCCTAGATCAGACAAACACACACTATTCTCTCAATCGCTGTCGCCTCAGTTTCTGCCCCAACAATGAAAGAAAGAAAGAAAAATGCCTTTATTGGAGCTAGCACTATCTCAGCTGTAACAACTGGTTTTCTGATATAACTATTGTCTATATAAATATATAATAATTGTGAATTAGCATTAACAAGAATAATTATAAACTAAACAAAAACGGCACCAATTAAGTAGTAAATAAATAAACCTTTAAAAAAACTAAATATAAACAGTATAGTCAACAATAAATTAATAAATTATTACATTTAAAAACTCATTTGTATAGTATTTTTTTACTTTACTTTTAAAATACATTACACTACTATTTTTTATCACAGTGGGATTGAATTTTACAAGGTGGGGCCGAAATATGAAAAAGCCTTCCTTCCACACTCACGGCGTACTCTCGGGAAAATGAATTAGCTTGTCACTCGGAGTGCGGCACTCCGAGACATCCTGCCTAGCTATTAATTTTTCCAGGAGATATTTGGGCTCCTCTAGGGTTAATATCTTATGGATTAAAGAGCTCGTTAACACCTTACAAGCTACACCCATTGTTGTCAACTGTGCATCTTTCCTTTGTGACGTTA
The DNA here is from genome assembly GCA_023375725.1 of Nephotettix cincticeps. NCBI lineage: Eukaryota > Metazoa > Arthropoda > Insecta > Hemiptera > Cicadellidae > Nephotettix > Nephotettix cincticeps. Next base: position 20,141,046 of record CM041784.1, read on the forward strand.
CATGGTCTCTCCTTCTTAAACCATAAAGAAATCTTACTGAGGCATTCTGAAATCTCTGAACTCTTTCAGTCTCTTTCTTCGATATATTGTTCCCATATACAGGGAAGCAGTAAAAGCTGTAAGAATCACATATTTGATCATTTTAATTTTGGCCTCTACTGACAGAAAGTCCCTATGCCTATAAAGCCCTCTTAGCTTACCGAGTGCTCGTTGACATGTTGCTGTCACATGGTCATTTATCTACGTTCAACCTTAGACCATGTTTCACAGACCATTCTGCCACAGACTTTAGCTCCTCATTTACAATTTTGAAAGTGTCTTTGATAGAGGCCTTATTATATACGTAGTGAAGCTGACAATAATCAGCATATAAATGCATCCGGCAATGTTTCACGGTACTCGTTTTATCAGCTGTGTAAAAATTATACAATATTGACCTAAGACAACTTCCCAGTGGGACGCCTCGGCTCTTTTGGAGACTTTCCGACATTTCATTGTTAATTTTTGTAACTTGAAAATGGTTTTCTATATAAGACCAGACACAATTAATTGATTTGTCATCAAAACCAAAATATTTTAGTTTCATCAGAAGCAAATTGGGACAAATGGAGTCAAACACCTGAGAGTAGTCCAATAAAACAAGTGTGCTGCATTGGCCTTTATCTTTCGTTTCAAAGGGTCATTAAAAAGATTAAGTAACAACGTACAGGTGCTTAGTAGTTTTTACGAAAGTCAGATTGAAATGTAAGCAAAATATTTTGTTCATCAATGTATTTTTCTATCTGACGATCTACAATCTTTTCCAGAACTTTAGATAAAGCTGGAAGTACAGAAATAGGTCTTAAGTTTTGACCACTGGAGGGGGATTTAATTTTCGGCAATGGTTGGACTATACTATTTTTCCAATTATCAGGAAATATGCCTGAAAACAAGGACAAATTTATAAGATGAATGAATGCTGTAATAACGTAGGGGCTTACAGATTTGATCATATCAATAAATATTTGATCTGTGCCAACTGCTCTCGAATCGATTGCATGAATAGCCTCAAACACATCTGACTTTTTAACAGCTTTAAACATAAACTTTCCTATCCTAGGATGTTTATTTAACCTATAAAAATGGACCAATTCACTGTCAGACTTCAAATCCGTCCCCATGCTTACAAAATGCCTATTTATATTATTTATGTCCATTTTAATAACACAGCTCTCATTTTTATCGGATAAAATATCACATTGACGAAGACACGACCAAAACTCTTTAGACCCTTTAGTGTTAGCTATCTTATTTGCATACCATGAGTTCTTCGCCTTCGATATAAGCTTATTCAGACAATTTCTTACAGCTTTATAGTCATTCCAATCTGTAAGCCTTACATGTTTCCAATAGACACGCCTTAATTTGTTATTATTTGTATTAAAGTGTTTATTTCTGGGGTCATCCATGGAGTCTTTTTCCTAGTTGCATGTTTTATTACTATAGGTGCATATTCGTCACAAACGGCTCTTATGTTTGAAGTAATAAACTTTTCAACATTTTGGACATCTCTCATTTCTAATGCACTATCCCAATTTACAGCGGATATTTTTTTATTGCAGCATTTGTGTCAAAATTTGAATAGTCTCTATACGATAGTATTTTTGATAGCTTTCCATCAACTTCTCCTCGGATGTGCCCATATACCAATTTATGATCAGTAATTTTGACCCCTCTGTTGTCAGTAATACTAGAAGCATCAATTACGCCAACTTTAAACAGTTCAGTGCACCGCTCAACATATATATGATCTATCAGAGTTGCCGTTTCATCCGTTACTCTAGTTGGCTCATTGATCATCTGACACACATCCAACACACATCTGACATCACCATCTGACATCATCTGACACACATCCAATGACATACATCACCCGTCACTACCCCGTCCTAAAATATGACACTCCACCTCCACCCCACATGCAGGTTTTCCTTTGCAGGACCTTTTTCAATATATTTTATGAAATGTAAAATGTTGTATCTATACTGGAAAATGTAATTATTATTATTATCAACAAGTTTAAAATGCCTTTTACTTAGATTAGGAAATATTTATAAAGTGTTTTGTAATTTTGTCATATAATGTTTTTCATTAGTTCAAGGGCTGAGAAAAATTGAACTAAGGGCCACTTAGTGAGGACTCTAGTCCTAGATAATATCTGGTTATGTTATTGTTGCAGAAAATCAAAATCCTATAAATATCCCAATGCTGACCCCAGACGCAAGGATGAGGAAGATGCAACAGGAGGTTCCGGTTATGTTGAGGTAATCCTCATATGCTGTCTCTTTATCTCTTCACAATATGAAGGTTACTGTTTGAAAAATAATAAACTTTCATAACCCTAGAAGTATCCACTATATTTTCTTCAGTGTTACCATGATTTTAGGCCCTAGCAAGCCCTTAAAAAAAATCTTTATTAATTCTAGAAATATTGGAAACACTAAGAATTATATATCATTTTGTTCAGTATTAAATGAAGAATTGAAAAAAATGTTAAAAAGTATATTAATATATACGAGGGTTGTCCGTAAAGTAAGGTTCCCATAGCGCTGCAGTCGACAATAGTGCTGCGACGGGGGTTCGCGCGGTTTTGTTGTGTACCTGGGTTCCCCCACTCCAAATCCCCACAGCAACGAAGTGTCTGCGGCGCTCAGTCTTGGCCTGGCAGCCGAACAAGATGGACTTTCCCATTGCTTGGCCCGCCAGGTGTGAGCTGCGCTCAATGATTCGTTTTTTGACTGCAAAAAACCTTCCGTCCGGGGAAATTCATTCCCAGCTGTGCGAAAAATATGGAGAAAAATGGATGAGCGTACAACATGTGCGCAAATGGTACAGGGAGTTCAAGAACGGGCGTACCGACGTCCATGACGAGGAGCGTTCCGCGAAAATTTAAGCAAGCGCAAAGTGCCAGCAAGGAAAGGCGTATCGTTGTGTGAATTCTTGCCCAACAGTGAAACAATCAACGCTGCCCGCTACTGCGAGACACTGCAAAAACTTCGCTGTGCCATTCAAAACAAGAGGAGGGGTATGCTGTCCAAGGGGGTGCGTTTGGATCAGGATAACGCTCGACCGCACACTGTTAACGTTACCAACGAACTCATCGCTAACTTTGGATGGGGTATTGTCAAACACCCACCCTACAGCCCGGCCTTAGTCCCCAGCGACTACCACCTCTTCCCTGATATGAATAAACACCTGGGTGGAACGGATTTTGGCGGCTGAGAAGATCTGGAAAAGCGGTTCTCAGCTATCTGCGCAACTTGGCGGCAGACTTCTTTGACTCAGAAATTCAAAAGCCGGTACACCGCATGCAAAAATGCATTGATCTTGGTGGCAACTACATAGAAAAATAGGAAAAAGTCTGAACTTTCCGAATATGTACGAGTTTATGCAAATAAACGTGCTGAGTAAAATCACTGGGAACCTTACTTTACGGACAACCCTCGTATATATAGGTTTTTTCATTAAGACGTAAATAAAAACACATATATGACAATTTTTGCTATGTTTAGGGCTATGTATTATTATTATTATATACGTACGTGATCAAAATTAAAATAACCCTAGCAAATTTGTATAAAAAAATTTGACGCTAAACAAAAATATATATACTCGTGTATAATTAATTTGAAAAGAAAAATTAATTATACAGTGGAACCTCCATAAATCGAACCTCAATGCTTCGAAATCCTCATTCATTCAAATTTTTTTTATTCCCCGTGAACTTCCCCATCTTTGCAAACCTCTATAAATCAAACAGTTCACGAGAAATAGCTTGATAATTTGAATTTTAATGGTATTTTTCGCTGTTAAAATACAAAACACTACTCTACAAACCGAAGGTTTTGCCCAAAAATCTCTGTAATTCAAAATGATGTAGTCACTGCATCTACAATTCAATTCAAGGTGAAGGCAAAAACCCTAGATTATTCGAAATCAAATCAATTTTTTATTTTTTTATGATTTAAAACATTGATATTTTACTGCTAGGATGTTGCTGAGGGCAAAAACTATCAGGGATAATTCCTGCTTGAGTCCTTTTGTTTGTTTACATATTTCTCACTCTAAAATCTGTCCATTGAAAAATGATCGTTAAAAGTAAAGTTAGTTAACTAAAGAAGGAACATAATCTAAATTAAATATTTATTCAATTTTTAAGTACATGTAATATTTAATTTTATTCTGTAATTGTTTATTACTGTAATAACCATTAAAATATGTAATTAATATTGATGCACAATGTACAAAACACCTTATTTGGAAGCTACCGAAACCCTGGACTATTCATTGCTTCCACTGAATTGGACCTCAATAAATTAAACTTGATAAATCGAACCTCTTTTATTCAAAATACTCAGTAATTCGAAGTTTTCCCGTTTCTCTTGGGATTCTATTTATCGAGGTTCTACTGCATTAAACCACTGCAAGGCAACAAAAATCGCAAGAATCACAAAATCCCATATCTGAGTCCTTGAGCAACTCTAATATCACTGGAACAAGAAGGATCTCCTATTTTAATGACAAAACAATAATTAATAATTAAATTATGTAGTAATGAAGAATTTTCTGAGTAAACAAAATTTAAGTGTGTTTATTTCATGTAGGTTAATGTTGTGACTTTGATTTTAGGTTTTCTTTACAAAAAATGGGACAATGGTTGGTGTAAGAAGAGTTATGCTTCCCTGTGGTGGTTTTCTCCCATCCGTGGGAATGTTGAGTTATCATGAAAAAGTGAAAGTAAACCTAAAGCCCTTAACTGGTTGACATTAACAATTGCTACAAACAATAACTAGTTCTGTGATATTACTATTGAACTGCGATAGTATTTGTTTTACATAATACAGTAGACTCTCGCTCATCCATCATTTGACTGGGATGATGACGTCATCCTGTAATCCAGCTACTTGGAGGATACGAATTGTGGATAGTTGTGAGCGATGGTCGGTGGATATGGTGTTCTCTTGTGTGGATTAACATCCGCACTATTGAATACTATGTTAATCCGCAAAACCTATCCTCATAATTAGACTAATTCGTAATTCAGAGGCCGTGTTTCGGATTCCACGTTAAACTGTAGGTCCATTAGTTGCCATCGGCTGTTAGGCTATTAATTAACAGTACTGTCTTAAGGAACATGTCAGCCTAGACAGTAACAAGTTTACGAGATCGCGCCACAATCATCTTACACTCAATCCTCATTCATACTTGGCTTAAAATACTTACCTTTTAGTGTGATCGCCATTTCAATAATCTAATCCGGACTAATGTGGCAGACGTCCAGTCCGGATTATGAAAAATCTGGACTATCAAGAGTTAAGCAAATATACAGTGAGCGGTTTTGTAAAAAACACACGCTAATACAAACAGGAGCATTTAAAACAAGTTAAAACTCATCGAAATAAATTACAGTCGGGTATTGTACAATAGCACTACACTACTCTATTAATTATAATGTAGCCTATTGCGGGAACTTTAAAAAAGAAGCAGTTTATCATGCTGTAAATGTAAATTATTTACAGTACATTACAGCAATGAATAAACATCACAAGAGTAAAATAATTAAGTTCACAAAATGAACATTAAATTGTTTTCTTGCAACAAAAAATATACTGTACATTAATAAATTTGGTACAGTAAAATAAATTTATTTTAATTAAAGTAAATGTAAATACTTCCGTCGCAGCAGACCTGCATATTCAGCGAATTTCCAAATAAATAATGTAATAATAATGATATATGACAAGTTTTATCAATATCTGTGGATAAATATGAGAGTTATTTTCCTATTCTTCATAAGATTAACATGTGAAAGAGTATGCAGGTTTGCTCCTGTGGGGAACATTGAAAGTAGGCATTTCTAGCATAAAAAATTTTACTTTTACCTTGACCATTTATATATACCAAGTTTCATAAACATCTGTCCATAAATAAAGGAGTTTGCCTGTTCTCTATATGATTAACATGGAAAAAATGCAGGTTAGCTGCCATGATAAACACATAAACTATGATTTGATCACTGATTATGACTATTGATCAACCTCATGAAAGTAATACCAAGTTTAATCCAAAAATATTGATTGATAAGTGAAATATTAATTTTTCCACACACAATTACAACATACTGTTTTTAGGTTTTTTAATATCTCAGTAACCGTTTGAGATAGAGAAAAACTTTGAGAAACTACATTTTGTAGTTTTTTAAGCTGATTCTAATGATGAAAGTTAAAATTATAAAATTTTAGCATTACATATGAAAAATGCAAAGAAACCCAATTTTTGACTACAAAACCCCCCCAAACTACCCGTTCCAAATGACCGATATGCACGGATTACAAACTCGTCTGATATAATGTAGAAATACACGTCTCTACCAAATTTCGTCTCGATCGGACCATTTTTACGAGAGTGTTTGTGTTCACAGACACACACACACGTGTGTATATATATATATATATATATGTGTGTATATATATGTATATATATGTGTATATATCTATATGTATATTTATATATATATATATATATATATATAAATACCCCCGTCACAGCAGACCTGTGTACTCAGCAAATTTCCAAATCAATAATACAAGTATATGACAAGATTGATTAATACCTGTTGATAAATTAGAGTATTTGCCTTTGATTCTCCGTAACATTAACATGGGGAAGGGTATGCAGTTTGCTGCTTTGAGGAACACTGAAAGTAGGCATTTTTACGATAAACTATTTTTATTTCTACCATATACCAAGTATTATGATTATCTGGACATAAATAAAGGAACCTATTCTCTATATGATTAACATGGGAAAAGAGTATGCAGGTCTGCTGCTGTGTGAAACACATAAACGTATGGATCTCAACTACATGAAGCTAAATACAAAGTTTCATCCAAAACTATTGGTTAATAAGGGAAATATTAATTTTTCCTTATCCTCCACAAGATTAGCATTGAAGCCCCTAAATACAATGTACTGTGTTTAGATTTTTTATACGTGTCTGTGTTCACAGACACACTCACACACACACACACACATATATATATATATATATATATATATATATATATATGTGAGTGTGATTTGATATATATATAAGTTCATTAAAGTTGGACAAACTTTTGATAGTACTCATCAAAATAAACAAAAAAATTCTCTATAAACATATGTCGAAATCTTTCGTTTAGCCGCTAGCCGCCATTTGTATTTTATAGAAAAAACTTTATATATAAGAATATTTAAAATACAGAAATACCAAAGCACATATATTTATTGGCCAAAGAGAAAAATATTCTCAAAGTATCATTAAGTTTGCTTTTATATTTTAAAAATGGCGGCGATTCTTAAAGTTAATGTTTTTTTTTGTTATTTAAATTTGAAAAATATTTTTAACCGCCGTCATTTTGAAAATATAAAAGCAAACTTAATGATATTTGAGAATATTTTTTTCTTTAGCCATTAAATATGGGGAAATTTGGTTTCTGTATCTTAAATAATTATTTATATATAACGTTTTTTGTATAAAATACAAAATGGCGGCTAGCAGCTAAACGAAGGATTTTTCGACATATGTTTACTAGAAATTTTTTGGTTATTTTGATAAGTACTATCACCCCTCGAAGTTTGTCCCCGACTTTAATGAACATATATATATATAAATTTTAACGACTATTGTTTTTGGTCTTTGGGCACCTAAAGATGAAAAATAATATGGTCCCGGGCTTAAGTCTTACCATGAGACCTACGGTAATAGCTTCTTCCCTATGGGAAATTCGCTAAAAGTTACATGGGGAAATTTAAACGCAAAAAACTCAATCTAAATAACAAAAAACTTGGACAGTAATTACCCTATAAGTTAAATAAAAAATAAATACTATTACATATTTTAAAACTGATGTAACTTAGGGTTCAGTACGACTTATGTTTTGAAAGAGTCTTTGATCTTGGTATGCTTTGCCGTCTTTGCTTGTTGGGAGTCCGGACAAGGCCGATCCGGATGACCGAGAGTGTACTGTAATTGTAACCTGTGATTTATGTGAAACAATCTTGCCAAATTGAAGCCATTCAAGACTGTGCCTTTCACTTTGAAATATTTGTACAAGAACTGAAACAAAACTGAAGCCATAAATTTGGAAATCTTGTCTTGTGTTGTGACATGTTAGTAATATATAGTGACAATAGGTTATTCAGTAGTCAAACTCAATTATATGAACTGTACTAAAACGCTTCTCAGATCGAAGTGATGTTGGGAAGTTGTATGTAAGCTTCCCTTCAGAAGAATTGAAAACTAAAGCAAGAAATAAATGTGATCTTTCCTACTTCATGTATCTTAAGAGAAAAAGTGTCGATGAATCAAAGTTGTTTGTAAACTCTGTTTCAGGAAAATATAAACATAAATCAGTCAAGAAATAAAGTGACTTGTACTACAACATGGCTGGGTGTTGTAGTGGTTATAATACCCGCCTTCAAAACTGAAGGTCGCCGGATTGAATCCTGCAAGGGTTGAATCTGGACCCAGTTGCCATTTGTCATTGGGCTATTAATGAATGATGCTTCCTAACAACAGGTCGACATTAGGTAGTAACAAGACCGGGGTTTGGACTGTTCCCCATAGAAACGTTAAAAAATGCCTCTGGCGTGGAAATACAGAAAAACATGTCTCTATGGTCAAGTAGACATTGGGCAATTGTTTGTATGTTCCTATCGAGGAAACCTTGACTACTTAAATAATGTAATGCAAAAAACAAGGCAATAAATCAACCTCCATTTTATGGTAAAGTGTCCTAATATGAGTCTTTCTTTCAACCTCAGTTTTCCACTGTGTCTTATAAATTTCTTATACACCTCCCTCTATTAGCTAAAGAAGCACACAATCAAAATATTATAAATAGTTTATTTTTACAACTTTTAACAATTTTTAAAGCTATTTTACACTCAATTAAAGTATATTGTAGTAAACGATATAGAAGTATATATTCTGGTTTAGCAATTTTAAAAATCGGAAATACTTTTAACGAGTTATGAGAAAATTAATAGAAAATATTTAAGGCAAATTCTACAACAAACAGTTTTATCACAGTGCAACAGATTCATTTTATGAAATTAAAATCATTCATTTTTGTGTTTTGTGAAGTTAAATATATTTTTGTTTTATAGAAAAATATTTTTATAACAGGTGTAAAATTAGCAATTGATGTACTCTCCCATTTTACTTTGACAAGAAAAGTTCTATGCTTATTGAAAGTATGGTATATATAGTTTATTAACAAAAAACTAGGTCTTTGTTCCTCAAATAATCTTGTTAGTTTATACTTATTATAAGGTATAGTGAGTGAATTTGATATCGAGTTTAAAGTTTAAACTAAGAGATAAGCTTGTATGTTCAATTGTGGAAGTTATTAAAGACATTTATTTAAACCAGCTGTGTTCAGTCATCCATATTTTCACTGTTTCACTTATTGGGATTAAATCTGTATAAAAATAATATACAACCTTTTAAAATCAGCATAGCTAATAATTCGTAAGGAGATATTTTGCTACGATAAAACTCAGGATAACATTTACTGAATATTCACTGCAGGGAATAGAATAATAGAAATGTATTGTGTACCGTAATGATAGATTAATATATTGTATTGATTTTTTATATATTCATGAACTGATGCCAAAACACTGTATTGGGAAACCTAGTGAACACTGACCATGCACTATTGAGTTCTAAAATATTAAAAAAAAACTTAGGTTTGTTCCCGTTTGTTATAATTAACTCCAACTATTGAATCCTGCAGAAAATCTTTCACCCAATTTACGATCCTTACTGTTGTGTCTATATACATTATTGAAGTTATTGTACTTCCTTCAAGAATTATATAAGTCCAATACTAGGCAGGGTAACGATTTAGTGTTGCCAGCACAAAGAACCATTCTTCACACCAAGAAGCCCATCCATGCTATCTAATACCTTCAAGACATGTGACCTTATAACTATATAAAAGGCTTCGGAAATTTTTCATCACAAATACAACTCACAATTTAGAAGAATTTGTTAATTTATACAGTTCTACTTTCAGATTTTTCAGTACAATAGATAGTTATGTAGATTAATGTCTTTTCATGATTTTATGCAATTGCTGATTTACATGAATATGTAAAAAAGATATTTGTCAAAAGTCTCTTCACTAAGCAGTCAAAATTCATGCACAGTTTAGGCTGTAGCAACAAAAGTTGTGAGACATTAAAATAAGAGCGATAGGTTCCTATGGAGGTGGAGCAGAACTATAGTAGTTCCTTGGTTAGGAGCAACATTGGAGTCTAGACAGTAATGCTACCTGTCGTTTGATACTTTGCTTTTTGTAAGCAAAATCATCTTTTTCCAAAGTATGAGCTAAAGTTACCCTCAAGGGCCAAAGCTATCCAAGGACATAAGGTACCCCAGTTTACAGTAATTGATTTGTTTAGAAAGGTTTTGGGCCTGGATGTTTAATTTTCTTTGTCCCTGATTAATCTATAACATTTCTTCAAATTACGTGGAATTAATATTATTTAAAATTTTAATGACCAATTTTGTACCCCCCCTCCCTCTGGCAGTTGCGCCTTTGGCGGCCGCCTCACTCGCCAACCCTTAATTACGGCCTTGAATGTATGTAGTCACCAGGTTTCACAACAAATCATCAACCCTCCCCATGGAGATAGTCTGACTGTTGTTGGGAATGATAACCCCGGTTCAATCACATAGTGTCTCTGGACCTTCTGGCTCTTGCAGTATTCACGAGATGTTATGGAAGGCCCCTGGATGTATATAGGAAGATAGGTTCCAAATGCAACTTTCTTACCAATAAATTTTACGATTTTGTTCACCAGCTGATGGAGGGTTTACTCGCACGACATAGCTTGGATCTAGGCATGCACCATCCATGAAGGGTAGATAACCTCAGGTTAGAGTTCTCAATGTGTCCCATAACTTTTTTTCCAGTGTCCTAGAAAAGAAAGACAATAACAGGGAGAGGGAAGAAAAGGATTTAGGACTAACATATCTTTCATTCAGCTTTCTTGATAAAAACTATCTGTGAGACAATCTAAGTAGAAGAAATGTGCGGCAGGACAATCAATACCTATTATTTCTTATAGGAGGTATTGATATGGAGTTCAAAACCTCTTGAAGGTTTTAAAATCAATGGCATTTGCCAAGATCAAACTGACCCTGAACACATTCATATTGCTGGAAGTATAAAATTATTACAGATATGAAATATTTCCAATACTGTATTTCTATAACAATTAAAAATTTATATTGCTTGTCCATGAATGTTTAAACGATTTTTCACACTTATTTAACTTTCAAGTCTTGATTAAAACTAAGTTATTTGCTTTAATAGCCCTAATATACATTACATAATTACATTTATTAATATAGTATACCATTACTACAGACTTTCAATTGATACTATCAATTAATTGTTTTATGATAGTATACGAAGAGTGTAGGAACAGTGTGGAATCCCTAATGAATGTAATACTGTATCGCACTAAATAAAATATAATTCGGATCATTGCTGCGTTTAAAAGGTGTCCTAATTAAAGATTTAAGGATAAGAGAGCGGTGTTCCAGGGATTAAGGGAGAATTTAATTACAACATTACTAAACCCGCACTTTACTCTCACTAAGTTATAAATATTGGTTATTATTTTCCAGAGTCTCTATAGATGGTTTAGAAATAAATTTGATCATATATTCAATTTGTAAGATAAATGTTTAATTAATAATAATTTTACAGAATACAATTTTTTTATTAGGGAAATCATCCTTATAAATTTTGACATTTCTTATAAAGAGGCAACACTGGAATATGATGGTTGGCAGGTCAGGAAAATGGCGTTTGTGAGAGCTAGTGGGAGTGACGTTTCAAATAAATTTTTGGAAATATTGCAGAATGATTTGAAAAATCTGTCCATAGAAACAAAGAAAAAATTTCCACAAATAAAAGAAGTAAGTTTTTATCCTTAGCAATCCTCTATCCGCATGCCGAATATGACGGGCCAAAGTAGGGTTATGTTGAGACTTTGTTGTTGATATATAAAATTGTATAAAAAACTTCTGTCACTCATCTCCATTATTTCTTAATTATTATTAATAATATATGATGGAACATCATGGATTTTTAAGTTCCTGCATGACCCATTTTAATATCTGTTACCTATAATTAAAGTATAGAGAAAAGTAAAGCTCATTAATTTTATATCTGTACTTAGAATAGGCAATCTCATATTTTCCATATTAGGTTGAATATCAATATAGATTTCCTATCAACAACAGACATTAAATGAACGTCCTGAGTGGAAATTTTTATGCAATGTCTCATTAAACACAAAAATTGCAACAACTTGCCAATTCATGATTGCCAGATAAATAAGGTTAAAGTGTTATCGGTATAAACCTTATTAAAAATATCATACTAATAAATGTTGATGGTGATATTCATTCATTCAACATCAAGGAACATTGTTTCCTTCTTCCTCCATTATTTCCCTTGAAATGAATAAAATTTGTGGTATTCACCCCAAATTCTGTTCAAAATAATTCTACGGAGGTATAGGTAATATTGAACAGATATTACATCTACGTTTAGTTTATAATGCAATTATAAATTGTAATACCAATTTGGTACCATACCCCTTACGTCCGGAAAGTATGTCCGTTCATATTTTTGTCAATAGTAATGCTGGGTCATTCCATGTCAGATCAACACAATTTTAACTGATTTTTTCCCTCACCATCTCAGAATTTGATGAAATTTGGCACATGGGTTACCTTCATATAGACTAAGAAAAATACCAAATCAGCTCAATATCTCCAACGGTTTCCAAAATATAGCTATGTGAAGTTGTCAAAAAACGCTAATTTTTGACCGTCCGCATAATTTTCAAATTGAAATTGCAGCTCTCCTAGATAAGATAGAGAGTTGAAATTTGTGGCATTTTAAAGCTAACAGTACACCCTTTCATTTGATATACAGCTTAATGGGGGTCAAGAGGAAAATTTTTTTTTCAAAATTTGAATGAAAATTTCAAATTTGATTTTCTCAAAAAGCGCACTTTTAAAAATTTTGCAAAAATTCAGTAGTGTTGGTCAGGTTGTTGTTAATAAGTGACACAAAAGTTATGATGGGACAGCAATGGGTTCATACTTAAAAATAAAATGGAAATGTGTGTGTTCAGCTGGTTGTTACAAAACAGCCAAGAAAACGTGTAATATATTGGCCTTAAGAGGTTTAATCATTATCCCCTGTTCACTTAATATTATTTTTATGCCTAGATATATATTAGAAATGTAATTAACTAACTGTAATAGCAGTTTCAGACATGAGCAGCAGTTAGTTTGTGACACACATAAAAAATCGTGATAGTTTGAGCTCGCTATTGGTTGTGTAAATATTGTACCTACCACTTAAACTGAAATGGATTGAGATCATTTGATGTCTCGCCATTGGCGCTGGTTATTCATGATTTTATTAAAGCGTAAAATCACATTAATCAAACAATTTGTAAGGATTGCTTCCTAAGAAACTTTTGAAAATTAAATCATGAGATCATTTATTGTAAACTAACAAGATTGTTTTTTACCTATAGCCTAGCACAAACGATCAGTAACCAAACATTTATGACCGTTTTGAAAATCTTCTTTGTGCCTGTTTTATGCCCCTTTGAATTGTCAAACTCATATTTTCTCCATAGAAACATTTTTTTCTAAACCTCAAAGATTACAAAAAATTAGAATTAGAGCTATATATGATATATTGCTTTGGTTTTTTGTTTACTTTACTTTGTGTGTTGTTGTGTCATTTTTGTATGGGTGTTTAATAAATTAAATGACAAAAATATTAGATTCAGTGTATTTTTTTACGAGCTATTTCAACAGTTAAGCGATCAGAATGTCAGGTGTCAAAACAAGGTTTTCTTATTCAGTTACACATACAGGGGTGAAGGGGACTTTTCAGAGTGGTTAAAGGAGTTGGAAGTTGTAAGCAGGCTTCAGAAAATAAATAATTACAGTCAGCATGTCCTATGTTTCTATCTGGAAGAGCCTTTGCCATCTGTGATGGACTCACGGGTGTGGTCAAGAGTTTTTACGTTGCTTTTACCGAAGCATTGCCATGGGCTTTCTTCACAAACTGTTTTCAAGCATATGAAATGTTTATTTCAAGAGGTCTACTCCTGAGGAGTTGGTTGATGTTTAAATGTTTGATTTTAATAAGTTGCCACGATTGGTAGATTTGTTTATCCCTGACAAATGGATCAAGAGTCCTTTAGTGAATGTCTTCCCGTAAGATGTTAAAAACAGTTGATGAAGGAGGCTTGTTGTTTGCAAAATATGGAGCCGTCGTGTTTGTAAGGTCTAGAAATTTAGTCTCAGAATATGAGTATTACGTTGAAGGAGCTGTGCGAACAAAGGTGCCTGTGGATAAAAGAGGTTCCAATCACATGCTGTATTTGCTAGAAGGAAGGCTTCCTAGCTTGGTTATGCCCTCAAAGGAAATACAGGAGTTCTTTCAAAATCACTTAATACTGATGTGGAGAAATTGGGAATTACACTAATAAGAGCAGAGTTAAAAAAAATGAGTAAAAGAGGTCACTCTTTGTTTTGCTAGTGACTATTCTTCTTTGACAGTATAACTTCCTATGTTACTGATAAGTGTTGTAGGAGTCGTGGGTGTACAAATTATTTCTGTGCAACCTTATTTTTGGAATTCTGCTAAAACCAAGGCTTCCTAAATGTATGAAATATTTTCCAACAACAAGAACTGCTCTTCTTTTTTTTCTTGATTTATTCTCATTCAACATACTTTGACCTATTGAGGAGTAGAAATGCTTTTTTCATTATTTTGTTAGTGTTTTACTGATTAAAAACAACCCATTTTCCTGGAAAATTATATAGGCCCTACTCTTGTGTTGTCGATGTGTTGCCTAGGCCTTCTACTGTCAAAACTAGTTTTCAAGAGATATATTTTATTTAACATAGATCAAATATCACTTTTTAAAGCTGCATCAGCATTATCATGTTGCATTTAGATAGCTATAATAATTGATTTAATTTGATTTTAAAGACATAAATAAGAGATTAGGTTATATATTATTAGTACTTATTGAACTTACATAGCACAAGAACGGTCTTCATGTGAAAGAAATACATGTATTTATTATTATCTATAAATACGTAATAACCAATGGGTATTTTACTATTTTATTCAAAGATTAAACTTGAACTCAGGTTAATAGTGGAAAAAGTGAAGTTTTATCTTTTTGTTCTGTGATCGTTAGATTATTGTTATACATCATATCTAGAATAAAATAAGTAAGATAAGATAAGATCTTTATTTCCAGCAGATATTCATTTGAATACATTGGATTTGTCACAAATATTTAACAAAAGTCATGTACAACTGGTTAACTGGTTACAGAATAAGTAATTACTAAGGTCCCAAGCCCAATATTTATTGCCTTTTTTTATTAAAAATATTACTAAAAGTACAACAGAAAGTAGTTAACATAATCTACCTTATTTTGTAAGAAGTACAGGTGGCAAACAATAGGGCAAAATAAAATACAGATTATAAAAAGAATTTAAACTATCCAAAACATAAATGAATGTAAGTTTTAAAAATTTGGTACTGTAACTAAATTTAAAAATATTATTTCTGAGAGTTAGGTGGAATTATTTTGAACATATAACTTTGGAATACTAGAGAACACTATTATACTTTGATACTTTTATCAATCTTTTAAATTATGTTTGGTAATTGTTGAATATTTTAAGTGAATTCAAGTGAGAGAAGAAATAAGAAGAAGCAAGTCAATTTTACACCTGCCTAATTTTACATCTTAAATTTGTCTTCAGGATTCTGTTTACTAAAATAAAATAAAAATTTGTTTTGATAACTAATAAAACTGGTTAACCCAGTCTTTTCCACCTGGTTTTAACATTAGGCCAAAGAGTTGAAAAATAATGAAGTTGAAAATTTCTATTGGTGAAAAAGTTAGCTGTTGAGTTTTAACCCTTTGCATTTGGACAGACCACTTAAATGGCCTATCAGGATTTCTGTACCAGCTCTATGTTGGCTGAAGATTTTTTGTCTAATATGGTCAGGTGGGCCACAATTGTGGCCGCTACTACTTTCACAGGCAGGTCGAAGTAACTTTTGTTTATTTGGTGTCTTGAGGTCGGGCGGGCCACTTTAATGACCAGTAGTGCTTTCTCTAAGTGGTAGGTTAGGCCACTTTGATGGCCCTTCAAACTATTTGTAATATAAATTTTTTTTTAATAAGTATCCGGTTACCATGGTAACAAATAATTTGTGGCCATGGCCACAAAAGTGGCCATTCCGAACCTCACAGGACAATAAGGTAGTGTAGTAAACGAGCTGCCATGGAAACAGCTGTGGGCAGTAAAGTGGCCCATCTGATCTGAGAGGACAATCTTTAAAACTCATCCGACGGCAAAGTGTTATAAAAGTTGAAATATGAAATCAGATCCTATTACTAGTTCCTCATCAATCATATTGCAGTCATAGCCCAACATAATAATCTGTTGTAAACCATTTATATTTTATTCTCATATTTAACTTTATTTTTCAGTCCTGCGAAGAAGGTATCATTAAATTGAGGAATGGCGTTTCGAACCCACAGACTCCAATATATTACTTAGTCAACCAAATACTCTACCCTGTTGTACAGGGATGTGAAACCAAAGATCAAAGGATTGTTAAGGTATATATATATTTTTTTATATACACATTTTTCTTGATTATATGGGTGTTATTATCTCTTTGTAATGTATATTTAAGTTTTGTTATTTACGGTATCGGCTTTTAATAATCTTTGACCTTTGCCTAAAGCATCTGTGGTGTGCTTAAAAATATGAAAGATTTTACGATTTGATTGGATATAACCTTTTCTCGGTAATATTTACACTTGCATAATAAGTTAATTTAAGCTATAATCGAAGTAGCTAGAGTTATTTTCATTTTAAATATAAAATTAGCACAAGTAACGCAGATTATCCACATCGAGCATTTCAGTACAAGGAATTTTTATAAATTTGTAATTTTCAATGACACACAGTAATATAACCACATTGTTATAAACATTTTTATCTACAACTTATGACAAAGGAGCTAATAAGTTTTTATTTTTTTAGTAAAATCAATAAGACTTAATAGAGCATGTCTAGACATTTCTTAAAATAATTTTGGTCTTGAGCTGTATAAATTTGCTGTTTTTTAGATGCAGTTAAAAACAATATGAACAGACAAATAATAACAATATTTTTAAATCTAATAACTATGCCTAAGCCTTCATTACTCTCTTGGGTTGGTAGGTAACCAAGATGTTTTGAAAATTCTTAACTCACTAAATCGTTTTATGTTAACATTATTTGAAATAATTATAGAGCTTTCTTTCATAAGAAATATATTAGGTCCGGCAAGGTGTTTTAATTTAAATGTTTAATTATATTTTGTACGTGTTGTAATTTAAACAAAATATTTCTGGTTTGATGCATCTGACGACTTCTGACTCAACAGTAAACAAAACACTGCCAGATATTCTTAGTCTTTTCTTACTTAACTAGAGATTTTAAGGTTGTAATTGGACAAATTTGGGAAGTTAATATCAAACGACGAACTATCCTTAAACTAGCTCTAACGGCGAGTGGTTAAATCCAATTTCCTCAGTTAAGTTTAACTGCAGTTAATGCTAGGTTAACAGCAGTTTCCGTTTCTGGTGAAATCTGGCCTTAAAGGGTGTTTTAACATATGTTTCAAATAATCTAGTGAACAAATGAATTTTACTGTTAATTTTCATTGCTCTATGTTAAACTATACTATTACTCTGATTTCGTAATGAAGGAGATATGAGATTCTGGCAGTTAGGTGTTATATATACCACCTATGTGAACCACTGGATGAGAACCATCTCACTCAGTGGTTTCCATGATCACTGTTGTCCCTTGTTCCGCCAGTTGGGAATTTCTGTCCCTTCACACTACATCTTGGTTTCTCTGATATTTGTGAAAACCAATGAGAGTACTTTTACTATTAGAAACCTACACAACCATGAGGTAAGGAGCAAGTCTAACCTTGATATCCCGAGACGAAGGTTGATGTCTACCTCCAAATGGTTCCCTGATATGGCGTTCATGATGTTTAATAGACTTCCTGATAAACTGAAGGTGTTGGAGAAGACCAGTTTTGAGCGTGTTTTGACTTGGTGGTTGAAAGAAATGATTTTTTATATTATTGACGAGTTTCTCTCTGAGCCACTCACCTCCCTGCTGACCGCCTGTCCCAACTAAGTTCTAGTTTCATAAATTTCTAACTTCAAGTTTTTTTTCATTTTATATATAAATTGACACAAACAATCCAGGATTACCTGGTAAAAGTTCAAGATAGTAAAGGTATGTATGACTTCCTAGTGATAATTACGTGATTTCTTGGTAGATGTGCCTGGGAATCATCCAGAGACTGATAACGAACCAGGTAGTAGATCAGAAGGGTGCTCGATACATTACAGACACTCTATGGATGTTGATGGAATCCGGGACTGAAGAGGTCAAGATCCTGCAGTCTGTCACGCTTCTTCTCACTACAAACACCGTGGTGCACGGGGACACATTGGCCAGGGTCAGTTATGTTTAACTTTAGGCTTAGTAAAACTCTTTTGTCCCATTAGAACTATCTGAAATTTGGCAACAGTTTTTCAAGAAATGCAATTACATTTCATCTATTTCAACGGCAAAGCCAATTCATTAAAATTTTACAAACAGTGAGAACATAACAAATAATATATAGCAATAATAATTGTAGTGTAGAATAAGCTAATAGTAGTCTACAACAGCTATAAAGTAATAACAACAAAAAACTTAACAAGAAAACAATAATTGAGAAATAACACAATGTAACAAGAAAACAATAGTAGTGGCTTATTGATGAGGACTAACTATAATATAATTCGTGAATGATAAATCAAATACTGAATCATATGAATGAGTGTGTAGAGGGTGAATGTGTGTGAGTGAGGGAGAGAGAGTATGTTTATGCATGAGTGTGAGAGAGTGAGTGTAATAATAATAATAATAATAAAAATATAGAAAATGATAACAATCAACAGCAATAATATAATAATAACATTCGAAAAACAATAATAATGATAACAATACTGGTTTAGCACCATACACCTACATCTTCACCAGATATAGCCAGTCAAAGGCACCACCAAAACCAACTGTTAACCATTACTATAGTTTGCTTAAATTATTTGTGAAAAGGACATCATGTTTCTACAACAATCTTTTAGTATAATAACAACAATGTTTAATCACCTAGTTGAAGATGTTTTTAAAATTCTGAAATAATTTATCTTTATGAACTAATTGAATTAGTATATTTTTGGTTTTTAAAAGGTTTGGTAGAAGTATATCTACCATCTTTATGGTCTATCTAGGTTTACAAGCAGAAGTAAAATTCAAAATTTTGAAACTGTTACCACATCAGCTGATGCAGCAACCTGAAAACTAGCACACCTGCTATATTGAGGAAGCAACCAATTGAATTAGCAAGGGATTTTATCAGTTTTTTATACTTCTGGTGCTGCTATATGGAAAACTGAATATCCATTGAAACTGATAATCCAAGATCAAATAAACCAAAAAACTGTACATTGTAATTGTTCATAACTGTTCTAATTTTTCAATGTTTCTACAGAATTTGGTCCTGTGTTTTCGACTCCACTTCACGAAAGACTCTACAACGATAAATACAGCTGGAGCAACGGTTAGACAGTTGGTGTCACTGGTGTTTGAGCGAGTCATTGCTGAGGATGAGCATTTTAGGAACCAGGACACTCCAGTCGCAGAGGTCAACTTTGAGGAGCTGAAGAGTCCTCGGAACGTTGCTCCCAAAGGGTTGAGACCTTGCGCTGAGGATGCATATCTCATGTTTCAGGTATTAGAGGATTCAACACACTTTCTTCCTTTACATCTTAATTGTACTAATTCATGACTCATTCTAGGATCACAGACAGCTTTTGATTAAAAAAAAACCAAGAATGTCCAAGGTTAGCTCTAAATTCAGAATTACACTGACTCCAGTAGTTTCCTTGCCACTTTTTGAGTAGCCAGCACTTACTGGCTCCGTCGGGCAATGTACCAACGCCTTTTAGAGACTACCAGCAACTGTGACTAGAGTTACTGGTGAGTCTATTAAGCTCTGTGTAATTTAGCTTCCACTCTACTGTATGGCTGTGGTTAACGAGTCATACATCGCTGCCATTACCGGGGCTTGTACCCAATAACGTACCCAATTACTTAATCCTCCCTTTACTGCAAACATACAGTATTTTAAGACTAATGGAGACCATAGTCATGCTCTAGTTTGAACACTTTTGAACACTAATGATAGTATAGAAAGTAGATTTGAAAGTATATTTTGCACGTTTTTACCACTGGAATCAAATGGTTGAGCTGTACGTATATAATTAAATAATGTTTAATCTCATTCATAGGATCTCGTCCAACTAGTGAATGCAGATCAGCCATTTTGGTTGGTTGGAATGACGGAAATGACAAGAACCTTCGGTCTCGAGCTTCTTGAATCTGTTCTCACTAACTTCTCATCAGTATTTTTTAAGGTAAACACTAAAAACCACGAGTAATTTAGCACATTTTTGTGTCATTGATTTTTAAAATATTTTAATTACATATGGTTAAAATTTGTAATTATTTTCTCCTTTTAAATTTGAAGATTACTATTTGAGTTTCCAATATTAACTCGGAAATTTTTAGACACTGAAAAATGAATTTGGTGCAACCAGTCTCAAGGATGAATTTTTCCTGATCACCCTCTTTGTTTAATTTAACTCTCCAGGGTTTTTGATCGCAAAAACTAAGGTAAAATGCCGTATTAATAGTTAAAATATTATCTTGTAAACTTGTGATTTAGTAATAATTTCAAAATATTTAAAACGTTTTTCAAGGTTTAAAATATGTTGACAGCATCCAGAGTTCAGTTTTCTACTAAAGGAACGAGTATGTGCTCTTGTCATCAAGCTGTTTTCCCCCAATATCAAGTATCGCAACTCAATGCCTGCCAGCGTGCAACAGGCGACGCCCCTTGACAAGCCGTACTTCCCAATCAGTGTGAGGCTTCTGAGAGTGGTCTCTGTACTCATCCAGAAGTACCACAGTTTACTGGTAAGAAGGCATATTGTGCAATGATTGGACATGGAAAAATTTATTTTGCCAGTTGTGTGACCCTTCTGAATAGAATTAGTGAGTCTTAAGGATATCAAATTTGACTGGCTTCTCTATCACTATGCAATAAATTTTGAAAAGGTGAAGGGTTGATTTAACACTTTGGAGCTTGGAGCCTCTAACAGTGGTTTAATACTGGGGTCTGGGGGTCTTAGGGTAGTAAAACAAAAATTATTATTAGAACAAATTTAATATAACCTATACATAATATATACATTTGGAAACAGAAAGAAACCCTCTTGAATTAAACATAAAATACAAAAATATAAAATATAAATATAATTTATATATATATATATATATGTCAAAACTACAATCTTTTTACAAATTATATATATATATATATATATAAATTTAAAAAAAATTATGAAAACAAAAATAGCTACGGAGGATCATGGAATTGGCCTTTTTATGATATCCTATAACATTCAAGGACACATAATGCAACATAAAGAATAGAAAGGAACATGATATACTTGTTATATTATATTTATTTTTAAACGATTTGCATAAGTAATTTGTGAGTTTCGTCGTCATCACTACTGATACTCTCATCAAGCAATATGTCTCAAATCGTATCACTTTTCAATGGGTCGTCACCCATTTTGAATAAATCACTAATAAAGAATAACTAAAATAACTAATTGTAAAACTAAACTTTGTAACAGTGGTGTAGCAATACAACAATAAAAACAAACTAGCTCGCATGTATCATAAAGAAAAATAACTCCGACACAACACAGCTAGTAGCAACAGGTGTCTGCTCTGAGCGAACAAGTGAAACATCGTTTGAAAAATACATATTCTTTTATAAATACGTCGCAAACTAAAAAAAACCAAAGACATGTAAAGATTAATTACTAAAGAATACGTTATAAGAACCAAACCTTGAATATACGTCAACAATTTGTTGCTATGGAATTAAATAAGGCAGCCCAATTTAGGGTCGAGCGCCGGCTCCAAAGTGTTGAACATATTAGGCACATATTTCAATATAGATATTAAATATAAGTGCTGTCAGAGTGCACATTCAGCCCAGGCACTGTAATCATAGTTGTTCTTTTGTACATTCACTGAAATGAAATGGGATCCATTAAATCGCACACCACTAAAATCGTGCGACAGCATTTTTCTCGTTATTCCTCCATGTTTTCTTTCTGAAAATAAATTGTTGCTCACCTATAAAAATCAATAATGTGGAGAAAATAAATAAAATATATTTAGGATTATTTTTACTGTCAGCTAAAACATGGAGGAATGATGAGAAAAATGTGGTCGCACGATTTTAATGTCGCGTACATGAAGTCCTCCCAAAGAAATTATTCATATGGGTCGGTAAGGTAGAAGAGGAGAAGGAGGAGTCTGGGTCGCCCGAGGGGGGGGAGAGGCAACAATTCCAAGCCCGTCCAGCTCCCAGGACTTGGTGTTATGCCCGATTGGCCGGGTTGCCGGACAAGTATGAATCACACAACAAGTACGATCCATCCCAGAGTGAACCAACCAGTACAGTACTGGAATTCAAGCTAGACACCCAAATTCAAAGACATACCCCAAAGAGGTGGACAACTTCACTTATTTGTATAAAATTATGGCCTGTGGAGTGCTGTAAAACAGTTCAAAAATCACATAGGGGCTGTTTTTTTAAGATTATTAACTTTTCTCAGGAACTAGATTGACTAGATCCTTTTCCAGCCTATCCAGTATTTACGAATAATCTCTGATGGGTATAAAATATTTCATTCATGAAGACATTCCTAGCTTTGAGAATCTGAATACACACCTCTATCTAAGTCTAACATCAAATCCTACTCTTTCTTCACAGATAACAGAGTGTGAGATCTTCTTGTCACTGATTGTCAAGTTCCTGGATCCAGATAAACCGATGTGGCAACGCTCCTTAGCTCTGGAGGTTCTCCACAAATTGGTCGTCCAACCAGAGCTACTCAATGCCTTTTGCGAGTGCTACGACCTCAAGACTCACACCACTAACATCTTCCAGGACATAGTCAACTCACTCGGAGCTTACGTGCAATCACTCTTCATGAACCAGCTTATGAACCAGTCTTCTCTTGGCGGTACTTGAATTTTGTTCTATGCCTCTTTATTACCAAAATTTCCACTAGAAAAGACAATATGGAACAATAGTTCCATTTTTTGGTTGAACATTTCTTTTAAAATTATTTATGTCATTTATATTGTAAAATAAATTGTTTCTTTTTGTGATTGTTTCAACCTTATTTTTTACTCTACTGAGGGAAGATGTTTTTAACTCCCTTAGTTTGAAATATTTTATAAGTTACTGGAATACTGACCAACCTCTGTAAATTAAGCTTTCTGATGAAACTACACCAGAGTCCTGGTAATCCAAACGTCCGGCTAATCCAAACAACGTTATGGGGAAAAAAGTTACTGAGTTTAAATTAAAAACAAAGCAACGTAATCTCATTTATAAAATTTCAATCTACAGCATGATTACACTAATTTTATATTACCGCGTACACAATGTTAATAATATACAATAACTTACTTTGTGGAACATAAGAATTCAATTATCGTCTTTTGACGTAACAAAGAAGTCCTGTTGGCCAAGTTGCGACATCGTCTCATAACTTAATCATCAATCATTCGGATGTAGTAGTACACTGATGCTCAAGATAGCGTAGGGTGATGTCTAGCTACAATCACAGTACATCACAATAAATTGGATTCCCACGGTATGAGCATATGTATATGAACATAAGTTAATTGCTCTAAATACACCGTTCGGGTCTGAAATGATGGACTTTATTAGTACTTTTAATAAACTTTACACTGCACTTTCGGATACTTATTAGTTCGGAATACTGGGACTCTGGTGTTTTTATGTATGTGTAATGAATCAGAATGTCTAATTTTTAATTTTTACGAAAATTCACCAAATTTATATCCCACAGTAGTGGTCTGACCTTTGTGTCGTGCTGGTTCCACACCCGCTGGCTCAAGTGGAGGTGGAGTGTTACCAGTAGTGTCATTGGGTTGTGATTTTCCAAGTGTACAAAATAGGTTAAGTAAAGTGTTTTATCTACTATTTAATTCTCTCATTTATATTTTTGTGTTTTCTTTACCAGTTTCTTTTCTGTATAGAAATCACCCTTTGTAGAAATGTAAATATTGTTAAGCACTATAAAACGGGAGTGGTTTAACCAACTCTTGAAATGTTGTCTAGTTTTTAAACACAAGACGCGTTGGAAAAGTCCAACTAAATATTAATTTAATAACAAATTTATTTGTTTAGATTTCGTGAGTATTTTGTGTGTCAGCAGGTAACATCAGCAATGCCCAGGGGCAGCCTCCAGCTTTGCTAGCAGGAATGCCAGTTGGGCCTGGAGTCTCACCTCAGCCTGGCTTCTTCTCACGAGGAGTATGGCTTCCAGTGGTCATCACATTTCCCAGTGGACAGGCCAAGTCTACGTAGTAAGTATATCACATACCTACACTCTTCTATGAGGTATTTTATATATGGGAGAACAAATTTATTTACATAGGCCTACAGATGAAGTTCATTGAATACAGGCAACTAGTGGGTAGTATTATTGCCTTTAAACCTCTAGTAACAATAGACAATAGATGGTATTTTTATTTCCATTAAACATGTCATGAAATGCTATAGGACAAGTTAAGAGAGATTTACAATTTTAAATAATCAAAGATTGAGTACAGTTTTCAATCTTCAATACATTTAAGCTCAAGAGAATTTAACTTCCAAATAGTCTTTAACAGAGTAGGCAGCTTGATATTTAACCCTTCAAGGCGGTTTGACGTGAGTTCCATGTCACTAAAAAAAAAGACACTGCTGCGGTTTGATGTGAATTTTACGTCATCTGGCACATTCTAGGGACGTCCTAGTGAACTTTTTCGAACTCGGACTGTGTGGGGAATATTTCTCATGAGTTTCTCTACATTTTCCAACCAATTTTGATCAGCTGTGAATGCGACAGAGATAGAGTTATGTTGTTTTCAAGGACAGTCTTTGTTCGTTGCGTCAACTTGGTGATCATACGTCCTGTTTACTGTAGGTTTTTGTGTATATTTATTTATAATCTTTACGATGTAAACTGATGTCAAATTATATTCTAAGCTGTTACCTGGATAATTAGGTGTCTATTGTGTCTTTCTTTTTGTTTGGAAATGTAAATTAGTGATGTATTTGTGAGAGTCCCTTATACATTGAAATGTAACGTTAGGCATCCGGTTTATTGTAACTGGAAATTGGGTGGCTAGTTTTTAGACTATTATTTTTGATTTCAGTAGTTTTTATGGTGTCTAGATCTAGTGAAATAGATTGTTGGTTGGACCTATATGATGTAGGGTTATTATCAAATGAGAGTGAGTCCGGCGGCCTCAAAAAAACCGCCTTGAAGGGTTAACCACTCTGTTACACTTTTACTGTTACACCTGTCTATCATGCATCTCCCATAACACCAAGTGGTAATACTCAGCCACATTCACAGGTTCAATAACAAATGTATAACATAATATAAGAATTCAATAGGAATCCTTATCCCACCCAATATTCACCAGTTAACTTTTGCTGGTTAATAATGGTCTTTCCGTACAATACTCCAGTGAGTCTGGTAACCTGAATACAACCGGTCATTATAAACCTGAACTTGCACTGGTTTACAAACAAGGCTGTAGCTCCTAAGATTTATTCCAGATAGTGTTTCCTTTCATCTTTTTTTAAACTTTCTCCTTTTCCAATATTTATCCATTCTGTCCAAAGGGAAAAACAGAACTAAACTGACAACCGACAACAAAGTGATGTTATTGTGTTATGTCGTTTTTTTGAACTAGCAGCCAACCGTAAGACTCAAAAGATCTCAAAATTGAATTTCCATACAAATACGAATAATTTATTTCTCAAATTTTACAGTATCATGGCCCAATTTCACTAACTTATTAAGTTTATTTTAAAATTTTATTATACAAGCCATTATATAATACACAATTTTCAAGATTTTTAACTCCTTCACTGCCAGTCTTAGTCCAGACATTGTTTCTTACTTTCACTCATGTATTTTCTATTCTCTGTAATGCGCTACTACCTATTTGAGTTCTTGCAATCACGTGAAAACCTTCATTTCATGTATAATACTGTTTTCGTGCAACTGCCTATAAGCGTATGAATCATAATTTTCCCAGAATGTTTAGTTATACCAACCAGTACATCATCTTAACAATAATGATACGAGCAAGTTAGTAATTAATAGTAGATACTGGGCATAAGAAATATTTTTTACCTTTAATTGCCTAACTAATACAAGCTATACCTCATTGTTGATTGTTTAGCATGATCAGTTGGGTTTTGAAGCTGGAGTTTCACTAACCATAAATTTTTTTAATTCACATATAATTTTTCAGCTTGGAAATGATGGACAAGGTAGAGCCTCCATCTATACCTGATGGATACGGCATCTCAGTGGCCTACGCCTGCCTTATGGACATCATCCGCAGCATATCCATGTTGATCAACACGGAGGAAGGTGGAGGAGGAGGAGGAGATATGGACACTCGCCTTCACGTTCAGCTCATAAACTCAAGCTGGTGTGGATTGTTGGCAGCTCTCAGCCCTCTCATAGATGCTAGGTAAGTACGGTTAAGTTAAAATGATTCTATTGTTACATAAAATTACTACTACCATAGCCTACCTAATGTTAATTATATTACCTAACTGTGATAAGTACAGTTAGGTTAGGTCAAAATGATACTATTGTTCCATAAAATTACCTTGCCCTAATGTTTATCCAATACCTAACTGTGCTAGGTAAGTACGGTTAGGTTAGGTCAAAATGGTTCTTTTGTTACAAAAAATCATTAGGTTCATTAGCCTCCCAGAACAAGAATATTTTTAAATGCATCTAATATTTATTTTTCAAAATATTTTTTTTAATTTTTTAAAAATAAAATTCTTTGGTTTTTGAAGTAGTTTGTGAAATTAGTTGAGAATTATGACAAAAAACATGGTTTATTACCCGAGTCTAAAATTGCTTTTTGTGATTTGCAACATCTTGAGGCCCTAGCGAGGGATCTAAAGTTACTTTTTAACCTTTGTTTTACAGGGACCCTCTTTTACTCATAAACTTTAACTGAAATATGTAACAGATTGTATCTGCTTGTGTTCATGCAATACTTAATAAAATACAAAAATACAATATTAAAAATTAATTCTATACCGTACTGAAATGCAAAGGTGTTTGGAATTAAAATATGAGTAATATTATAATTTAATTCTTAACAGCACGGATGAAACAACTTCAGAAAATGTACTGAAAGCGATTCAAACGTTCGCCAGCATCTGTGGGCGGCTAGACCTGCAGACACCGCGTGATGCTTTCATCACAGCCATCTGCAAGGCGTCGCTTCCTCCCCACTACACTCTCACAGTACTCAACGCTCACCTTGGCATCGGCTACAGGAGTAAGTTACCATCGTTTACTTGACAATAAGATAATTCAGTGGGCATAGTAAAATATTAGAAGAATTCTAATAATTAAAGCCTAAGAAAAAGTTTTGGTTTCATCTGCACAAGAATGTTTTTTTTTTTTGGTTTCGATTTGGACGATTCAACACAAGATGTGTGGACAGCTTCTGGAAATAAGTAATTCGTGCGAGAAGGAAAAAGCCGAAACTATCAGTTTTTCTGGTAAAACACTTGAGTTTGATTAATGCCAGTTTAATATGCGTTATGTTCAGTTCAGATGTTCAGTGTACACTATTTACATATTTAATCTGTGATTTTATCATAGTGATTTTTCTTAATGAGTTTAAATTTTTAAAGAGTTAACAGTGTAAAATACTACAAGAGTCCCGGTAAGACAAATCACGGTATCATTAATTAAATAGTAGTACGTATACTGTATACACTGTTAATTAATAAAATAACTTACTTTTTGGAACATAAGAAATCAGTTATTGTCTTTTCACGTAACAAAGAAACCCTGTTATCCAATACAAAGTTGTGCCATCGTGTCATAAACACCAAGCATTCGGCAGTGGGCCTACACTGTTGCTCGAGATAACGTTGGGCGATGCCTAGCTACACGTACAGCACATCACAATAGACTCGATTCTCGATATGACTGTTTATTATCCTTTTTCTGCGAACTACTTTTCAAACATTTAAGTTCATCTCCCGTAGTGACCTTCATATTGTAAAAAGTAGGCCTAAAGATGACACTGTTTTATCATTGTTCGTTTTTATGTGTTAATGTACGTGTCGTGTATTTATATTTCTAATAATGAGTCCATAATGTATAGAACGTCCCTGCAGGAACACTTCAGGCAAAAGATGTAATGGAACAATCTATATGTTAAAGACGTAAGTTAGTTGTTCTGAATACACAGTTTGGGTCTAAAATAATGGTTTTTATTTGTACTGTACTTTTAATGCGACTTTACACTGCATTTCCAGATAATCAAAATACAGCAGAGCATTGAAAATCCGGACGTCAAAAATCCGGAACGTCAAAAATCTGAACTACTCCACAGCACTATATTTTAAAATTTTGCGGGAGAAACTGCCAGCGCGGAGCGGGTGATGAGGGGCGCGCCAAGCAAGGGAATGACCTTCAGCATGTCTATTTTTAACTCGGTGACTCTGCCTTACCCTATCCTCCGCCCCCAATATTATTGTTCCGTCATCTGTCACTGCCAGTAGCGTTCAGTTACAGTGTGGTTAGTAGCGTTCAGTTACGTCTTGTAGTTTGATTAGTTTACTGTGCGTTTGTTTACATTATGGCCTCCTCATCGGGTACACTGAAAAGGAAACATATTTCTCCCTATTCAAACTAAAATTGAAATTTTGAATAGGCTGCAAAAAGGTGAAAGTGGTTCGTCTCTTGCAAGAGTATGGAGTGGGTAAGACCACCATTTCAGACATTAAAAAAAAAGTACAGTATTTGAAGGTTATGTTCGAAAATCCGGACAAATCAATAATCCGAACTACCTATGGTCCCAATTGGTTCGGATTTTCGACGCTCTACTGTAACTTGGTAATCCAAACAGAGATCGGTCCCAATTAGTTCGGATTACGGGCACTCTGGTGTAGTATGTATACTTACATTAATGTCACGATATAATGATTCACTCTTGTGTACGTCACAGCAAAATGTTGTTTTTATGCAGATGATACAAATTTATAAGTGTCAGCCAACATAAAATTGTGATGGAAAATGTCCGCAGTAAAAATCTTAACAACATAAATTTACCATCGCCATCACCATTAATGCATTTCAGAACAGTACAAAAATTGAAATTTTAAGCTTGATAGGGCTAGAAAATATTGGATATTATTTAGAAGAACACAATTTAATCCTCAGCCCCCAAAACATAATTTTAGCGAAAAATTCTTTATTTTATATTAAATATAATGCATAGAAATGAATATTAAGTAGTATCTCTATGATAAAGAAATGTTATTTTTATATTATTTTCCCGGTGCCCAGTCCAAAAAACAATAGTCGTTAAAATGTATATATATTATTATATTTTATGTTTTTTTTTCTTTAACAACGTAATATATAATAATTCCGATCAAGACCAAATTTGGTAGAGACGTGTATTCCTACAAATGCTCGGACGAGTTCGTAAACCAGACATATCGGTCAATGGGAACGGGTAGTTTGGGGGGTTTTGTACCCCAAAATGGGTTTTTTGCGTTTTTCATATGTAATTTAAAAAAAATTCTAATTTTATATTTCACCATTGGAATCGGCTTAAAAAACTACATAATTAAGTTCCTTAAAGTTTTTCTCTATCTCCAACGGTTACCGAGATATTAAAAAATCTAAACACAGTATGTTGTATTGTGGGGCTCCAATGTTAATCTTTTGGAGGATAGGGAAAAATTAATATTTCCCATATTAATCAATATTTTAGGATAAAACTTGATATTTAGCTTCATGTGGTTGAGATCTATCCATTTATGCTTAAAAATCATAGTTTATGTGTTTATCATGGCAGCAAACCTGCATACTCTTTACCCATATTAATCATATGGGGAATAGGCAAACTCCTTTATTTATGGACAGATGTTGATGAAAGTTGGTATGAATGTTAAGATAAAAATTATTTATGGTAGAAATGACTACTTTCAGTGTTCCTCACAGCAGCTAACCTGCTCACTCTTTCCCATGTTAATCTTATGGAGAATAGGCAAATAATTTTCATGTTTATGGACAGATTTTGATAAAACTTGTCATATATTATTATTATTATTATATTATTGATTTGGAAATTCGCTGAGTACGCAGGTCTGCTGCGACGGGGGTATTATTATATTCAGAACACATCAAAACAAACCAGTAATAATCTATGGCATGCAAGAAATTGAAATTAAAAACAATACTAAATTTTTAGGGTTAACAATCGATCAGAATTATAGTTGAGATAAACACGTGGAAATGGTTGTTTCTAAATTACGCTTGGGTCTTTATTCTCTCTACAAGATGTCAACTTTTTGTATTATAAAAACCCTAAGGGACATATATTTTGCTAATATTCATTCATTCAATTAATTATTTTATTTTTTAAGTCTTTTTGTTTTATTTATTCATATAACTAATAATTAATCTTGTTAAGAGTTTTATATTTTACTTGTCCTTATTTCTGCCAACGATTTTAGCTTTATCTTTTACTTAGAAGTCATGCATTTTAGTTATCTATTCTTCATTACGTTGTGTATTCGTATTTATTGTTTTTTTAAGTTGTATATCATTTTAATATTTAACAATGTATAAACTCTTTGGTTTGCAATCTTGAATACAAAGTTATTATTTTGATCATTTATTTTAAAAAAATCATTATTTATCTTATTTATTTATCGGTTTATGTAAATAAATTGTATATTGGCAAACATAATCTAAGCTATACAGTTTAGGTACAGTTATTTCAACTCGAACTCTTCTTGATTTTATTTTATTTATTTAAGTTTTATTTATGTACAAAGTTTTAATTAAAATGATTTCATTTAATTATAAAATATACCTTTAAGTTATTTTTATTTAAATAGAGTCTTTGTAACTTTATATAATTTGTCTATGATCGATATTTGATATTTATTAATTCTTATAATTTATATATTTTAGTATATTAATTAATTCTTTAACTTTCGATTCGATCTATTTAAACAAATTATTTATTATCTTAAATTTTACATTTTTGATTGGAGCTGATGGGTTGTGTTCAACGAAATGTCAAAGCAACGCTATGTAAGCAGGTTATATTGTAGGTATGTGTATGTGTGGGCGAGTGTGTGGTGTGTGAGTGTGTTACCCGTGTCCTGGCCGCCGCTGTCGCTGGTCGCCTGCCTGCTGTTGCCTGCCGCGCGTCGTCGGCGCCGTGACTGATAACAGCACTGCCCCGGCCCAGCTCATCCCTCCGCTCACCCCACCTCTGTCACAGCTTCTCTGCCAAACTCTCGACCCTTACCCTCACTTCTTAAAGGCAGCTCACGTCAACGTACAATCACTACACTGTCATATCGATGAGTTCCGGTCTATTTTTCAAACCTCTTCTTTCGATATTATTCTAGTATCTGAAACTTGGCTTAAACCTTCTTTAAATAACAAAGCAATAGAACTGCATAATTACAATATCTTCAGAAATGATCGTCTTCACAAAAGAGGTGGGGGAGTTGCAATTTATGTTAAATGTAATTTTCCATCACAAATTATTCTTTCTTCTGATACATCAATAGTAGGGAAGCCAGAGTACATGTTTTTGGATGTAAGTATTAATAACACACATTTTTTTGGTCTGTGTCTGTTACAGAGCACCTAACATTGGGCATATTGCTGAATTTGAGCGTGATTTAGTGGGTTTGCTGCCGCGCTACAGTCATGTCGTTGTGATGGGAGACTTTAACTGTGACTTACTTGGACCATCAACTTCCGACCTCACAGCACTCAAAAATACTTTTTTCTCCTGCAACATGTCAGTACTACCAACACAGGCCACACATCACACTGCCACTGCTGACACACTGTTGGATATCATGGCTGTTGGTGATCCTGCCCTTGTTGCCCATCATGGCCAATTTCCTGCCCCTGGTCTCTCTAAACATGATCTTATTTTCTTTGTTTACAAGTTTAAAAAGCCTAAAATTCCCCCTACTCTCATTAAATACAGAGACTACGAAGGTTTAGACCCGGATTCCCTTCTTCACGATGCCTTGCTTACTCCTTGGCATGAGGTTAGTGAAGCTCCAGATGTTAATAGTATGATTACAAAATTTAACATTTTTCTAATTAATCTTTTTAATAAACATTGCCCTTTAGTTAAAAAAAGGATCACAAAACCCCCGGCTCCGTGGATGAACGATCAAATTAGGCAACTGCAGAAGCAGAGGGATGCTGCCTTTCGCAAAGCCAAACGATCTAAACTTCCCTTCGAGTGGGCCAATTACAAACGTCTCAGAGATCACACCCAACAACAAATTAGGAACTCCAAAGCAAGATTTTATTACACATCTTTTTCACAAAATCAATCCATAAAAGTATTATGTGCAAAATTAAAAAATCTTGGTTTTGGCAATACTTGCAAATCCCACCAAGTAACAATCAGTCTTGACAAATTAAATGATTTTTTCGTTAATGTCCCTGTTGATGGTTCTGGAGCTCGTGATCATGTTGCCGAGTTGGAGTCCAGGCCATTTTCACCACCTACCAATAAATTTTCATTTTCTCCGGTGACCGAGCCTGATGTCTTTAGAGCCATCATGAGATTAAAAAGCAATGCAGTCGGCGCCGATGAAATCCCAATTAAATTTATCAAAGAAACCTTGCCAGTTACTCTTCCAGTCATTACTTTAATCTTTAATAAATCAATTAACACAAATGATTTTCCTTCTGCCTGGAAATCCGTTATAGTTCGCCCCCTTCCAAAAACATCTTCCCCTAAATTGCCATCAGAGTATAGGCCAATTAGTATTTTACCAGCCTTATCTAAGTGTCTAGAGAGAGTAGTACATGAGCAGTTCTCTATTTTCATCGAACAAAATAATATTTTATCACACTATCAGTCTGGATTCCGCTCCAACCATAGCACTGCGACTGCTCTCTTAAAGATAACTGATGATATTCGCTTTGCCATGGATAAGAGACAAGCAACCATTTTGACACTTTTCGACTTCTCTAAGGCGTTTGACTGCGTTTATCATCCTCTTCTCTTCTTCAAACTACGCAGGGCGGGGTTCTCCAATGGTTGTGTGGACTGGGTTAGGTCCTACCTCTCTGACCGCCAGCAGTGTGTTAAACTTACTGATGACTCTTCTTGTTGGAGACCTGTTACACGGGGCGTGCCACAGGGCTCTGTCCTTGGTCCACTACTTTTTCTACTCTACATTAATGACATCACAGAGAACATAGTGCACTCAAAATTTCACTTATACGCTGATGACCTTCAAATTTACTCTTCCTTTACTGTAGACAAACTGGGAACTACTGTTCATCGAATGAATCTAGACTGTGAATCTATCACTCACTGGGCAAATCTGAATGGGCTCAAACTGAATGCTGAAAAAACACTAACAACTGTCATAGGCTACCCAAGACTATTGAATCAAATCAATTTTCTGACTGCACCTAGACTTACAGTTGATGGGAAAGACCTTAACTACAGTGACAAACTAAAAAAACTTGGGTATAATCGTGAACAAACACTTGAACTGGACAGACCAAGTCAACGCCACTTGCAGGAGGGTTTTTGCCGCCATTCACAGTTTAAAACGCTTTGCCAGCTACCTTCCACTCAATGTCAAGACTATGTTGGTAAAAACGCTCGTACTGACACACTTTAATTACTGTGATGTGGTGACCAGCGACATGACTGTGGAGTTGTCGGACAGGCTTCAGCGTGCTCAAAATTATTGTGTTCAATTTATATTCAGCCTGAAAAGGTGGGATCACGTGTCACAATTTTATTCTTTACTTTCTCTAATGAAATTAAAAGACCTTCGCGATTTTCACACCCTTCGTATTCTGCACTCAATCCTTCATTTTAAAGTTCCAAAATATCTGTCTGATAACTTCTTGTTTATGTCCAATATTAGCTCTAGAACTACTCGTAGAGGCTCTAAATTACTTGTAATCCCAATACATCGGACTGCGATTTACAATAAATCTTTTGTTGTTTCCGCTTCGAGACTTTGGAATTTACTTCCAGAAAATCTTAAAAATGAGGTTAGACTTGCTCGGTTTGGGGCAGAGGTTAAAAATCTCCTGTTGGCAGGCAGGCTTAGGTGACGCTCGGTGGCTGCGGTGTGTCGTGTACTTGGGTGACAGGTGTGAATGAAGGTAAAGTAACATAATTCTTTACAAGCCACTAAAATTATAGTTATGACTGCAACAAAAAATATTGTATTGTTTTTTTCTTAAAAGTAGTATTTTATTTTAGTATTTGTATTTGACTATTTATTTCCATTTGTTAGAGGTTAAGTGGTAGAGAGGACTTGCAAGTCCTAACTTCGCCTCTTGAATAACTTCGCCTCTT
This sequence comes from Nephotettix cincticeps, assembly GCA_023375725.1. Taxonomy (NCBI): domain Eukaryota; kingdom Metazoa; phylum Arthropoda; class Insecta; order Hemiptera; family Cicadellidae; genus Nephotettix; species Nephotettix cincticeps. The sequence goes on from CM041784.1 coordinate 20,175,910, forward strand.
GGTGTTTTCACTTTTTTTCATTTCATTTCATTCACAATTATCATTTAGTACTTGTTTTCCGGCTCAACCTCAAAAGCAAACATGGATAGAATCCTTAAGAAACAAAAAAGCCACACAAATCATAATGAAATTAGATTACCAAGAAAGTGTAAAAACAAATTTACATAAGCAACCAGTTGGTTGCTCCATCTTATCTTGATTTTCTCTGCAGATCTTCGTTCTGGTTGACCTCTCCCCACTTTTTCTATTTTGCATCCTTCTCTCTTCTTCTTACTTAACCCAGTATCCAGTAATAACCACCTTAATCTCCTACCTATTAACATAGCCACAATATCTGGTTGTCTGTTTTCAATATTCCTCAAAGCCCTACTTCATAGCCAATGTATTCCTCTCAATACTTTATTTTCAAACGCTATTAACATCTTCTGGGTCTGTTTTGCTGAGTACAGTGTATACAGAAGTATGAATAACTATAAGTTAACTTTTTTACATTGCATATTTGTGTAGCAGAACTACAAAATATACTAATTTGAACTTCTATAGTTCAAATTATTGGAATAAAAAAAGCTTTATTCAGGTTTGAATTATTTTATTTCCACTTAGTTCTTACTTAATGTGGTGTTCTTGTCAGATTATTTGGTAATAGTTTTAATGTGTTTTCATTTGTTTTATAATATAGACTCCGGCTCACAAGATGTGAACATTCAGTACAACATGGGGATGTACGGCAGTGAGATGGACTATAAGCAACAAGTGGTTGCGGTGGGAACTCCTCTACCCACTACGTCCCTGCCTCTGGGTAAGCTTAACCTCATGTAATGTGACGTGTTAACCCGTAAAGGGCTATGGACGGGTATATTCGTCTTTTTCCAGTTCCATTCCGGGCCATTAAATTTTTTCGGGATAAAGACGGATCTAAAATCTAAAACATCTAAAATAAAAAACTCAAAAACAATATTAATTTTTCAGTTTAATAACCGTGTCAATTATTCAACGTATAAATTGTCGTTTAAAGCTTAAAGCTGCTAAAATGTTTTGTTTTATATTTGGCTATTTTACTGTCGGGAGTTTGCAACAGTAGCAGTTAGCGCAGCAAACAGATGTGCATGAAACAGAAACACGGAAAATGTAACGACGCCAGCTGTTATTGTCTAGCTGCTTTGTCATTACTGTCAGTAGCATTCAGTGATATTTACATGTTTTGATTGTGTTTTATTAATTTTAAATTTGCAAAGTAATAAAAAATTACTAACCCAAACGATCCATGGTTGCGGGCTAAAGACGGGTATATCCTTCTGTGTTTTTGTTTGCTACAAAACCAATAATTATTTTGAGTAAAAAAACAGTATATTTATAGTTTCTAACTCAATTATAAGAAGAAAAATACATAAAATAAAAAATTTATTTTGGCACCTATAACGTTTAAAATAAATAAGCTCAAAGCCACGTAATAATTCAGCCCTTTAAGGGTTTAATGTAGTTAACTCGTCGTTGGCCAAAGACAGATGTAGTGTGTCCTCATTTATGAAAATATTATAACCACTCATCCTGACTTTAGTAAGAAGAATCTGTATAAAAAGATTTCAGATTCTTCTTACTAACATGTTTGTTAGTTTACTAAGAAATTCTTCAGAACTTGAGAGTTAGAATGATGAATGAAAATATGTATCCGAACCTAACCTTTATCCTGAGTTGAATTGGACTCATTCTTGTATAATGTAAAACATACAACTTACTCTCTCAGGTGATTCAATAATAAACCCCTTTTGAGTAGGTAATTATTCATCAGAACTTAATTTTATTAATGTATTTTTAAGGAACCATTTTTGTTTTGACCATTACATAGTAATCAGTATGCTAGGCCTATCTTGCTGGAGCTGGTAACAGCATTGCCTAAGTCAGCCTTTCAAAATAAATCAGCCCTGAGGAAACATAAAGTTAAAAAATAATGGGACATCAATGGGTCAATGAAGTGTAAAGAACTGAATGAGGGAGTCCAAAAGTCCCACAGACATCTGGTTGGCATAACAAAACAAAAATCACGGGGCCTTATTAACTTTAAGTTCAAATCATATCTATACTTTGTAGCCATAATCCTCAATGAATAATGTGAAATTGAATAAATAGAACTTCATTTAATAAAGGATCAGTTAAAACATTTTAACTATATAGATATTCTATATAAATAAAACTAAAGAAATACTAGATATTTAGGCTAATTTTTACTGTGAAAAAGAACTCACAAATAATATTTCATAATCACATACTTAGATTTAAACCTTTGGCGAGTATTGGCGTTCCAGAATGTCCAAAAGTACTGTGTCAGAAACAGAAACCCACTTGGTACCTAATTTGGACCAAGGACCATTAAATTAGCGATTCCATCATCATCAAGCCCGGATCAACCCATGTCAACAAAACGTAAACAAAAGGCAGACATCCGAGTCGTGTTTGCAGAGTAATACAGCATGAGTTGTCTATCGGTATAATATTGAAATTGTTGTTACTATTAGTGCTCCAAGCAAAGAAATATGTAACTAAGACGAGCAGAAACCAATGTGTGAATGTTACCTACAATATTATTGCTGATTACACAACTTAATAACCTAGAAACAGCTATTCCGTAAAATTTTGTTATCCACATTATTTGCAAGCTCTGACGGTCAGTATAAAAATGTGATTAGCACTCTAAGTGCTAAAATATGATTTATTTTCTTAAAATAAAAGGAAAGCAAGGTTCCAATTGTTCGCTTTAACACACACAAATGGAGCGGGGTAACCTTAGGAAATCATAGGCCACGCCTATTCCACTGTCATTCTTTATTTCCACGAAGCCATGAACAAAATAAATAAGTTACTCCCTTCCACCCAATATAATATCATATTGTTAATCAATTAAATATGTTTTATAACCACTACAAAAATGAATAGTACCTTAACAACGAATAAAAACAGTTGATTACACAAACCGTTCTAAAATGACCTTACTATTATTAGGCATTTTCTGTCTAGCCGTTCAAAAACTACTTTACTCAAAATAAGGAAAAATAACATTACTTTCCAAAAGGTTTATTCTGTAACACTTTAATGAATCAAGAATTAACAAATAAAACATTACAGGAATTTACTACCGTTTATTTTCTAAATTAACTGGTACTAGTCAAGTTATATATTTTTTATTACATGCTTAAGGTAAAAAAAATAAACGGTTGGTTAATTTATTTGGTAAGAGTTTGGCGAGATCAGCTGATTCAATTTGTCCCTGTCATCGGCAACTACTTTTAAAAACAACTAATTTTTTATTGCCAATTGCCAGTTGGCGTCAGTCAAGACAAACATTTGGCCTGAAGCGTCTACAAGTAGCTATTGATTGGATCCTGACAATCATCTTTTCTATTGATATCTCGTAAACACAGCCTAAATCTTAATTCAGGTGGTATAATTGCATACTCATATCTTCAAATCTTCTTCTTCAATCCTAGGGTGATGGTTTGTAATGGTTTTGCAGGAGCACATCAGGGACCGGTGATGCTGACGGCCAAGAACCTGCAGTGCATGAGGGCGCTGCTTAGTTTGGCTCACTGTCACGGCAGCATCCTCGGCTCCTCGTGGCATCTCGTACTCACAACGCTCCAGGTAACTCACGTAACTCTTCAACACAAATCTCAATCCATCGCTGACAAACTGAATGGACCAAAACCTTGAACCCTTTGACAGTTATTAATTTTGTGTTATTCACATTTTCTTAAGTGCTAACAGAAGTATTAATTAAAGAAGCAAGAACAGTAGGTTTGCAAATAAATGAAAATAAAACCAACTACATGAAAATGAGCAGAAAAGGTCATGAGGAAGACCATTTAGAAGTATTAAATTACAGGTTCCAAAAATTTAGTATTTTTAAGAATCTAGGAGTAACAATCACAAACAATAATAGAGAAGAAATAGAAATTTAGAGCAGACTAACTGTAGCAGAAAGATCATACTGGAGTTTAATCAAGTCATTTAAAAGCAAACTGTTATCAAAAAACACTAAAAGAAGAATCTGTAAGACCATAGTGCAACCTGCACTGGTGTATGGGTCAGAAACTTGGTCTTTTACCAAAAAATCCCAAAAGAACCTTGTGACCTTCGAAAACAAAATTTAGAGGAGGATTTTTTGTCCAATAAAAGAAGGAGAATTAGAAGAAATAAGGAATTAAAGGATATATACAGTGAAGCAGATATTGTGAGAATAATAAAGAGTGGGAGCTCACAGCAGTAAGAGTAAGTAAGTATTCACATTTTTAAACAATTATTAAATGCCAAACAAACACTAACCCCTTAATACCATCATTAACCTTAATATAATCGTAAAAAGAGGAAAACAGGTGTCCACTGCAATCCCAAATAACACTACAAATGTCGTCAACTTCCTCCCAAGCCGGTCACTGTTTATTTTAGGTGTGCCCTCTCACCACTGTACCTAATATTTGCAAGCCAATTTAATATTGCTCATGTTCGAGAATCGAACCCAAGTAATTCTGGATGACTTTCAACGCTTCACTTGGCAGCGAACGCTGTAACCAATTGGACCACAGCACAGCGCTTGACAAAGTACTTTATTGGTGTATAAAGTTTCTCTATTGACAGAACAGCAAAACTCCATGAGATAGTTCCAGTATTAAAAGCGCTTTATTTGTGTATAAAGCTTCTCTATTGGTAAACCACGAACTCTATGAGATTATTCCTGTATTCCAGAATTAGCTCATAGATGGCAGCAAGGCAGATGGCGACAACATCTAACAGTTTCACTAAATTATTGTTGATATGTGTTGCAATTTCTTAGTAACTTTTCGGGACAGACACTAACAAGGATATATCGGATCATAACACTGAAACAGTTAAAATTCGTCATAAAAGGCTAAATAATATAAACAGAGAAGTTCAATTATAGTATTATATAACTTAGTTAAATATTACAACAACTTAAATATGTTTGTTTAACATGGGCGCCGAACCGTGACCGAGCGTTGTACAGTTATGCACGTGGCGGACGCCGATCAGCGCCTCGCACAATAATACAGATTGCACTAAAATATCAGCTGATCGTTCATTTCAAAAAAATTGTTCATTTAAAGATGTGGACTCCCTGAGGTAGACTCTTTCCTCGTCCAGCGATGCTGTCATAACCCGCAGTGAAGGCAGACCTCCCTGTGCTCTCAGCCATGCTCAGTAGACTGTTTGTTCCAGCACCTAGTGTGGATCCTGGGCCTGAAACCATCCACGGGGGGCAGTCTGAAGGCGGGGAGAGCTACTACAGACGCCAACGCAGTAATAACCACTGCGGTCATGGCAGACCTCCCTGTGCTCTCAGCCATGCTCAGTAGACTGTTTGAATCAAGTCAATTTCTCAACGATGTAGCACTACATCACCTCATTGATGCTCTCTGCAAACTCTCCCACGAAGCCATGGAACTCGCATATTGCAATAGAGTAAGTAATAACATATATTATAAAAAGCTGTTTTTTAGTTGGTTCATTTTATTTAACTATTGACGAGGTCCCTCATTTCCAATTGAAGGAACAGAATCTCCTTTCTTAACACTATTTGTGGAAGTAGTAGATACGTTTTCTGTATGGTTTTTGATTTGATCATACAACTTAATAATAAATCTGAAAAATGTTTTATTTCTGTAACACTCTTGTTTTTGTTTTGTACATTTTAAACCAAATAACTCATTCAAATTACACCAAATATTGTTTTCAATTCTACAATCAGTATGAAACTAATTCAATCTAAGGGATTGATTTGATTTTTTAAGACGCTCTTTATGAGAGAGGCACAAAGCTTGCGTATAAAGTTCTGGGATTTATGTTTGGAAAAATAGTGTATTAATTAAGGTTTTTATTATTCTGTTTTATATGGTACATAACTCAGAGCCTCAACACAATAAATTATATGTTGCAGGAACCATCTCTATTTGCAGTTGCCAAATTACTCGAGACAGGTTTAGTGAACCTGCCGAGGGTGGAGGTTCTGTGGCGACCTCTGACCAATCACCTTCTGGAGGTCTGTCAGCACCCTCACATCCGAATGAGGGAGTGGGGAGTAGAGGCCATTACGTACTTGGTCAAGGCCGCCTTACAGCACAAGTACCAGCCACCACTCAAGGACAATCAGGTCAGTACTTGCCATTGCTCAATAATTATAAGGTCTGTACATGTCGTTGATCAAGGATTATCAGGTCATTATATTTCCTTCCTCAAGGACTATCAGATTAGTATACTCTTGCTCAAGGATAATCAGGTCAGAACATGCCCCAATACCAAAAGAAGTAATTTACTTTTATTACATTTGTAAAACTTGCTTTTATATTTGTCTGTTAAGAACTTGATGAGAACAGTTTTCAAAAGTAGTCTATGTCACAGAAGCTACAAACGTTGCTGCTGGGGCCGTTGTCGGAGTTGTCATCAGTGCCCCACGGAGATGTGCGCCAGCGGCAGCTCGAGTGTGTACTGCAGGTGTTACACGGTTCAGGGGAGACGCTGTCCCATGGGTGGCCTCTGGTGCTCACTATCATCGGGGCTGTCAGCGACCAGCACGGGTAACCTTCCATTTCAGCTACAGTAAAGTCCAAATCCTAGTCATCTGGATTCCAGCTTATCTGGATCAGGTTAACCCTTGGAATTTTAAGAGTCCTTCCAACACGCCCAGACGGCATTACTTTGGCATTTGGACCACCTACTAACCAGAAAACCTGACCTGTAACTGATAACTGTTCATTTAACCACAATGAAATGTTATCGTCTTTTAAACTCAATTACAAACTAATATTTTATTGAAAATGTCCAAAAATGAGGAACAACTAACAATTTCAACTTATGACTCCTTGAAGCATTTGTACACGTTATCAGAGTTATATGTTCTTTTCCCATTTTTCGATTGGGAGCACTGTCTTCATCTTGGGTTACAAAGGTGCTGGTGTGCAATCGCCGCCAATTTAATCCTGTCTCATCTGCATTGTAAACCTGATCAGGGGTCAACCTTCATTTTTAAATTTTATTTATTTCTTTTACTTCTTTTCTTTTATTTCTGCGATTTCAGATTGATCTGCCGATAACTTTTCCCCACTCTTTTAAAGAAAACAGATGCCAAACTTTCTTTTAAAATTATCCAGCCACCAATCACTGGTTTGATAATCTTGTTTTTCTATATCTTCATAGAATAATTTGCCTTTTCTTTTAAAATATTATCAGATATGTATGCATTTCCCTCTCTTTGTCGAGGATCTTAGGATTTTTGCTGGATTTTAAAGTTCTCCGATATCCCGGTTCATTACCTACAGATTTCATAAACCTTTCCGTCTTTTCCTTGTTTTTTATTATATTATATACTGTTGGTCGTCTGATTCTGTAAATTAAAATTAAAGTAGCCGGAAATTTTTCATGTGAATGTCTTTGTATTATAGCCGACTTTTCAGACAATGTCAATTTTATGTTTACGTTTTTTCAATGTTTGAGGTTCCATGATATCACAAATTCACCATACTTTCACTGCACACAACCCTCAAATCACTCGGTTGCAGTAGCACCGATACCAAACAGTAAACAACGAATAGACGACAAGCCCAAATTGTTCATGTTTTGACTAGATTCCCCCTCTCTTCATTGACAGTAGTGCTTGTTCTCTCTCGCACTCACGGGAGATACAGCAGCTGCGGCATTGTCGGATTACCAAACGTATAGGATTGACAAATGTCGGACTATCGAGATTGGACTGTACAGTTAAAATGTGAGTTTTATCTCGAGCACCTTCAAAATTTCTCATTCAACTACAGTACTTGTTTGCAGTAAGTATCACTAACACCTGAAAGCACAACCCAAATAAGTTTTCTTTTTTAATTGAAGTTTTTTTTCTTACCTAAAAATAATAAAAAGTACTGCTGAAGTAAGCGTCTATATGCATATACTTTATACTTTTAACTGAAATGGCGACCTACCCAGGTAGGTATTTTAAGCCAAGTATGAATGAGGAATGAATGTAGGATGATTGTGGCGCGATCTTGTAGTCTTGTTACTGACTAAGGCTGACATGTTCCTTAGACAGGACTGTTAATTAATAGCCCAACAGCCGATAGCAACTAATGGACCTACAGTTTAACGTGGAATCCGAACCACGGCCTCTGAATTACGAATTGGTCTAATTAGAGGATGGTCTTTGTGGATTAACGTAGTATTCAATAGTGCGGACGTTAATCCACACAAGAGAACACCACATTCACCGACCATCTCTCACAACTATCCACAATTCGTGACCTCCAAGTAGCTGGATTACAGGACGTCGCCACCGTCCCAGTATATTTTTAGATTATGTATCCGGATTCGAACTCCGTCACATCAATCCCGATAAACCGAATATTACTGTAATTTTATCTGTGCCAAAGATTTGTTCTAAGTTAAGCATTTTTTAGTTTCTAAGATAACTGAAACTATTTTGAATTAAAGTTTCTTATCAATATTCCTGGGTATAATTATACTACTAACTTTAGTAGTGAACTAACTCTGTTTATTGTGACATTAATATTTGATGACTCACTCTAAAAGTTAAAAGTAAATTATTAAAATATACATAAACATTGCTTCCTATTCCATCTACAGATTAAATGTAAAACAAGAAACCAGCCAAATCCTAGAAATTATTTTTACCAGTTTCATCAGGTAAAGGAAGGTGGTTACAATTATTTATCTTACTGTAGCATATTCCCAGTATAGTTAAAACATTACAGTCCATTCACAAATAAAACACCCGCTTAAATGCTTTTTCGACATTAGTAGTTTACATTAGTTTTGCGACGGGCATCTTAAGATTTAAACCTATGACCTCTTGTATCAGAGGAAGGTGTTTTGGAATGAATACTAAAAAAAACGCTCGTGTATGAAGTTAATGTAATGGTAATTTGACATTTGGCCTGACACAATCTTGGTATGAATCACCGATTATTTTACTCCAAGCAGTCCCAAATAAGCTCTTAAAAAATAACTATTTTTTAATAGTTAAAATAACTCTTAAATAAAAGACACAGACCCAAAGCAATAACTATTATTATTGTGGCTTTCAGGGAGAACCTGATACGGGTAGCTTTCCAGTGCTTGCAACTGGTGGTGACGGATTTTCTACCCCTTATGCCATGGAGGTGTCTGCCTCTGTGCCTAGAGACCACCTCAAAATTTGGTTCACAAACCCAGGAGCTCAACATTTCCCTTACTGCCATAGGTCTAATGGTAAGAAAACACTGAAAATCAACTGAAAAAATCTTTTTGTGTTGTTTCACAGATATTTTGGATGGTTTTCATCAATTAAATGTAATATTACAAATTATGGATCTGTCATATTATGGCCAATGGCCAAACGAGCCGCGTCGGCCATAACGTGACTGATCCACAGTTGCATGATTAATATCCAGTGACCTAAATTAATTGAATTTTCCCATTGAAATATAAATTTTGACCTTTTTTCAAATTATTGTTATGGTACATTATAAGTATACTTAGATTCCTCAAATAAGAAAAATTGATTATTCTCAACAGTTCATGTATTTTGGTTGCTTTGGTGATGTATTTTACCTGAGTATAAGTTATTGTTTTTATTAGAATCATTATTGTAAATAAAATAATGATTATATAATTTCAAATAACTGCTTAAAACGCCCAGTTTTTAAATCAATTAAATTTATCATGTTTAAGTATTACCAAACTATTATCAAACTAAGGACCTAAACAGAGTATCTAATTTAGAGAGTATATCATTTAATCTGCAGTTACAAAATCAGTAGACAAAAACACTTTCATTAATTTATATTACACTAAGCATTTAAAACGAACCATTTAGTTCATATAATCTAATATGGATATGGCTGTTATGTTTTTCTTCAGGATGGGCCGATACCAGAATTTCTCGATACCAATTCTTAAATATTACTCAAAATTCTCGATTACGGGCTCGATACCGATTCAAGGAGATAAAAATGAAAAATGCCAATGTGTGTTTTATCTAATATACATACGATGCCAGGGGAAACTCACTCACTGGTGATACAAATTTAAACGCACTTCTTGAATGTTTGATATTGCTGGGGTTTCAGATATTTAACATTATTTAACTCAAGAATTCTGATATTTCTACGCTTGTTCTGTTGTTTCCTGTGGAGGAATACTAAGAAAACCTTTAACAACTTCCCTTACAAATTTTAATCGTGGCCATCATTTATCTTGATAAAAACTTCTCTAACTTGTTTGTTGATTTAGTGGACAGATTTAAAAATTCAGTTTGATTAAGAAATGATGAGGAAATTGGGTTGAAAATAAAATAGGTACAGACTGAAAATAAATTTTATTTTTTTCAATACCTGGAATGCCTGGAAATGTCATAATAGCTTTGCCTAGTAGGATCACATTGAACTTGTAACTGATTCATCGAAGCGAGTCCGATGTATTGCTACTTCGATTACCGCTAAATCGAATCACAATTCAATGCATTAAATCAAAAACATCCCTATCTGTACAAAATTATTACAATAAATATTTTTTTGTAAGTCCTGACGTTTGACTATTTTAGCGAATTTCCCATAGGGAAGAAGCTATTACCGTAGGTCTCATGGCAAGAGTTAAGCCCGAGACCATGTTATTTTTTCTTCTTTAGGTGCCCAGAGACCAAAAACAATAGTCGTTAAAATATATATATATATGTGTCTGTGAACACGATAATTCTCGTAAAATGGTCGTGGAACATATCAGACTATTTCTACCAGAACAAAGACAAACTGTACCAATCTCTCCAGAGCGATACATCGACATTCCCAGATTTTCCTGGAACCCAGGACCTTCCTCCTTTTGACCGCCTTTGGATGTGCCTGTATACAAGACTAGGTGAATATTAGGCCTTATTCAGTAGCTCTTACATTTAGGAATCAAAAGCAAGCCAACATGTCTGATGAATGTTAAGTTCATTTAAATAAAAAAAGTTGATATTGATTAAAAACTCTTGTCTTAAAAACGGTTGCGTTTTGAGGTTGTTAATTTTCACAACAATTATATAAATTACAACAATAAATAAATATAGTGTCTTATATTTTTGTACAGTTTTTCTTATATTAAGGTCGTTTACTTTTTAGTGACGGTGGAATAAATTTGTGTATTACTGACATGGTATGTTATGTAATCTACCAAATCACACTGTAACCATTGAAGTCTGTTGTTCACTAAAATTTCCATATGTAAAATTATTTTGTGAGATTAGTCTATAATCAAGGTAGATTTTTTGCCCAAAGTTGGCTTATTGCCTTGCAAGGGTCAAAGATAGTATTTTAGGTTGAGATTTTATAATAATAATCGCTGCACTGGGTTACAGATGAGTTTTAGAGGTATTTTAGCTAATAAAGGCCTGAACATGTGTGCAGGTCACCTGTGCGTGGACTCAAGGCCAGCCGTCCGCAAATCAGCTGGACAGACACTGTTTTCTACCATCTCTGCGCACGGAAGCCTTTTGAGCCAACCCACGTGGCAGGCTGTTTTGTGGCAGGTAAACTATAAATTTCTGTGCCATTATACGATTTTAGAATATAGACTAAGTTTGGATTATTTTATTAATTTTTGACGAAAACAAGATTGTGTACACAATTCTAATCTGTGAATAACTTTAAACATTAAGGAGCCATTCTGTTCCAGGTGCGCTGGTGTAAAACCAGGTTTCGAATAGTTCTGTTACAGAACACATTAATTAATTGTATAAGCACAGTTAATAGGACTTGATAGATCATAGAACATTTTACTTGTCTAAAAAAAGGTTACAAGACCTTCGTCCTTCAATTTTTAGTCAGCAGGCGACTAGTTTCAGGACTCGTCATGGTCGTCTCGACTTATTTTAGTCGTATCGTGGTCTTCGTCACCGTCGATGAGCTCGTAGTAATTTGTGTGTGTCCGGCCCAACGTGTCAATGAGTGGTGTAAAAATTAAGTGTTTTACTGTGTTGTTTTAATTTATTATTTAATATTGTGACGACTTGTAATGAATAACTGAAAATGCTTGAAAAAGGGACCATAGAGTCACGATACTAGTCGCCTGCTGACTACACTATACTGCTAGCAAAATCAATAGAAGCTCAAGGTCACTTATAATTGCAGTTGAATTTTATAACATATGGTTGGAAAATAATAATAAACAATAGTCAAAACTAATTAATAATTGTTTATATGAACTGTATGACTTTTGACTTTTAAATTTGACCTTGAAGCTTCTATTAATTTTAATCCTAGTATAAGAATTGAAGGACGAACATATTGTAACCTATTTTTAGTCAATTATTAATTCTGGAGGCCAGAAAGTTAAATTTCACTTGTGGTACAATGTTACTATGGACAAATCATTTTTATACATTCGGTTGCAATTGACCAAGAAGTGACAATTTATTTTAACGTGTAGGCCTATGTAACAGCATGAGTACAAATTCTACTCTCTATCAAACCCTGATTACTACTTAATGCTAATATCATTAATTTGTTCTAAAACAGGATTCTTTAAAACCTCTGCAACTCTAGTTTTGCTCACCCTAGCGGTAATGTTATTTCGTACCATGTAGGCAGATTTTGCCTTGTGATTGAGGCATTAAGGCCTAGCGCACACAGGGGATTATTTCAAGGCAACCATTTCATCGGCCAATTTCACAATTTTCACAGGCGATTTAGTATCACACTGATTTATAAATCTGTGGAATGTCACAGATTTGTAGGCGAGGCGAAAGTCGGCCGGTCGTCTGTATCATACAGGTTGTTACCTGTCTGCGCACACAGTTGACTAAATAATCGGCCATTGCATTAATCAGTAGTCACATTGATGTTCTATTGTAATTGAACCGTTGATTAACAATTAATCAATTACAAATTATTAAAACTTTCAACAGACATTCTGTAGTAATTAAAGAACTTTTCTGTGATCACGTAAACAAGTGTACAGTTTATAAAACTTTTACAATTTGACATACAATAGGATGGGCCCAATACTTCCGTTGTCTTCTTTTCTTCCTTGAAATATTAAAGCACAAACACAAGATAATTCGATAAAGTTCATTGTATTTTACATTTCTCAGTTCAGAAACAAAAACACAACAATCGGCAAAATCCACTCCTCAACTAAAAAATTGCTCAAGTGTGCACCTAGACATAAACGAAAGACGATTTTTACTTGGCCAATATTTTAATTGATCATTAAAAAAATAGCCCGTGTTCTCTAGGCCTATCTGTTGTTTAAATTTTATAGTTACAGTTTAATTAACTGAAAAAGTTTTATTCAATAAGTAAATAAAATTTATGATGTGAAGTATAAATCATTAGGCCATGTAGGCAGATTTTGCTTTGTGATTGAGGCATTAAGGCCTAGCGCACACAGGGGATTATTTCAAGGCAACCATTTCATCGGCCAATTTCACAATTTTCACAGGCGATTTAGTATCACACTGATTTATAAATCTGTGGAATGTCACAGATTAGTAGGGGAGGCGAAAGTCGGCCGGTCGTCTGTATCATACAGGTTGTTACCTGTCTGCGCACACAGTTGACTAAATAATCGGCCATTGCATTAATCAGTAGTCACATTGATGTTCTATTGTAATTGAACCGTTGATTAACAATTAATCAATAACAAATTATTAAAACTTTCAACAGACATTCTGTAGTAATTAAAGAACTTTTCTGTGATCACGTAAACAAGTGTACAGTTTATAAAACTGCCCATTTACAAGTCTCTGACATACAATAGGATGGGCCCAATACTTCCGTTGTCTTCTTTTCTTCCTTGAAATATTAAAGCACAAACACAAGATAATTCGATAAAGTTCATTGTATTTTACATTTCTCAGTTCAGAAACAAAAACACAACAATCGGCAAAATCCACTCCTCAACTAAAAAATTGCTCAAGTGTGCACCTAGACATAAACGAAAGACGATTTTTACTTGGCCAATATTTTAATTGGTCATTAAAAAAATAGCCCGTGTGCTCTAGGCCTATCTGTTGTTTAAATTTTATAGTTACAGTTTAATTAACTGAAAAAGTTTTATTCAATAAGTAAATAAAATTTATGATGTGAAGTGTTGGAATAGGTCAGATGAATTGTAGAATATGTTGTATTCGCAAGGTGCTGTTCCCACTGCTGGACAAGGTGCGGAGGTTGTCCAGCTCGGCCAGTAGTGAGAAGGTTGACACAGGAGGCAACATACTGATACACCATTCACGTAACACCGCTCAGAAGCAGTGGGCCGAGACACAGGTTTGTTATTTTCATATTTTACTAGCCCTTACCAGGCGGATAGCACCTTAAAACGTAACACTGTACTTATGTACGAGGCGGCTAGCGCCTATAGACACTACCAATCATTTAACCACAATTACTGCGCTGTAGTTCGCAAAATAACCGATAGAGTGCATGGTGATGTTGCTTTTGCCTCAATGCACTCACAAAACCAATATGGCGGCTTTGTTGGAATGTTTAGTGACTGATATCTGTTGCTAGGCAATGGCGTCTAGTATTTGTCCGCTCCCAGTCTGCTATTTACCCTTATAAACGCGAGTCATTAAGGCCATCTGTTTTCACTCTCACTAACCTTGTTTGATGACGTTTGTCGATGTGTGTTTATTACTGTTTACTGTTTATTACTCATACTGTTAAGAATCAAATGAAAATTTAGAGCTATGAATTTTTTTAAATTAGAAAATTCTTATATATTATTATTTATTATATTTCCTAATTAATTATAGTTAAAATCCATCAATATGTCTCTAAACTTAATTAGTCAGACTACTGAAGTGCAGTTGGAAGGGTAGCGATAGCTGGCTAACAGTAGAGCCAATGCTTGGTAGCAGTCGTGATGAGTTGAAGTTGAAGTCCCCATCAACTTCCAATAATTAACGAATTCAAGTATTCCTGGAGTCAAGGAAAAATATCTCCAACTTTTTTTGTATACAGTATATTTTTATTAATGTAATAACCTTATGTTATGATCATAATTTTGTAAATTATTTAAAGCCATTCGTACTTTCTGGGTTCTTCATCATGGTTAAAGATAACTGCTTTTATTTTCAAAAATGTTCAACAGAGGACCCCAGACCCCGTTTTTACTTTCTCCCCTTTTTATACATAATAATGGAGAAAGTATTATTTTTTCAAAAATTTTGAATTTGTGTGAGAGCGGATATATCTGTTTTGAGGCTCCCTGAATAAAATAAAATGGTTTTCAGACTGATGTCTGTCTATCTGTCTGTGCATAAACCCCAAGACCACAACGTTGTCCGATTTTTATGAAATTTGGTACATGGGGGACTTAGGCAATTATCTCCAGACTATTTTTTTTTTTTATTTTCGATTATTAAGGGTAGGTTGATTTCTCTCGGACACACCAAGTCTACCCTGTTATGTAATCAAGGCTTGTATGATGTTCCAGGTGATGAGTTTATCAGGTGTTGCGAGAGTATTCAACAACAAACGCCAGCTTCTGCAGACCCTGGGCGACTTTCCTCGGGCTTGGTCGTTGCTACTTGAATTCATCGAAAATTCTGCCCTAAGCAAGAATAATGAGGTTGGTTGTATGGCAGATAAGTTTTTAGTTAAAAAATAAAAAGATGAAAAAAAGATACATTACTCTGTGTTTTGATATTTTTATCCGGGCAGTAGGTGCATTCCGGATAAACTCTGACTTGCACATCCAGTGCAGGTATGACTTTAGAAAATCATATTGTGTCAGGAACTGTGTCAGGTAGTAGTCCACCTCTCCATGCCGCAGTTCCACCCATGGTTTGACTTGAATAATAAGTTGTGCAGTCCATTGTCCTTGGGTGTCATGATCATAAATTCTTGGAATTTAGGAGCATTTTATGGTGGAATTAAAACATTACTTGATGTGTACAGGTGTCATTGGCAGCTCTGAGGTCATTCCAAGAAGTGCTGTACCAGAGTGATGGGGATGGAGGGAGTGACGGTGGTGACATGTGGAGTGTGGCCTGGAGGGTGTGGCTCAAGATCGCCCTGGAGAGCCGCAGAGTTGACTCGGACGAAGGACCGTACCTCCCCTCCCAGCCATTCCTCACCGCTCTAGTCCACATGTTTCCAGCTGTCTTCCAGCACATCAAGCACAGGTGATATTTCATAGAGATATATTTCTTGGTAAAGTAAGAACTCTGAAGTTTTCATTTTGTCCTAATGTAACTGAATCTTACAAATCCGCATATCATACGTTGGGTTTTATTTGCTGATCAGGTAATTTTTTCAGGAATTGGTCAACAGTTAAACTTCTATATATTTCTTTTGTCATATCTAAATTAGAATTTTCACACAGTAGATTGTATTTAGAGACTCCAATGCTAATCTTAGAAAGCTAAGGAAAAATTTTTATCTCCCTTACTATTTCTCTATTTTAAAATTGATAGTCTGTGCAAATGAAGACAGCTGGGTTTTCTGATATTTCAGTTTAAGTTTGTTTGAGGTTCGGTGGACTGTAGAGAGTTGTTGGGGCTTGATTTCCTTGTGCCAAGGCCTGAATCCAGAATCCGAACCCTGTTTAGCCCACACTTTTCTAGCACGAGCCTGGGCAGTAAGAGCCTCATTAATACTATATTGCGGCTTTATAATGGTCTTAAAAATTTCCTTGTCATCAGACAATAAAAAAATTTGTTCGACCTTAAGAGTCTTACAAAACTGGGATAAAACCATCTTTCTTAGACATTTTTATGAATAAGTACCTGGTGACCGAGCTTTGCTCGGATAGAATAAGACATGTTTTTACAAGTTAATTAGCAAAATTAAAACAAATTTACTGCCCAATGAAAACATTTATGTGGTTGAAATAAAACCGATTTAATACACCATAATTAATATAGCACTGAAGAAAAAGTATCGCCCCTGGTGGGAATGGAACTCGCGGCCTATAGTTCTTGAGGCCGACACGCTACCACTCGGCTACGACGTTAGTCAATTGAGCGATGCCGTTTAACGTCTTTTAGCCAAAGCCGATCATTTACTGTCTAATTATCCATACCGTTATTATTAGCCTGTGATCAACTGATTTTGTTATAAACGGAATGAGGATTGAAAAGCAAAAGAGAAATTTAATTTACATAAATTAATTGGTTTGTTACAGTGGCTTCAAGCAATACAACGAATACGTTTTTCTATCAAAACACGGAAGATTTTGGAAATACTTTTTTCTGCTTTTATTTCGCATAGCTATCCTTAAGTTCCTTAAACCCTTAAGTTTTTACAAATTGTTTAGTAACCTGATAATTTTGCATTTATTTAATTCATAAAATAAATATTAATGCATAACCTCTATATTGTTCCCCGCAGTCTTCAATCAAGAACTGTCAAATGGTTATAAACAGCTGTTTTGGTTTGTATTGTTTACATTTTATTCTCCATAAGCGTAATGTTAAATTTTTAGATTTTAAACTTAATATTACAAGAAAACACGAATTTTCCTGGACATTAGACCTATCTAGAACTTATTTTCTACTCGGAAATTAGTTATTTCCAAAATTTAAAGAAATTCCTCGGCGCCGTTTTCGAGATCCGTGTGCAAATATATATATATATATATACAAACCTTGCTCGTATTATAGTATTGGATTAATACTTGCTACTGATTATTTTATTGCTATCTATTTAGATTTAGTCTCATCTCCTTATATAATTTACAGTTTTAAGTCACAAGGAAATAGTTTTGTATTGTCATGTTATGTAAAAAACATTATTTATATGGCTTGTTTCAATGTGTTTTTGTGAATATGTCCTATATTTTTTAATGTGATTCTTATAACTTATTAGCCTATGTTATGTTAAATTAAGTTACAAGCTAATTTTCCAATAATTTTTATACATGTAAGACGTTACAATAATTGGTAATGTAAAATCTATATTGTAGCATTAAATAAATAAAAAATCAAAAACCTTTTATTGTTAAACTCTTCAAGATGGTTCACCAAGCACAATTCATTGTATCAATAAGATACTGCTGCAGTTTAACGAATATAACCCGTCAGATAGTGGCATCTAGCGAACTATTTCGAACCATGGATGATGTATGTAACAAGTTGCGCATTAGCTTCTCGATATTCTACTTCTGATCTCGATCAGCTGTCAGTGGGACAGAGATAGAAATATTGTTTACAAACTTCAGCGAATTTCCACTTGGCGGCTCAGGGTTGAATGAACTGTATACTGTCGTTTTACTTAAAACAAAATAAAAATTGTACTAAAGGTAAAAAAAAACACTATATCATTTGATTTCTCCAGGGAATATTTCCTTACTATCCAACTGGGAGGAATGTCCAAGAAAAATATGGCTTTTGCGAGATAAGACTATTACAAGAGTTATATGTTTACAAACATACGGTATTTATAGTTTCGATCGAATGGTATTTTAAGTACCTGGGGTCTTTAAAAAGTGGTCTTAAACTAGCTCTTGACTGACAATAATCGTAATAACTATTTTACTTTTTATGTTAAGAAAAAATAATGTTAATAAAAATTAAAACACTGAATAACATTTTAAGCATTCTGCATGTAGTGTACGAACGCTGTACTCTATTCAATTGATTATTCTCCGCAGATTTACCAGCAGTGATCTAGAGAAGCTGTGCGGTGTGTTGGAGACAGCGGTTGCGATGCCCGTTCATGGAGAAGTCTCTCCGTTTATTCTGCCTACAGACACTTCACTCACACAACTGCAGGAAGGTGTCTTGCATTCCATCGATCTCCTTATCAAAGTAAGTGTTGTTTTTAGGTCAGAATTAACTAGCTGGCTGGTCCAGTGGTTTTAGTACCTGCTTCATAATCTGAAGGTCAGCAGTTCGATCCTGAGTGATACTGAGTAGTATTTTGTGATACTAATTCTATACTGGACCCACTTGCCTTTTTTCATCAGACTTTTAATTCATTCTGATCATTCTTGATCATTCTGTTATTTAGATTTTTTCCTTGGACATTTCCATCATGATTTTAATTAAATGCAAAGTTTCGGGATCTGGAATCTGATCCCGTCCTCAGGTGAGCTAGTACCTGAAACATCACACGATTTGTACATAATCCGTAATGAGCCGGTATAAAGCTGAAAAAAAATTAAACCAGTGAAGAAACTTAGAAACGATACCGTTCACTAAAAATTACGCACACTGCTTTAAAATTTTATTGTTTTCAGTCTTGTTCTGTACTATGTTGGAACTATTGTTCTATTGTTGGCTTAGTCTGTATTATGTATTAATAGTGTTATGTTTTAGGTACTAGCTCACCTGAGGTCGGGATCATATTCTAGATCCTGAAACATCGTTAATCTATGGTTTACTTAAAATCTCATAAATGACATAAATCCACCATCATCAATAATGAATTTCGAACAAAGTAACGATTCTGGTAAATGAATCAGTTCTTCTTTGTCTGTAATAAAACTACATTTGACCTTTTTAATCACATTGACACGTGTCCGGGCTCTAGCTGCGCTACCGGCCAAGCGACACGCCGCAACATCCGTGGTGTAGATTGGTTTTTCAGTGCTTTAAAAATCATGGTAAGAAGAAGAAATCTTCTTACCAAAAGGGAACAAAAGGGAAACTCATCCCTTTTGTTTGGTGTATTTTGTTTTGCGCTAGTTAGAACGGTAATCCTGCAGCAGTCGATAAACTTCAGCTGTTGTTTTCGGATTATTTACAGATTATTTTGCTGCGTTGTTTTTATAAAATGTGAATTTTTTGTTATGAACGTTTATGCGGAGAGAATTAAATTTTCTAAAAAATGTGTATCTTGTATTGACAAAAAAACCAATTGTTTGATTTTTCTGAAGCTGTGCTCTTGAAATTTTTGTAGAAGTTTTGAATTTTTAGATTTTTAGTGAACAAATTTTTTTGTACTTTTACATTATTTTTAGCTTCTCCAGTTATTTTTGATCAAAATTAGGCTTACATATATAATTTTTATGCTTAATCTCTTAAGCGGAGTTCAGCTGGCACAAAGCGGCTTCTTAGCCATGGCCGCGCCGCGATGGCCCTGTATTCAAACATGTACAAAAGTGCATTTTCTCTCTTATCTGTGAACGGATTTCGTTCACCAAAAAGTCGTTAGATTTGAAATTAAAATTTCAATCTTTTTTATATCTTATAAAAATAAAAATTTTATAAAGTTAATGGTTTTATTGTTATTTTAATTAAAAGATTTTGTAACCGCCGCCATTTTGAAAATATAAAAGCAAACTAAATGATACTTTTAGAATGTTTTTCTCTTTATCCAATAAATATGTGTGCAAAGTTTGGTTTCTGCATCTTAAATAGTTCTTGTTATATAACATTTTTTGTATAAAATACAAAATGGCGGCTAGCGGCTAAACAAAGGATCTTTCGACATATGTTTATACAAATTTTTTTGTTTATTTTGATGAGTACTATCACCTCTGGAAGTTTATCCCCGACTTTAATGAATACCCTGTATATATGTATATATATTTGTCTGTGAACACGAAAACTCTCGTAAAAATGGTCCGATCGAGACCAAATTTGGTAGAGATGTGTATTCCTACACTTGAGTTTGTAAACCAGACATATCAGTCAATCAGGACAGGTAGTTTGGGGTGGGTTTTGTACTCAAAAATTAGGGTTTTTGCGTTTTATGTAATTTAAATAAATATGTAAATTATATGTGAATATGTAATTAAAAACATTTTTAAATTTGATCTTTCACAATTAGAATCAGCTTTAAAAAATACACAGTTTAGTTCCTTAAAGTTTTTCTCCATCTCCAATGGTTACCGAGATATTACAAAATCTAAACACAGTACGTTGTATTTTGGGGCTCTAATGTTAATCTTATGGATGATAAGGAAAAATTAATATTTAACTTATCAATGCATATTTTTGGATGAAACTTGATATTTAGCTTCATGTGGTTGAGATTCGTCCATTTAAAAATCATAGTTTATGTGTTTATCATGGCAGCTAACCTGCATACTCTTTTCCCATGTTAATCATATAGAGATTAGCTTATTTAGCTAGATTAGGCTTACTCCTTTATTTATGGACAGATGTTGATGATTTTGGTATAAATGGTCAAAATAAAATTTGTTTACGCTAGAAACACCTACTTTCAGTGGTCCTCACAGCAGAAAACCTGCATACTCTTTCCCACGTTAATCCTACGGAGAATAGGCAAAGAACTCTCATATGTATCGAAAGATAATGATAAAACTTGTCATAGGCTATATTATTATTATTATGGTATTGATTTGGAAATTCGCTGAGTACGCAGGTCTGCTGCGATGGGGTATTATTATTGTATTGTGATATTAAATTTTATTTTACAGGAAGCCCTATTAAATCAAGATAACATGGTGAAGATGATCTGCCCGATATTTAAGGAGCTCCTTACTCTCAGTAAATTTGCTTACCAGCCACCTACTTTAGACAAGTTTGATGAAAAACTTCAGGTAATTTTTTACCTTGCATGGACATTGACTGTGGCAATTGTAGAGAAATCTTTTGTAATTAGGTTTTTGAAAGTAATTGTTTTTTTTGCTCAAGCCCATGTAATAATGCTTTACAACCACTCGGATAGGTTAATCACAAATCTTTTTTAAAGTATGATCCAGATACATTTTCAGACAATTCTGCTGCAGGAAAGATTTAGAAAATAAAGACTTAGGATATTTTAAATTATCTTAACAGTTCTTGGAGATCATGCAGCGACAGGGATATTTATGCAGATTATATAAAATTTAGTTATAAATCAGATATTTTACAAATTAAATTAAATTTCTTATCACATTAAGAGTTACACATGGATGAAAAATATGACACGTCATGAATTTTTTACATAACATTTTCTTAAAATAAAGGATTAACATAAAATAAAAATCGCTGAAGTCCACTAATGACTTATCTCTATGTTGCAGGGAGACCTAGTGGTGATGAACTATGTTCCCTTCGGCGAGAAGGCCATGACCCTCACCGTCAACCTCTACATGAAAACAGCACATGAAACTCCAGTCATTGAAGGGAATATTTTACAATGTATATTAGAAGTGAGTAACATTTATCTGTAGGTGTAAAGTTTAAGACGTTGAAGCTAGTCATAAGCCTTACTAGCCATTATAAAGCATGACGTGTGAATGGATGAGTGTGTGGGCCATGCGCACGTACACCTATACGTACACGTACACGCCAACAGCTGCTCAATCTAGACTGGCCTTCAACTTGGTGATAGAAGTTATTTTAATGATAATAACGATATCATGATATCCTGGGTTATTAAAGCAAGAGCTGAGTTACTATATTTGAATGGTAAACTGGAAACAAATTATGTTCTCTTAGCAATTTGAGGAAAAATGAAACCACATTCCACTTTGTGGATATTTGTCGATTTGACTGGTCCTATGCCTGGAAAGGTCAACAAGTTTGCTTGCATACTACTTCTAATTCAGGAATTTAACAATTGAATTATTTTTAAATATTTTGTGTATGCTTGTCGTAAGATGTTTAATTTTATTTTAAATCGTTGCTTTTTAATTATAATGTAAAAGTTTATCTTATTATTTCCTGATTAATGTTTATAAAATAAAATCACACCATTTAGATCTTGGAATTACTAACTATGAAATTTTGTGAACACCTTGGTTTTGACCCTTTGAGGACCAGGAGGGCGATATGTGGACTGTAGGTTTTATGTAGGAGTGTGAGAATATTCAAGCTTTGAATATTCGAATATCGCCAATATATATGACTCGAGATATAAAGTTTGATGTCGGTCGAGTATTCGAAGACGATAAATAATATAAAAGTGACGTCTGTCAAGGAAAAGCTATAGAGTTTCCATTTCAAAGTTCTGAATTAGCATATCATTATGCAGCTAAATGTAACCAATGATTTATCATCTGACTACATTACTATTTATAAAAACTATCAATTTATTTCTTTCAATTTTTAATTTTTTTAGTGTTAACTTCTACTTGCATATTAGTATAGAAATTGTGAGGAGATTTTATAGTTTGGGAAGGAAGACTAGAACCTTTTAACAACAATCCTAGATACTGAAATCTGGATCCTGGATACTCCACTGGTCATTACTGTTTCAATATTAAAATTATTTTAAGAAAAAAAAAGTAAATATTAGTTAACCAAAATGGTTCCTAATATTACCAAATACAAAGTGACGAACTGATGAAAAGGAGTCAAGAATTACTTAGGAAACAATCAATTTAAGTGAAGAACCTTGTTGAAAGTTATTTTGCTGTGAAAGTTCACTTTGTTAACGAAATGTGTTTACCAGATGCTGCATGGACCACTATCCAGGAGGTACAACCGCAGCTGTCAGACAACGTGGAAGCTGGCTGTCTCTAGCCTCATGTCGGTCCTTACTACAGGCATTCCCCTTGCTCGCAACCACTACGCCCAATTCGAGGCTATGTGGCCCCAGCTTGCCTTAGTGCTCGATGAAGTGCTCTTCCCCAAAAAGTAAGTTTCACTCCTTTTTTTCTGTGATTTTCCAGAATAATCATTACTTGGATATTGAAGGGGAAGTTAGTATGTATAGGAGAATTTAATATGTGTAGGGGAAATTAATATGTAATTAATATGTTGTATCTGTAGGGAAAGCTAATCTATAATAGTAATAATAATGTTTATTCATAAAAAACACAGTTGAATTCAGTTGTGCAATGTTTATGGTTTTTCGAAAAAGATTACTTATCAGGTGGTATATTCTAATTAAATTATTTGATAGTGAAAAGTTTGTAAAAATATCCTAGTTCTTTCTGAAAAATAGTACACACTAAAATATGTAGATGGAAGAATATGTAAGTAGTAAAAAACGTTTGAAATAGGGAGCATCTGATATGGTTCGGTAAATTACTGCAATTGCTCTAACTGTCCTCTTTTATAGAGTGAAGGTTGTTCTAGTGTATGACCTTACAGACGCCCTAATTACAAATTCATAAGAAAGGAATAGATGTTCTGCAATCCTTCTCTTCCTGTCCAACTCTCGTAGCTTTCTAATTTCAAGTTCCTAGAAATAAATGTTTTCTGTTGCTTTATATAGATCATCAATGGTTGTTACGACTGGTCAGCTTCACTATCCTTTTATACTTACCATTCAAGCAACAAGAGGATATCTAGTGTCTAAATTATTGATATATGTTTTCTTTTCAGTTCACCGCCACCTGACCAGAGTCAAGACGAGGTGCTGGAGGAGGAAGGCGTTGATTGCCAGGTCATCGACTTGCTCAAGGAGGAGATCTTGTCTCACTCCAACTCCATCCCCAAGGAGTTCATCCTCAAAGTTGTTGTTTTGCTCAACAAAGGTTCTATACTCTCCACGACCTACATGTCATGTCTCGGTGAGAACATTTATTACTTGCAAAGTTAACTTACAAACTAGTGATATATCAAATTTATTTACAAACTAGTGAAATGTCAAGTTTGTTTAAAAACTAGTGATTTGTCAAATTTATTGAGAAACTAGTGGTATAGTGAAACCTCCATAAATAAAATCCCATGGGGACAGGGTAGGTATATAGCAACTAGTGTGAAAAATTTCAAATAATTTCCTCAATTAAAAAAAAATGGAAATTAAAAAAAAATTAATATTAGGCTACGCCCACATACATACAGCTGTATACAAGATAACAAAGTGAAGTCATGTAATAACCTTCCCACCAGTAAATAAAAGTTACTTACATTTCAAGGCGTCTTGTTTTTAAAAAATGGTCACATTTTATCAAACGATACTTTATTTACACTATGTACACGGAAAATATGGGAACGCTTTATTTACAAATATGGTTTGCAAAGCGGTTGCCATGGCAACCCTCACTACATCTGCTGCATGTTAATCTGGACCTTTTTCTTGACTTCCTGTAGTTTTTTCTTTTAGTACACACCCAACATGTTTTTTACAATATGGCCACTAACCGCAAAGTTTAAATAAACACAAAGAATTAAACTACTCCTCAGCTCTGTCGATATCAGCCGATCGGAGTAACAAAAACAAAATTTCGCTTTATAAAATCGCTTTAAATAATTTAAAAAATTAACTCTATATATAACTTGTACCTCAAGTATACTAAAAAACCACAACATCAAAATATTACTAAACAAAAATGCAATTAATCAAAAGAAACTGAGACAACTAGTAGCAGACGGCCAGTGGCGGCTATATTTAGCCGACTCGTCCTCAAAGGATTAATAGAGAGTTTCTTGTCCTTACTTTGACATATAGAGGTGCGGTGGTTTTGCGATTTCAAATTAAGGTTTTTGATTTACAACTACTAAAACTTTGATTTACAGAGGTACCTAAAATAACAAAAAGTACGGTAATATAAAATTTAAATGAACTGTGTTTCCTATGAAATGCTTGCACTTAACTTTGCAAAAGATAGAGAGGTTAAAGAGGAATATTAATAATTTGATATGGATACGCCAAGGATTTTAAATTATTGAGGTTCAATTTATTAAGGTCTGCTGTTTATCAGTAGCAATTCTTATTTTCAAATTAACTCAAATTAATAGTTTTATGTTTCATAATCCCATATGAGATACCGATCCACCCTGGTGAGTGTTACAGTTCAATGTGGGTGTTATTAATGTAATGGATTTGATGATTTGTGTAGAAAAACACAATCGTATTTGGCAAAATTTAAAATTTTAAGAGTCAGGTTTGATGTATCACTATAATATGTTATCCCATAAATACTATAAATTTTTAACTCCAAATTCATTTTCATTGATCGTGAATGTTCAATTGGATAGGATCAGAGAGTGACTCAAACCTGCGTGAAGAGCTGGCGAAGATGTGTTTTGAGACGCTGCTGCAGTTTTCACTCCTGGAGGGACTGGAGGGGGAGGAGGAAGGAGGAGAGGAGGGGCTAGCGGGGCGGCTGGCAGTCACTGCTCTACTGCACAGGTTCCAACAGGTGTTGCATCAGTACGTGCAGGACGAGGCTCGCACCGGCAAATGTCCCTTACCCAGGTCACCCAAATTCCATGATATTTGTAGATTGTAGAAGTATAGTTCAATCCTTAACCCTTCTATTGTCGATTGACTCAACCGAGTCGTTGACATATCGCTACACATTTTGCTCCTGTACGCTCCAATTGTAGTGTAATTAGATTGAACTTGGTATCAGTGTGAACGGTAGATTCTGATCTTTATGACATCTGTCACAAGGTATTTCAAAGTTTTGACAGCTCTGAGACATATATGAAAACATTGTCACAGTGCAGCAGATGATGTGAATGCGTTGTAACTGAGTCGCTGTATATATGTTTTTTATTTTAATTTTAGTGTATAAAGTATATATATTCTTGTTCCTTATAAAACTATCTTGAAAATAGCTTTGCAAACTGTGTTTAACTCCATTAAGTGTGTTTTGGTTGGGAGCAAACTTATATTATAGTTTTTTTTATATTTTGGATTGTTTGAAGCCAACACAAACAAACAGCTTATAGTGAATAAAACATCAATAAAGTTTATATTAGTTTAGAAATTATTACAGTTGTTTATATAAAACAGTGATAAGGTGCCAAAAGGTGGGTGGCATTCCTGGGAAATATACATGTCAGTCGGAGGGTTAAAGTTGGTTAAGTTAGAAATGTATGATAGTAGTTTCTATTTCACTCCATACTTGCCTGATCTTGGAAGTTATCTAGCATTGAACGACAGAGAGCACCCTGAATCGCATTGCAATGCATACCTTAATGTGCAGAGTACAATTTTGAAGCTGGGAAAACACCTCTTTAGTTGGATAAGGGGTGGGAGCTCCACCATAGAGAAGATCAAACTTATACAAAGACTATACAACTTTTTGTGTTTGTGTGATACTAAAAGAAATGAGAATTATTCTCATTGAATTCTTAAAATAATAGTGTATTTCATCACTAGGACTAAAAATTGGTATTTTGTTATACAAGCACAAGTTTAACAGCCGAGGCTGTTAGTTATACATCAAAAAGTCAATTTTGGACCGTCATTTTTCGTCATACTGAAAAAAACTAAACAAACTCGTAAAACATAAATTATTACTTGATTTAGTAACAATAGCTGCTATGTTACTTACGTTGAAGCAGTTCTTTCTTGATTCCTGATTGGTTGTTTAGGTAATGTCAGTGTTAGTTATTATTATCGATAGTTCGATCTCAAGCATTCGGTAGTTTGATTTAATAGTTGATTACCAGTTTCACAATCGATATCCAGAACGTCCAAAATACTCAAAAATCAATAATGATTGTTGTAGTTACTTAATCAATTATTTACAATCAAAAGCTGACCTCGAATCAAAATTATCATCAACAATGATCCTTTTGCGGCCTAGCACTAAAAAAATCATCATAATAATAGGTTTAGTCGTAAGAAGAAAAAGAACAACTTTTGCTCTTCAAAACATGTATCTAAAACACCTGTTTTTGAAGCAGTATGGTGAAAAAGAATTTTTCTCTTAGGTCACGAAAACACCTTTATTAAACAGAATAAAAGCCACTAATGCTTGAATTCTTTTTTTACATACTGATTTCAGTTTTTTTTGCTTTATTTATAATGTACTCTTGTAATTTGAATAAATAATAGGTTAAATACCTTTTCAACTGCCTCGTGATCGTAATGTAGTCCTTATTGGATGTCACATATTTTGACACCTATGGTGTCATTATTGAATCCTTAAAACTTGAATCTAGTATCTTGACTATACATCATAAATATGAAATGAATAAGAGCCAGTCCAGTCAAGAAGGTATTAAATCTTTTATTTATTCTATTGACGTGATCTGGAAAAAATATAATTCGAGCCAAGCTGTGTGTTGAGAACGCTATTTTATTGCTTTCTTTTTTAAATGCTGTCTGTGAATCTACAATCTAGCGACATGAAATTATAGCTATAACTGTACATTTGCATTAAGTATGTATGTCCAGTCAAGTCTAATTTGTTGATGTCACAGTCAGAGAGGCCAAGTTGTATCATCTCCTGTATGTATCAGGCTTTTGTATACACTAGGCTTAGCATTTTGCCTTGTTTTTGTATTAAGCTCAGTGTAGGGATTGTCTGTGTATTTGTGTATTTAGCGTTTTGTCCATGTATTAAAGTCAGTATAAGCGTTTTCTGTTGTAAGGCTCAGTATGGGCCTTATCTGCGTTTTATATTCAGCATTAGGCTCTTTCTGTTACTAGTTGCCTCACAGATTTTTGGGCTATCATTACTCATTTTCTTCAGTATTGAAGTTTCAAAACTATAGATTGAATACGTTGAATACTACTATGAATATGTTGTATGAATTATACAGGTTTTGGAGACTTTCTTGTTTAAAAATGTTAAAAGTTTATAAATGAATAATTTCTCACTAACTTACATGTAATTTATATCCACATCAAGTTTTACATAGTTTCTTTTTAACAACCCAAAATTATTGAGGAACCGTACTCTGATAAGTGGATATCCAATGTTCAAATAGAAGCCAGTATATATTTTTTTCTAGAATTTTATTACATTTTTTGTTCTCCTGATTCATTACTAGACTCAAAACTCGAACTCCCATCAAATTGAAAAAAAATCCAACGTTCCAATGTTGTTTTTTTGCTTTTCTTGAGTCTCTTTTTTCATAAGCAGCAGACTAAACAATCATTTTCTTAACCAATTTTTAGTTTTTATCAAAATAAAATCAATTTTAAAACCTATCAATCCCCTGTCCAGCGAGGACTGTTATTGTCGCCTATAAATGAATTATTTGAATGAGATGATTGCTTAGTTATGGGGTAAAGTCTGATGATTTAATTAGGGGGTTAGTTAAATAATTAATTACTTATCTTTGATTTGGCAAGAGATTGTTCAATTTACAGTTCGAAGGACCAGCTACGGAATGTAGCAAAAGAAAATGATCGATGAGAGAGATTAATAACAGTTATTTATAATTAGTACTGTTTGTCACTAACCATGAGGTTATATATCAGCGGATGATTGTGGTAGTATGCCGCCTGCCATTGTCGCTGAAGGACGCCAATTGAGACACTGAGTGGAATGCAGAAATTTAGATGAATTGATGTGGCAATAATCTTGTTTCTTCAGGTACGATAGGCACAATAAAGTTCAATTAATTATGAGCTCAAATAAAAAAGTCTATTGTGAATTTAATGCGGTTTCTCGGTAACACTCACTCAATGCACAAAACTGAAGGATTGATTAATACATGGAATGTTTATATTACAGAGAAGAAAAATTAATTTTATATTTAGCCAACCATGTGGCACTGAATTGAGGTTTAATAATATGCCAAAATGGCGAGAGTAAAATAATAAAAGAGAATTAAAGCCTTGGTAGGGCGAGAATGTGACAAACGCGAAGTGTCTGGTACGAATGTCTGAAAAAGAACTGACGCTTATAGACGGATCCTCAACGAGCGGTCTAGACTAATAGGGTTCTGTGAATCACTTCGATTCTGTTCTCGTGAGTTACCCGTCCACAATGGGACAGAAACTCCCCTCTCTCTCTGCATGGCGTGGCGGGAGTTTGAAATTATTTAATATAATTTATTATATTATTATATGTTTGAATACTTAACAATCATCTCTATACTTTCTTACCTGTAACGGCTCCACATAATTCCAAGGTTGTTTTATTTTCAAGCCAAAAAACTGCACTTGCAGCTATTTTTTTCGCGGTAATGATCGTTGCCGCTCTCACCTGGGGACGTTCTTTTACTGATCCGCGCACGTTTTTTTGCTAATATTTTCAAAAACTCACTATTATAAGTTAAAAACACATTTATTTTATTTTAAATTCTAAAAATACTACAATAACTTAAAAATATACAGTTTTATTACCCCGCCAGCCTACCTTTATGTGTTACGTTCACTTGTGCCATTCATCAAAACGCTTATGCGTGACGCGCAATCCTGGCTGGTCCTCACACTTTCCAAACAACCCTTTTATGGATATTTAACTTTCTGCATTTGCGGCACCTTTTTTTACCATTTTCCTGCAACATGCCTTTGTGGTGATTCAATAAAACAGTATTTTTTATTTTCATAGAAATGTGTGAATCAAAAACTGACACCGCCAACAATGAAAAAAATGAACCCCCCCATAAGCGCAATAACAAACACAGGCACCGGAGAAGTGCTAGCAGCTCATTGACATATTAAGGGACAATGGAATGGCAGCAGCGATTGTTGCCACCTGCAGCGAACGTGTTAAAGAACACTGCAACCTAAGATTCTAATGATGCTCTGCTGAAGATGGCCTGTTAATGAAGTTTATTTTAACAGTTGACTGTTAAAACAGTGCTGTAAAGAAGCATTAGGACATAATCTATTTTAAAAAACATATTTGATGGAGATAGAAAAAATTTTGATAGAAACGATTTGTGAAGCATCATTTAAGTAAGTAATCTTTCAACGTAGGCTTTTGCGGCTGGTGTCAACTATGTTAAGTTGATTTTTCGTTGTTATGGAGTTTGTGTTGCCAAACGTGCCTTGCTGTGAAGTGGCTTCCTCAGTGGCTGGGCTGAGACTGAGTCTCAGCCCAGCCATGAAAATATATCACCTTAGGCCTAGACCTAAAAATTTATTACTT
This sequence comes from Nephotettix cincticeps, assembly GCA_023375725.1. Lineage (NCBI taxonomy): Eukaryota > Metazoa > Arthropoda > Insecta > Hemiptera > Cicadellidae > Nephotettix > Nephotettix cincticeps. Next base: position 20,206,519 of record CM041784.1, read on the forward strand.
AGGCCTAGCCCTGAGGGGTACAATATATTTTCCTTAAGTTATTGGTATCTTTTGAAATGGGTTGTAATTAGAGATGAGTGTAAGTGGCAATGTTACACCACCAGTCTCAGGCCACTGGTGGGGACAACCTTGTGTGTGAACACACCATCATCATGGGGACATTGGTTGTCTACCCGCTACTTGAAAAACTGTAAATTATTTTATGCTTTACCTCTCCACCACTGATATCATGACTCACAGCCCTAATACAGTGCTTGACCAAAGTAACAGCTTCTACCTGAAAATTACCATAGACTAAAGGTTACAACGCATCACTGCCTTGATGAATGTCATTTGTCAAAAGGTACAATTTCTAAGTGAAGTCTGGGGCAATTCCAGCTGTACCAGATGTGTCTTTGTAACTATGTCTTATACTGCTTTGCATGTAAACAACAAACAACCTAAGAAACAAACTCTTATAAAGGGAGTTTTGCCACACGACAGATTTTGTTTACTTACTTGCAGAGCAATATGAGTCATAGCCAAGCAGCCACTTCCAAACAATTGGACTCACCCTAATAGGAAGTTGCTTAGAATTCTACCTTTAACAAAAGATTATTTTAAACTTAACATCACAGCACAGTTGATAAGCTTTCAAGGAAATTAACATTTGAATCGGTGTGGATTAAAATTTAAAATATAATTAGTCTATAGTAACTATACTACAGTCCCTAATTGTGTATACTGTGTGGATGCCCCTGATATCCCGTATAGCACACCATCTTTGCCTGCGGTAGGTGGCAAGTGCAACATCACTGATGTTTGATGTCAGATTTTTTTACCCGAACACTGTATTGGAGATATTGCTTTGACCTAGGATCGGGTGGCACGTTTCATCGAGGCTGTGAAAGCCAAGAAATCTGATCTTGATAGGCTTCAGTGATTAATAACTCTCCGAAGTAGAGTAGTTTCTTTTGAGCCAATGAACAGTGACATAGCCTTCATACTGTGCTAAAGAGTCCAGGCTAGTTTTGTAACATATGTTTTTTGTAATTGTTATGAAAAAGAAAATATTAAAAACTGAGGAACAGACAACGTCTACCGGGTGGAAGAGAAGTCCAGACTGCCGATCAAGTTGTATCATAAGGGTGAAAAGCAAGAACGACACACTGATACAACATAACCGGCAGTCTGGACTTCTCTTCTGCCTGGTACACACCGTGTTGTCTGTTCCTCAGTTTTTAATATTTTCTTTTTCATAATAATTACGAATAACATATGTTTCTTAGTTTTCTTATTGGTGTTTTTGTGTATAGTTAAAAACAACGTCAATCTTCGCATCAAGGGATGATACTCCCAATATAACCACTTTTAATATGCTTTAACATATTATATATTATTAAAAGGTAATTTAAACCACTATAGTGGTTTAATTACCTTTTGGCTCCATGGATTATTTTATGAAATACAGTACACCTTTGATAGTTTGCCACCCAATAACTTTAACCCATTGCCTACGATAGACGGGCATCATCGACGTAACTTACTGTTGTATTACAGTATTTGACTCTCGATTGTTATATTCAAAATATAGCATCACTATATTTTGACTCTCGATTGTTTTTATATCGCTCTTTGTTTTTGTGTTTACAGTTTGTTGGTTTACATCGTCATGCAGTATGCAGTTTGACAACAATGGTCATTTCACAGCAATACATCCTTGTTTCTTAGGATTGTTCTGATTTTGTTAGACATATTTTATATGAAAGTGGTGATTCGGAAAGTAAAGATAGTGATGAGTTGAGTGTTTCCAGCTGTGAAAGTGACGTAGATTAACCTAAAAGTAGGCCTAACCTTCAACAGTCGAATTGGACATTGAGTGATAACAGTTACAGAACAAAAAAGATTTTTAGGCCTATATAGAGTAAATAGGAAGTGAACAAATTTAAATACGTGTATTACTAAATTAGAAAACATTCAACTAGATATACGGGGGGTAAATTTTCATTTTATCTGTGTTTATTGAGTATTCAGCTTAATCCCTAATTAATGCTGATATAATTCAGTACTGGCATGCTTCAAAAGTGTACATTTTTTCAGTAGCCAATGGGTTAAAGCCTGAATTCTTTGACACGGGTTCAGCTGTTACCGATATGTTCTAAAAAAATATTTGTCATTTGATGCCCCATTCAGCTGCCATTGGGGATGTTTCTTTTGTGTAGAACTCCCCCGACACCCAAACTACTTTATTGCAGTTTTCCAACCCCTTAATTGGTGTTTATTGATCGGTGGCTCAGTGTGTTCGAGAAGTTACCCAATGTTAGATACACTCCTGTTTAATAATGTGTCTGCTGTTGCATTGTTTGTGTCTTTTTGTAAATTTCTGACAAAAAATGTAAAAGGACATATAATTAGTCCTAAATTGAATTAATTATTTAAGAAGGATTGACAGTGCAGAAGTATAGTGAATAACCTATATTAGGTTGTTTGACATTGAGAACAAGACAAAGACTGAAATTGACCTATCTCATATTCTGCCTATAGTTTGACATTTTGATAGTTAACACTACTAAAGTTCATAATTTTAAAGTCACTTGTAGAAAATTCGAAGGTCTACTGTATTGATAAAGATCATGTTTTAAATAAATAATCCAGTTATTGTTGCTTGCAGCAACTAGTTTTGACTCCGAAAAGCCATCACCAGGAGATACAAGGATGCAATAATTCTTCTCACTTCACATGATGAAAGTTATGTTGATTAAAATTTTTCATTACACAAATCACATGAAGAAATACATCCTTGTATCTCCTGATGACGACTCCTCGGAGACGAAACTAGTTGCAATAGTAAATAAAAAAAGTAGCAATAAAGTAACAATAAGTGGATTATTTACTAGCAGGTATTTAAACCATTTTCTTCATTGTTAACCCTCCAAGTGCTACTATCACACTGTGCGATACGTTCATGCCGTTTCAAAGTGCTGGTATCAAACTTTGCGATATGTTCATTTTCGATATATTACAGACGAATGGTCGGCCCAGATAATGCAGATAATGTACGCAGATAATGACGTAATTTGTTTGGCTACGTGCGGAAAATAATTCTTTACCTATTGACGGAGTTAGAATTACGCAATTCAATAGTTTGCGAGAAAGTCAGCTGATCTAATCAGTTTCGTTAGTCTCGCAGCAGACCACTGTGAACCGTAACGTTGTTGTTTTGATTTATAGGTTATTAGTAAGTGAGTTATATTATGGGTTATTGAGTTTTTTTATGGTTTATCTTATATTTACTCATAATAGTAACTAAAAATGTGTTTATTTTGAAGCAAATGCCCTATCCAGCTTTCTACTGACTCTTGTTGATGTGGCAAACTTTCCAGTAAAATATGTCCGAAATTTCTTTTTTTTGGTCAATTAGTGATATGATTTTTTTGTGGACAAGGCAGTGAAGTTATATTTTTGTTGTTCACAATTAAATTTGGAAGAATTTGTACATTTTGGATTTTGGACTACTTCATTTTAAAAAAATTTATTGCTTCTGAATTTTGGAAAAAAGAAAAAACAAAAAAATACTTTCTCGGTTAACAGGACCAGATATTTTACTGCAAAAAGATAAGCAATTTTCTTTTTACTTTATTTTGTAGATCATGTTTTTGTGAAAAAAATCATATATAATACATGCCATTTGAACTAATTTTTGTATATAAAAAATTCCTTTAAAAACCATGTTATATGCTCGAAAATGGCCTAGAATTTAAAGTGGTTTAATCAGCACTTGGGGGCTAAAGAATAATCCGGTGACTATTACATTAAAGTCTACTGTAATTGTTAAAGTCAAATCAAAAATTGGTTGTAAGTGGAAGGGGACAGTGAAGGTATCATTGTTTTTAAGGTTAGAGAAGACGAGTGACCTGGCAGATGTTCACAGACGTACGTCACACCCAGGGAAGCTCATGTACGTACTCAAACTCTCCCTAGGCTCTAACCATTTGCCACTTGCTGCCACCGCCTAATACTCAATCGATGGTTCATCTCTTAATCACAAAATTAATTTATCCCTCACCAAAGTACAGTATTTTAAAAAGACGATAGTAGGCTATACATACAGTCTAATTAATTCTATATAATAATGTTATAAGAACAACAAAAATTATGTGACGGGTTACAGGATGAAATAATACATACTAAATGCCTAATGCCCGTTGGGTGCACTTAAATTAATTTTAAACATTCATTGTGACCAAACCTAACGTGTCAAAATTAACAGAATCTATGTATGTTAAAAATAAATAACTTATAACAATACAGCTAACAGAAATAAGAAAACAAACTAAAATACAAAATTATAATTAAAAAAGTACAAATATTATTTATTCATTGTTATTATAAATCAATAAGCTAGCAACAATATTAATTGGTTCATATTTAAACAAAACACAGTTTTTGATGAGATATAAAACCAACAGTTTTAGAAAGTATTAAAATATTAATGTATATATTTTAGTTAAATAAATTGGAATATAAGCAGCTAAATAAATACATAGTAATCCAGTCAAGATTTGAAATGGTACTGTTAGAAAGAATAATTGGACAAATCGAAAAGAGAGAAATGAATTTCGATTCTCTATTTATCTATAAAACATATAGTCCAGGGAATCAAAAGGCTGGTTCAATTATTTTGGACCTAAAACATTGTCAATATAGAAAATTTTAAATCCCTCGTCCCTCATGTACTCAAAGAACTTTTCCAATAAACAGGAAGCCAATTAAAGTAGAATAAGGTAATCTGGCCAAATACTGTAACTTTAAGGCTACTGCAGATCATTTTGGATGATACATCATGTATATTTATGTTATAACATAACCCGTATGAGTTTTACTTCAGAATTTTACAGTCTACGAATTTGTTCTGTGTCACCAATTCCGTAAAAGTTAATTCTAATGCTCTGATTCTCTGTCCTAATTCTGTGACTTAAACTATTGGCTTAATTTAAAGTTCATATTGATGTACTAAAGCTGTTGGAATTGAGTATAAATATGAATGGTTAAATAGATCATGATTGGTAGGCGTGTAGAGTTCTTACCAGAGATTGTGGCTAGGGTTGACGTTAAGTCGATAAACTGAGATAATTGAACATACCTTTTTATTTTAATATAGCAACAAATGTTTAAAACGACCTACACTAAGAGAGTGAGATAATTGAACATACCTTTTTATTTTAATATAGCAACAAATGTTTAAAACGACCTACACTATACCACTCAATATTGAAACTCAATTAAAAATTTGTATTTCGACTGGCATCACCTTCAGTTCAACCTGTTGCACAAGATAAGAGTTAAGATTGTTTGAACTTTATATTGCCATGCATATTGCATTAATAATATTGGGTTGGATTTCAATTAAGATGTTAATTTAATGAGTTAATTAAATTTATTTGATTTTCTCGCTTACCAAACCTCAGGCCCAGTTTTTCTCATCACGTTGCCAGATTGAGATGTTATCTTGTTAGCTTAACATGTATATATAGCTGCGGAAAGAATTGAAATGTGATTTTAATTATCTCAGTGACCTAAGAAAAATGTTTTGATGAATTAATATAATATATATATCCTGTTTCCTTACCTCCCTCACTACAGTATACAAAATTTGTAGGAAGCTAAATTTTTTTGTTGCAAGTGCAATGTTATATCAAAGCCAAAATATAAAAACTATGAGTTTTAATTTTCATGTTTTGATGACGTTGCAATTGTTGATAATGTATCCAAAATGAGCTTCTTAACAATTTTAAATTTTGTATATTGAGTAGAAGGACACAGTGATATGGAAAATTATGAAAGATTCCTAGTTTCTTGATTTAAGCTTGTACGCTTGGCTTTAGAACCCCTGTTGCCTGATGTTGCTATCCTTCTGGTGGAGTTTCCATGCATGATCCAAGTAACAGGGTGGTCTCTCTGTACTAACTTTGGTGAACGGAGATCTTCATCGACTCTCAGTAGTATTGTTAGTGTTTACCATGTTGGTGGTTTCAGCGTTTACAAGTTGGTGAATTCATTCATTAGAATGTCCTCTGAATGTCTCTTATTATCGCATGTAGGTTGATGTACTTGAGATACTTTTATATTTATGTATCGAAAGTTACTAAAATACAGAAGCTCCGAAATGAAATCCTGCTGAGTTTTGGTACATTTTCAGTATCGCAGTAGACCCAGATATAGAACAGTTCAGTTCTATTATGTCGATTTAGAATTATGAATTTTCTCATTTTCTTTGATATTCTTATAATCAAATTAATTGTTCAAAGTTTGAGGAAGTTTAAAGGGGGGTCATTGTTATGCTACGTTATTATGTTTTATGATTTTGATGACTTAGTAGTCTTGGATAGGCTTACTACTCATTTAATCTTACTGTGCTATCGATTATCGACTGGGATGGTGGCGACATCCTGTAATCCAGCTACTTGGAGGTCACGAATTGTGGATAGTTGTGAGAGATTGCGGTGGTTGTGGTGTTCTCTTGTGTTGATTAACGTTCTTTGATAACGTTAATTTAATCCCAAAATTAATATCCACAAATTCAATTCGTCCAAACTGTAGTCCCTTACTTGCCATGTTGGCTGTGTCTTAATAACATTCCTTAGTCAGTAGAACAAGATCGGACAAGATCGCCACAATTCCTTCTCATTCATACTTGGCTTAAAATACCTACCTGGGTAGGTCGCCATTTCAGTTAAAAGTATAAAGTATAAGTATAAGTATCTTTGTTTTTGTTTTCGATATATTACTATGGTCAGCCATATCCTGTGAATAGAAGCCATGTTTCTTTTAGGTAATGCTAAGAGTTTACTTTTTCATGAAACAGTTAACTAAAATAGTTTTTTTTTTTTATTCCACAATAATATTCCAAACATTTTGTATTTTAGTGATTTTTTTATTTTTTTGAATAACCCTTTCAACCAACAAAACATAGTATTTATATTTTTGTTTTACATATTTATTTTCATTGTAATATTGCATTTAATTACTTTTACTAAATGTTTAGAGAACATCCCAAGAATATTAAGAAGGATGAATTTATTATTATAAAATATGAAAAATTTTAGTTCTGTAATTTATTTGTAATGAATCTTTTTGGAATAAAATTGTTTTTGACTTGACTTTTATTCGTTTAGTGTCAGTTATAATCAGTTTTGTGTTGGTTTATTCCCTTTAATAATGAATGTGCCAATAAACTTTTAGATATTATTAATCAATTTATTAATATATTGATAACTTTTAAATCAATATTATATTTTATTTATTCATATTCTTAAAATTTTTAATATACGATGTGTTTGTTACTGTTTTATCTTTTTAGTACTCATTGTTAGTAAAATGCAATCTTTTACTGTTTTTAAAATAAATGTAAAAGTTGTGTAAAAATGACTGACAATGCCTCAGCAGGCAATTTCAGTGGTATGATTTTTTCAACAAAATTACCTAAATAAATGTAATTTTGCCCATTTTTACCTCTTCCCTGTGTACTTAGTATATGGAAAAAGTATTGTTTTCATCTAAATGTTTGAATTAGAGTTGAGATTAAAAATATCCATTTTTTTGTTCTGTAGAGCCAAAAAAGAGGATTCAAACTGATGTCTGTTTAGTGATATTTAAAAATTTAATGACTGTTTCTGACACGTTAGATTTGTTAAATGTAATTTCAATAATAATTTATAGTTTAAGTTATGTGTTTATATTTAGTTTACTTTTATAGGTAGAAAGTATGTGTCAGTTCACTCACACCATTTTGGAAATGTTTCAACTACTGTATTTTGTTAGACTCGGTTGTACAAAGAGTGTCCAGAAGGATTTATAAATTCAACAGTTACCCAAACATACCTTATCATCCCAGAACATTGGTTAGTTCTCCAGAACACCTTGGAATAATTTGAGTTATTAGAAATTTCTGAAGCATTAAACTTCAAGAAAAATACACCTTTTAGGAAAATAACTTCTTCACCATATAGACTCCCTTGATTGTCGTGGAAATAATTTTTTAACCTTAGCAGAACTTACATTGCACATTAATTTTTATAACAAGTATACTGATCACAGTACAGCCCTGATTGAGGTTTTTTTTCCAGGTACAGATTGTCGGAAATATCATTTGTGTTGAAAGCTGTTGCAACTCTTATAGTTTCTCTGAAGAAAACTCCCGAAAAAGGTAAGTGTCGAATGTTCATTTAGGGGTGGGTGGGTAGTTTTTTTTATTCAAGTAGAGTATCAAGTTGACTATTTACACATTTAAGAAATTACTTTTGTTTTCAAGTAAAATTGAACTATGAAAATCACAGAATAAGTAAAATATATTATCATTTTGTATATTTACCTTGGTTGTATGAATTCAACCCATTTAGAATAAATAACACATTAGCGTTTAATCATTCAAACTGCCCACAGTCCCAATTAGTTTGGATAATTGACTCTCTACTGTATTTTTAATCAACAAAAATGAAAAAAATCAAATCTAGGGATAAATAAGTTAAGATAAAGTTCCACTCTATTACTGCTGAAAATATTAGATTCTTAGGTTTGAACATTAATGAAAACTTAAAAGATAAAATGGTCCGATCATCTGAGTAAAATAAATTCATCTTTGGCCAAAGCTTTGTTTGGATTAAGAGTTTAAGAACAACTGGTCTAAATGCAGCTCTCACAGTTTACCATTCTTATTTCATGTCTTGTGCATGTTATAGTATTGTCATTTGGGGTGGCTATCCAATCATAGACAGTATATTTATTCTTCAGAAGAAAGCCGTAAGGATCTTAGCGGATGTTGAACCTCGCTCTTCCTGTCCTCTTTTCTTAGAAATGAAATCGTTGACAATCCATACTGTTTATATTTATCAACTGTACACTCTTATGAAAAAGAACTATAATAGCTTCTAGAATGGAAAATCATGAGCACCCTTACAACACTAGGCACAAATATTTCCTTCAATATCAGGTTCATAGAACAACTCTATTTGGAAAAGCTCCCCATAGAAATTAGATCTGAGGAACGAATTACAGTTTTAGAAAAAATTAAACACTTTTTTACTATCACTTTGTCCCTATTCAATTAATGAATTTTTAGAAAACTAATTTTATGTAGTGAAATTTTACTATATTTTAACTATAAGATAGTTATATCATTATTGTATTGTCATGCCTTATATCTACTGGTGTAACTCACAAAAATGTAGATTAATGTGAAGAATGTTCATATCTTATCTGTATCTTATATTTTCAGTTTCACAAAGCGTGTGGGACCAACTGATAAAACTGTACCCGTGCCTGGTGGACTGCACAGCCACAACCTCGGCACAGGTCAGTGATTCGCTGCGGGAAGCTCTGCTGCAGTACTGCGACCTTCTGCAGCCCCCCTCCACCTCTGCAGCCTCCCAGTGACACCCTTCTAGTGTTCCTTTTATATTTTTATAACGGTATATATCGAAGTTACTAATGATACCTTGAATATTTATTAAAGGACAAATCTATTTAAAAGAGTTATTTTATGTGAGTAAACAAAGAATTTTGGGTTTTTAAAACCAATATCGGTTACAACCATATTTGCGAAGTATTAGTTTTAATTAAATGTAATTGTAAATAGTTTGTTTAAACTGAAATGTGATTTTGTTGTTATTTTGTCACTTATCTTTATCTGTGTTTTTAGCTGGCACGCTGGGGGAAGAATTTTAATTGTGTTGGGATTAAAAATGTATTATATTTTTATACTATGTTGTATTCTGCAGTGTACCTGTTATTACTCTATTTTGGGTCGTTAAAAAAATTGACAAATTAAAAAGCCCGACGTGTTCTTAAATTTAGTATATTTTTTAACATAGCTCTTTGGTGAAGGATAGAATAAAATATTTTGTTCATTGTTACATATCTGGAAACAAACTGTGGACTGTGTATCCAAGTCCAGGTCAAAATGTGTCAGAACAGAGTCGCTTGTACAACATGATTCCATACTACTAGAATAATGTAGTAAGCCTGTGAATAGGGCGGTGTATTTATTTTAACAGAAGCCGATCCGAAAGAAGCGCTTAGCCTTTTAAAGTACATTTCAACACTAAATTCTGAGAAGTAGGAAACTGTGATGCATGCCAGCATGCCTCATGTCATTTATCATTCTCAGAATAATTTTCAGTAAGCCTCCTGTTAGCCACCATTTTGCTGTTATCTCAAATACTACCACAGAGAGCTATGTTACTTTTGTCAGAGATGGGCATAAAGATAATTTTCACAGTGCAACAGCTCGTAAGGCTGACCAAACTCCATATAGCATGCCTTAGTGACGTTTAATGAATAAGTTTAAAGCCTTTGTATCAAAAGCATGAAGTGAATTCCTTTCTTAGCATGGACAATAATATCGGCTTTCAAAGTGGGGACTTAGCTAATCTTCTTATTGAATATAGGTAGGAATACATGTAGTTGTTTTGTTGATAGGTATGTGATATTTAGATGTAGATTTACTTCTCCCAGTCAAGTTTTTTTAATCACATTGTAACCAATACAAGACATGTTTTCATGACATTTCACTCTAGATACCGATTGTATCGTTTTACAGAAAGCATGAATTTTTTAAATTTATATGAATTTGCATAAATTAGTTTAAAACATTGTTAGCACTTCAAAACAGTCAGTTGACAGTTATTTAAATCATTGTAAGTGAAGGTGATGAAATATATTGAGGTCAAGGTAGGTTTTGTTGGTAAATCAACAATCATTTTCATGGAAACATTTTTTTGATTCTCAAAATGTTTCTCATACTTCATGTTGTTATTTATTCTTCATATCGATAGTTTTATTTGAAGTAGTTGTAGTGAGCGTTTCTTTGTTTTTTTAAACTCGGATACTTCTGTAAGTGCACTGTGTTTTATTTTTGATTTATGAGTTTACTCTGGTTTAATTAAAACTGATTTGTGTTGTAAATTCTTGTTTTATTAATTGTTATTCGTTGGTTGATGTGTTATTATTAGACCTGATTTGAAATTTTCCTTGTTTTCCATTGAACTAAATCTTAAATGTTCAACAGATCTATTTATTATCATCACACACCAACTTAGTGTAGAAACTAGAAAGATGCTTGTACTGATGACTGATGAGGTTAAGAAACTAAGAACAAAAACAAGAATTTCATACATTCCATGGATTTATCTTATTTTTAGTTTATTTCTATTGTTGAAGGGAGTATCATTAAGTCATTCGCCATAGTATAAATTTTTCTTTAGTATAACAATTGTTCAAAAACTTAATAAGGTTTAAAATTTTTAAGCTTATATTGTGGAAAGTTAGTGTTATCAAGACCATTCAAGATGTTTGCTTTTGTCTATTACGTATGACATAAGACATAAGACATCTGGATCTGGATAAGATCTGACATAAGATATGGCACCCATAGTCATTGTAATTAAAGTTTAAGAAAATCTACAGAGGTATAGGGAGTGAAATAGTCCATGAGTTTGGTTTTATTAGCCTCCAAATCACTTTAATTTTATGAATCACATGTGAGTATACTTGGCTGTCTGCATTTTACAATGATAGGTTTTTTACTTGCATCAATACTGCTAAGTAGGTCAATAATTTATAAGTTGCTTCAATATATCACTATATCAATATATAATATATGGTTCTGTTCCGTTCCTTTTCCATAACCATATTTCACCGATAGGAGTTCTTTCTCAAATGAGACTGTAAACCACGACTTTGCTGTTGACTCTAGTTTGGCGAAGGTGATTACTGTGCCGAAGGATCTGAAATATTTGTCTGTGATTTTGTCTAATTTATGATTGCCAAGGTTCAGTAAATCATCTGTTATGAAGAATGGTTTACCGCCCATTGCGAACTCCTGTTCTTGAGATTTCCATTCACAGTAGAGGTCCTTATGACGTCTTTCCTTTTAAGCAGCATTTTCATTCTGTTAAGGTCTTAACTTTCATCAGGTAGAGATATTTTTAATGTTAATTCCAGAGCAGTCGTTAAAAAATTAAATCAATTGAGAGGTGCTAATTAAACGCAACATACAAAACATTATGGGTAAACACTTAATTTCTCTCTCTTAAAGTAAATTGAAATTGATTAATTTAATAAAACTATTGTCTCATTAATAGTTTATTAAAATAGCATTTAACAAATTAATTTTTCTAAAATAGTAATCAAATTCTTAACTTTTCTCTGCAACCATATCTAGAATACTAATGAGGCAGTGGTACTTTCGGCGGCTCCAGCCAGCACGACCGTCAGTTACTTAAAGGGAAAATCTGTAGAGCATTTTGGTGATAACACTTTTCTAACCACTGAGGTTAAGTGCTACTGCCAGCAGAACCTTTGAAACAAAACCAAAAGTTTTCATAACTATCAATCATATGAGTGTGGTTAACATTTTGAACCACATGTTTTGTCGGTAGTTATAGCACTCAACACCAGTGCTTACGATGGCTTGTCACTGAGAGCTTGGTTCAGCATTGCCACTCCCACCTCACCGTTGCACTGTCTACTATGATAAAGTTTTGTAACAAGTCTGAAAGCAAGCTCATGACATTGAGTCTAGCCCATACATTGTACTGTGTGTCGTACTACTAAGGCTCCATAACAGCTGCTTGGCCCCAGAAACGTATGAAGAAGGAGGAGTACTAAGGATTTGCAAGCTGAGGGATAAGTATCACTCACTAATAACCCCTTAACGGTGTTTGCCAAAAAGGGCCACTGACATAATATATCGCTTCCCGGCAAACGTTCTTTATTGTTATTTGTTGTGATATGTCACTGTAGTTTGTTAGTTCACCGCTAGAAGGCATTAGCATTCATTTATCCTGTTTCGGTATGCCTTTGTGTTTGTAGGCGACATTATAGACAACTCAAAACCCAAACAGCTGACTATGCAACTGTTTGTTTTCATCTAGCGACCCGGGAAGGTTCATTATCATGTTCGTTTGTTGATTCTATGATGTGTTTTTAGGTTTTTATGAAGTGCTAATAATTAGTTTTATAAGTGCATCATAGGTTATTTTTATAATCTGTATGAAAATTAGGCTATTTTGATGCGTTTCTTGGTTTAGAAGACAATTGAAAACATTTTACCACTTAAAATAGGTTTAATTTTTTTTCTTCTATCTACTTTCCTGAACATATATATACAATAAGAATTTTGAATTTTTAAAATACACTTTTGGGGCGGTTAAGGTCAAAATAGGAACCGTTAAGGGGTTAACTTGTACAAATATCCTCAAAAAAGTGGCTAATTCTGTTATTTTTTCCAAAAATACCTCAGATGGTAACCACCACTGTAAAATGCTACAGTAAAGGCTCTTAACAGAATTTGTTAATGAGTCTAATTCTATTTGGAATATAAATACAGTATTGGCAAAGGATCAAATATGTTTTCTTATTTCTTTCTAGTGGTATATGTGTTTCTTACTGTTATTATATACTTTTTTATTAAATAATCAAAGAATTAATTCCCTTAGAACTATAATAATTATGTAATGAGTTCTTCAGCTGTTTAGTATTTCTATTTCTTAGAAAGGGTCAAGATATTTTTGATCGGCCAAGTGATTCAACTGTTGGTTTTGAATATTAAATATAGTACCCATTTTCAGTGTACTACAAGTACACTTCACCGTAATTGTTCACAAACCACAATTGAATTAAGCAACCGTTTAAGTAATCTAAATCCTTTTCACCAAATATAAATGATCCAGAGGTTATTTAACCATGAAATTATACTTAAATTTTATTCAGATCTTTCCAAAATTACCAGGTTAAAATTTAAGACATAATACAGTCCACACTTATAATCTTTCCACACTTATCTGACGGCTGCTTGACCCCTTGAATCTAATTTGTACCATTTTACTCTGATGACGTTGTTATATGAATATGTCCACGTGAGTTGAATATAAGCAAAGAATTCGGTTTATGTTAAAAATAACAGCTGACACTATAAATGACCAATTAAAAACTAAAATCAAGATTTAATAACATAAGAACAAGGGCCAAAATTCATATTTTGTGTAAACTTTGTCCTATTTATGCAGATGTAGAATGTTTACTCAAAATTATTTTATTCAAATTGTGAATATATTGTTTATAGTAGCAATATCTAGATAGAATATTTATTTTTCAAAATCAAGAATGTTAAAATATGTAAAAGGAATTCTGGCTCCATCCTGAGTGTGGATCTATTATATTTCAGTTAGCATAAGTTAAATTGAATTTTCATGTAAATTATTACAGTTATGTTTGTTGTGTATGTATATGCAACTGTTATTATGTAACTAACTATTAACATAAACTATTTTAAAGTTAATTTTTTTGTATGATAAAGTGTATATTACCAAAAAGTGTTACACTTGGAAAAATATGTACACTATTAAACTCAATGATGGCATATAAGTTGTCAATGCTGATAGTTTTTGAGAGAACATTGTGCAAGACAAAATATCTGTCCCATAATTTGTATAATCAAATGTAAAAAGTGTAAAATTGTTTGTTTGGTTTTACGTTTAGGTACCATTGTTATTTGTACAATAATGTATGTTTTATATAAAATTTAATGTACATTTTTAATTATTTCTTTTGAGTAAGAGCATTTATAGACACGCATGTGAGATTGTGTATAGTACATGATTTAATTTGTATAAATTTGTCCAGAAATTTTATTTTTTGTTTTATACTGCCTCGCTGAAGAAAATACCTACGTCACCACTTAGTAGGACGGAGATATTCTTTATTGTTCATCGACCCCTGTTTTTGAGCATTATGTGAATAGTTTGTTGCAGTATTTCCATCAATAGATTACAAAAATTCAGTATTGTTTTATTTCGTACCTTTCCATCATAATGATTGCCTCTCAATAAAGAGAAAACATTTGTGTGCTATTTATTTAGAAAATGTTAATGATGTTAAATCACCTTTATTACACACTTAACCCATCAACTGTTGACCGTAGCAAAAGCGACTGTCAAACATCACTATATATTATCCACTTTTTATAGTAAAATAAATGTTTGGTCGACGATATATTGGTATCATTCGATTACGTATGAAATGATCTATCAATATATACCATTCAATAGGCATCATATTTTGCTCAGCTGGAGGATAGAAAAAGAAAACAATGCTACTTTTCAAATGCGTCGTTCGTCAATGAACTCTCTGTTTACGTTCGCCGCAGTTTTTGTTTCAGTTTGGTTACGATTGAAAATTGTTTACTTATTTCTTGGAATAAGTAAATATATGTTTTAACTATTATATTTGTGAAGTTTTAGTTTCGTTTTGCTGTAAAATAATCTATATTTAGTTATGTAATTGGAAAGTGATGGGACCTTCCTGAAATCAAAATAAAGTCTGTTGTGTTTTTGAATACGTAGGCCTATCATATTTTATCATTGAATTTCTTGTTTTTGTATAAATGTTTTGAAATGCATAGAGACTGTTTAGATTGATCTAGTGACATTAGAGAAATATTGTTTGAGAGTGAAAAATTTAAGTAAATTTGCCAAATCTTATAAAGTGTTACTATGGTAATTGGTTGGTAATGCCGATTTTGATAAAGTTGCCAATTCTCGATTACGGTGTTTAACATATAGATGTGTAAAAGTCAATCAAACTGTATATTTTTAACAACTAGATAAAATTTATGACAGTTTGTATATTTTGGAAATAAAATTTATACCATAATAACTATTTTGGGGGGATGGTCCCCCCCTTCACTTTTTGAAAAAAAGGTTTTTTTCCACTTATAAATTATAATAATAAAATTTAAAATATCATCATTAAATATATTTTATTCTAAAGAAAAGTTAATTGTGAAGAAAATGATATATTATAATATAGATTTTGACCATATTTACTATTTCTTTTAAAATCTCCTGCAAATCATCAAATTATGGCCTGCCAATACAGGCAGTTTAATATCCAATTGATGGGTTAATAGGTACTGGTTGCAAGTTTAAATGACTTGCACCTGTTGTGTTCCAGGAATGATCTCCTATGTGGTTCATTTATAGATACACATGTTCTGGTGGTTTTTCTCCTTTATGACATTCTTGTATCATAAAGGTGATCAATTCGATCATGAGCGAAAATTTATAACAAAGCTACATACACCACATAATTCATAACATTGACTTGTCCCTTACAGGGAGCGGCAAAATGATCTGACGGTTTTTGCTGCAGAGTGAGTGTGTGGTGGTGGGGATAGGGGCGTTCCAGAGACTATGTGCGGACATTGTTAGTGGCCATAGAGCGGTGGATGGCTGTGCACCGCATATTCGTTGTGAAAGGGGTATTTTCAAAGTGGCGAATCTTGTTTCTATTCAGCGACAGTTCCGGAGACGTTACAATGTGGGGCCTAGAGGAAAAGTCCCAAATCGAGACACCACTTTGCTGTGGGTGGGTAACTTCAGAGCTATCGGTTCAGTTTTGAAATGGAAATCAACACGTCCAAAGTCAGCCTGAATGTCGAGAGAGTGAGAGCAGCTTTGGAAGCCAGTCCTCGTCAGCCTGTATAGAAACAAGCTGCAGCTCTGCACTTGTCTGAATGCTTGGTAAAAAGAATATTACGGTATGACCTGCACTTTCATCCGTATAAAATTGCTATCGTGCAACAGATGAAGCTCACTGATTATGCAAAGCGCAACACATGTGCAGAGCAAATGATTGATTTGCTTACAGATGACAAAAATCTCATTGTGAGCGACAAAGTGCATTTTCATTTGAATAGGCAGAAATTCCGATTTTGGTCACACAACAATCCAGAAGAACTGCATGAACAACCTCTTCATAGTCTCAAGGTCACTGTGTGGTGTGGCGTAAGAAAAAATTATGTACCTATACCCTTTGAAGAGAACGGTTGAACTGTAACCGTCCATTCACAACAATACCTGGTCATGTTGAAAACTTCCTGATTCCTGAACTACAAAGAAATCGTCCATATCCTTTTGAAGAGAATGGTTGAACTGTAACCGTCCATTCGCAACAATACCTGGTTATGTTGAAAACTTCCTGATTCCCGAACTACGAAAAAATTGCTTAAACCGCAGAAGAATTGTGTTACAGCAGAGGAAAACTTCCCATACAGCTGATGATGTAATGGACTTCTTACAGATCAAGTTCCGTGGCCGAGTCATTGAGCATTTCGGGGACATTGCGTAACCAGCTCACTCCCCGGACCTCAGAATTTGTAATTTTTCTTGTGAGGACTGCTGAAATCAAGGGTATACACAAACAAACCCCGCACATTGGATGACCTGAAAGAAGCCATACGCCAAGAAATGGACAACCTTTCTTCTGCAATATGGAAAGTGTTTGACAATTTCAATGCAAGATTGGAAGAATGTGGGGTCCAAGCCACACATTATTTGGAAGACGTCATCTTCAAATCGTAAATGGATCTGATCACCATTTTTTGTTTTTTCTATAAATTTTCATAAATAGCAATCCTTAATATGCAATAAAACAGTTTGTATAACTTAAAACATTTGAGTTATTTACATTATAAAACCGTCATATCATTTTGCCGCTTCTTGTATAATGAATCTTATATGTAAAATATAATTGAAGCTTTGCAAGTTAAAATTTACAAAGTATGTAGCCAGATAATATCAGCAATACTCTCATTTCAAATTATGAAAAAAATGTGGCTATATTAGTAAAAGTTTTCCCTCCAAATTTTTCTATTGGGGACATTTGTGTTTATATCCAGGATTGAGGCTACAAGAAATAAGATTAAATTTACCTTTTAAATATGCTCCAGGTTGCATTTGTGCCTCAAATATAAATGTGGCTAAATTTTAAATTAAACTAACACTCAAATTAAACAAAGAAAGGGTTGCAAGGTAATAACTAAATTGTGAAAGAAAACAGCTAAAATTAATAATAAATTATTATAGCTAAAGATATAAAGAAGCACAGGAGCATTTCAGCTACATACAATCGTAAGGTTTCATTTCATTTACAGTACTTGAATCGGCACATGCTAAAAGTGTTTCAATCCAAACTGGGTAGTTTGGAGAAGAACTTAACCCAAATATGATACAGTATTTTTTTGTAAAAATACTCATGAATACTCATACTCATAGTATAGCACTGAAATAGTTTTATTTATAACAATGACATCAGGTTTAAAAAAAATGTATTGATAAAAATTGTCCAAGTGCCTTGACTGAGTCCCTTTTAGTATGTATTAGAAATTTCAGTAAAACACGGTTTGTTTTAACTGCTAAAACACACTTTATTATACATATATTTAAACGAATTAAAGTTATTATTCTAATACAATATCGGTACTTCTCAGGAATGTATCGAAGCAACTTTTGGATATCTTTGATTAGCACTTTTTCCTTTTTTTCTATTTGCTTTTTTGAAGCGGGACGTTAATCACAGACATGTTCACTTATTTGATTTTTTGTCTTTCCAACTCATTAGCAGGTTTGCTTAAGACAAGAAAAAGTATTTGCTTCCACTGTGGCTGACCTTCTGGAGCAGTAGTCTATCTGTAATCCAACAAAGGAAACTTTTAGTTAGTCAAATAAGACATATGTGCACAAAATGTTTTAGTGGTACTAGTTTGTATTTTTGTTAGTCAAAGAAAGTTTTTAGAGAAAGGTCATGTTGGCAAATTTAGGACAGTAGGATAAGTAGGTTTCAATTGGACTAGAAATCTTAACGCCAGAGGTCCTCCAGGCGGCTTCCTATCCCGAAAGTGATTCAGACCATGATTTCATAGAAGCACCAAGGCCAGGGTAATATGTTTGTTTACCCTGTGTGCGTAAGAGATTTTTTGTATTTTTTTGTTTATTTATTTAGTTTTGTAATTAAATCCCTCTGCGTATGTGTTTCAAGTACCTTGCTATTTCGGACAACATCCCAAGATCATTTTTCTCCTGTATGTCCCAAAGAGAATAGGGATGGTTGAATTTACCTTCCCTTAGTTTTCTGTACATGTTTGATCTAAAGGCCTCATAAGCAGGACAGTTGAATATCAGATGTTGAAACTTTTCTATTACATTCATAGTGCACCTAAGGCACTTAGGGGTTCCTGATATTTTTATTCTATCCAATGTTTCATTCACCAAACCGTGTCCAAATCTTAGCCCAATGATAGTAACTATGTCTGGCCCTTGGCAGGTCACATGGGTATTCATTTTGAATACATCTAGCCTTATCACTACCCCTGACCATCATCTAACTTGCAGCAAGTTTTAAGTATGGACACATAATCACTATTTGGTACCTGAGATCAGGAGTGTCCCAATCAGACATGATTGCTTCTTTGGCAAGCTTATCAACTAATTCATTACCTGGTATCCCCACATGGCCTGGGGACCACTGGATAGTTAGTTCTAGATTGTAATAAATAATTTTAGCTATAATTTGGGATGCTATGCCTTGTTCATAGTCCACAAACTTAGCTGCTTGTTTCTATACTTGACATTGCCGATTTGGAGTCAGTACAAAATAAGGAACTTCATGCCAGTACCTATGAATTGTTTGGTAATTTGAACCGCCTGGAATATGACATACAATTCAGCGGTATAACTAGATGCTACTGTAGATAATTTGTAAGTTCTGCTTACGTTAAGTTCCTGACACAAGACAACGGCTCCAGTACCATGGCTGTTCTTAGATCCATCAGTATAAATTTGGATATGATCTGGGTATTCTGAGTATACTAACTCCATAAAGCTGCATTTTAGTGCTTGAGGAGGGCCGTGCTTTTTAAGATCCCTATCTTATCTATTAACTAGTCCTTAAGGGGAGTTGAACACTTAAAAGAAATTTATTTCTTTATTTGAAGTAAATTTAATGCTTAACACGAATATGTGAATATTATATATGCAAAGAATCCTGAAAGTGTTGAAAAAATGTTTATCTTATGTTGACACGTTTTCTAAGGAGTGATTTCTGGCGCCAAGAGTTTAGCACCTATATACAGTCCTCAATAACACTGTTGTCCAGTAAGTTACAAGCATAAAAAAATCACTTCATGAACATGTTATGCTTAAAATAAAATCCATATACAGCATAATATGGAATGTATCAATTCCTCCCATGTCTTTACAAGAGTTCTTTACAATTGTTGGTTTTTTTCTGTCACCAACCTTCCAGGAGCCTTTTTGTTAGGTACTTCCTCATCATGTACTTTCGGTTTAGATGAAAGTAACTATTACGGGGTGCTTTTGTGATTTTTTGACGGTACCCTAGAGCAACAAATGGTTTGTATTGAAGCTTTCAATATACTTTCTGGCCTACTAAATCGTATGGTAATCGGACAATCATAGAACTGTTTCCACTAAACAGCGCTACCGAAGTAAGAATCTGAACATAAAACCTGAACATAATTGTGTAAGGCGCAGACATCAGAAGCAGATAGCATAGCTGGGACTGCTGGGAGTGTGCGCCGCGCAATAGTTGACAGATGACAGTAGTGCCAAGCCATGAGCTTGAAGGCTTCAGCATAAGCATAGATGATATAAGAAACTATTTATTTTATTTATAAACAATAGCTTCAGTCAGTCAGTCACTGAAGGCTCTTGTAGCACATTTTCAATTTTTAATGGCCATCAGTCACTATGGCAACAGTGAATGTGACAGATATCCTTTAAGTACACAGAGCTAAAAGGACTATCGTAAGTCTTAAGTCGTAAGTCGTAAGTCTTATACCTATTGATCGCTATCTTTCACGAAACAATTTTCATCAATGATTAACACGAATATGTGAATATTATATATGCAAAGAATCCTGAAAGTGTTGAAAAATGTTTATCTTATGTTGACACGTTTTCTAAGGAGTGATTTCTGGCGCCAAGAGTTTAGCACCTATATATAGTGCTCAATAACACTGTTGTCCAGTAAGTTACAAGCATAAAAAAATCACTTCCTGAACATGTTATGCTTAAAATAAAATCCATATACAGCATCATATGGAATGTATCAATTCCTCCCATGTCTTTACAAGAGTTCTGTACAATTGATGGTTTTTTTCTGTCACCAACCTTCCAGGAGCCTTTTTGTTAGGTACTTCCTCATCATGTACTTTCGGTTTAGATGAAAGTAACTATTACAGTAGTAACTATTACGGGGTGCTTTTGTGATTTTTTGACGGTACCCTAGAGCAACAAATGGTTTGTATTGAAGCTTTCAATATACTTTCTGGCCCACTAAATCGTATGGTAATCGGACAATCATAGAACTGTTTCCACTAAACAGCGCTACCGAAGTAAGAATCTGAACATAAAACCTGAACATAATTGTGTAAGGCGCAGACATCAGAAGCAGATAGCATAGCTGGGACTGCTGGGAGTGTGCGCCGCGCAATAGTTGACAGATGACAGTAATGCCAAGCCATGAGCTTGAAGGCTTCAGCATAAGCATAGATGATATAAGAAACTATTTATTTTATTTATAAACAATAGCTTCAGTCAGTCAGTCACTGAAGGCTCTTGTAGCACATTTTCAATTTTTAATGGCCAGTCACTATGGCAACAGTGAATGTGACAGATATCCTTTAAGTACACAGAGCTAAAAGGACTATCGTAATTAACCTATTGATCGCTATCTTTCACGAAACAATTTTCATCAATGATTTAATTTACGTATGTTTTTCGACTGAGGCCCTTTTAAGATGGGATGTGAGGTTTCAGTGGGTTGAAGGCCCACTGCGGCTGTTATTGGACTATGTCCTTTTCAGCCAGGATAGGTTTTGTGGCGTGTGGCATTGTGCCATACGGCATCAAAGGCCTTTTGGACATTCATTAGGGCGAGGAGGGAGGGGTTGTGGAGGGAGTTGTTCGACTGCATGGAGGCATGTAACGACCCACAGAAGCTGGTCGTACATGTTTACCCCAAGACGAAAGCCGGCTGCTTGGGAGGACGGTAGGAGGCCCAGGGAATTTAGGTGGAGGTGGATCCTCAGGGACAAGATTTTCTCAAAATGTTTTGAGAGGGTGGACTGGTAAGGCTGATGGGACTGTAGTTGGCTGGGTCGCGGTGCTCTTTTTGGGGTTTGGGGAAGCGGATATAACATGGGCATGTTTCCAGGATTTGGGAGAATATCCGAGGAGCAGGATGGAGGTAAAAAGGGTGGTCAGTAGGTTGATTAAGGCTTGGAGGGGGCTGCTTAATTAGGAGGTTGGTTGGATATGCCGTATGGGCCGGGTGCGGTGTTTCGGAGGTTTCGCCGTTTCCGGTTAACCTTCTGGGGTATGATTGGGGCAAGTAGCCGATTCATTTATACATAGTGATGGCAAAATTTGTCAAATAATCGATAGATCGGTCTTCCGATGTATCGTATGCTAAATATCGATAGTGTTAATATATCAGTCAGAAAATATCGATATTACCAATATATCGGGGTTTTGATGTATAGCTTTTAAAGTAGAAATAATTTTTTACTCAAATAACAAATTTGGCTGGGTTAAGCTATCAAAACTAAGATTTTGACTTAAATAACGCTAAATATACAAAAAAGTGCTTAAGGGGAGATGTACGCCAATATGAATACGTGCAAATTCAATATACCATTCATGTGAAATGTACCAAAAATTATGTTCACTCTTTAAAAACTAACAACACTTTTCCTATTTACTTATCAGTATTTAAATTTCACAATACAAAATATTCATAACAAATAAAACATAAACAAAACAAACAGGGCAGCTGAGTTTATATGTTTATAATATATATTTATCCTCAATAAAACCTTATATAACTATGAATTTTCTAAAACTAGATTACATTCTGAATATTATATATAAATTTTGAAGTTCTTATATATGTGTATTTGAAGAGCATGGCGTCCCATTTTTTTAATTCTTAAAATTTAATTTTCCATCTTATGTTTTTATTTGTAAAAATACTCATATTCATAATATAGCATTATATTTTCTTATTCTACAAATAATGCTGAAAACAACAATATATAACATCATTATTCTCAACGGGATTTGACCAATAGCATACGTATAACCAATAAACATTGTAAAACTTTGTAAAAATCAGCCTGCCACTGCAGGGACTGCCAGTTCCAGGGTTAATAGCAGAGATGAACGGACTAACGGATGAACGGATGAACTTTACTATCAGATCCTCTCTGTCTATAATTAGAAACTTGCAGCAAGTGTATAAGTGTTGCCGTATAATATGTATAAAATAAATAAAACTGTGCACTGATTGAATAAACCATTTTGAGCAATAATAATATTTCTCGTTATTTATTCAATTACCCTCTTTCGAACAAACAGAATTTTTGACTGTAGTTTAATTAATAATCAAACTGTTTTTACCAATTTTTACCAAAATTATATGTTATAATCAACAAAAAAATTTCATTTTCGTATTTTACCATGCACTCTCATATAGTACGTGTTTGGAGCTGCACGTAATAGAAGGGTACAAAAACGATGTTCTTGGTACCACTGCAAGTTTTGCCAGAACTGACACAGAGTCTAGGAGGAAGAAGAAGGTTACAGTTTCAGTTTTAAGAAGAGAGAAGAACCTATCGGTACTTTCATCCACTTTGGAGTAATATATTTGCAGTATAAGAATTAGGTAATTTAATCGTATCTTTTAATAAGTTAAACTATTGCAATTTTATTTATTATATTTTATAAATTCCTTGACCAAGAAAATATCGTAAGTAATTTTGTTATAAATGTTTCGATTGATTTTTAAGGCGGTTCGGAATACAATCAATCGGTTTCTCCCAACATTTCTACATACAATCTTTCACTTCAGTGCGTACCAATTAATGCAATTTTAATGATTATTATATCTATTGTAAGTATAGTGGAAATTAGTAAAGCTTTTTAAACATCACGGTTAAGGTTATAACGGTTAAATACCATGTGAATGCCGCAATGAAGTTGCAGGTTGAAGCTTGTTAATATTTGCCAAAACCAAAACTTTCAATTAAAAGCGTGATCCTTAGAGCCTAGTTTATCCATTATTAAATATTAACTTTAGCATCAAGGACTATAGTACATATGTATACATTTTTTATGAATTTCCTACGATATATAAATACTTAAAAGAGACCTGGTTGAGAATAGGGTGTTTTAACCTCTCAGGTTCACTTAAATTAGCCTGTTAATGTTTGAATAATCAAGGTCAATTAAATCTATTGGTTGAGGTTAGTTTGGTTGGTTGGTACAAGTTGAGTTTGTGGTCAGTAAAAATAACCAGAGTTCTTTTTTTATGACTATGTCATGCACCTAAAATGACATACAATTCAAATCACAGTAAAATAAAGATCTACAAAATGTATTGATATTACCTTTTCATTTTTATAACAGTATGGATATAAATAATGCTTGTAAAGAATAAAACACCAACAAATTTTGCTGGATCCTTTTCACCCTCTATGCCTACCTTTGTATTATACACAAAAAGTGCTGCATTACGATTTTAGTTTTGGCTACTTAATCTTTGTTTCCTATATCCTACGTTTTGTAACGTACCATGTGGTAGGCCTAGTTATTTCAGGAGATAAAATATTGAACATATGACGGTAAAAGTTTAGATTATTGTATCCAACAATTAGGTACTTTTTCAAATAGATCTCATATAAACTTTCACTTTCATACAACCTAAGTAAGAAGGTCCGCTCCACAGAAGAACCATTTTCTGACTTTTTCATATGATTTTAGTCTAAAATATGACACTCTGAAACCATCCTGTCTAAGCTTAGCTCGGATATCGGGGTTCTGGGCGGGAAAAAACACTTAATCCTTTGAGTGTCGAGAGTCTTGGTTCGAGATACGCTAAAATTGCCAGCCATGTGTATGGTGGATCTGCTAAAAATGCCAGCTCTCTTTCCCAAAAAAACGCAAACATTCTTAATTCTGTTTTATTTTTTAATTTTACTTAGGACAAAATTGTGCATCAAACAACACATATTAGTACAGTAATGATAAAGAAAAAATTAAATGAACATATTTTTATGCTATTTTGTTTTTAGCGTTACTTATACCAACCATGTCTATTCTAAAAAATAGATTATAATTAGTCTTTACAATAGGCACTATTTTATATGGTGTTAGAAATTACAGCAAATTAATATTAAAAATGTAAAAATATTCTTATACAAATGAGCTTATAATATTCTGTTATTAGTCGTCGCAGTTGTCGTGGGATTGTTTCTGATTGGCTCACGATCTCAGAATGCTTTCTGCCATAGAGTAAGATGCATTAAAATGAAGCCCATTTCATTCTGAAGCTTTTGGCGTAATTTAAGGCAGTTACAAAACTGCTACTTACTATAAACAGAGAGTCTCGGAGCGAGATGCCAGGCATTTCTTGCGGGGGCATGGCTGTCTTGATCCGAGACACTCGGCACTCAAGCTACCCTACCCGCGTGTCTCGGATCAAGACATTCGGCACTCAAAGGGTTGAATGCATTTATTTCATTCTTAAATAACATAATTTAGGATTAAAACCTCGGGAGAATGTTTTTCCGACATCTTCTTTTTGACCGAAATAGGACACCCTTCAACTGTACAGTCAAGCTTGGCGATCTGCGGAAATCGGGGTTTTGGGTGGAAAGAATCAGGATATTTTACGGAATCCAATATAAAGGGTAGAAAAGGTCTTCGACCAATACTCGTTGGGTTTCATCGTAATATAGGCCAATGCAATATAGCCAACAAACAGTGCCTGTGCTCTGTGGAGTTAAGTTAGGTTGGTTATTGATAGTTTAAAATGTTATTAACAAGATAAAAAATTTCAATAGCCAACCTAATTTAACTCTGCAGGGCGATGTATGCCGGCACAATCACGTTTATTGGTCGCCCATTAACAGTGCTCTGAGGAGTTAAGTTAGATTTGTAATTGATATTTTTATTCTATCATTAACCAACTAGACTTAGCTCCATAGTTAACTCTGCGGTTTTAAGTTATTTATATCCTTTATACCCCGGATATCCTTAAATATCCCCTTTCTCCCCTTCCCCCTGATTCCCGCAGCTCGCCAAGCTTGACTGGATGGTTGAAGGGTGTCTTATTTGAGTAAAAAAAATGTTAGAAAACGTTGAAACAATGTTCCTCCGCAGTTTTAATCTTTTTAATTATGTTAGGTAGGTTAATTATGTTTGTTTATGTTATTAGGGAGTGAAATAAATGCATTTGGGCGATTTTTCCCAACCCAGAACCTCTATCCCCACTGATCCCCTAGCTAGACTGGATTCCTTACCGAAATAACAAGGACCGGATGGTGTCAGTTTCCTATTTTATGCTATAATAGTACGAAAACATCGGAAAACGATTCTTCCGTGGAGCGATCTTCTTATTGTTAAGTTGTTAGAAAGAGAAAAAAGTTCATTTGAGATGAATTTAAATGTAAAAAATAGTGGATACCGTAATCTAAACTTGTACTCATAAGACTAATGGCAATTAATAACACTGTTCTGATAACTGTATCGGGTTTTCGTTTTTATTTGTTAGTAAAATGATGATGAAACAATTTTCCCTAAAGATTGTTTGAATCATAAATTACCAGGCTAATACTAAATCTAATACTAAATAATTATCAACAGATAGAAAAAATGAAAAAAATTGAAGGGAGTCCAATTTTCATGCAGTCAAATTTTCTGACTGAGCTTTTCGGCCCTAAGGAAACTTTTGTGTGGATTGGGATAAGATCTTGACCTCCAAATCCTCACCAAATTAACCATCCAAGTGCCGATTATTTTTTTCTAAGTGATTAGCCATTGTTACCGTTTTGCATATTGTCACAATTTTCACTTCTATACGTTACATTTTTAAACCTAGACATGATTATTATATATCATTTTATCCAGGAAGCTATCACTCATCTTTAATTATATTAGTGTATTAAGTAAAAGTTGCAAAGGTTCAAAATATTTTTTTAAAACTTTCTACGTGTCTATGTGAAGCATATAATATAATAAATCAAAATAAAAACTGTCTATATACACATTGTGGCTTATTTAATTGTGATTACAGAAATATATAACACTTGACCACTTTTTCAAGGGATAAAAAGTAAAAATTTCATTCTAGAAAGTATATGGGGTTTGGACCGATCCCCATCAAAACGCTAAAAATGCCACTGGCGTAGAAATACACAAAATAAAAAAAAAATAAAATATACTGAAGCAAAAATTTTATTGCTACAGTGCTTTTGTTATTGACATAGTTTTTCACAATATTACTCATATAAATCACCGATAATTGTTGTTAACACTAACTAAATAATTTACACTAGAAAATAATATCTTTTTTCATAATTCAAAACATTCTTAATCAAAGATTTCAAAACTTAATCCAAATAAACAACGTAAGACACGAACAGCTTACGACAGACATCAAGATGGAATAAACAGTTGAAATATCGTCTATAGATATGAGATCAATCAAACACATCGATAGTGCAATTCTTTGTTTGAAATTCATTATTGGTGATGGTAGATTCATGTTATTTAGATTTTTATTGCAAATATTTTCCATCATGATTTTAAGTAAAATAAAGTTTCACGATGTTTCGGGATCTGGAATCTGATCTCGTCTTCTAATAAACTAGTAAAACACAATTAATATATAATCCGGACTAAGCCAGTATAAAGCTGAAAATGGAAAATTTTAAAGCAGTCAAAAAACTTACAAACAAACCATTCACCATACAGACAACACCATTAGTATTATATTAATAATATAATAGTGATAGCAATAGTAATATATAGTGTAATATATCCGTAGAGAATTTTTTCCTGAGCAATTAAATATATTATTATAATAATTAATAATATATAATTATTATATTATATATATTATGAATATAAATAATATAAAAATATAAAATATATTTAGATTTTAAAAGAAATAACAATGTGATGAAGGTTTTAGCAAACCAATGTTTAACCATCTCAATCAAGACGTGAGCACTGGAATCGTCATGCCGACCATCTGGATCGAGATGGTTAGCACTCAAATAAATAAATTATTAAATAATTATTCCAATAGAAAAAGAAAAAAAATATTTAAAAAAATACAAAATACTTAAAAAAACTTCCTCTTAAATTAATTTATTGTAGTACAGTATTTATTTATTTTAAGTAATGCAGGGAATGGCTGCTGATTCTTTGAATTGTTGGAGAATCAACAGCATCAACCAAAGGTCTAAAAACACAAGAGTACTTCTATAGTATAAAAAGATAAGGACGTCCCATAATCTCTTTGCCTGAGGATTTTTATTTACTGCGTACAATGTTCCCATGGTAATGTTACAGAGGACAGGCAAACTCCTTTATTTATGTCCAGATAATGATAACACTTGGTATATGGTCAGAATAAAAATAGTTTATGGTAAAAATGCCTACTTTTACTGTTCTTCAAAGCAGCAAACCTGCATACTCTTTCCCATTTTAAAAATGTTACGGAGAATAGGCAAATACTCTAATTTATCAACAGGTATTGATTGATCAATCTTGTCACATACTTGTACTTGTCATATTATTCATTTGGAATTTCGCTAAGGACGCAGGCCTGCTATGACGGGGGTATTTATTTATTTCTTTACAATCAGTACCCTAGACAAGTTAATATTAAATTTAGGATTTGTAAATAATTCCAAATATAACATTTATAAAAAAAATGTAAATGGGCTACAATACTAGCTTGCGCAACCTGTGTTACACTTGACCCCGCCCCTACCGCAGGGTTAACTTTTTGACTTATTTTACAGTATTATTGATTGATTTTAGTATTATTAGTGAATTTCCAATAGGGAAGAAGTTATCGCTGTAGGTCTCATGGCAAGACTTAAGCCCGGGACCATGTTATTTTTTCGTCTTTAGGTGCTCAGAGACCAAAAACAATAGTCGTTAAAATTTTTACAGACACACACACACACACATCTATATATATGTCTGTGAACACGATAACTCCGGTAAAAATGATCCGATCGAGACAAAATTTGGTAGAGATGTGAATTCCTACATTTGCTCGGATGAGTTCGTAAACCAGACATATTGGTCAATCTGAACGAGTGATTCGGGGTGGGGGTCTTGTCCTCAAAAATTGGGTTTTTTTGTGTTTTTGTAATGTAATTTAAAATTTTTTAAATTGTATCTTTCACTATTAGAATCAGATTTAAAAATTCACAATTTAGTACCTTAAAGTTTTTCTCTCTCAAACGGTTACAGAGATATTAAAAAATCTAAACACAGTACCTTGTATTTTGGGGCTCCAATGTTAATCTTATGAAGGATAAAGAAAAATTAATATTTCACTTATAAATCAATATTTTTTTATTAAACTTGGTATGTGGTTGAGATCTTATGTTTCAATTGCTTGAAGTAGTTTAATTAGTTTAAAATCTGATTGCTCAACTAAAAATCATAGTTTATGTGTTATCATGGCAGCTAACCTCCATACTCTTTTCCCATGTAAATTATATGGAGAATATGCAAACTCCATTATTTATGGACAGATGTTTATGAAACTTGCTATAAATGGTCAAAGTAAAAATATTTTATGCAAAAAATGCCTACTTTCGATGTTCCTCACATCAGCAAACTTGCATACTCTTTTCCATGTAAATCTTATGGAAAATAGGCAAATAATTTTCATATTTATTGACAGATATTGATAAAACTTGTCATATATTATTATTATTATATTATTGATTTGGAAATTCGCTGAGTACGCAGGTCTGCTGCGACGGGGGAATTTTAAAACGATGTAGCTTGCTAGTTTCACTTAAGACCACTCATAAGTTCCATTCCTGACAATTCAAGGCATCATTAGATCAGAATATCTAACTATTCTGGTGGTAGACAACACATGAACTTTTTGAAACTTTTGATTGTTTTTTGGCTATAGTATAATTTTTACTTCTTGTATACTGAACAAATGTATTTTATGATAGGTTTCCTGGTTTCAGGGTTTTACCAAGTAGTTAGTCATGAGTAATCCAGTGAAGAAAGTACCAATTCATCTGCAGGTAAGATTAATTTCATATTTTTGTAATTTTTTAGCTTAGATTTAGTAACTGAATCACCTAACTCATATTCAATTAAAGTTGTTCATTTGACTTCTTGGTGTCTAGTGGTCTTAGTCTTGAAAATCTTGAATTGGTCTTGAATAAGGAAATTGTCTTAAACGATTTGGAATTAGTAGTTAAACTTTTTGCATATGTCTGTATTTTATACTTTTAACTTTATACACGACTGTAACTGTAGGCAAAAAATACTTCACTGGGATTAAAGGCTGATTTTACAAGAATACCAAACTTATATGCATTGTGTTACTTAGATTTTTACTTCACACATTTCCCATCACGATATTTAAGTAAAACAAAGTTTCACGACGTTTGGGAATCTAGAATCTAACCCAATTAGTACATAATCCGGACTAAGCCGGTATAAAGCTGAAAAAAAGTTTAAACCCCCTTCCCCCGTAACATCGTGAAACTTTGTTTTACTTAACAATTGTAATGCAAAATGTCCACAATAAAAATCTAAATAACATAAATCCACCATAAACGTGTATTATAGTAAAGTACGCAGGAAGCAAAGATTCCTTTTCCATTTTCTCAGAAAAAATGGGAGAAGGTATTTTTAGATTGTTCTTCATAGTGACGCTTTTTTTTCTTTGTGCCGTTGCAGTGGTAAAAAAAAGAATGTTCAAGAGGAATTAAAAACTTGCATTGAGGACTTATTGAGCTTTCACTGGTTATGGATTTTCCATTAATAGAATACATTAAAATCACATCGCGGAACTACTGGACTTTTGGAGGCACTGCCAGTTGCGCCACCAATGCTCAGTGTGTAATGCTGTTTGAATCTATGCAAATGTATCGTAGCTATCATTGCAGACTATGTTTCCATCATTGCTTATCCATGTAATTACTACCAGTCTTGTTTTCATGATGACTCATTGTGAAAATGTCCCTGGACAGAAATTTACTATCGTTGTATCGTAATTGTGGTTTATTTTAATAAAAACTAAAGATTTTTCCTTTTTCGAGACTACTTGCTCACTTGTCAAATAATATCAATAAAAATGAGATTTTAAAACTAAGTTGGCCTATATTATGTTATCTGTCACTTGTTGTTTGAAAACAGTAATTAGGATGAGTTATATTAATAACTAAATTAGTAAAAACGACTTTAAGTAACTAGATTTAGAAGAACAGACATTGACGAGCTACGGTTTTGCTGTAATCCTTGAGTTTCATTGTTCTGTCTTTATTTAAAAAAAAATACTAAGTTTTTTTCAGATCGTTTGAACACCTAATATATTTAGAATATCCTATCTATTTTTACAGTCGACTCCCTTTAATTCGCACACCTCGGGACCGGACCCCTGTTTGGATTAAACAATTCCAGACTATCCGGCAGTTTTATAAATATTATAAATTATAGCCTGTATTAGCGTATCAACATAAATTACATTTTAAGACGATTTTAAAGCGCATTTTCTCGAAGGTTACCAGGTTTTTGTTTGCAACTCACTGGATTGTAGTTTTTTATGACATTGATAAATTAAATGTGACACCAAAATAGGAATGAACATGAAACTTTGAAGCACCGCAAATTGAACCTTTACAAATTTATATTATAGTATGAAAAAAAGAACTCTCTCTTTATATTAATAAGATTATCTCAAACGTATTTACTGTGACCTAAGAACAATAAAAATCTTGGCTTTACAATACAGAACATATTACTACAAATCTATTATATTCTTCTACTTTTTCGCTTGAACTGTTTTCTTGAACTCATAATCATGCCATTTCCTCATAAACATTACAACCAGAGCTGATCTATTGCTCGACATAGAGCAACTAACAAACTGCAATTACTTAGAGCAACTGGCGACGTTTTTTGTTACCAGTTCCAGTGCTGTCCTCCCATTAGCATGAGTCAAAATTCCCACACCGATGTTGCTATTTCCCGTTTCACTGAAGATCTGTATTGAACACAATTGTAAACTGAACTGATGTTTGTAATGTTATTTATTTATATTTAGACCAGAAATAAACAAGCATGTCCAATCCTGTCAATTTATGCCATGAGAAACTCGACCGCGGGCTGATGACTCATTTCCAAGAAGTAATCCGGACCACCCGGCGTCCGAACCATCCGAGTCCGTACTAAAGGGAGTCGACTGTATGTTTTAACAACAATTTCAGCATACTCTAATGAAAGCTGTTGTGGGATCAACTTTAATCAATGATCATCAGAGGTCTAGCACTGTACAATAATAAAATAGCATTACAAATAATTTACAGAGTGCTCAAAATAGACTTCTTATCAAGAATGGAAAAATTGTGAATGCTGACGAAATAGTCGACAATGATGTTTATATTGAAGATGGAGTTATCAAGTAAGTAATTATTAAATTAATATTTAATGCCAAAAGTTGCTCAATGATTACTTTTTAATATAATTAGACAGCTAGTTTGGATAGTCTGACTCCTTACTTAGTAAAGAATACCGTGTCCGATTTTCTGGCGGTTTTTACGTTGTAATCACATGGCATCTCTCAGTGCAATTTTAAATTTTTAAGTTCAATTTGACCTAAAATTGTCAGTGCAACACTCTTCAATATTGATTGTCTGTTACTCACCTGTATTAGTAGGTTTCCCATGTTAGTATTTTTCATTTAACTACAACTGAGTGATTATATTAGAAGAAAAATATTATACCTCACCTATAAACCATGTTTAAAAAATATAAATCATTTATTCTCACCAAATTATTATTATTACTATTATAATTGCATTTATAAATATGGTTTAGTATATAACATTTATAACCTCTTCATTATATTACTACATTACACCAATTGCAATAATTCATATTTAAACTACATTTCTATGAAGTTCTCATTGATAAATGTATCTTTTGTGATTTTGAATCCAAAGAGCATGAATTAGCAGCATTCATATTAATACAACAATTTTTGGGGATTTACGGCCCTGGCTTTAAATTTCTCATAAACTTTCAACTAGAATTCTAAGTTTCAAACAAAAACAAATTACAAAATCCTGTCACAGTTAAAATTATTTATTGGTACATTTTGACAATAAAAGTTGTTATTAAAAATGGGAAAAATTCTAATGTAACTAAATGGTCAGGTATTCTGTGTTGCCTCTAAGAATGTAGAAAATTTAGGTTGTGATTGTGAAAACTTCATTTTCTTCATTCATTTTCTTTTATAAATAATAGCTTGCTTAACGTTAGTGGGATACATTCAGATCAGAATGAAACCTTTAAATACGAGTAAAATACTTAAGGGTTTTTAAATAAAAAAGATTTCCTTGCAGAAAACGCATTGAAAACTTAAATACTCCTATTATGACCCTTAGCCCTTAGAGTGTGTTATGTGGAACAATGAACTAGATATCGCCTAAATTTGACCGAATCATATATCTCCAGGCCTAGGGTATTTTTTCCAGAAGTGGGCCCTCATATGGTTATGAAGACAGACGATAATAAAGACTTTTTGATCATGATGATTTTTGATCTTATTTTAATCATACTTAGAGGATATAGATTGCAAAAATAATTGTCTTTACCCTATAAATAAATAAAAAATCATAACCTGGTAAATACCCATTTTATATTTACCTACTTACTGGGTATTTACCTGATCCACATCACTAACTAAGCTGAGTTTATGTTTTAAAATGAGCCTATTTAAATCTAAAAACTTCTCATGTTACCTATAAATGTATCTTTTATGTAGCCTAATTTTCCTTATTGACGTGGCCTATTACAATATGTATTGTTCAATGACCAAATAAAGAATCTTGAATCGTCTACCGGCTCTTGTTGTCTAGGTTGATCAGTTGATTTCTGGGAATATCATTCTGGCTAATTCTAGTAATTGTTTGCCCGCACATCTTATCCTTTCTAGATCGGAAGTTGTATTTTTAGTGATACACAATTGTGAGATGTCGAAAGAATAGAAATGTTCCTTATCGATTATTACATTCATTAAGCGGAGTTGTCATCACTGTGCACAGTCAACTTTGATTCTTGTTCTAGGTTATTATTGGCTCTTCAAAATTAATATCAATATTGTCATATTCACAAAAATTGTAGAAATAATATCACTAGTCGCAAATGCCAAACTACTAAAACCTAGCTGACAAACCAAATAACTGTAATGTTTTTTATTGTAGATAACTTGAATTAGCTTATTTGTAAAAATGGTGTGCCTGCACAAAAAGTAATCTGTGCAATGGAATGGAAAGGTTTTGAAAAATTAGGAAATGAGAACATGAAATTTAAGAAGTATAGTATTCCCTCACACGCCTGTATGATTACATAAAATGAAGGTACATTGTTGAGTGTATTTATTAGAAAGGCGACCTTGTTAACCCTGCAGTGGTGACACGATTTTGTGGCTTCAACTGGTGACGTCGGTCTGTGATACCAACTTTTATTCCTTATATATACTAAATATTGAAATCTTTGGATAAAAATTGTGTAATCATGTTAAAGTATCAGGAAGATTAATACAGGTTATTATTATTAAAAACACGTTTTTATGTGGAACAAAATAAGTTTATTCTTTAACATGTTTTTTTCAAAAACTTGGCACAGATTAAAATTAAGTGATTTTCAACTAAACAAATAAAACTAATATTTCTACATTTGATTTTACTCATAAAGGATAAGTCTTTATGCTAAATTTATAAATATATTAAATTGATTTTTTAAGTTAAAAAAAATTATTTACTTGGTGACTTCGGTTCTGGGAATCGTTTAAAGCTGCTGAACACTCCTTCCTAACCTCAAAATTACGCCCCGGCAGCTAGAGGCACACTGAATGGGGGATGTTTCATAACTAGAGCTGCAGTGAATACAACCATTCAGGGAAATGATGAACTACAGTTGCATTTTGGATCGGTCTCAGAGACCGTGTCTCACTACTGCAGAGTTTATCATGATGAGCCTTCTACTGAACCAGCCCTGTTGTTGACTCTGCGATTTCTGTTGGAAGCTTAACCTCAACTCCTACCATTAGTAGTTCAGAGTCCGCAGACAACACTCGTCATCAAATTGGAATGAATCTTGAGGGACAGAAGTAAACCCAAAAAATAATTAAAGCTTTTTTTAAGTTGACGATAATTGTTGATTTAATTTTTTTAAATAAATAAGTATTACACATATGCTTGTTTTAACATTTTTACATTATGGTACATAACCTCTATAGTATCAGAGTTTTCCTCAATCCTAGTTAGTCGTGGTCCCAATTACCATGGATGATCGGATATAAACCCTTTGAGTGCGGAGCGTCTTGATCCAAGATACATTAAAATTGCCAACCCTAGGTACGGTGGATTTGCTAAAAATACTGGCCCTTTTTCCCAAATAACGCAACCGTTTGGTAAATCAGTTATAAAAATGTTATTTATTAACATATCTTTGCTCTTTTTTTGTTTTACTTAGGATAAAATTGTGCATCAACCCAACGTATATAAGTACAAAGAGTAAAATGACAGTACAATGAAGTAAAAAAAGGAAAAAGTGTTAACTTGGGTTTTTTAATGAAAATATTTAAAAAATACCCCCATCGCAGCAGAACTGCGTACTCAGCGAATTTCCAAATCAATAATATAATAATAATAATATATGACAAGTTTTATAAAAATCTGTTCATAAACATGAGAATTATTAGTTTATTCTCCATAAGATTAACATGGGAAAGAGTGTGCAGGTTTGCTGCTCTGAGGAACACTGAAAGTAGGCATTTCTACCATAATTAATTTTTATTTTTAACATTTATACCAACTTTCATCAACATCTGTCCATAAATAAAGGAGTTTGCCTATTCCCTATATGATTAACATGGGAAAAGAGTATGCAGGTTTGCTGCCACGATAAACACATAAACTATGATTTTTAAGCATAAACGGGTGGGTATCAACAACATGAAGGTAAATACCAAGTTGAATCTAAAAATATTGATTGATATGGGAAATATTAATTTTTTCTTATCCTCCATAAGATTAACATTGGAGCCCCAAAATACAACGTACTGTGTTTAGATTTTTTATTATCTCGGTAACCGTCGGAGATAGAGAAAAACTTTAAGAAACTTAATTGTGCAGTTTTTTAAGCTGATTCTAATAGTGAAAGATAAAATTAGAAATTTTCAAAAATTACATGGGAAAAATGCAAAAAACCCATTTTTGGGGTACAAAACCCCCCCAAAATACCCCTTCCGATTGACCGATATGTCTGGATTACGAACTCGTCTGAGCTATTGCAGGAATACACGTCTCTACCAAATTTGGTCTCGATCGGACCATTTTTACGAGAGTTATCGTGTTCACAGACACACACACACACACGCACATATATATATATATAAAAATTTTAACGACTATTGTTTTTGGTCTCTGGGCACCTAAAGAAGAAAAAATAACATGGTCCCGGGCTTAAGTCTCGCCATGAGACCTACGGTAATAGCTTCTTTCCTACGGGAAATTCGCTAACAAGCTTGAAGTAATAAAACATTTTTTAAAACTACCATTTGCTTCTTAGCTGCATTATAATCTTAAAGAGCAATAAAGATTGTGTAGAAATCATATATAAAACATATTCTTATTCCTTTTTAACTAAGAAAAAAATATCAAATAAACAAAAGTCAATTAATAATAAACACTAAAATGTCAAAATGTTGTTATACAAATGAGCCATTTTTTGTTATTGGTTGTCGCGGGATTGTTTATGATTGATCACGATCTCAGAAAGCATTCCGCCATAGAGTAAGATGCATAAGAATAAAGCCCATTTTTTTCTAAAGCTTTTGTTGTAATTTAAGCCAGTACAATGACTACTACATACTATAAACAGTGATTTTCTGAGAGTCTCGGAGCGAGACGCCAGCATTTCTCGCATGGGCATAACCGTCTTGATATGAGACGCTCGGCACTCAAGCTACAGTTACGGCGAATCTCGGGTCGAGGCGCTCGATAAAAAAAAACAAAAATCAGTCTTTTTAGAGCTACCCCCCCCATATTAGGTAAAAAGATATATGATTACAAACAAATTTGTTATTAACTGAAATTAAACTAAACAGTATTTCTAGTTTTGGAATACTGAATCTTATCAAATAATTACCTTCCAGGCAAATTGGACGGAACCTCATCATACCTGGAGGAACTAGAACTATTGATGCAAGGGGAATGTATCTTCTGCCGGGTAAGAAAAGCTGTCAAACTGACAAAATCTTAAGGTGTAAAATTTAAAGCTGTGTAGGAAATTTGAGTTCAATAATTATACCTTTTCATAAATAGTTTTTTTCTTATTTCATCAATGTAGACCAATTAATCCAGACCTATTGGGGCTCTTAAGTTTTCCAGAATGAACCTTAGTATGAACAAAGATATATAATAAAATAACCAGCCTCTGTACAAGATGAATATTTTGTAAGATGTATTACACTGTGAACAAGAAAAGGTCTAATCTGTGCTTGAGATATTTCATACTGAATTTAATCTGTATAACCTGCAGCCAAGACTGTTCATATTAAGTAAAGTCTTTGTCAAAGGAGTTCATATTAATGGGGGATTATTGTAGTTTAATGTTCTAAATTTTATATTTATTGATGATGAATGAAAAAGAATGTAATTACTTTTTAGGGTTTAGGGGGTTACTATCTTAAGTTTAGGCTGTGTTTGTAAAACTCTGAAGTAGTAAAAAATTAGTTAATATTTTTATTCTGAATTTTTGAAATCACAACACAATATCTATTATTGTAAGTGTTTTTTATGTAACACTATTTTAAAAATAGTTTTTAAATTTTCGCCTCACTACCTCAAAGAACTAGAGCAGTGGTTCCCAAACTGTGGGTCGTGGCGGGACTAAAAGTAAATTTAATTTTAAAATCAAATGCATCATTTACTAAACACGCGAACTCAAATAATTTTCAAAAACTAAAATTATGATTTATCTTACAGTTGATCTGTGAGCATATGCGATCGAGTTAAAATATAATTTAAAATAAATAAGAATATTACCTGGGACGTAAGATATAACGTCGTGTCGAACTGTCCCGGACCGGCACGGCGATGTGACTTAAGCGCTAGTTCTTTCCGTACTATCCTGATATTGCTAACGTTGCTATGAGGTTTTTGATGGTGTTAAGTTCCACATACCTCCTCATTTATTGCTGACACTGAATCTCTTGTTGAGGGAAACAGTGCCATAAATCGCTTTAGTAAACAACCTTTTCAAGCTATTACTTTGTAGCTAAAAGGTATTTTAGGCCTACTTTTTTATATAATCAAAAACTCAGTAGGCCTAATGATATTTTACGTTTCCTGGTAAAGATTAAATAAATATTGAGTTTTTACTGCAATTTTTTCATCCCGTACCATAATTTTCTTTGTTTATTATTAGTCAAATTTTAGTATGGATTTATTTTAATGAAATCAAAGGAAACCATTAAGACACGTGGAAAAATTTTAGTTTTATGAAGCATTGAAGGGGATTACCTGGTGTTTGAAAGTATCTTAAATACTAGTGGGTCGCGAGTCAAAAAAGTTTGTGAACCACTGAACTAGAGAATAATACGAGTGTAGACCTACTTACGAAGTATTGTTGACCAGGGGGCATCGACCCTCACACCCACCTGGAGCTGGAGCTCATGGGAGCCACCAGTGTGGACGACTTCTACCAAGGCACCAAAGCCGCTATTGCTGGTGGAACCACTATGATAAGTAAGGCGTTTTTCCTTAAATAATTAATAATATGTAAGGATTAATATAACTAAAATTTCATTAGGTCTAAGTCCTCATTGTATTTCTATAGCCATTCACAAATTGCTTATGGTATCAAGCTGTGCAAAAGTACAACCTCCAAGGAATATTTTGGTTGCCAATATATTTGAATATTTGGAATGTTAAATTTTAGAGAGTTGTGCCCAAGTTCATTTAGGGAGCTGGCATACTCACTTTGGCATGCCTCTACATTCTCGAGGTGTATAATTATTGCCAGGCTCAAAATTTGATTTTCATCTGAGATATGTACGCTTACTTGTGCCTGAGACGCACAAAGCTCTGTAGGATACAGCAGCATTGAACTACTGCGTTTTTACACCTCCGATTACTAGTTTTGGATAAAAATATCAGAAAATTTAAATCAATTACAAAATCAGTTAAAACGGTTCTAGGTATTGGGGGAGTTTCACTCGGTTTAAGAATTCTTTAAGAGCTGTTGGGAATCATAAATAATGATATGAAGTTATTATTCTTTGGCAACTTTTCCTCATTGAATGCAATTATGAATGTTCAAGCTGTTTTTGTGAATGTTTTTCTTTTATGACTGTGATGTAATTATGTTGCTTTGAAATTGACGATTGTAAGCTATGTAACTATTGTAAATAAAATTAATAATAATTATGAGTTCACTTTTTTACAGTTGATTTTGCTCTGCCTCAACGGGGAGAGTCCCTTGTTGAGACCTACAACAACTGGCGGCAGAAAGCCGATGAAAAGGTCTGTTGTGATTATGCCTTGCACATTGGAGTCACATGGTGGTCTGATCAAGTAAGTTCACTGTTATTCTGAAATGTTATGAACTGAAACATTCCATCTTATATTAATAAATGATAATTTATTTCCTCTTTATAACTTTCCTTGGAAGAGATGAAAAGTTAATGAATTAATTAATGAGTTTATTCCAGTAGTATTACAGCCACAAACACAATAGATAATGAAGTAATAATCAATAATGAATTAAAACTAAAAAAACTACAACATAACTAAGTATTCCTTTGGCTGCACTGTAAGTTAAAAAGTTGTAAGTTAAAAGCCTCTTGGGGAGTAGCAGACATAGGCAATGCCTGTGCGTCTGCTAAATAGCACTTAAATCATTTTATGACCGAGCGGGTGATCTATCGCCCACACATACTATGCAAAAAAGACCGAGCGGGCGATCCATCGCCTGCACTTACCTATGCGATAAAGACAATGAGAAAGTAGTGCTCTGTCTTCTGCACGATATTCTGTTAAGTTGCGTTCTAATTGTAAACTTATTGTTGTGTTGTGGTTATTTTTAAGTTATTTATTGATTCATTTATCATTATTTTTAATCTATTTTTTAAGTTGAAATTATTGTTTATTAGCCAAAAATCAAAATTTGTGAATTTCACTACACAATGTTTTATATATTTTATAAATTTCACTGCAACTAAGTGAAACTCTGTACCATATAAGAAACATATCTAATAAATAGATTGAGCAAGTTTGCTACATTAAAAAGCTTTCCTAGTTTTTGAGCTACGGTATATTGATTTAAAAAAATTGTGAAAATAAAAATATTATGCATTTTAAAAAGCGGTCATTATTTGTGCTTGTGCTTGTCTAAAAATACTTATATTTTTCTTAAAGTACACATAATTGCAAATAAAAATACATAAAATTATGCTTAACTTATATCTTTTTAATTAATGATTTTATTGGTGAATTAATAAAACTTTACAAAAAGTCCTTTTTAGGTGCGGTCTTTTTCAACTGTACCTATGTAATGTAAGCAAAAAAATGTGTACACCAAGATTGTAAAAAAATTAGCGCCTTAAAAGGGTTAAAACATAAATTTGACCTGACAATTTTTATCGCTTGCTTGAATTTTAAAATATGAAATTTAGAATAGCAAATTGAAAGGAGAAGTGTGAATTATTGTGAATTTATAATTAAAACAACTTGATTTTGAAAGTACTAAATTTTTAATTGATTGGGTTTTGGCAATGATCAGTACCTTAAAATGTGGGACAGACATGCAAAGCAACTTGCTTCAAACAATTTTGTATTCAAAAATATCTTCTTTAAACAATATTTCACTTTCCAAGCTTGTTTATTTTGGCTTGATTGAGAGTCTGGTTAGGTATTCCATCATCTTTGGGGATCATCAAGTAAAAGTAATTTAAATAGAGTTATTGTTCTCCAAAAAAGAGCAATAAGATGTATGTTGAATCTCAGGCCTACAGTTTTGATTTTTTAAAGAATTGCAAATTTTAAACGTTCAAAATATTTACACGTTCAAAGTCATTAGTTATGTAAAGAACACAATCTTGTTAGACCTCATCAGCATTCTTACAGTACTAGAAATAGAAACTTCAATCCCTCTGTGTTCCATAATTTGAAATTGTTTAAAGTAAACCAGACTACCCTGGACTCAAAGTATTAAACCTACTTCCACCCCACATATCCCAGATTAATAATAAAAAACAATTCAGATGTGAGTTCAACAAATATTTAATTGATCAGCGCTTTTATGTACTCCCTTTACCTGACCCTATACTGATTCTCAACCGAACCACAAGTAATCCATAGCCTAGCCTTAAAATAGCCCAACCTAACCACCGTCCCTGAGTATTTCTGTCTCCTCTGCCTACTGATACAATATGACAGTATCGAAAAGATGTGTCGAAAATTGAAGATTGGAATACCTATGCCTAGTAAGGTCAACCAGGATGATACATGATTCGCATGTATTTTTGTATGCATGCATGTATGTGTGTGAGTTAGAGAGGGAGAAACGTGATCCCACGAATGGATTACCTAACCTAAAGATGGAAGTTC
This sequence comes from Nephotettix cincticeps, assembly GCA_023375725.1. Taxonomy (NCBI): domain Eukaryota; kingdom Metazoa; phylum Arthropoda; class Insecta; order Hemiptera; family Cicadellidae; genus Nephotettix; species Nephotettix cincticeps. Next base: position 20,248,094 of record CM041784.1, read on the forward strand.
AGTTTTTACTAGGGGTCTGCGGTGCACTGAAAAAATTAGTACAGTATGGTTCCAAGCCTTGTATCGAACTTCGGTACGGTACAAGAATTTTTTCAGTACAAGTTCGGTACGGTACAAATAAGTAAAAATTAAGTCACTATCCAGTCTAGGTTGCCATCAAATATAACTATGGAACATCTCCAACCGAAAACCAGACCGTTAAAGGCTTTATACTCTACAAGTAATATAGAATTACAACACTGCCCAGATGTACGGCAAATACTGAACGTAAGACTGGCTCATAGCGTGTTGGTGAATGATCATTTCATTTAAAACAACCTCACTGTCACCAGGAAAATCAGGAACCAGCCGTCTCCCTGCCGGCTCAAAATTATCTTGCATTCGCAGCTTATTATCGTATCCATGTATAGCAGCTTACGCGATCAGGGATGGGATTACCTGTGATTTTTGAATCACAGTGAAAACCTTTTAAACTGAGATTCTTGATTTTTTTCTTTTTGCTCTGACAGCCTGTTGACGATGTTATATGACCAATACAGAACTGTGATTTGCTGAGAATTGAAGAGAAGATGGTGGTTGCATTTTTCCGTTTATCCTCACATAGATTCTATTTAGGAACTTCTTTTTTTTGGCCACGCTTCGTTTTGTGTATATCCAAGGCTCACTCCTCTCTGGTTTACAAAAGATTTATTGCCAATTATTATTATTAACAACTATTGAGTGGTGTGTATTAGATTTATTTTGTTTTTTATGTGAACCTGTGAGAAAAGTTTTAAGCAAAATTGTTGAGAAATAAAGAATAAATCAATAGCATTCCTCATAAGAAAATGTGAAAATGACAAGGTTCACTCCTTTCTGGTTTTCAAAAAATCTATTGTGAATTATTATTATTACCAACTTTTGAGTGGAGTTTATTGGATTTGTTTTTTTATGTGAAGCTGTGTGCAGAGTTTTAAACCATAAGCAGTAAATTTAACTGTTCTTTTCAACCTTTTACTGTAGACTAATAATTCAAAATATTTATCTACTTAGTTTTTTGATTTGGTTTTAATTGTGATAGTTAGGTATTTGCAAATTTGTAATTGTTGATAGATATCGTAGACCGTCTGTAATGGGTGGAAATATAATTCATATTTGTACCAACAATGAAGTACTTGATAAAAAATATATCAATGAGAGAAAGAGAAAATACTTTATTAAATACTTAATAAGGTGTATTGTTCTATTTGTATTTGTTCTTAAAAAAATATTATCAAAATTAAAGTTTAGCATATCAATATAGGTTTATAATGAGTAAATGTGTGAACTCAGTATGATGTACTTGGCTTGGCTTGTTGGGTGTGTGCAGTATGGGAAGGGGAGGGGCAGTGGGAAGGAAGTGTGTGAGGTCAAAGACATTGTGTGTACTCTGTCACCTTAGTTGTTATTCATGACTCTCCGTGTGTATGTGACCTTCACACTTATGCTCCATTAATCACTACATTTCATTCATCACTCTTTTCATTGTTGTCAGATTTATCATGCACATGCTATAGACAAACTACCAGTTGCTTTTGTGGAATAGAATTTTATTTTTAATATTTGGAAATAAAAAGCATATTGTAATTCTTTAACTGTTAAAAATTAATTAATAATTATAGAAATTATTGAAAAGTGTGAAATCACAATACAAATAGTTAATAGTTGAGATATCACTCATCTCTCTCGCTGGGTTAACTCCAGGGGTTGGAACGTGTTCCTCATTAGTCAGATTTTATCCTAATACCTCAAAAAATATAATCTGAACGCTAATAATAAGATCGGGACCAAATTTAAAAAATAAGCTTTTATTCTTATTGGCTTTGACATTAACTCCAGTTTATCCCTTTGAGGACCGGGCGAAAAACAAAGTTTGTCCCAAAAATGCAACCCAGTTTTTTGTTGGTGTCTCCTAAAACTGCACACTCCAAATAATGGTGGTTTTGCAAAGGATTGGTAAAAATATTATATCTTCCTTAGTTTTCACACAAGCAACATTATTTTTTCATCAGATTGTCAGGAATTAATTTTTCAATACTAATATGCAAGTAGAAATTAATAATTACAAAATTTAAAAATTGGAAAATAATTGACAGTTTTTATAATTTTTTTATACAAATATAAATATTCAACACAATATAAAAAATATATTTTTTTACCGTGGGAAACATATTTTTTTAGTTCTAAATATCATTAGTGACATGTGTTAAAAGTTTCAATAAATTTTGTGAAATATTTATAAAATCATAGGTATTTTGTTGTTAAGCAGATATAAACAATGGCATTTATACATTCATACATTTTATACTATACATTTATTATTATTTACATTATATACTTTATTATTTATAGATATAATTTATAGATATGTCTTAGCTCTGGGGGGAGTGTTGGTAATTTGCATGACCAAAAATCGAAACAGTGACGTCATTTGGTTAGTGGTGTCATATGGTTAGTGACGTCATAGATTGGTTATAAGAACAGCTGTTTAGATGACTGAAAATATTCCCTTTAGACATATCCATGATCTAACCTATTTATACATGATCTAAATACATTTATACACCATAAAACAATTACTATAACTTCAATGCACTGTGAGTAGTGACAACCTTGAGCGTGCGTAAACAATTGCGCAACAGATGTTTCATCACCAGCGCCGAGCAGCTGACAGCTGCACACATTTTATAACTCCTTATAAAATATATTAATTGCCAATAAACATTTCATGGATATCATTGTATAGTACTTAAACATAAATATAAAAATAGTTATAGATTGAAATACACTTATATCATTAAAATAACAAGTAGTAAAGTTTACCGTCCAGAAATCGACCGCCCAATCTTTTATGCGAGTGAAAGCGACCGTCCATAAATCGACCATCTGGTTTTTTTCACACATGAAACTTACCGTCCAGAAATCAACCGCCTGGTCCTCAAAGAGTTAAACCCTCTCCTACAGTTATGTGTTTGTTTACCATATCCAGGCTAGCTACCACAGAAAGGTTGTATAAATCAACTGAATTTACTAGATAGGAAGGTATTTTGGTTAGATACTTTTTACGTGATCGCGGTCATTGCTGGAGATGAACTCGAATAGTCTAATAGTAGTTTGCTGAAAAGTGATGATAAAGAGTCGGAACTTGAGAATCGAATCTATTGTGATGCCCTTTGAGTGTAGCTAGATAATCCTTACATTATCTTGAGCAACAGTGTACTGCTATATCCGAATGCTTGACGTTTATGTTATGAGACGGTGGCGCTCATAACATAAACGTAAACATAAACATAACATAAACTTTATAATGTCTAACAGGATATCTTTGTTACGTCAAAAGACGATAATTGAATTATTATGTTCCAAAATGTAAGTTATTGTAATTTAACGTTGTGTATGTGGTAAAGTAAAAAACGTGTAACCGTTTTGTAGATTAATATATTATAATTGAGATTAAATTTCTTCATTTTTAATTTAAACTCAATAACCTTTTTTCCCATCAGGTTGTTTGGATTACTGAGACTGCTGTACTTAGTTTATCTAAGGTGTAGGTCTTTAAAATAATGAAGTTCCGAGAATAATTTATGGCCATATGCAGGTGAGCAAGGAAATGGAAGACATGATGAAGAACGGAGTGAACTCTTTCAAGGTGTTCATGGCATACAAGGACATCTACATGCTGAAGGACGAGGAGCTGTACGAGGTGTTTGCCCGCGTCAAGGAGCTTGGTGGAGTGGCGATGGTGCATGCCGAGAACGGCGACATTGTCGCTCAAGTGAGTGCCAGAACTTTAAGCCTTATTCTAGCTTTTCAGGTTTCTAACAACCTTATTTTAAGTAGAGACAGGTTTGAAATCATACTTTGGGGAAAATCATTATACAACCTTCAGTGTATTATTTTGTAACAGAAGTCATATTTTTTAACGTCATGGTAGCTCAGAGGTAAATTGCGGGCACAGTAAGTCAAAGATTGCTGGATTGAAACCAGTGAATGCGACTCCTTTCTGATCATGACATCTGACTAGCCCATGTGATGTGTACTCTTTTCCCATTTTAATCATATAGGGAATAGGCAAAGTCCTTTATTTATGGACAGATGTTGGTGAAACTTGGTATAAATGGTTAAAATAAAATTTTTTATGGAAGAAATACCTACTTTCAGTGTTCCTTACAGCAGCAAACCTGCACACTCTTTCCCCTGTTGATCTTATGGAGAATTGGCAAATAATTTTCATATTTATCGATAGATATTGATAAAACTTGTGATATATTATTATTTTATTATTGCTTTGGTAATTCGCTGAGTACGCAGGTCTGCTGCAACGGGGTATTGTGTATTTTTTTATGTTTGACGCTTGTCCTAAACAAAAATATGTGTATATATGTTTATATACAAAAATAATTTATTGATGTGTCACTAAAATATCTGGAAGGACTATTCGGACTAAAGACTGGTGTGGACATCGGCCTAGTTATTATTGGACGGCCTTGCATGCCCTCCAGTAGCATTTAAAAAGTATGAAAATGAAGGAAGTAAGTGTTCTTCCCTCACATTACTAGGGAGCCAGTGGTGATGTAAAGTATCTAACATGTTTAATACAGAACACCAAGCGGCTCCTGGAGAAAGGTGTGACAGGGCCCGAAGGTCATGAGCTTTCTCGCCCAGAAGACGTGGAAGCTGAGGCCACCAACCGAGCAGCCATGATTGCCAATCAGGTACACTTTACAATTTGAGATTTTTAACGTGGATATGTCTAAGCTATGGGACCCAAATGTGTTGTGGAAGTGACATCATGAGAACAGCTGTTTTAGGAAACTGAAAACATTCTTTTCAGATATATTCATGATGTAATTTATTTCCCAAAGGAAAGTGAATAATGAACTTTTTGTGTTAAATAATTACAGCATAAATATCCAAGCGAAGTTCAGATTTTGGTGAATGTCTTATCTTTGCATTCTTTTGTTTGACCTTTGGCAGAAATTTTTATTTTTTTACATTTTTCACCTCATTATTAGAGTAACTTTTTTTAAAAATTTTCAAATTTCAGTTTAGAATGGAAATATATAAGTTTTCTTTTTCCCTGAATCCAAAAATCGTTTTCAAACTGATTTACGTCTGTCTACTGACTGTAAATAATTGCAACTTCATTCTGATATGACAGACAATTTTTTTAGTAAGTTATATCGCATCCACAAATTTGCTGGTGTTGAGTACAACAAATCTGGGTTGTCATTAGAATAATTTTGCCGTTCACTTTTCTAACAATTTTTCCACCGATTTTAATCCATTATTGACCGGTTGGTGTTTCAATAGTTTTATAAATGTTGAATTTTCAAATAATTGAGTCACTAAAAGCTAGATACCAAGACGTTCTAGAGCGGTACAATAATTTCATGGATGTATTGTATCACGGTAGCCAGTAACACTTTACTGCTTTTGTCTGCAGGATTGTTGATATTTGTCTTGCACAGCCTATTCTTAGTCTTCATAACTGAATTTTGTTTTGGGCCTGATTTTAATGGATGATTATTAGGTTGATTTGAACCTTTGTTGGATGGACAGATGCTTCAATGTATCCTGAACTCGTTAGTCGAATAACAAATAGTAATAATTCCTCGATTACATTATGAAAATCGTAAAACTTGTTAATTTCAAGTATGCAGTAGGCTACACTAAGAAATTTAATTTTCTTGCTGTGCTTATCAAAGTTTTATCTTGAATACGTCTAATGTATTGATTTTATGTGAAATACAATATTTTCATTAATTCTGATTAAAATAAACCTTAAATCTTTACGTTATAACTTTGATCCACAGATTTGTTTAGATATTTAAAATCTTTTTAGTTTTAGGCTGAGACTGATTTTAAGAGCCAGAGTAATATACTTTGCCTACAATATTTGATTGTATATTTTTATTTGGGTGTTATATCTATTTGTATAGGCTTATTTAAATAGTTTAAACTTTAAAGTAATTCTCCAAGTAAAAGCTTAATGTTTCCACAAAAATTTGTAAATATATGACTTTTTTAATGACAAAAGGTTATTTTTTAGAAAGAATAAGAAAGGCCTTATAAGCATGGAGCTGATTTCAACTCTTCTTTAGGTCTGGACTGAAGTCAACTTGCCAGGGTTCATTATTCCGACTTTTTTCAAAAGAATCTTTATTGTTTCAATAATACATTACAAATATTAAACATTTGAATACAATTTCATACAACTGGTGAAAGAATAACCACCTAGATTATTATTTGTGTTGGTGAATTTAACATAATCGCAGATCACAACACTCAAAGAGAAATGGTGGGCAGGGAACCAGTCAAAATATATTTCCATATTAAATAAGACAGTAAAAAGTATCATGATCACTCCTGTATCTTAAAAAAAGTTACCTTATATGTGTAAAACATACTAAAAGACAAACACTTGAAACCAAAAACTTAAAAAAACTAAAAACACCAGTAGAAAAAAGTAAACAACATTACCTCTTGATTTGATTTTTAAAGATTCGGATTTGAGATTTGAAATTACAGTAGAACCCCGATTATCCGGTGTAATCAGCGGAAGAGGGGGCACGGATAATTGAAAACACGGTTAATCGGAATGAGAAAATTAATTCAAAGTATTCATGTAAAAACCACCCTAGTTTATTAATACATCGTTAGTTGTCCGCACGCTTTAAACAGATCTTCGTTATTGATAACTTTGAATGCGGGCAGTTCGTTATCGCATGCAAACTATTATCTGATATTTTTACAAAGACTCTACACAACTTGGGATTAATTTAATTAAAAATATTACAACACATAGGCAAACAAACAGTTTAATTGAAATAATAGATGTAATGAGATGAATTGAAACGCTAGTTCAAAACTAGACTCATCGACAGAATAATCAAAACTGAAAAATAAAAAATCAAGTCAGCTCGTGTTCAAACAAAACACGGGTAGGGGAGGGGTGATGACTCATCGACTTCTGGCAGTCTTCTTTCTTATCTCTCTTCCTTTTTCCGTCTTCTCTCTCCCCGCATTCAGATCAAAATTTTATTTTTCGTTCAAGTTTGTGGTTATATACTTTTTAGTTGATACCTAGAATATTTTCTGTAAAATATTATAATTATGTTCAGTTTGTTTCAAAACCAACACTAACTACTAACTAACTAACTAACTTTGTTTACGTTAGTATAGAGTATTATTATCACGTATTTGAGATTAAAAATAGTTTTCATGAGAAAGTTGACAGTGAAAAACTTTTTTAAAAATAATAATTTTTTGCCAGTTTTGGACCTCGGTTAACCCACCGCCCAGTTGATCCGTCCCCAAATAATCGAGATTCTTCTGTACTAGATGTGACCATCACTACCTCATTGGATACTAAAAATCACTAAAACTTGGATTTCCTTGATTTCTAATGGTCCAAGATTTTTTAACTGCTATTTAATTTAATTCTTGAATTTTATTTATCCTACTACATTTGAGTGATTGAAAATGTGCTTGTTTTAAATGCAGGTAGGATGTCCTTTGTATGTGGTGCACGTCATGAGCGAGTCTGCTGCGGGAACAATCGCACAGCTGCGGGAGGGCAGAGAGACGCTTTTGTTCGGTGAGACGCTGGCTGCGGCTCTAGGAACCACCCAGCCTGAGCCGGGCTGTTGCTGGGAGCATGCAGCGGCTCATGTGCTCAGCCCTCCCTTGCGGCCCAAGAAATCCACTCCTGAAACGCTCATGAAATTTCTTGCCAGGTTAGTGCTTGTTTCAAGTTAATTTGGAAAAAGAGAAAGATTTGGAAATGTGTTGTTTTGGATATATATTAACTTATGACCTTTTTTATTATGATAAGAAATATTATAAGAAAAATGAGAAATGGAAGAAAAAGGGTTTCTTTAGGGTGATATAAATTGTGAGATGGATATGTTCCAGGTTTGTCAAACTAATTGTATGGTCAGTATTGTAGCTGTTTTATCAATGAACAAAATGTGCCTTCTGCTCTATACCCTGTGACACCACATGTGTTGCACCATGCAGGTATGAGTATAAAAGTCTCAAAGTTAGAAAAATTTAGTTAAAGGTTAATTTAGGGATGTTTTGGTAGGTTAAGTCAATTCTCAGTACCATCGGCTATTAGTACCACCGGAAATGAGAACTGATTTTCAAATTTCACCATTGGTACCTTATGTATTTGGTTAGGATTATAGTCTGGTTCTAATTGTTTGAATATATCAACATTATTAAAACTGGAAGAGGCATAGCCATAATCTCAAAATATTTAGTTGGTACACCAGAGTCCTGGTAATCAGAAGCCTGTTAATCCAAACAACCAGCTAATCCGAACAACCTGATCGGGAAAAGGGTCACTGAGTTTCGATTAAAATTGAATGTAATCTGAACCATAACACTTTAATGTTCAGCGCAGTATCAATAATTATGCTGTATGTACACACTGCTAATTAAACACAATAACTTACTTTTGGGAACATAAGAATTCAGTTATCGTCTTTTGGCGTAACAAAGAAATCCTGTTGGCCAATGCAAAGTTGTGCCATCGTTTAATAAACATCATGTATGCGGATGTACCAGTACACTGTTGTTCAAGATAGCGTAGAGTGATGACTAGCTACACTCACAGTACATCACATTAGAATCGATTCTAAGTTTGAATCTTTATCAACACTTTTCTGTGAACTACTTTTCGAACATTCAAGTTTATCTCCCCTGATGACTGTGATCGCGTAAAAGGTAGGCCTGCAGATGGCACTGTTACATCATTGTTTTCTTTTATGTGACATTGTGTGTGTCGTGTTTTATATTTCTAATGACAGTCAATAATGGATATAAGTCCATGCAGCTACTTGATCCAGTTAAGGCAAAAGATTTAGTGGACAAATCTATATGTGAAAGACGTAACGTAAGTTAATTGTTCTAAATTTGGTTCTAAGTTCACAGTTTGGGTCTAAAATAATGGATTTTATTAGTACTGTACTTTAAATGCAACTTTGCACTGCATTTCCAGATAATCTAAACAACTCGGTAATCTGAACAGAGATGGGTCCAAATTAGTTCGGATTACCGGCACTCTGGTATAGTCTAAACTAATTAACTTCATTCAAACCAAATGAAATTCTATTTACCCTCCTCTAACTGACATTATGTTGGGTTAAAAACTTCAGTTACCACCCAATCACAAAATTGGATGAGTTTCAAATATACTCTACTGAATTTGTGCTGGAAACCGAACCACAACATTTTTTACCTTATTAATTAACATTAACAGTGTTTGTACGGCAGGCCCCTAGGAAGAACCAAGATTGTTATTAGAAAACCAGTCACACTGGATAGGACTTAACAGTATTGGGACAGCTTTTTTCTAATAGACCCCATTTTGATATCTATGGCATCTTTTGCTAACTCAAGCTTTCTTTGATTTCAGTGACGTTCTGCAATTGACTGGAAGTGACAACTGCACTTTCACCACTGACCAGAAGAAGCTCGGCCAAGGCGACTTCTCCAAGATCCCCAACGGAGTCAATGGAGTTGAGGATCGCATGTCTGTGGTATGTAGGCCTACACAGCACAAGGGTTTTTTCTTCCTTTGGGTTGGGCCCATACCCTAAGGGGTATGGGCATACCATTTACAGACCATACCATTTAGCAGATTCAAGTTCCTATATTTAAAACTTTGGAGCCACTAAAACTGGTTTAATAGAAGGACCTATGGGTTTTAGGGTAATATACCGAAATTTATTATTCGAGCAAATTTAATATAAACCTATATATATATATTTTTGGAAGCAGAAAGAAACCCCCTTGAAAGAAACATAATACTTGTTCTTTGTAATTTTGACATGTATATAAAAATTAGGGAAAGATTTATGAAAACAAAAATAGCTACGGAGTAATATTTTTATACATAGGCTACTTACTTACTTTGTATGATATATTTATAACATTATAGTATGTAAAGAAACATAGTAATTAGTCTTTATTGTATAAAATACATAATATACATAATACATAACATTCATAGGACACAATACTATAAAAAGATAGAGAATAAAATAGAAAGAAACCCCCTTGAAAGAAACATAAAATACTTGTTATTTGTAAGTAATTTGTAAATTTTGTCGTCATCACTATTGTACTCTCATCAAGCAATACTTCTTGAATTGTATCACTTTTCAAAGGATTATTACCTATATTGCATTGATCAATAATGACGAAAAACTAAAATAACTATTTTTAAAACTAAACTAAAGAACAGTGGTGTAACAATATAACTATTAAAACCAACTAGTTCGCACGTATCGTCAACAAAAACCACTTAAACACAACACGGCTAGTAGAAACAGCTGACTACTCTGAGCGAACACAAAAACATTGTTCGAAAAATATTTTTTTCTAGTATCAAAACCCAAATATCCACCAAAAAATTGTTGCTATGGAATTAAATAAGGCAGCCCGATTTAGGCTCGGGTGTCAGCCGGTGGGACAAACAATCTAGCCCTACCCAGGTTCGGGCTTCGGCTCCAAAGTGTTAAGGGCCATTACCCCTTTTCTTCAGAGTAGACTTTTTAAGGGCTTATTTAGGCTTTCCATTGCTTCGGTTGGCTTTCAAAAGTATAAATATGTTATAAGTGAGTATTTATATATAATACTTTTATTGGTCACAAGCATAAGTAATTAAGCAATAATCATTAAGTATTGGTGGTTAAAGGTCTGGGAGAAGGGAGTGGAAAGTGGGATCATCGACCCCTGCCGCTTTGTTGCAATCACCAGCACCAACGCTGCTAAGATATTCAACATTTACCCCAGAAAGGTTAGTTACTGAGTGTATTCCCTAAATTAACCCATCTAAACTGAAATTATTTCCAAATTATCTCTTTTTTTAAATATACATAGTTTGAAATGATATTTAACCCGACACATAACAATATTTGACTTAGTGCTTTAAAAATTAAAAACAATTTTTTTATTTTGTAAAAAGATGACTTTTAGGAACAGAAATCTTACCAACCCAATTTGGTTCAATTACATGTAATATTACCTTTTATCTTTAATCTTACCTTTTTAATTAGCCCTCATTTTCACTTGAGAGGCCAACCTAATTATTGCTGTCATTAACTCTAATAAGATAGGCTTTAGCAAAATAATTGATGTCATGGCTAGTAACATCAGGCCATTCAACACAGACAGCAGATGATGGACCACTAACGTAGACAGGTTTTACTCCATTACTGAAGCTATAATTGAGAGCTCACAGAGGTATAGTAAAACACAATACTAAAAAAAGATTTAAGATTCTTCTTACAAAAGTGAGGATGAGTGGTGTCTATCTTTAGTCATAATGTATCGTTTTAACTAGATGTGATATATCCATATTTGACCAGCAATGTATTAATTTAACAATTATTGTAATTGAAATCAACTAAAATAAGTGGTTTTCTTATTGTTTTTCGAAAGTCAATAAATCTCCAACTGTTTTTATAATTTCTAGGGATGTATAGCAGTCGGATCGGATGCAGACATTGTTGTGTGGAACCACCGCAAAACTAGAGTTATCTCGGCTAAGACTCATCATCAAGCTCTAGATACAAATATTTTTGAGGTGATTATGTGTTGCTAAATGTATTGTGTAGCTATACAAATGTAAAATACATGTCGGTTACCTTTACTGTGTAAATGCTTTTTGTATATAGACATTTATTCATGCTAGGCGTTTGAAAGAATTTTTATCATTATATGTTATCTCAACCTAAGGCTATAAAACATGTACAATATGCTTATACAAAGGAACTTGGATAACTTCTTTATTTTGAATATTTTTGTGGTCTCTACCAACAATGCTAAAAAATTGTGGATAGTTCAATATTTATTGTGGATAATCCTAATTTTCAGTAAATTAAGAGTTGAAAATCAATTCCTGGCTCAAAATAATTATAATAGAGGTGTGCGGATAGTGAATTTTTTTCGGATTTGATAACTCAAGTTCAGATCGGATAATTTTTGGATTTGGATACTCGCAATCACACTTATCTAAGAATAAATTAGAAAAAAATCAATAAAATTTTACCAAAGTTATTATATTTATAGGCAGACTTAAGGGGGGGCATGGGGGGTTATGCCCCCCTAGACCTCTTGAAAATTTTTGGATTTTATTACCAGTTTTGTTATAATATTTTATTGGATACAGATATTTTGATGGGTTTTTGCTGTGGTATTATATTAGTTTTAAGTTTTTTTCTCCATTTTTAAGCTGTATTGTGACAAAAACTGGAACACCAACTCTGTGCCCCCCAACGTGTAACCTCTAACTCCGCCCATGATTATATTGGACATAAAACATCATAAATTCTTAATAGACTGGACAACAAAACCAAAATTTTTACTTCACAGGATTTAAAACTAAAAAATTGTATTATGGCATAATTTACGAATGAAATCAACAGAAACCTTATAACTTGCCAATAAATTACATTAACAGTTCTTAAAAGTTTGTTATATAAACCATGGATGGATTGAACAGCAGAACCTCGATTATCTGGGGTAATCGGCGGGAGAGGGGGCATGGATAGCTGAAAACACGGTTAATTGGAATGAAGAAAATAATTCAAAGTATAACGTAAAAACCACCCTAATTTATTAATACATCGTTAGTTGTCATCACGCTTTAAACAGATCTTCACCACTGATAACTTTGAATGCGGGCAGTATGTTATCGCATGCAAACCATTATCTGACATTTTTACAAAGACTATACACAACTTGGGACAAATTTAATTATAAATATTACTTATTATTAGTATACTGATAAACAAACAGTTAAATTAAAACAATAGATTTAATGAAATTAATTGAAACACTAGTTCAAAACTGTAACCCATCGACAGAATAATCAAAACTGACAACTAAAAAATCAAGTCAGCTGAGCTGTTGTTCAATCAAAAAACGACCGAGGGGAGGGGTGATGACTCATCGACTTCTGGCAGTCTCCTTCCTTATCTCCCTTGCTTTGTTTTTTCTTTCCTCTCTCCCCACCCACACACATGCGCAGTATCTATTGCGCAATCTAGTGCATGTGTCGTCATGGCCACGGGCTAATCAGATACCGAGTTGCGTTGTGAACAGCCATGTAATGAAGAAATATTGATAGTCTGGCGCTTGCTTATTTCGTCAGAATGTTGATCGATATTTTATTTTTCATTCAAGTTCGTGTTTATCTACTCTTTAGTTGATACCCAGAATATTTTCAGTAAAATAATTATAATAATGTTCAGTTTGTTTCAAAACTAATTTTACGTTAGTATAGAGTATTATTATCACATATTTGAGATTAAAAAAGTTTTAATGAGAAAGTTGACAATGAAAAACTTCTTGTAAAATAATAATTTTTTGCTAGTTTTGGACCCCGGTTAACCCACCGCCCGATTGATCCGTCCCCGGATAATCAAGGTTCTACTGTAATTAATAATTCTAAATTTGATTCACGATTCAACTATTTTATTTATTACAATAATAAAAACTAATTACCATAAACAAAGAACCAAGATTTGACAGACGATGTTGGCTCTTTATCATCGGTAGGGATGTTTGATATTTCTGTACTGATGGCAAAGTTACCGATATGGTTCTGTTACTGATATATCGGTGACAAGGGACTAGAAAAAGCAGTGACAGCGCTGTTGCTGGCTATTAAACAAAGGACTTTGCGCAGGCGCAGAGTTGGAATATTGAGCAGATAGAATACCACGATCGGTCGTGTTACGACGCTCTATCCGAAAGTTTGGATATTTAAAAGACTTAAACGGATATTTGTTTTGCTAACGGGTCGGAGCCAGATATCCAATTTTTCGGATATCTGCATACCTCTAATTTATAACCTTACAAAAAATATGTTTTTCATTTTGGTTCATTGGATTCAATTTCATAATTTTGCTATGAACTTTGTCTAGGTTGCAATCACATACGTTCAAGTTAAGTTGACACCAATGTAACCTATAGAAGTTCAGATATCGCTGATCATAATTATTTAACATTGATAATATATATAAAACTCTAGAGACCAAGAGAAGAGTTTGAATTTTAGGATGAAAGCTAATAATCCGAGTTCCACTGTATTGTTTCATTTTTGACTAGGTATAACACTGGACAATCTTTCTTTTAACCCTTAACGGGCTGCTAGCGTCTTTAAACAGAGCACAGTAGGGTCGCACGACGCGGCTATCGCCTTTAGACACACTCAATCATTTTGTCATATTTACTGCGCTGAAGTTTGCGAAACAACCAATAGAGTGCATGGTGATGTTGCTTTTGCCTCTATGCACGCATAAAACCGATATGGCGGCTTTATGAAATACTTAGTGACTTAAATCCCTAGCTTGGCAACTTTGGCCAGTATTTGTTCGCTCCCATACTCCGTACTACTGCTTACGCTTATATATACGAGTCATTACGGCCAGCTGTTTTTACTTTCACTAACCTTGTTTGTTGTTCAAAAAGTCCTGGGATGAGAAGGTGGGACATAAAAAATGTTTTTTAACAAAATAGATAAATAAATAAAAATGAAGCAAATTTCCGTTTTCTACTTTATTCAAGCTACCTAAATCCAAAAAGAACATTGGGAACATACATTTGTTTACACTAAATGAGCAGGGACCGTGATTTTCAGTAGCGCTTTAAGGGTTAAATTTTTACGTCAGCTTTTTAGATGCATCATTAAATTTATGTACAAACAAAATAACATAACATAATAACATTCAAAATAAAAAAAACATAAAAAAATAACATTCAAGCTGATAATTGTTGTGGCTAGAGTTGTTTCATACTGACAAGGTCAATGTTGCAGGGCATGGAGTGCCACGGTGTGCCTGAGTACGTAGTCGTCAACGGTAGAGTTTGTGTGGACGAGGGGGACCTGAAGGTAGTACAAGGTTACGGCCGCTTTGTCCCATGTGCTCCGTATCCACCCATGATCTATGTGGAGGAAGCTGCAGCCGCCGCAGCAGCTGCTGTCAAGGTTAGTCCTCATTCATCCAGACTGTACATTCAGTGTATAGCTCCATAGCTTCCGGAAAATAGTCGCTTGATGACTAAATAAAGGATTGGTAACGTTAGGTACTGTAACCTAAGTAATTAATTTCCCAAACATAAAGGTAGAAACAAAATAGTCTGCACTCACTACAGCATAATGGGCATATCTTTTGTCTATTATTGTAGGAAGAAATGGAAAAATTGGCAGCGACTGAGAATGGCCGTAGCTCACGAGCTAGCATCAACGGAGATTCAGACAGCGTCCGTGGACGTTCTCCGGCCATGAGCTGCTCAGCTTCGGTGTTTGGAGATGACGGACCTGTCCCATTCCACTCTGGCAAGGGCATGCGGCAAGAGGGCCAGCGCAACTTGCAGGACTCCACCTTCTCTATATCAGGTATGCTTGGGGTAGAGGGTTATGAAACAAGAAACAGGGCACAGAAAAAGTGTAGATACAGTTTATTAACTATTGAATGGGTCAGGTTAACTAGTTTACTTGCGTAGTAATGAAATCACACTTTTAATATATCTCAAGTCTTATTTTGAATTGATTAATTTATTAAGTTGCATTTATTAAGTCTCCCATTATTCAATGAGAGAGAAATAATAAATGTGATATGAATGAGATGAAACGTTTTGGCAATGTTGGGTTACTAAAGGTCAAGGATGTTCATTGCAAATAAAGCTTTAATTGAGGGACCTCCATATGGATGAACCATCAAACTCTGTATTCATTCAAGGCTTTAAAAATGTGATTTAAACTTGAATACTTTTGTGAAGAATGGTATAAATTGGTTCTAATACAAAGATGCTTAGGCCTATAACGTTAAAAATATTACAAAAATGTCTTCTACATTCAAGTTTAAAACTATATACTTGACTAGCTCCATGTTTCAAGCAAGTAAATTTAAAGATCATCTAAATGAATTCTGGTTCAGAACACATTATATTAGGGTTGGTTCGATTCCAATCATTGATTCCACCGATTCTCAGGGTTGGAATCGGAAACGAAAATTATCGTCCAAAGTCGATTCCGATTCTTCGATTCCAAGCGTTCATTGTTCCGCCGACAACGAAAGGCAAAAGAAAGAATTATGTTCGTGTTCATCGTCATGATGTTGTAATAAGATAATCGTCATTGTTTTGATGAAACTCGGATCAGGAAACCAATCGTCGCCCTGCCGACTTAAAATTATCGTTCACTTTGAGTTTATTGTCGTAGCCGCGTAAATAAAAACCAATATTTCATTTCAAAGCAATCGAATATCCGGCTCTGAAACGAAAGTAACAAGTACCCAGTAGAATTCAATAAATATCCGAAATTACTTATAGACCATATGAAAAAATTAGCATTAACACTCAAACTTTACGTTTCAAATTACATCATCAATACGAAATATCATTGCTTAAACACATAGGCATAAGGCAGTAAACGAATGACGTAAATTCGTATCCTTATTAAAATAATGCAAGAACGTCATTGGTCGATTCAAGGTTGCAACATACCTTGTAATTATTGTTATTTCAGTTATTGATAAACTTCAGTACGATATTGAATGTCGTCGTCGATGCCGATTATTAGAAGTGACGTAAATTTGTATCCTTTTTAAAATAATGCAAGAACATCATTGGTCAGTACAAGGTACATACCTCGTAATTAATTATTCTTATTTCAGTTACTGATAAATTTCAATATGATATTGAATGTCGTCGTCGATGCCGATTATCAGAATACTGTTAGTTATATTATTCCGCGAAATGAACTTTTCGGCAACAAAACATGTATATTCATTTTCCATGATTATGATTAATGGTAATAGTTGTGAAAAATAATATGGCCATTTAATACTTCTGTTTTCATACAAATAATTGGTTACAATATTTCGATATAACAGACTATTTTTCTGAATCGGATTCACAAACTACGATACGATACCAAAGATACCAAGTAGCCTACACGACTTGGTGCCATTTTTATCCATCCGTTGATGAATTTGCTAACATGATGCTAATTTGATAGGAATTTTTAAACGTTGATAGTTTAATAAGAAGCGTGTTCTCTGTTCAGTAAGTTATAATAATCCGATTATATCAATTTACTCTAAAAGTCGGCACAATCATTTTTCTGGTATAATTGTATCACGAAAACACTTTAGTTGCCCATGTCGTCTGATCATGGATTCGTGATTAATTCTACGTCTTTTTCATCTGTTATTGTTGTTCAAAAAAGTTTCAGTGGTGAAATACATTAATTATTATTTATTGTGTTGTCATCAAAATAAGGATCATTGAAGGATGATGGATTGCAATATTATTTTTTCCTAAATGGCGTAGTCTGTCCGCTGTCGTCGCGCTGTTGACTGTTATGCAACACATTTGTTTACAGTGCTAATACTTGTGTTCTAAATAGTTTTTAATGGAGAAATCCATTAATTAGTTATTATTTATTTGTTCTAAATAGTTTTTAATGGAGAAACCCATTAATTAGTTATTATTTATTGTTTTGTTATGGAAATAGGGGATTATTTTTTAAACAGTGTTATAAGGGAATTGCTTGGACTCAAATATGAGTTTTTGTGATTTTTGAAATTTTCATGATTCTACCACTAGCAAAGATTTGTATTAATTTTGTTTATTGTTCAAATTAACTATACATTTGTATATATTTTTTGTTTCACCATTAAATTTTAAGCAAGTTTGTATATTAAATTTTTCTCTACGTATATTGTGTATGTATTAATTTATTTGTTCATGTAAATACTAAATATTTATATTTATAATATATCCGGTTCCGATCCGATTGCAAAAGAAGTATCCGGTAAAGTCCAATAAATATCCGAACTTACGGATAGACCATATAAAATGTGCATTAAAAACAAAAGATAAAAGCAAAACTTTCCGTTTGGGAAGTCGGCGATACGGAACATCTTTGATCAAACGAAACTATTGAAGCAGATAACGAAATTATGCAATCCTTATACAATCGGAATGTAAAAACGTCATTGGGCGGTCCGAGGATGCGGTATGATTATTCGATTCTTCAACTACGCATTTATGTAACCGTAAGTTCAACACGATATTGCTTTTTGAAATACAAAGCTGAGCGTCATCGATAGTTGCACCGAGTATCAGATTGCGGTTTGATATTATCCCGTATAAAATATGATTTCGACTACGAGAAAACTTGAATTGTTGATTTAATGTTATTGGTAACAAACCATCATAATAGCTTGTTTTGCGACGGTATTACGAGAAAAAATAATACTTCATTTTTATCGTCTACGTAGACAATCAAATATTTCGTTATCTCATTCTCAAGTTCTCCGGGTTTGAACAATACGATAAAGTGTTGCCAAATTTACATTTGGCCTATTTCGTTGTTCAATGTTCACATAACCAAAAAATTGTCCACTTGTTTTCATTCTAAATTTTCTCTTTGTTGAATGAATTTACACGTTATTAGTTTTGCATTTTTAGATAATTTTAAGATGAATAACTAACTAAATTATGACAAGATACCATAATTTCACAGGTTTCAATATTGTTACAACGATCGGCCGATCAAGGTATTTTATCTGCCCGATATTCCAACTCTGCGCCTTCGCACAGGCCTTTGTTTGATAGCAGCTGCGCTGTCACTGCTTTTTCTAGTTCCTTGTCACCGATATATCAGTGACAGAAGAAAATCGGTGACTTATTCCGTCACCAGTACGGAAATATCGCCCTACCGAGAGGCAGATAGTTGATGGCATCGAGCCAACGTCCTCTATCAAATCTTGGTTTTTTGTTAATGGTGATTTGTTTTTATCATTGTAATAAACAAAATACTTGAAGCATGAAATAAAATTGAGAATTGTTACTTATCAATCTACCCATGGTTTATGTAACTAACTTTAAGAACTGTTGATGTAATTTAATAGCGAATTATAAGATTTCTGTTGATTTCATTTGTAAATTACGCTATATTAAAATTTGTTGTAACTTTTAAATGCAGGGAAGTAAAAATTTTAGTTTTTTTATTCACCCTATGAAGAATTTATAATTTTTTATGTACAATTTAATAATTTTGATAAAATTTAATTTATGTTTACCTAATTTATTCTTTGATAAGTGTGATTCCACTGTGTTATTGCGAGTATCCGAATCCGAGAACTATCCGATCCGAACCCTAACTATCCGTCACGGATCCGATCCGAAATTGAGCTATCCGATCCGAAAAAATAATTCACTATCCGCACTCCTCTACTTTTTTTAACATTTCTTAATTCTTCATTTTAGTACTGAACAAAATTATATATCTTAACTTCTAGAATTAATAAAGATTTTTTTAAGGCTTGCAACCCCTAAAATCGTAGTGACACTGAAAAAAACATATTGGAGACTTCTAGAGTTAAAGCTTTACATTTGTTGGCGGAGGTCAAATCAGTGCCTGGAATCTGAATGGATTTTAAAGAATCGGTATCGAAATCGACCCATCCCTACTTAATATGTTGTGTTAATGAATTATGTAATAATATTTTAATAAAGCAGCTTAAATAGTAAATTAACAAAACGGAGCAACATAAGGGGTTGATCAACCCCAGTCCCTTTAATTAACCCATCAACAGTCAAACATCGCTACGTATTATCTACTTTTTATTGTATAATAAATGTTTGGTCGACGATATATTGGTATCATTCGATTTCGGATGAAACGATCTATCGATATATACCATTCAATAAGCATTATATTTTGCTCAGCTGGAGGAGAGAAAAAGGAAACAATGCTACTTTTTAAATGCGTCGTTCGTCAATGAACTCTGTTTACATTCACCGCAGCTTTTGTTTCAGTTTAGTTATGAGTGAAAATTGCTTACTTATTTCTCGGAATAAGTAAATATATGTTTTGACTATTATATTTATGAAGTTTTAGTTCCGTTTTGCTGTAAAATAATCTATATTTAGTTATGTAATTGGAAAGTGGTGGGACCTTCCTGAAATCAAAATAAAGTCTTTTGTGTTTTTGAATATGTAGGCCTATCATATTTTACCATTAAATTTCTTGTTTTTATATAAATGTTTTGAAATCGGATAGAGGCTATTTAGATCGATCTAGTGACATTATAGAAATATTGTTTGAGAGTGAAAAATTGAGTAAATTTGCCAACTATTATACAGTGTTACAACGCGCCTTCAAGGGTAAATATCAAGGGTAATGCTGATTTTGAAAAAATTGCCAATTCTCGATTATGGTGTTATTATAGACATATAGATGTGTAAACGTTAATCAAACTGTATATTTTTAAAAACTAGATGAAATGTATGGCAGTTTGTATTTTTTGGAAATAAAATTTATACCATATTAACTATTTTGGGGGGATGGTCTTCCCCCTTCACTTTTTGAAAAAAATGTTTTTTCACTTATAAACTATAAATAAATATAAAAATAAAATTAAAAATATCATCATAAAATATATTTCATTCTAAAGTAACGTGAATTGTGAAGAAAATGATATATTATAATACAGATTTTGACCATATTTACTATTTTTTATGATTTTTTAAAAATACCCTTGCAAATCATCAAATTATGGCCTGTTAATACAGGCAGTTTAATAGCCAGTTGATGTATTATGGATACATGTCTTAAAATAATTTTTTTTAATGGTATATTTTAGTCTGTTTCAAAGTCCTTTGTCTTTGAAGCACATCAGGGTTTTGCTGTAGGGTAATAGTGCTGAAACAAAGAATGTTTTGATGATTATAAAAAGAGCACTTAAGCTTTATTAACTTTGTTGGTTTTAGAGAGCACTGAAAGCCACTTTTTGTGTGATAGAATTTTAACTATTGTAAATCTGTATTAGTTTATTGTTTGCTGCATGTCAAGAAGAATCTTGCATGTTACCTGTTGCCTATACATGTTCATGGCTACAATACAAGGCACACAAAGGCTATTGTAAGACCTTTAACTAGGCTTAGCAAGGTCTTAATCCTGTGAGGACGTGACATAAAAATATATTTTTCAAAATTTTTTGAACATGCTAGATTTACGCTTTTACACTAGAATGTCGGAAGTAAAAAGGGTGTATTTGAAAGGTTTCTCAAAAAAATTCATAACTTATCTTTTTTTGATAGTAGCTTATTTGTTTTGGTCTATAAATGAAAGTAGTTAAATTGTCTACTGATTAAAAATAATCTATGATGCAGAAGTAGAAAAATTTGTATAAACACCCTAAAAAAATTAAAAATTATTATAGTTTTTTTTACTTTTAACAATAATTTTAGGAACAACTAGAAACATTTTTACCATAGGAAACATTATTATTGTTTAGAGTAGGTATATGGCAACAACTCTGCAAAATTTCAAATAATTCCCTAAAAAAAAAACGAAAATCCAATGGCATAAACTACTTCGCAGTTCTGCCAATTTCACCCGATCGGAGTAACAAACACAAAAATTCCCTACATGAAACCAATACATGAAAAAACAGCTGTATAAATAACTTGTACCTTCAGTATAATAAATAACCATAACGAAAATATATTATTATAAAGAAAACATAATTAATCAAAAGATACCGTGACATCTATATTTAGCCACCACATCATTCTCACATACAGCTGGCGGCAGCTCTATTAAGCCGTTTCTTCTTTCTCGCACACGTTCATCGACAACTATATTTAGGCATCTTGTCCTCAAAGGGTTAAATTGTCATGAGTGCCTGGGAGTCAAGTGTTTAATTTAATATCTGTTAAGGCACAGCATGTCATGTATAATTACTTTAAGAACTTTTTGAGGAATGGCTATGGCTATATGTAAGACCCTTTTATGACATAAATGAATATTTGTCTTATGATAAAACCACTTTGGTTTTTTAATGGATGTATACTCATTTATCGTTTAGCACACTAACACATTCGCTGTGGCACCTGAAAGCTCCATTCCACGCGAGGAGCGGCCGTGTAGTTTAAAATCAACCAACAGGAAAATTCCAAGTGACCCATACAGAAATAGATACTGCGTTATAACAAAGCTGGTCAAACTTCTCTCAGATCGCAACAGGTGGCAGCACAATCTACATCGCTAGATCCACCATCTTGATTTTAACCTAAATGTCACCACTCGGATCTAGCGGGTGTTCCGCGCGCCAGGACCAGTACCACTCGGATCCGAGTGGTCCACAGCGAACGTGTTAAGCATATATTTTAGTGTTGTTTGACTCTTATTTTATTTTTTATTTTTATTGTTGCACTCTATTTACAGCCACATTAATTTTAATAATATTTTGACATTACAACTATTGTATGTTTAACGATCAATTAATATATCTATCTATCAATTGCAGCGGAGATGGATGACTCCAGTCATCGATCCTGTATCCGAGTCAAAAACCCTCCTGGCGGCAAATCATCAGGCTTCTGGTAAACAACCGGCCCAAACCGTCTCATATCTATATACTGTACTCCGCTTAACACTGCATATTTAACACCATTTTGTTTAAATTGCAATCTAGTTCATCTATGTATGAAGTTTATGCCAAAGTTTTCTAATATTTTTATCTTGGATGACAAAATTGAACTTACTTATAAATTTGTTTAGTATTTTTATTGCTTTGTTGAAATAGCAATACTTCATTGTGGACATTGTGTTTTACCAGTCATTTGTTTTGTTTTACATAGTACTATTGATAAGCTATTAGGCTTTTAGTAGAGTGAAAATTAAATGTTAAATTCTGAACCATATCGACAGAGAGGAAAAATTAGTTATTAATATTTTAATAAATGTGAGTGAGATTACCAGGCAAGATTTCAGTCTTTGGAATGTATTTGTCGAATTTAACCTTTCTTTCACTCTCCATATATTATTAACTCATTGCTTTCGTTTTAAATTAATTGTAAGATTTATGTTCGGCAATAAGCTACTAGATAATAAATCATGTCGTTGGAAAACAGGCAAGGTTATAACATAAATTTTACGTTTGAAGAAATAGTAACGTAATAATTGAGATACTGTGTCTTTGAAGTAGCCTATGACATGACCTATTACTTGGTGTTGTGTTTCCTTTCAAGTGTATGTTCTGCTTCAAGAGTAAAACGATTTATATCATCTTAGTAAAGCTAACCTGAAGATATGTTACATGCACTTTCTTATTCTTACTTTTAATTACATGAATGCATGTGTTACTTTTATCATTGCATAGAACATTAGCTTGAAGCTTAAGAAGCTGGAAAAGTTTGGTTCATTAAAGCCCCATCTCAACGTGTCAATAAAAAATCGAAATACTTACATTTGAACCGATAATTTACATTTTATATCTGTTATTTATACAATAAATGACTTTTTCTCTGTTGAATGGTTCAGAATCATAAACTTGTTAGCTTTAAGTTTAGTGCATCCTGAATCATGGAACAAAATACTCAGTAATATTGACATAAAATCACTGCCATCTCACGGTATGCTGTATTTTTAATAGTAATCAAATTTAAAAGCATTCTCACCTTCCTTCTTGTACTCTTCTACTGCTTTCTGATGTGGACTGGTGTAATAACTAGTAGTTTATATCATAATAACATAGATAATAACATGAGTGTCTTCCAAGGCGACAGTGGCACTATTACTTGAAAGAGTTTGATTTTTGTAGCAAAAAACTATTTAATTTCAACAGTTTTGCTGAAACTAAAAATCCAAATTTAAGGTTCAATACATTTTTAAACTAATCTTGTTGGTATTAATCATTTGTCATTAAGACTCCAGGCTTTCTAAAAGTTATGCTTTCTTATAACTAACCTAAAAACTAAAAATTTGACATTAAAAAAGGAAAATAATTCAGTATTTGTCAATATGACATCTGAACAAACAAGTGTTCCATAAATTAAACTGAGAAATCATCACAATAGATTACTTGTATTCAGAAACCTTCTTTTTATTAGCCAGAAAATTGCAGTCTGTACACAAATTTAAGTAATAGTTCCTTTATCTAAAATAAATAAAAATGTGTAATGTATTCAAACAAAGTTTGCATTCAGTTGCTGCCATGAAACTGTTTTATTTTTAACCTGACATTATTTCATTTTTATATTATTCAGTCATTTCTCTTTTACTATCTAAAAAAAATCAAAATTTATAATTCTGCTTATGATATTGAAGTTTAAATTAATTCTGATTATTTCCTTAAACATGTCTTAACCACTGGCAACACTACTGTAGTAACATTTATTTATATTTTTGTCATTATAATTGCCCTATGCTTTACCTAATGCTTGACAACTTTTTTTGGCTTTAATATATGATGAAGTTTTCCTGGTGATTATGAACAACGTCTAAAAATTAACACAAATATTTTTGTGGTTGCTTTACAAAAAACAAAATAAATAGTACTAAATTCACCAAAGGAAAACCTCACAATCAGATTCTTGCATGTTATTTCTGCATTCAGTTCTATTGGTTATCTAAAGTATATTGGGAATAATTTATAAGTGATATTGAAATAATAAAACTTTTACTTAGACAGTAAAGTACAAATTAAATCCAAAAAATCTTTTGTATTTCATTCTAGTCAGTAAAGCAATGGTTGTTTTGCAATGCAAAAGGGCAATGTTTACTTAGTGTGGTCATACTTTTTTCTCAGTTTCATAGATTGATTTTAATGTACAAACACCCAAACTTCGAACGAGACAAAATATTGCCTGTATCAACAGAAGTCATCATATACAGTTTGTAATTGTGAAATAATAGATATTTACAACTAAAACTAAATTGAGTATGCAAAATAAACCCAGTGACATGTAGGTTTTTATTAAAATTATGAAGCCATTATCTTGGTATTGTTTAGTGAATAGTTAGTTTTAAAGCTTCAACTGTCATTTTCATTTAATTTATTGTTATTTATTTCATCACAAAAATCATTTACGTTAAGCTTGTTATTGTGTAAGTGAATTGCAAGAAATGAGTTGTTGACACCAAAGAAATGGGTTACCAGTGAGCACAAACTTCAAAACTTCTAGTTCTAGTCACCATATTTTACACCTTTTGTTTATACATTGAAGTTTTGGTGAAATGCTTTTGTAGACCCAGAATTTTGTTCTTGTTTTTATTTTTAAAATTAAAGTTAATAGTTAAGTAACAGATAGTTTAAAATGTATCAAAATCTTAACTCGCACTCCCCTAGTCGTAAGCCTCATCTAAGGACCCGCTCCCATGTTCTCATGTTGCACTATGTTCACTACTTTCCTTGGGAGTTCAGTCTTGGCTTCCCTTCCTCGTACTCCTCCCCCTTGACATCTACCAGATCCTTCCCCTGTATGAGTTGCAGATACTCCTCCTCCTGGGCTCTGGACATGTTCAAGTCCTGCAGCAGCTTGGTCCGGTCCCGGTTTCAATTCTTACACAGAAATAAAATTAGTAAAATAGTTAATTAACACTTTTAATGCTTCTTCGTAGATGTCAATATTAGACTTTTTGGATCGAGAAATTTTTTACATAAAAATGTGTACCCTCTTTTAGTTATTGGAAATAAGCTTTTGAGCAATTTTTCTTTTGATACTTGTAAACATAACCGGTGTGACGTATTTACAGAAAATGTTTTGACTGGGATTATGATAGACAATGCAATGGTTACATCACAGAGATTGAATCGTATATCCCTGTAACAATAGTATCGACTAAGGACTTAGCTTAGACGTGGTGTATAATGTTTTGTGATACTACTCTAAGACTTATATGACATCAATGTTCAGTGCTTGTTCTGTTTTATATTCCTTAATTGGATCGTTTCGAGTTATTCGTTACTTGTTAGAAAAATGTACTTGTTAAGATTATATTTAGTTAAAAGTACAAAATTTATTCGATACTAATAATTATTATTATAAGTTATTGTTTAATTTGCTATATGTTGGCACAAAAGGTCAATGTGCTGTATGTGAAGGGTTGTCCCACGTTACGCTTGAGTAATATTAGATATATATGTAAGCGTTATGTTTTGATTGTTCTACCACCTTATATTCATGGAGCGCTTTCACTGAGGTTGAGGATATATGAATTGTAACTGAATGTAATTTTATTCACTGTTTGGTTTATACATGTGAAAGGTTTGACCTTGAGTAGGTAGAGGCGTGTTTTCTGTACTCTATATTTAATACAGTACCTCTTTTAAATATATACAAAGCGCATTAAGTTACTTGTGTTATATTGAAATAAATTTCTAATCAATGTCTTTGGATGTAATTCTTACCTCATTCAAAATAATTTGTGATTTCGTGATAATAATCTTCATCAGTGCCACAGGAACAGTGTTAATTTTGTGACAGCATAACTAGCTGTAAGTTGGACTTACAAAGATGGTCGAGGTATCAAATCGTGGTAAGAATAAGTAAGGTCTTTTTAATCCGTGAGATAACCAATTTTTAAGAGTAGCGTGACAAGTATACTATCACAAAATTAATACAGAGGACCCCTGAAATCCAGCCATCTCGAGATCGGCCCTTGGCTGAATAAACCAACCTATTTTTAAAATAATAATTTATACTTAATAATAATATACAGTTGATAATTTTAGAAATAATGAGGGTTTAAAACACTTCTGTGATTGATTTTGTAAAAATAAACATGTTTATAAAATCAATACAAAGCTTCATCAACCATCTCATAGGAAGGTTTTCATAAGTGTCGCTCAGATTAACCCTTTCCTATCTGTGTATAAAAGATGATCAAGGTTTTTCAATTTCAACGAAATCGTCATTAAACACTAGTTCCTAGTTCAATGTTAATTTTGTGACAGCATTACGAGGTGTAAGATAGTCTTACAAAGATGGTGGAGGGGTTAAAATCATGTTAAGAATAAGAAAGGTTTTTTTTAATTTGTGACATTACCACTTCAACAAGTTAATCATTTCTTTAAGAGAATTATGTAAAGAGTATCGTGTGATAAGTATACTATTGCAGATTTAATATCGTTCTTATGGAGCTAAAACTCAACATTCCACCTCTAATGAAGATCCTTAAAATTATGCTCTGTCCCTTTCTTGCTGTAGATATATACAGGAAGTAATCACCCTTTCTTTGTATAAGGGCTTTGAACATAACTATTTAATCCTAGAAGACTAAGCCTTCGTAATTTTTATTACCGAATTTAGTTCTCTCAACGTAATTTGAAGATGTTTATAATATACAGTTTGAGATTTCAGGTTAATAACCAGAGGGGTTTAAACTTAGGTAGGTGACTGAAACACCTCTTTTGCTTTCTTCACACATATAAATAAATAATACTGTAGTAGTAAAATTTACAAATGCTTAGTATTTAACTAACTTTTACAATATGGTTTTCTTATGGCAATTTTAAAAGTTTGTTTGAAAATATTCTGGATGGCATTAGTAAAAAGAGGAAAGTTATGTGAATACAACCAAATTAAAATGATTGTCAAAGAAACAAGGTAGTTATGTAGATTTGAAAATCTCTGTAGTCAAAAGTAGTATGGATCTGTTTTCATATTTTTTATTTATTTATTTTTGTATGAAAATTTCAAAGAAGCTGTAAAACAAATTAAATAATAGTTATTTTACCTACTTACAAATGTTAAATATTGAGTCTAAGATGAAAACTTATGGGACATGATTAAAAAATATGTAAGGTAGTAAATATTACCAATTCTTTGGAATAATGGGGGATTTTGGAGGCTTGGTGTTCTAGGGTTTATACTGTAGGAACTGAATAAATTACCTCATTAAATAAAAACAAATGTCCACTTATCAAAGTTTATATTGAATTTCACACAGTACTTTTAAAACATTGTAGAACAATGAAAAATATTGTTAAACATATACAATTCAATATCAATATTTGTGGGGGTTTGTTGAGAAAACTCCATTAGTATTAGCTCTTTACCAATTGATCTTCAATATTATTTGATTTTAGTTTAAGAGTTTTTTTTTATATTTAATTGTATTTTTTGTTTTTATATTTTTTATTTGTGAAAATATTCTTTTATTCTAAGCTTTAAACATTTATTCATGGGTCATTTTAAAATGGTACAAAAGTTTTAGGTTATAATTAATTTTTAAATAGGTTAAGTGACGTATGATATACAGTACTTGGTAAAACCAGATATATCAAACAAGTTTTAGAACATCATGGGACATATTGTCTAAATATTAGTAACTATTGTCCTGAAAATTTTTTAGTATCACTCTTTGTTTAAAGGAAAGATTAGTTTTGTGGTCCTGGATCATATTTATAATTGCATGCAAAGTTGTGACATTACCTCTAATAACTTTTTTTACTTGCTTATATTTTTTATAGCAAGTGCGATTTGGGAGCTTGCAACATCGTCAAAATACAAACATAAATAATACAATAACGGAACAAACTGCAAGAAAACAATGTGAAAGAAAATAAACTGTATCAGTGAACTGACACATCTTTCTTCCTTGTGTAAATGAAACACCATAATCTTTCAATAATCAAGAGAAAACCAGTAAAAATTAGAAATTTTTGGGGACATAACCCTTCTCTGTTAATGCTTATCTTTTTGAGTGGGTTTTCTTGAGCGATACGACCTTACACTGTATACTAAGATTCATGGTAAACAGTTGAGTAATAAAGAAGAAACATTTTTTTATTATTCTCCATAAGAATGACATTGGGCACTTTCAGAACATACTGCATTCACTACGACATGAAGTTGAACTTTTCTCAGGAACCGTTAGCACACCATGAAATTTTTATCAAAATCGTCAGAGCAGATTTTGAGAAATTTGTTTTCACATTTTTTAGGGATAAACCACCCTAAAAAATCTAAAATATAACATATTGGTCTGGAGATATGGTCAAAGTGCACATGTGTACCAAATTTCATAAAAATCAGATAACAATGTGGTCTCAGGGTTTGTGCATAGACAGGCATCAGTCTGAAACCCACTTTTTTTGGATTCAGGGAGCCTCAAAACGGTTATATCCCCCTCTCAACTCAAATCCGAAAATTTTGGTGAGAACAATACTTTCTCTATTTACTATGTATAAGGGAAGAAAGTAAAAAGTAAATTACTATAATTAGAGTAACTGCCCTGAAATTTCAGTCTAGTATTCATTCAACCATGCCATTTACCATGTTGTTGTTTTTAAAGTTTATTGTACATTTTACCAAGTCAGTGCAGAGGTTAGAATTTGGTCACTTCATGAAAGCAGTTTTCATCTTGAATTAGGTCACAAGCACCTTTTGTGAGCCTCACTGCCTCAGGGTGTAGTGGTGTGGGAACAGCGTTCACACACTAGTTTTTCACAGTGAACATTTCAAAATTTATTGATTAATACTAATTTAATATGAAATGATTGTTTTATAGCATAATATTAAAAAACCGTTCCCGCACTGTACACCAGTATGCTGCTGGTGAGCCTATTGTCGGCAATGGAGATAGGCCTACACCTCAAGTTAGAACATAGACTTGGACATATTGTTTCTGGATCTTGCTCCATCATATGACAATATCTACGGGTTGGAAACCATGGTTGGTAGAAGCTATTACAACAAATCATCATCAGAAAGAAATGCGGGGTTCACGTCATTGAATCCTTTGTCCTTCAATGTCCGAAGAATCTTAGGCAAGGACTTCAAACGATCTGAAATACAATTTTATTTTAAAACTAACTATAAAATATATTAACTTAATATTAAAAAAAGTAGGCCATCATAAAATAATATTAGGACACAATTTTATATGAAAAAGTTTAGGTCATTATTATAATAATAAATTTTTACAAGCTAGGACCCCTATGTCACCTATAGGTGACATCAAACTTTGAAGACAAGTATTTCATTAAAACATTTGCTTTCAAACCCTGGCAACTATGACATTAGTTTCCTTGGTTACCTAGGAATTTTTAGTACGAGAGTTAAACAACAATAACAAGTAATTAAATAATAATTACCTTCATTAGTGGCAGGAATGGCGTTCTCATCTTTTTTGCTCCAACAACAATCAACACGGGGAATGTGACAAAACAGTTGTTTTAGTAGGTGCTGCTACCTAAGGGGACACAAGGAAACTAACTCATAGTTCTAAGAGTGTCTACGCAGTAGCGCTAGTGCTATTACTGCAATGTCACCTATTATCGATGGTGGGAGGGGGTCGAAGAAGTTTTATATAATTTAAACAGTCAACATCTATTCAACTTTAGGGTTATAAATTCTTCAAGAGCTTAGTTCTAAAAAAATACAGTAAGAATTACTAGAAAAATTAGAAACTAGATAGTGACCAAAATCATAAATAATAAGATTTTTATCTTAGACGTATGCATATAAACTAACTCTTGCCGGGTCAAGCTATAATAAAAATAACCTCAATAACTAAAAAAATAAAAATTTACTCCCCTGTGGGTAAACCCCCCCCCCGGATGTCCATCCAGCTTAGATCATGAATAGTTGATGTCTGAAGAGAATGTTTTCAGTTCCTTCTCGTAGTTTTTTTGCGCCCAGGGCGAGATTACTTCAAGAGCCCCACCAATCTAATACTGCTCGTGAGCCCGTTGTTCCAAAGAATATTGCAAAACTTATTTTTTAATATTTTTAGTTTTGGCTGTAGGACGTTACGTGACGGCTTCCATCGTCATCACTGTCGTAAAAGCTCCGTGGTCGGCCATCGGCCAGTCGGGCAAAAAAGATTTTGAAATTCGTAGGGACTCATGCATGCGGACTTTATTCAATTTTGTAAAAATATTTAATTCGTCAAACATTTTGCAAATAAATAAAGTGATAGGTGTAAAACATTATTTGTTCAATAAATTGATAAAGCATAATGTAATATTCAAAGTTTGTTACACATAGTCTCCATAGATACATTTTGTAAGATTTCATATAGATCTAATTTATTAAAACATTTTCTATTATTACTTTTGCCGTGGCACTTGTGACGCTACTCAAGTCGCCGCTTCAAACATCGCCACGCCCACACATGCCATGGTTCTAATTTTAATTAAACAGCCGGCGTTTCTTTCTGTTAAATCACTTTAATAGATCACATGTTTAGTAATACTTTTTTTTTTTTTTTTACTGAAAGGGGCGGATTTCTCCCAAGGCACTTCAGCCGTAGCGGCTTTTTGCGCACCCCTGTGTGGGTTGCGGCATTATCACATAGCGAAAAGCCATTGGTGATTGGCGGGATTTGAACCCGGGACCTTGGGCACCAAAGCCCCGCGCTCTACCCCTAGACCAGCGCGCTCCCCTAAGTAATACTTTTACATGTTGCTAAGATTTATAAAACTGGGCTTTTGATAGCTCATTACTTTATTTTAATAGGTTTTGGATCAGTTCAATAACAAAAACCCTTCTCAAACAGGTCTAGAATAATTAAAATAATTTAGTTAGTAAGTTTATTTAGTCAGGCAAATATATTTGTTTACACAGATAAAACGTGAGTGGGGCGTTGGCAATACTGTAATGCGCATTTCCTGTGTTCTGGAGTATCGGAAGCCATCGGTTCATATCCGTTTAAAAGAGAAGATTAAGAGAGAATTGTTGCGCCATTTTGGGTTGTTCACTATTTGTTGCGTGCATCAGTCCTGAATTTCAGGTGAATAAGAAGGCTTTATCCTTTATTCACTTAAGAAATTGCGTTTATTTTATCTTACAAGCTATTTTACTTTAAACTTTATTAATTTTAAACGATTAGAATCATTATTTTGTTCATTTCTATCGTCGTATTCGTATTTTCCGTCGTCTTCTCATCTCTAGGTAAATTTGATTTGATTAGATGTAGATTTAATGTATTAACAATATTTTTGTTTATGCTGTTTTCTTCTTTATAGATTTGTTTGTATCACTTTTTCTAAGTCTGATAACATCATGTTCAAGTACACAACTGCAACCTACCCTAAGCCCTAAGCCTAACGTTAATTTAAACCACCAATCTGAGACCTTGGCTTGATTGACAGTAGGCCTAGTTCTGAAATTTTCATTCTTTTTTCTCCATCCGTATACATCAGGTGAAGTCTTAAATAGGTGCCAACTCACCACTTCCCAAAAAAAGTAGGGTGAGATGTGGATAGGGTTGCAAAAAGAACGATAGGTTGAGATATGGGTAGGATTGCCATAAGTCTGTATTTTGTTCAAATGGTTTGTAGCCTATTTTGGCACCTCTCCTGTGTCCGTATAGTATAAACCAGGAAAATGGAATATGCCCATATTTTCAATGGGTCGTATTAAAAAATATATGGAAGGCCTATGTAGCTGAAAGTCTGTCATACATCTGAAATATTATTATCAATCAGGTCTTTTCATTCTGGCATGTCCAGTAATCCCAGACTGTGTTCCTGCTGATGAGTCAGTAATTAGCAAGAATCAAGAAGTTTACTTTCTGTTAGATACATTCTTTTGTACATTGGAAACAGTCCAAATACCATTATGTAAATAAATACGTCGGTAAATTTGTCAGTTTACCAAAATAGCAGGACTATAATAAAATTTACAATAAAAAATTATAAATTGTACTTGTTAGTCATGGAAGTGGATTTAGGAGCAGAAAAAAAATTACATAAGGCAACGGTTAGTTTTAGTTAGTTAATAACCATGACCATGTCCTGTGATGTCCATACTTGTGAAACATTAAAATCACAAGCCTCCGCAACATCAGTAAGTGGAACTTGGGTAATTCATGGTTGATTCTGTAATCTGTAAGTAATTTTAACTTTTTTGTGAAAAATTACAATAATAAACTAAACTGTCGAACTCAGAATTCCTGTAAATGAACATGTATTAATTCTGATGTGGCCTGATTACTTTTTTTGTTCAAGGTCTGAGAGTAGTGTAGCCCCCTTCATCAGTTCATCACCACTCCATTAAATATTCGGTTATCTTTACTTCCAGTGAATTGATTTAAGCACCTCTCTAGCGGATAAAAATACCTATCATTGGTTTGTAAATCCTTAATTTACCATTGCATAGATAAGTTACTAATTTAAATTGTCATTATAAATAGCCAATTTATTGTGAAATGATAAATAGTGAAATATAGGGTAATTGGCTATGATTGATGCATTATAAATTTAAATATATTATTGTGCAGTAATTGTAAACAGTTTTTTAAGCAAATTCTGAAACAAATCTTGGACCTCCAAGCCCATGATCCTTGGAATAGAACCATCTAATTCTGCTTATGATTGGGAAAAATCTAGTAAATCTTCATAGCCCTAGCTAGAAAAATAGATTATTTTACAAAAATGTTGTTTGTCACTGTAATATTTCTTTTTTAGTAGTTGTAAGATCTTTTATTGTGTACATGAAGCTTGTCTTCTTCAAATCATTATCAGTTAAAAAACAAGTATGGACTTGAAAGGATATCAGATTGTTTTCAACTGACACCACAATTTTCACCAGGAAAAATGTAATTCATGAGGTTCCAAAAAATTCCAGAAAAATGTGGAGAAGAACATCGCCATCGCCAAGATCATCATCGGCCAGCAAAGACTCAATTTTGAGTTTCCTCCTCGAGGTTCAGCTTGGCAGTAAGATTGGCCAGGGATCTTTTGCCCAGGTGAACTTGGGTATGAATAAGAGCCAACAAAAAGTGTACGCCATCAGAAAAATCACCATACAGGACACCTCCACAAACAATTTGGCGCAGGTGAATATTTTGTCATTTTGTCATAACATCATAGTATAATCCAGCGATAAATACTATATATTTTTCATTTTATATTTTTAATTTACCTATAATTCTCAGATACAGTGGCAACTCCCAAAGTTGACATAACATAGAACTAAATGTTGGAAAACACATTTATCTCCTATGCATCCTTGACTCAAAGTTAACTTTCATTTCAAATTTGAAATTTATGTTTACTCTTGGAATGATGGCGTAAACCATCATAACCTACCTGTAAATAATAATACATACTAATTTTGAGACTACTCTTTGTACAGAATAGGAAACTCACATATACACATTCATACTGTATAAGATAGAATATAGAAGTTTTTTATTTGAACATTTTTAGATTGTAGTATCAAGCCTCAAGACCTATCTTTTATGTGATGCTGGAGTTTGAGTTTCTACTATATTTGCTTTTAAAGATTTTTCTTAACACATATTTGATGAATATTTAAATGGCTACCTAGTATCTGATGAGTTATCACTACCGGGGGGTAGGCAGTCCTTTCATCAGCTGTTCATAGAAAGGTTAACAGCTGATCATTTATCTTGATACTTACTTGATTTCTTCATCATTTACCAACATTGTTGGACAGATTGCGTCAAAAATAAGATTTGAAGATTTAAAATATCTACACTAAAACTAGGCTAAGATGGCGGTGTCATAGAGATTCGAAAAGTGGTATGTTACTTAAATCGCTCAATGAGTAGAGGGGCCTATCCACCAAATAGTCCCTTAACCTTTTTTTAAAAATGTTTAGGTCTAGCTCTCGCACTTCCAGAGGGAGCCCATTAAATAGCCTGCTTGTGAAATAGGGGTAACCCCTCTGGGTCCAGGTAAGGCGGCAGCGGGGCAGGTCGAGGTTTCGGCCATGTCTTGTCCCATAGGAATGTTGCTCCTCACGCCTGGGTAGCTGTCCTTCATTTTCTTTCAGCATCACAAGGCTGCTCAATATATACTGGCTGTGCACAGTTAACACCCCGAGGTCTTTAAATGGGGGCCTGCAGTGGTCCAGATAGCACGCAGAGGTGATAATTCTCACCGCCTTTTTCTGGAGCAGCAGAATGACCACAGAAGCACAGAATCATCATCACTACAGAAGCACAGCAGTCTTCAAATTCTACCATTGGGCTGATTAAGCTTAACTGAAGGCCTTGTACTCCACCATTCCATGCAGAATGTGTGTATGGACAAATAAGCCTTGCTGGTTGATAGGTTTCAAGACTTAACAATAATAATAACATCATTTTCAATGGTTTTATCTGTAGTATGCAATGTTAGTTTTGATAGTAACATGTTAAGGATCGTTGCAAGTGGGAAAATATTTTTATAGGTTTTGAGTAATTAATACCTAAATATATAACTATGGTACATTCATAACTCTACCTCCACACTGGCTGAGTGACTCAGGGATTATAGTGGCTACTTAATATTTTTTTTAATAGATGAATTTATTAAATAGTAATTAATTTCTAAGGAGTAATAATTTCTTTTTTAACCCGCCATCGGTCAGGTCCATCTGACTACCGTGATCGGTTGCACGTATAGCAGCATCTAACCTGTGTTTCCCTCCGATTTAATTTTCTTATGAGCTTATGAGCTAAGTTAGACATATTATTACAATTGTACATTTAGAATTATATATTTGATAACCTAAACGTGTTAAAATAAAACAAAAAATAAAATTATATTTTATAAAACAAATCAAATATTTTTTTACGTTATCTGTGGTGATAAATAAGTAGGAACGAGTGTTTGAATATTTTTATATCAATATTGTATATTAATTCTATAATAAGTAGGTAATAGAAACATAAATTGTGTATTAATTAATTTAGTAATTATATTAATTATTATTAATTAATTAGTATAGTATCAGTATTGTGTGCGGAATACTCTTCTAATGCAACATCAGTTTCGGAATCACTCTCTTCTAGTTCAGAAATAAAACCATCCACTTCCTCTATCCAACTAAAAATAATATTATAATCTACTATGTATAATTTATACTATATAATACCTACTTCCCTGGACATTTCACGGAATTGGAGCACCCTAATCTACAAGTTCTAAACAAGTAACAACTACTTAGAAAACACAAATCGGTCTAAAACGCACATATATAACACCAAACCCTAAAACTAACGGTCCCAAGTATAAATGTGGGCTCGCGACTTGACTGACGTGATCGGTCCTGTGTATAGATGGCATCTAACAGACCATGTATGCTTTCACTTCCCCCTTCCCCCGGGCGACCACCGAGGAGGGGGCACAAGGGGGTGGCATTTCGGGTACTCAACCTATTTAACCAAAAAAATGTAAACATTATTTACACATAGTTACTGTATTAAATTTTCCAGCTAGGCGTATAACTAATGCATTATTTTAGAGATGTTGAATTTAAACCAAAGAGAAGACAGAATATCATTACTTTATTTTACAAAACATAGAAACTGACTTTAAATATGAGGTATTACCAAACACCTGCTATGAAATCACTGTGCCAATGTCAATACTAGATTTTTTAGCAGTTTACAAGATAATAAATAATAGATAATTGTTGTTATTTGTAATGCATGAAATAATGCCGAATCTATCTAGAAGGAATACTTAAACTGTTTTAAACTTTATTGTCACATCAATGTTTTAATTAATTGTTTTTAACTTATGAAAATATTTATTTTCAAAATATTACTATTAAAAAATAATCACTAGAGTCTCTGGAGGGGCAATCGCCTCTACTGCCCCTCCCCTTGGAGCCACCCCTGTCACTTAATGATGCGAAACAAGTGTGGCACATTGTCCTTGAGGCATTTACTTAGAGTCCTGAGGTGATAGACAAAGGATTACAAATTTTTCTGTGGAGCATATAGTTTTGTTAGATGCCATATAACAGGGGTCTGATGGTGGGTTCTTCTTTTATAGCATAATGTGCATAAGAATATATGCAAAATCCTAATACAGTTTCAAGTTTGGCGATGATTCTAAAATGGGCTCCACTGACTTTGTTCATGGGAATGTTACTTGATACTTGATAAAATCTAGGGAAAGGATTGCACCGCGACCTATGAGATCTATTGTGCCCCCCAGACTAGTCTCTAGTTCTTGCCTAGAGAACCCCCTCTAGTCCTAATGCCTTAATAAAGTTTAGTATAACGAGGGGTTCTAACTTTGGAAAATCCTCCACCGCCACCTGGTGTGTTCCCAAGCTTCTGGCTCTCTTCTGACCTATCGCGTCACACTCGGCCAATAGGTGTCTAGGTGTTTCCTCCCCAGATTGGCAGAAGCGGCATTCACCCTCTTGGACAATGCCCATCTTGCTCAGATGACCCCTGAGCCTACAGTGTCCGGTTAGAAATCCCGTCAGTATCCTTAGATCGTTTTTCTTAAGCCTGATCATGGTCTCAGACCTTCTTATATTATGCACTCCAAGCATTTCCTTAGCCTGTCGGCATCCCGGATGAACGGTCCAGGCTTTCCCTCTGGCTTCCTTCTCTTCCTCCTATAATTTCTTTTTGAAAAAGTAGTCCTCCAGTGCACAACCTGGCTCCGGTCCAACAAAGGGGGTGGCTGCCCCTACCCTAGCCAGTTTGTCTGCTACTTCATTCCCCTGGACACCTTGGTGCCCAGGTATCCAAAGTAGTGACAACTTGTTGTTCTTCCCCAATTGATCTAGACTTCTCCGACAGTCCCAGACCATCTTGGATCTGAAGGCTGCTGAGCTCAAGGCTCCAATCGCAGCCTGGCCATCTGACAGGATCACAATCTCCCTTTTCATGTATCCTCTGCTTAGGTTGAAGTGTGCACACCTTTCTATGGCCTTGACCTTTGCTTGGAATATGCTGGGGGAATGCCCCAGTGATTCGTTGTATTTGATCCTGGGACCAAATACCCCTACACCAGTCCCCTCCTCGGTCTTGGAGCCATCAGTGTACCACCTGATGACCTGATTCCCGAGGGAATTTAGGGTTTTCCCGTCCCAGCTAAGTTTATTTCCTAGCTCCACATGGAATTTCCTTTCAAAGTTATACTTTCTTACCATGGAATCCCTTGGTTGTTTCATCAGGTCCTTTAGGCCTGGCGGAAATAGCTCCCCGCGAATTGTGGAGGAAGTGTCAAAGCCAGTCTTCTCCCATGGGAATGTTAATGAAAGATTCTAAAAGTTGAACCAGCTGACCTTTGTTAATGGTTAGTTGTTAAAACAACTATGGTTCACCTCATAAATCTTAAGGTCAACTTATTTATACGTTTTGTTGATATGTCGTTGTGTTAACCCTTTACACGCTGGCCTTAATATTCTCATAAGTGTAATTATTTGAATGTAGGAAATATATTTTTAAGTTTTACATAGCTCTTGGTGAAAATAACATGTGTGGATACATCCATCAAATGCTTGCGAAGGGTTAAGATTATATACAAAAACACAAAAACTTGTAATGACTGATAATGGTCGTGTCACAGTTTAAAAACACGCACCTTAATGTCTACCATATTACAAGCATTTCGAAGAAGATCTTCTTTTATGCAACAAATATGTTGAGAAGTGGTTTTTAAATTGTGATGCTACTAACTTCGGTCATTAATATTTTTTGTGTTTTAGTATAGCCTGGAGGTGAAGAAGAACTTAGAGCATAAGGTAACTAATCAATAACTTTTGTTTCACTTGATTTTATAATGCAGTAGGAAAACCCAAAATGAAAGCTCTCCCTTCCTTCATATAAGCCCAATAATAATAATATTATATTTATTTTCCATTTTTGACATGGGAATGGCATTCCCACACTAGTTTTCACAATGAAAATTTATGAATAAATATTGATTTAATATGAAATGATTTTTGTATATATCCTTTTATAAGACAATACTTAGGAAACATTTATAAACTCAGCTTATTATTATATGAATTAACATTATAAACAGATTTAAATATAACCTTGCTTACTCCAATGTACAATGCAATGGACTGTGATTCGATTCGGGTACCGAGCTAACGGCTGGCCAGTGAGTAGTTTGAGGCTACCCTCCCATTGGGGGATTACAAACTTCTTTATAATTTGACAAAAGTATTACTTTAGTGTTCCCACTCTGGATAATTTTCCACTACATCACTGATTTTAATCAACAATTGTTTTCTTATCAAATCAAATCCATTTGTTTCAATAAAACAACTATATAGTACCTATACAAATTGAAATTGAAAAGTGTATTTTTGAATTTAACAATGGTATTAAACTTTTTTTCAGAGAGAAATCCAAAAAATGTTGGAGATAAACCATTGTAACATTTTAAAGTTAGAAGAGAGCCTGAGCAGCGACAATATGGTGATTATGGTGTTGCCACTGATGGCGCACTTGAGTTGTGACTCAATTTTGAAAAAAAGCTATCAGATTGGGATGCCAGAGGCAGCGATAGCTTTGATAACTAAGGACGTATTGAATGCGCTGCGTTATCTTCATCAAAAACGCCTTATTCATAGGTATATTAGGAAAATAAGTTCAGATTTTTTAGTAGTTTGTAAAATATGTATTTTAAGTCATTAAAAAAAGAATAAAACCCAGGGAAACCAGATGAGAGATAGGGTGTCATATTTTTGACAATTTAGCTTGTTTATTGAAATCTAAAATATAAAAAAACTTTGTTTTTAAAAATTGTGAGAAGCTATGCAAATTTCTCTATGAATATTATTTTAAAATTTAGCTGATTTGGATTTTTTCAGTGTATTTGTTATAGGGGTCAATCTAGTCTGCCAAATGTTTCCTTAGGGCTTTTCCATGCTAGTAAATCCATTAAGATTTTTATTTCCAGCATACTATTGGGGTTAAAATATGTATTGTATCACCTGTATTTCTGTAACAATACAGCAATGTGGTTATGGAATCCATTTCATGGTTGTATTTTCATCTTAATCCTGTAAAGGCCTAATTCTATAGAAAGAAATTCTAATTATTTGTCCCAGTGATTATTCCTCGGTGTGAAGAACCAATAGGCATGGCGGAATGGTTGGTCTTGTACCAGTCTGTAGCTATTTATAGTGCTTGATTCAAAATAATCAAATCAAAAATACCTGGTTGGTGACAATATCAGCAAAAAAACAAAAAAATCCTAGTAACCGTTTGGTGTGAGCTTCGTGGTTAAGCCTATGACGCCAAATTTGTGGAAGGAATCAGTGGAAGATTTTTTGTATTAAGAAAACCATTTACAAGATCACAGGAATGGTTTTAGAGACCCCAAATTATGATTGAAATTAAGATTGAATTATGATTGAAATTATGACAAAACAAAAATAGAAATAAAAGATTCGTTCTAAATTACCTTTCATCAACAGATATTTCTTAAAATATAAAATTTCTAACACCAGGTTTCAGTGTGTTTTTGAATAGTTTTCATATAGGTGTCAACAGCCATTTTGGATGTAGAAGCAAGATTATGGATATTCTCTTAGTCATTTGTGAAAATATTGCACAAATTCGCCGAGACATGGTAATAGAAATGTAGATACTGCAAGAAGCAACTACAGTACTGATTAAAGGTCATTTATGTTGAAACAAAAATATTTAGCCAAACTGTTTTGGGACAATACCAAAAGCTGCAAATAATAGATATTGTGGTTTACTAAACAGATAACTTATTATAAATAATATAAGACTTTAAATATTTAATTCAAATAAAATTTGTAAAACAATTCAGAGCTATAAATAATCAGACATAATCAGAGTCCCACTGAAGGTGCAAACATTGTAAAACTCCATAGTCCACAAACAGGGTGTCCATTCTGGAAAGAAAAGGAAACAAGAATTATGAGGAAATTGATGAAACTTATATGTTTGATTAAATTTGGGCTTCCAGTATCTAGTTTTGTTGAGAGAGAATGGTTGTCTACAGGGTCAACAGTTGCTATTTTTTCTTATTTAGAGATTAGCCAAGTAATTCCTTATCCTTATATCACATAAGGCTTTATTATTTGAGATTTTTGGTCGTAAACTGGTACCTTTATTATTTCCAGGACTGTTAAGGCAAGCCATATTCTGATCAGCGAGTCAGGTTCTGCAGTGTTGTCTGGATTTAGACACATGGTTGCACTGCCCAAGTACCAAAACAAGATGACAGACCCCAACGTGATGACAGAGATGGTCCAATACTTGAACTGGATCAGTCCGGAACAGCTGATTGAGGTAAATATTGTACTGCTTAAGGCGGAGGTCAATCACATAGCAATATCCGCCTCGGGACTATGGAATAACATTGCTATGATAGTGATAACAAGTATTGCAGAAGATAATATTGTTCTTGACCACTATATTTGTAATGCATTGAGGATATAAAATTGTACTATATTGGTATGTTCCATTTCAATAAAATGTTTTAGAGGCTTCACAAGGTTAAAGGTTTGAGATAGGTTGTTCAATTAAATAAAAAAATATTATGCACAATGCAAAAAAATTATTTTGATGACACATCAAATAACCACAACACTCCGCCTCCCAGCTAGCGGGGAGACACAAGATAGCACACACTCAGAACAGGAGTTGGAGCACTACAGTAGTGCTCCAATATTGACAAAATGGACAGTGGCAGTGAAGATTTTGGGTTAGGAAATCAAGTTTTAAGTTTGCTGTTGTGTTCTAAAAAACAAAGGCTTAATTTTTTAAACTTAGAATACACTATAGCTTTTTTGATAACTAACTTTGTGCTTTATTTATTACATCATTGAAATACAGCTTCTTGATCAAAGAATCATATGAAGGTCTAGGAACGTAGGAAGATCATAGGAATGCCTAGTTAAATTATATACACTAAAACCTCGTTTATCCGGTACTCGCTTATTCAAAATTCTGGTGTATCTGAAATAGTTCCAAGAGAAAAATGAAAGAATTTTGCAGGAAAAGTACAGCACGTTTTGTCACAGCCTCAACAGCGCAACAATGTATTCGGCCAACAATGTACATTGTTTTCGAAAAAACTTTTTTTAAATTGCACTTCAACTTGTTGAAATAAGTAAATATCAATTTGATTTTAATACAAATTATTATTAAAATCAATTTTAATAATAAGACAAATTTTAAAATACAATTTTTAATGTAAATATAAATAAGTGCTGTTATCAAAGAAACGCAACTGCAATGTGCTCCTATATTACGGGTATGGTATTGAAAAAACCGAAGCCATTTATTTAGTACTTTCTTCCAAAATCGTTATAAACGTTTATCTGAAAATTTGCCTATCCAAAATGACCCTGGTCCCATCAAAACCAGGTAAACGAGGTTTTACTGTATTATCAACTTATAGCGATTGTTATTTTTGTAAGTTGAGGAAAAATGTTGCGCCTCATAGGCTTAAAGTGAAACCTTTTGTTCACGGAAGAAGCTGTATTTCCTGAGTGACAAAAAGTATTTGTTGCACGAATATCTATTTTTTAAATCTGTAAATTAGATGAGTTAATTAAGGGGAAAATTATTACAATCAAAACACAAGTGTTTTTTGTCAAATAGGAACCAATATTTTGAAACACCTCAGGTTAGGAGCTTGGGCCAAGCAATAACATTGAAATTTTCAAGCGCCTTTAATTAATTTAGGATATTCCGACTTTGGATCTTATGATATAGCTCTGTTTTAATACTTTAACTCTTAAAAATTCTAATTTATATTTTGTGT
Source organism: Nephotettix cincticeps (assembly GCA_023375725.1). Taxonomy (NCBI): domain Eukaryota; kingdom Metazoa; phylum Arthropoda; class Insecta; order Hemiptera; family Cicadellidae; genus Nephotettix; species Nephotettix cincticeps. Next base: position 20,290,402 of record CM041784.1, read on the forward strand.
TTTGTACGATGCTTAAGTATAGTCTGGTCAGTAAGTACACGACACTCAGGGTACAATGAAGGTACTTTTGGATCTTATGAAATTCAATTAATTTTATATTAATAAATCAGCACACGACACTGAGGATACAATGAAGGTACTTTTGGATCTTATGAAATTCGATGAATTTTATATTAATAAATCAGCACACAGGTCATCAGCTTATGGTGATGGGCAGTTGAGGTTAAAAAACTCTTGGACGTGTTGCTTTATATTAAAAATACAGTAGCTACTTGTTCATAATTTATGACTAGTTTGTTTTGATTACAAATTGACTACTTATCAGCAATAAATATAAATACCCCCGTCGCAGCAGACCTGTGTACTTAGTGAATTTCCACATCAATAATATAATCATAATAATAATATATGACAAGTTTGGTCAAAATCTGTCGATAAACATGAGAATTATTTCCCTATTCTCCATAAGATTAACTGCTGTTAACAGGTTTGCTGCTGTGAGGAACACTGAGATTAGGCATTTATACCATCAAAAATTATTATTTTTAACATTTATGCCAACTTTTATCAACATCTGTCCAGAAATAAAGGGGTTTGCCTATTCTCCATATGATTAACATGGGAAAAGAGTACCGTATGTATGTTTCCTGCCATGATAAATATAAAAACTATAATTTTTAAACATAAATGGATGAACCTCAACCACATGAAACAAAATAAAAAGTTTTATCCAAAGATATTGGTTAATAAGTGAAATATCAATTTTTCCTTATCCTCCATAAGGTTAACATTGGAGCCTCAAAATACAATGAACTGTGTTTAGATTTTTTAATATCTCGGTAACCGTTGGAGATAGAGAAAAACCTTAAGGAACTTAATTGTGTAGTTTTTTAAGCTGATTCTAATGGTGAAAGATAAAATCTAAAAATTTTTAAATTACATATGAAAAACAGAAAACCCGAATTTTTGAGTACAAACCCCCCCCAAACTACCCGTTCCCATTGTCTGGTTTACGAACTCGTTATATATATATATATACATAAATATATATAAAATTTTAACGACTATTGTTTTTGGCCTCTGGGCACCTAAAGACGAAAAAATAACATGGTCTCGGGCTTAAGTCTTGCCATGAGACCTACGGTAATAACTTCTTCCCTATGGGAAATTTGCTAAAATTGAAAAAATTAATTTACTGTCTAAAACACATTTCCGAACCCACATAAAAAAGTACAAACACACATAAAGTTCCAAATCTTCATAGAGAAATTTTTAGGAAGTTCCTCTCAGCAGCCTGTAGGGTATTCAGAAAAATTAGATCAGTATAAATTATAGAACAGTTAATTTTATAGACAGACACAGCTTCAGAGTAGTTTTTAGCCAATTATTAAATTATAAATAGTAATGAGATCGCACGCAGTACACTGGCATGAGTACAGCGAATTTCACAGAACTTAAATTATTTCTATCGTAGTAATCCACTAGTACTGAGTGTACAGGTTTGCTGCAATAAGGGTTGTTTCACATGGTAATGTGCTTATATTAAGGCTGTTCACTAAGTAAAAACACATATACAACATTTTATCAAATTATCTCAATGACTAAGCGAGTTATACCAATTTATCTTCTCTGTGTAAGAATTACACGGGCAAAGAGTGTGTAGGTTTACTGCTGTAAGAGAGATTAAATTTAGGCTTTTTATTGATGTATTGATAAAATATGTAATTCAAAATTTACATATAATACATATACCGGTTGTCCCGTGAAGAGGTTTAAACATTTGTTTTTTCATCACTTAGCCATTTATGCAATGACCATATTGGAACTTAACACAACTTATAAAGTAGTATGTTTAAAAATACTTTGATAAAATTTCAGCTCCCTAACCATTGTAGGAACAAAAATAAATGATTAATATTGTATTACTTTTAAAATAAATGTTTTATGCTGTTAAAAATAGAACAGGAGAATAAAGCTGTTTAAAAATGAGTCCAAAGTTAAAATGTAAGTAGACATAATGTTTATACGTTCCCAAAAAGAACAAAAGAGATCGCTAAAAATTGTAAAGCTGATTACAATAATAGATGTATATAAAGTTATGTTAAAATATAATATATCTAAATTTAATAATATAAAATTTTATATTTTTTAAATATAAATATCATATTATTTATTATTATAAAAATATAATATTTATTATAATAATAAAATAATATTATCTTAATATAAATATATTATAAAGTGTATGTTTTCATGATATTTCTGTCCTAACCATTGTAGGAACAAAATGTTGACAATTGCACCAAATCAGCTTTAAAACTAAAAATTTTTGTTTTATGTTTGAAACTGTCACAGTTCAAATACTTTAATGAAAACTCAGAAATCTAGTAGAGTCCAAAATTTTTAAATGTTACACACTGATAACAGAGCTTAACAAATAAATCGTAAGCTTTTACAATGGAATTCTGCGGTATCCAGAGGAGTTCTTCGATTGATCGGTTTGATATGAACTTCTATTGTGGTCTTGGGCTAAACTGTCACCATTCAGATCATGTGAATAGCATAGGAATAGGAATAGGAATAGGAAATTTGGTGGCAATAATACTGAAAATTTAGTATTTTCCTTGAATCAGCTAATAAGTAGTCATGAAGAGTGTCAGGTATTGACCTGGGACTATCATGTTTATGACTTATGCACCAAATCAGCACATGTCTTATACCGCATAGGCAAGTTAAGAGTTATTGTAAGCTGTATATGTTAATTTCTGCTTATTTTGCATGTTTTAACTCCTATCATAGATATGTACTGTCATGTTTATGACTTGTGCACCAAATCAGCACACGTCTTATAGATCAAACTACAACATTCTTAGGTTAGTTAGCTGTTTGAAACTGTCAAACAGTTCAAAAATTACTCCTGAAAACTCTTAAATTATAACCAGAAATATGTTTTTGTTTTTACTTTTATTTAAATTACAAAATGAGACACTTTTACAGGGTGGAGAAGGATTTGGCACAAACGCGGACATGTACAGTCTTGGGATTGTAATTTGTGAGCTGGGTAACGGTATTGTACCTTTTAAGGACGTGCCACCAGCACTCATGCTTGAGAAAAAGTTGTATCAACAACCACCCAGACTTTGGGATAACACGTTCTATCCATCCAATCAAGAGCAATTGGCTACAGAAAATGGTATAATATTATGAAGTATATGAATGTAGAATATTTATTCCATTTACCATAGTAATAAGCGATTGGATAGGTCAGAAGTTTACAATGAAATTTTCCTATGTAAATTTTTTCAAATTGACCTTGATTTGTCCTTACAAATTGCATTACGGTTTGTCCCTAAATTTACAGTAGGACCCCTCATATCAAGCTACCAAACATATATATTCTATGCATATATGTGATCAAAGATCTAACGGAAGCAACATTAAATTTTTTTATATATTTAATTATTCAGAAGTTAAAAAGAACCGTGGCCTAGAATGCATCAACAGATTTGAGGCAAGAGGTAATAACGTCTCAATTCAGTGTTTCACTCAGTCCAGCATCAACAATCTCATTGTTTTACTATGGGAGATTAAGCCTACCTGAACGTTTTCTCTTTACTGAAATCCTTTCTTGTGAACATATTGCTCGTGGTTATAAAATAATCCAAAATAGGCTTTCTGGATTTTTTTTAACTGAAGATATTTAGGAAATTGTTAAAATATTTCTAAGCCCTTTTGCTCCCCAAAGTGTGACTATACTCTCTATGAACTTCAGATTTTTACTAAAAAAAACAAAAAAACTCAATGGACTGACACAGATTATCAATGGTTTCTGTGGCCTGGTTAGCTTTACTGTCATTATTTAATCCTCATATGAGTGGATGATCCAAAAGTGATGATAAGAGTGTATCTATAATTTAGATTAATTATTAATATTGTTAGATGTCTTAAGGATATTGTAAATATGGTTATGAACTAAAATTCTTTTCAAATTTAAGATGTATAATTACCTGGACATTTGGCATTACTTGGCACAAAAAAAACACAACGCTGAGTCACCTCTTTCTATTTATTCCCTGTGTGTGGGAGGAAGGTATGTTTTGAGTTGTGAGTTCTGTCTCCAAATGATAGGACATTAATTAATCTAATATTGGGTCCTGCTTTTTGACTCAAAATTTGGGGACCTCCTCAGAAAAGAGAAAAAAATTATATTCTGATGTAACGACTGTTTCTTTAGTTGAATCTGGCTGCCGTAGAATATTCCAGATAGAGGTTTATCTATGTGAAAAACAGATTTTTGTGTAGTTGTGTTGAATTATTTTTTGTTGTATTAAAACACATGATTACCTTATCTAATTAGTTTTAATTTTTGTATGAGAGAAGGGGAAATCTTTTTACTTGAAAAGTAATGCTGTGAGGGTGTTACCCAGCTAGAAGAAACTCATGATAGAGATTGCTTCCTTAAAAATCTGAGAGGGGTTTTACATGCCCCTTCCTCCCTTTCCCTCTTACCACAATCTTCCCTTTTCTTCTAATTACATCCTTAATGATGATACACATCAGTCTATGGGTAGGGTCCACCACTTTCTAAATTTTAATGATATTATATATCAATTAAATCTGTCTTTTATCTAATAAATATATTTTTGAGCTATCCGTTTACTGATATAGTCGTTTTTACAATTTTAGTATTGCCAGGAATTTTAAGAAAGGAGAAGGACCACCCCTACCATCGGAAGCCGTTTTCCAAGTACATCAAGAATTTTTTGTCAACGTGTGTTATCCCAGTGGCAGATTCCCGGTTGAATTCCAGGGATGCCCATATGTTCAGTTTTTACTCAGTGAGTCTAAAGGCAAAGCCATCAGCCACTCTTAAAGCACTTCCCTTGCTAGAGCCTCCCTTAAGGTTCATAGAGAAGTCTGGTAAGTCCCTGCAAGTATTAACTATATCCTTAATATAGTGTTGTGAATCACTTGTTCCTCCGTAGCTGGATAAAACATGTTGTAGTTAACCATGAATTACTAAACCAGAAACCAGAATCAGTATTTATTAATATTCTGTCATTTTATTATCTACTATTGTGTAGCTTGCCTGATTAAAACTCGTATTCAAATTCACCTTTAAATTGGAAATTTCTCTCTTTTATAGAATGTTATAATCAAAGTCACAAATCTGTGGATTGTTTTACGAATAAAAAACTAATCAAGAGCTTAAGTCCAGATAATTATCCAAAAACAATTATTGGCTATTATTGATTTTTTGTAGCAATGAATCTCTTGTTTTTCGTCGCTCTGAATAATGCAAAACTTTAAGGAACACAATTTAGTTCCTTAAAGTTTTGCTCTATCTCCAATGGTTACCGACATATTAAAAAATCTAAACACAGTACATTGTTTTCAGGTGCTCCAATGCTAATCTTATGGAGGATAAGGAAAAAATAATATTTCCCTTATTAACCAATAGTTTTGGACGAAACTTTGTATTTAGCTTCATGTGGTTGGGATCCATACGTTCATGCTAAAAAATCATAGTTTATGTGGTCCTCACAGCAGCAAACCTGCATACTCTTTTCCATGTTAATGTTACGGAGAATAGGCAAATACTCTATCAACAGGTATTGATTGATCAATCTTGTCATATACTTGTATTATTGATTTGGAAATTCGCTGAGAACGTAGGTCTGCTGCGACTGGGGTACCTATTTTACTTTTCTAACATGGCAATCATTGTGCAACCTTCTGAACAATGACTGTATTTCGAACACTGTGCAGCCAAAAATTATGAAAAAAGGACTATGTAAAATGTTCACATGTTTTCTTTATGTAATTCTAATTTAAATTTTCTGACCCGTAGAAGTGTTTGTATGCTTCCTTGAGGTTCGGACTACCTTAGTTTCACAGTGATGGATTTAAAAGCCTATGGCCACAGGTCCAATGTGTGGAAATATCCTGGCTTGTTGACTTTGAATTACAAGTACCGTAACCTATCTACTCTGAAACAGTTTAACCACAGTGATTGCAATTGTTATTCCTTTGCTCCATGCTCACTGTTTGTTACGTAAGTATAATTACAAGTACCATATTCTATGCTTAATATAGCTTTTCAATATAATATGTCTAAAATGTCATTGTGATTGCAGAGGCTGCGCGTACCTCAGGGCAGGCGGGTCCCTCAGGACAGGCTGGTCCCTCGGGACAGGCAGGTCTCTCAGATCAGGCAGGTCCCTCAGGGCAGGCAGGTCCCTCAAGACAGGCAGGTCCCTCAGGGCAGGCAGGTCCCTCAGGACAGGCTGGACCCTCCTCTCAGCTTGCCGAAGAAGACAGATTTAGCTTTTCTCCAAGATTTTACCAATAAGATTTTACTAACGAAAGTGCTATATACATTTCTTAAGGAATAATGACATTTCTCTGTTGAATGGTTCAAAATCATAAACTTGTTAGTTTTAAGTTTAGTGCTTCCTGAATCATGGAACAAAATACTTAGTAATATTGACATAAAATCACTGCCATCTCTCAAGGCAAGGTTTAAAACATAAATTCTACTACTACAGTAACATAGTTGAGATACTGTGTGTTTCAAGTAGCCTATAACCAGTGTTTGAAGTAACCTGTTGCTTAGTACAGTGTTCCCTTTCAAGTGTATTTTCTACTTTAAGAGTAGAACGATTGATATAATCTTAGTAAAGCTAACCTGTTCAATATTCAACTTTTGTTACATGCACTTTCTTATTCTTACTTTTTATTACATGAATTCAAGTTCAAATTTTTAGCCTTGCATAGAAAACCAGCTCAACGTGTCTGGCCAACTAAAAAACAAAATATATATATTTGAACCGATAACTTACGTTTTGTATTTGTTATCATACTCATGACTTTTTCTCTGTTGAATGGTTCAGAATCATAAACTTGTTAGCTTTAAGTTTAGTGCATCCTGAATCATGGAACAAAATACTCAGTAATATTGACATAAAATCACTGCCATCTCACGGTATGCTGTATTTTTAATAGTAATCAAATTTAAAAGCATTCTCACCTTCCTTCTTGTACTCTTCTACTGCTTTCTGATGTGGACTGGTGTAATAACTAGTAGTTTATATCATAATAACATAGATAATAACATGAGTGTCTTCCAAGGCGACAGTGGCACTATTACTTGAAAGAGTTTGATTTTTGTAGCAAAAAAACTATTTAATTTCAACAGTTTTACTGAAACTAAAAATCCAAATTTAAGGTTCAATACATTTTTAAACCAATCTTGTTGGTATTAAACATTTGTCATTAAGACTCCAGGCTTTCTAAAGGTTATGCTTTCTTATAACTAACCTAAAAACTAAAAATTTGACATTAAAAAAGGAGAATAATTCAGTATTTGTCAATATGACATCTGAACCAAAAACAAGTGTTCCATAAATTAAACTGAGAAATCATCACAATAGATTACTTGTATTCAGAAACCTTCTTTTTATTAGTCAGAAAATTGCAGTCTATATACAAATTTAATTAATAATTACTTTATGTAAAAGAAAAAAGAGAATTGTATAATCAAATCTTTAAACTAAGTTTACATTCAGTTCGCAAACTTCAAACGAGAAAAATATGTTGCATATATCAACAGAAGTCATCATATACAGTCTGTAATTGTGGAATATTAAGATATTTACCACTTAAATTTAATTGAGTATGCAAAATTAGCCCATGTGTAAATTTGTAACTACATGTGTAATTTTTTCATTAAAATTATGAAGTCATTATATTATTGGTATTGTTTAGTGAATAGTTACTTTTAAAGCTTCAACTGTCATTTTCATTTAATTTATTGTTATTTATTTCATCACAAAAATCATTTACGTTAAGCTTGTTATTGTGTAAGTGAATTGCAATAAATGAGTTGTTGACACCAAAGAAATGGGTTACCAGTGAGCACAAACTTCAAAACTTCTAGTTCTAGTCACCATATTTCAAACATTTTGTTTGTACAACGATGTTTTGGTGAAATGCTTTTGTAGACCTAGAATTCTGTTCTTGATTTTATTTAGAAAATTTAAGTTAATAGTTAAGTAACAGATAGTTTAAAATGTATCACATGTATCACAGTGGGGAAGAAGACAAATGTATCCTTTTAGGTTTAGCTTTGTAATATATTTCACTAAGTAAAGTGCCACATACATTTCTCAAGAAACACATAAAATAGTGTTACCTACTTCATTAACATTGGCAACATTGATATCCATCAACCATGTTCCATGCTTCAAACTTTTAGCTCTACAAAAAAATGTTATGGCTTCTATATTATCTTTGCTGTGAAAAATCCACAAATTAAGCCTACTTGATATATATCTGAAGAAAAATTAACAATCACATTATCCAAACAAGTTTTACTATGTGTTAGACTATTATTAGTACAAATCAAATTAAGACTGTGTAGAAAATTGAAGAATTCATTTGATGACCTACCTACGCTTATCCCAAGGTTAAAATCCCCACATACTGAAACAAATTTACCTAATTTTAGAAGGTTTTATTACTAGCTCAAAATGTTCCAAAGACAAATCTATATCTATGGTAGGAGATTTGAGAAAACTCAAAACAAACAAGGTTAAATAAATTAATGGGTTAGTGACAATGCAATTCTAAGTAAAAATTAATTACTAACCTCAATTCTTCAAAATCTAAAACATTATTTTCCATAAAAAACTTCAACTTTTTAAACTTACTTTTTTAATAAAAATCCAACCGCTGGTACAAAACAGTTGACTTCATCATCTTTAAGCCAGTACTCTTTAGAATAAAATCTATGAAGGATGGCACTCGGTTGATGGATATAAATATAGCAAGTTAATGAAGTAACACTTTTTATGAGTTAAAAAAATGTTTTTTTCGGGAAAATTCTTCAAGCTGTAACTTTTATTTCCGACACATTGTGTATTAATCTGTAGAATATTTAGAGTATTATTAATTACCATTGTTACCAATGTTGTTAATATAAGCATTAATACAATATATTACTTTACTGACTTGATTCATTATTTATTTCAATTAAATCACAACTTTTACATAATGGCATTGATAAGTAAAACAAATACTTAACATCGAGAACTATGCTAACAGGAACAATAAAAATTAATTACGAAAAACAACAATTGTTTGAAGATACGTAATTACTTTGGACAGATATATAAAATATGTGTGTAATATGTGGCATGAGATGGGCATAAAAATCATTAGCTACAGAAAATGTGGCAAATATTCCTATAATATATGTATTAATAGGACATATTAGGAAAGTGCATTGAACATTCCTTACTTTGCTAGGGCGGCAGCCCTTCTACTATCTAACCTCGCACAGTCTCAACTATATCAAAAAATAGTAGTTGCAACAGATTCAATTTCAAGAAATGATGTTTTTATTAACCCTTTAAGGAGTAATGATGTTTTAAAACTCATTATTTTAGAGCTGTTAAGGAGTAAGGGTGAAAACTCAAAACACTCCTCAAAAGAGTAAACAAAATTTTTTTAATTTTCACTAAATTACAACATGCAATTGCAACATGGAGAAAATATAGTTTGAAATGTGTTTTAGGTTCAAAATGCCCTAAAATAAACATTTTTGAACTTTTTTTAATCAATTTTTAAATTTTCAAATCTTCAACCAAAGTAACTAAAGAAAGCACTGAGTGATGTTTAGCAAACGAATAACTCTCAGCTACAGAGGTACAGGCGTCAATAATAGGGGAGTGTAGAACACTCACTTTTATTCAGTGCTAATAAATAACATGTGTAATATAACTTCATGCCGCGCCGCCACTTTTTCCACTGAAACTTTCTGTTGCGACCGCCCCGCCTAAGAAACCCTCCGCAGATTACCCTCAACCTACCGAATACAACAATGCACATGTTCCGCGTATCTACGTGTCTTTAATTATCGATTTATAGCTTAAGAATCAATCTGTGTCAGGTTATATGTATACATATATATATATATATAAATATATATATATATGTGTATTTTAACATATTTTTTCAAATGACGTTTTAAAACGTTGCTACTCCTTTTTGCGGAACCATTAAAAAGACGTTTTAAAACGTCAATACTATTTTGACGCAAGAAAGGGTACTCTTTAAAGTGTTAAATACAGTTGCAAATGCAGATTACCATGACTAAATCCATTACAATCTGGTAACCAAACTTTCGGGATGATCTCTCTCTGTATACAAACCCCAAGACGACACTGATGGCCAATTGACATGATATTGGTAAAAGTGCACTTTGGACATAAGTCCAGGCAATTAAAAAAAATCTTTTTAATGGTAGTTCACCCTTAAAACATGAAAAATCCAAATTTCTGAAACATGGCTCTTGCAACTTTGATTAAAATCTTATGATTAAATAAAGTCCCAAATAATATGACACCACCTATATGTCTGTAAAAGTAACAGTTCAAAAGTTATGGGTGCTAAAGTTATTTAAATGTCCAAAAATATTTTTTGAGTTTTCCCGCAAAACAATAAATTTATTGTACATTATAATTTAATTTGACCATCACCATTAAAACTGTCTCAAAAAACTAAATAAAATAGTATTCAAAATAGTATTTTGTGTTAGTTATAAGTCTATGACTACCGGTTCCACTTAAAAATTAAACTTACTGTCCGTGGTAAACACAGTCTGAGAGCGTCCAATGTTATTCTTATGGAGAATATTAAAAAATTTATTCCAATCAATGTCTTTAATTTTTGATACCTTATACCTGAAACTTTGTATGCAGCTGAAGGTCATCCTATAAAACTCAAACAAAAGAGCTTGTTACCACCCCAGTGAAGGTGGAGAAGGGTGTATCCAGAAAAGCTTTAAACTTGCAGTAAAATATGTTTGAGAGAAATTTTATAACCACTCTTGTTAAACAAAGTTCAATCTTATGTAAATTTTATCCTCAATGGAAAATTATTAGGTCCCCAAAACTTATGTATGTATCCATTGAAAACTCAAATTTGAAATTTTTGACAAAAACAATACTGAATGTCCTGAATATAGCAGAATATTCTGGTGTTTCAAAAGCCATCTCTTAAATATATTCATTCCAAAATTTAACAGGACAAATTAGGGAGAGAAAATAAAATGAAATGTGCAGGATTGTTTTTATTTAAAATTTATTTATAGCAAATACTAAATACATATTTATATAAACTTCAATAGAAATATAAGGCAACATGAAAGAACCGTGATGAAACTAAGGTTACTATAAATACAAATATGAACTAACAATACTAACATTAAGATATCCTTTGGGCTTGGAACAAATAATACTGCAGTTTTTCAAGCATGCTGCATATAAAAGAATTAAAAATATATAATGCACATAAAGACAAAAAACAAACAATGAAAGTGTTTGAACAAACAAATACTGCTTCAGTGTAACACGTCTAAAATATATTACCAGTACTATGCAAAAACACTTTTTTCATCTTGAAACCTGTTCCTCTTTTTTGATCTGATCATGTCGTTATGGGACGGTTTTACGTTGTAAATACTCTATAAATACTATAAAAATATAGTACTACAATTACATGAAGTACCTAACTTGTAATATCTAAATATTAACCCATAACCTCAACTTAACCCCTCTACTGACATACATGCAATGGGATAGCCTTTTGGACCTCATTCGTGGATAATAAAAAATATGCATTAAAACTGGCCGTAGAATTATACTATTTAATATGATCACAAGACTTGAAGGCACTTATGTAAGGGAATATTATTCAAATTACATTATTAAAATTGTGCAAAGTACAAATATTATTGTTATGATTTTGTGAACCAGTAACATTATTTCAAATGTTCTACGTTTTGATCTTGTAAATTTAAAAACTATTTGATCATTTAAAGGGTGACATTTCAATTTGAAATCTTCACACTACAGTGGAGCCTAGCTAATCCGAAATAATTAGGACCGGGGCCATTTCTTAGGAGTGTTTTAAAATTGTGCAACAAGGATGTCACAACACCAATGTCTCATTACATTGTTTTGTTACAAAAAAATGAATCTTTTGACAGCAGGAGGTATAACGAGTAAAACACCATGTTTGATTGTATGGAGGGAATTTCACAGCTGTATGATCATGATATAGTTTATGATATGGCTGCTCTAGTGACATTCCTTCAAAGTTATAATTTCATTGTTAATGTACAACAAAAAATTGAACATGTACAAACCTCAAGGAAAGGAATGGATCATGCAAGAATTATACAAGCACCTCATGAAGAACAAAGACGTGTGAGCATACAAAGAAAAATTATTATGACTCCATCACATGACTAATGTTTGAAAGATGAATTTCCTTTTGAATAATTATGTGATTTGGCTGCCATAGTAATATATAGTCTAGATTGATAAAAAAATACATATATATCCTCACAATACACCCCCGCTGAGGTGAGGCAGATGACGACAGTGAGCAGTTTCCCATTTGGACGCCGCGGCTGCCTTTGATCTAGCGCTACACTATGTAGAACAGCCAACACTATGTTCCTCCTGAGACGCGCAATTACGCTTCAAAAGAGAGGTGATGTTCTCTCCAACATAAAAATTATAACGACTTTTAAAACCAATATAGATATATAGATTCGTTCTGTGACAATTTTATTTTGTTTATTACATTTTCCAACGTAAAAACTTACTGTAATTTTTGGTAATTATCTTTATCTTTATTGTTGTTGTTTCTACATTTTATAAATTGTTTTCCCTGATTTTGATTTTGGATTAAGCGGATCTTCGGATTATCGGATTAGCGGTGCTCCACTGTATTAATATTTCTACTTGTAAATTTCAGTTCTCATTGTGATTGGGTATAAACTAATAGACTAAAAAAATATTTTTGATTAGTCTGTTGATTCTGTCCCAAAATATGAACAAAATTTAAATATGAAAGACAGTGGCCCGTTTTTTAACTTGACTAAAGCCTTTGACAGAGTTTGTCATAAAAAATTATTATCAAAGTTAAAAATCTGTGGAATCAAATGCCACAAAGAGCTTAATTCGCTGGAGTCGTATTCGGGTAAGCGCCAGCAGTATGTTGAAATAAAACAATTAATTAACAATTGTTACATTGTAAAAGCTAATTCTTCCCTGAAAAGAATCAAATATTCTGTTCCCAGGGATCAGTTTTAGGACCTTTTCTTTTCATAGTATACATAGGAGAGTTGTCAGAAAGTGTACCAGATATTGAAAAACATGGCGTTCAGATGCAATTATATGCTGATAAATATTTGGTTTAGGAATAAGGACATGCAGAGCATTTCTCAGACCTTGCCTGCTGTTGTGAGGGATGTAGAGGTGTCCTTGGGTTGTAGAAATCTACTTTTGAATGTAGAAGACCTCGTACATAAATTTTAAACCATCAAATAGAAACAATGATGAATTAAAATTTTTTTTGTAAATAATAACTTTGTTGAAACCGAAACTATAGATTTTCTTGGTTTAAAGTAAGAGTTTAGCTAAGAAGATTGTAAGAAGATTAGCTCAGGCATATTTGCACTAAGGATATTAAGAAATTACTGTTCTCTATATGTGTTAAAAAAAGTTTACTTTGCCCTTATTCACTCTAATATATCATATGGTTTGGAGGTTTATGGGGCAACAACTAAATTTAATATAGACGAAATTTTAAGTATTAAAAAATCAGCAATCAGGATTATCTTAAGCCTTGATATCAATGAGTCTTGTAAAAACCATTTTTCTGAGCTGGGAATTTTGACAGTATATGGATTATATATTTACAAAACTATTTTATAAATATAAAATAAATTTAAAAAAGCCTGCACCCATAGTCAAATCCACAGCTACAACAACCGTGATAATAAAGATTTTACTTACCAAAAACATAGCCAAGAATTCTTTAAGAAAAAACTAACTTATGCTGGAATGAAATATTATAATAACTTTCCAGACCATATTAAGATGTAATAAATTCAAATTTGTGTTAAAGGAGTTTCTAACAAAAAAGTCATTATATAGGTTTGAGTAGTTCCTTACTAAAAATTAATGTTTACCTTTTTTTCTCTATATATAATACATTGTACATTTCACAGACACTATTAATTTGTAATACTGCAGGAATTTGAATAAAGATTGATTGATTAATTAACAGTCTGGTTATTACCGCCAGAATGTTATCATTGATTGCTATTAGTTAATATTCCAAAAAACCAACCAATAACCAAATCTTGGATCTTATGACTTTCTTAAAATTAATTTATATTTTGTATTTTAGAAGATCCTAAAGTTCAATCTGTTTCAAAACAAACTCAATCTCATGTTTTTAACAAAACACTATATACTTTTAGATCTCATGCAACAGAGATATTATTTATATTTTACAGTTAAGGATATTATGACATTTTGTCAAACGTTTTTACGCCAAGGGACAAATCACAATTTTTACCCATCCTACAATTGAAGATTCTAGTCGTACTGTGTTAAGAATGAAAAGACCCAAAAGAACATTACAATACGCATAAGTCTGCATCAGGCACTTTCTACTATAGTATAAAATATAAGTAACTCTAATAAATAGAAGCTGCCGCGTATATACAACACAGAAATGTATTTCATTAAGAACTACATTTTGTAACATTAATATGAACACTAACATAATAATACAAAAAACTTGTAAATATATTTCTCTTTAGAAATCCAGCTTACATCAGGGCTAACTCCAATAAAGTTGTGCAGTGGCATTTAATTATACATTTTTTCTATGATAATTTAAACTTAACACATGGCAGGACTGATGAAATGTTTAATCTATGGTAACATTATAAATGCATGAATATTGGTGAAATGAAGCTGATATGTATTTAACTCGTAACAACCTAACTTAACAAGCTACCTATTTATAAACAAGAGCTAAATAAAAAATAAATATCTGATATGTACTCCGGAACAACATATGATGTAGTTAAATACAGTGAAACTTAAATTATTCCCGAAACTATAATTAAAATTTTTCTCTTAGTATCTAGAATTCAACATAAAATGATTTTTTTTAAACTGTTGGCTAATTTGAATTATTTTGATAATTCAAAGTTTTATTGATGAAAGACTAGTCAAGAAATAAATTATCCAACCAGAAATTTAAAATTCTTCATT
This sequence comes from Nephotettix cincticeps, assembly GCA_023375725.1. Taxonomy (NCBI): domain Eukaryota; kingdom Metazoa; phylum Arthropoda; class Insecta; order Hemiptera; family Cicadellidae; genus Nephotettix; species Nephotettix cincticeps. The sequence goes on from CM041784.1 coordinate 20,305,548, forward strand.
CGATATCGAAATAATTAATTTCAAAGTTTGAGCTGATTTATTTTTAGTTTAGTGTCAATCTCCCTCATCTCCAGAGCTATTTGAATGCATTACTACTTCAATAATAGTTCTGTAAAATTATTAATGAAAAAGAAAGTTTAACTGTATTATTTTAACAAGAACTTTTAAACATCAATGTCACTAAAGAAGATTTAATTGGCCAATGAAACTAAATCAGCATGGACTGCCTAAGATTTATTGGAGATTTTAAGTTACAATTTGAGGGTAAAATAACTAACTTTTAAACGGTTTGGTTGCGATATATCGACACTTAAGAGAAAAGCTTTAAAATTAGTTTTCAAACAATAAATATATTAACTAAACAAAAAGAAAAAAAATATCTCTTTATATATTCTTAGATTATAATTACAAAATAGAAAAATATAAACTTTGTAGATTGTTCTCACTCCTCAGTTATGAAATATCGTTAAGACTTCAAATAAATAAATGAACAAAACTTATCTTACTAAAGCGTCAACCAATGATGGTTAAGTGCAACAGTTCAAAAACTCTATAGGTGATAGAATAGCAAAAATATATATCACAAAATAGTGTACATTTAGGTTTATTTTTAGGACTAAAAGATTGTTACTTCTGGCACAGGGAAATACGAAGGATACACAAAATTCCAAACCACAGCAATGAGGATGAGCACGGAGAATATTGTGATGCTGATCCTCCACAGAGTACGCTCCCAGGAGCGGACCTCAAGATTGCGCAGCACGTAGAGACCGACCAGGAGTCCTGCAGCTGCCCCTCCCAGGTGGGCCACATACCCCACCTGTAAAAGAAACAGTGTACAGTCGAACCTCGCTAATTCTGAATTCAAGGGAAAGCCAATTTACTTCGAATTAACCCAAGAAATGTCTATCAAATGCCGATGACGTTGTTTCTACAGAGTCTGTGAATTTTTCGCCAACTTCTGTGTACTGGTTTTAGCTATTGTATTAAACCGAAACCAAGTCAAAGACATGCGATATCTATATCACTGGAAATATTCTAAACTATCCATTTATGTGTCTTTGAGTTTATCAAGGTCTGTTGGCAGAAAACTTTAATACAATTTTATTTATTCCTAAATGGCGTTGTCTGTCTTTGCACTGTAAACGCTGTGTTTATCTTTGTGTTTGCGTTTTAGATATTTTTAGTGGTTAAATACATTAATTAATTATTATTTATTGTTTTGTCATCAAAATGGGGGATTATTGATGGATGAAGGATTTAAATATAATTTTTTCCTGAATAGTGTAGTCGGCCAACAAACTTTATTTCAAATTTCATTTTTTTGCAAATTAACTATACATGAGTATGTATTTTTTGTTTCATTAATAATTTTTTTAACAAATTGGCTTTTTTTAATTTTTCTTAAAATGTATGTAAATAAAACATGACCCTAAACATAAACAAATACAGATTTTCATATGTTTGTACCTCCTGATGAAAAAAACTATATATATATATATATATATAGGGTGTTCATAAAAGTTGGGGACAAACTTGGAGGAGCTCACTGAAATAAATAAAAAATGTCCTATAAATATAGGATAAAAAAACCTTTGTTTAGCCGCCATTTTGTATTTTTTTTATAAAATCTTTATATCTCAAGAACTACAGAAACCAAACTGTGCACACATCTTTATTGGCTATAAAGAAAAATATTCTCAAAGTATTATTTAGTTTGCTCTCATATTTCCAAAATGGCGGCGCCTAAAAATCTTTTAATTTAAACAACAACAAAACCATTAACTTTATTAACCCTTTGCGCTCGGATCGAGTATTTATAATTTGTCGTGTGCACTCGGATCCAGCTGTACTAACTGTCACCATTTTCTCGCCGAAGTCGAATTAATGTTTATATGAGCTCTGATGGCCAGTGGTAATGGTCGAGATTAAATCCGAGTTAGTTAAATCCGAATAAATTAAACTCCATCAATGAAGTATCAGTTAGAAAAATTTAATTACGAATATAACCTCCTTAGAGGGTCTAATCCAAGGCTGAAAGTATTAAGGAACGTTTATTAACTGTTGATAGCCATCTTTAAATAACTAGCATATTGCCTCACCTTGTTAGTTTGTTCTGTAAAGTAACGGGCATGGATAGAGGACCCCAAATCCACAACGGTCAGCACCAGAAACACAAGGAGCTGCCAGATTGCAAACTGCATCTCTGACCAGTTCTGAAAACATAGCATTAAAACACTTAAGTTTAGGCCTATATGTATAATTCAGTTTAAAAGTCATTATATCATGAGTACACCAGAGTCCCGGTAATGCAAACTTATTGAGACCAGACCCTGTTCGGATTACCAAGTTGTTCAGATTATCCGGAAATGTAGTGTAAAAGTACTTTTAAAATCAACCATTTTCAATCCAAATTGCACATTTTGACCAATTAACTTACATCTTATCAGAGCTCACTAGGGTTTTCCACTACATGTTTTGCCAGAACTGCATCAAGTGTTCCTCCAGAGATGTTCTATCCATTATGTACTTGTCATTAGAAATACAAAAACACGACACACACATTGACAAATGTAAACGAAGAATGACAAATCAGTGCTGTCTGTAGACCTAATTTCTATGCGATCGCGGTTATTGTTGTAGATGAACTTGTTCGAAAAGTAATTTGCCAAAAAGCAATGATAAAAGAGTAGGACCGTGAGAATCGAATCTATTGTGATGTACTGTGAGTGTAGTTAGACATCACCCTACACTATTTCAAACAACAGTGTATACTGCTACAATGCTTGATGTTCATGAGACGAGGGCGCAACTTTGCATTTGCTAACAGGATTTCTTTGTTACATCAAAAGATGATAAATGAATTCTTTTGTTCCAAAAAATAAGTTATTGCATTTAATTAACATTTTGTATGTAGTAATGTATAATTAGTGATACCTTGCTGAACAATAAAGTGTTATAATCGAGATTAAATTGCTAAGTTTTTAATTTAAACCCAATAATCTTTTCCCCATCAGGTAGTTCGGAGTAGCCGGACGTTCTGATTACCAGGGCTTTGGTGTATTTGAGCTCTAAACACTAAATAAATGTTGATTCTATACATTTTGTGGTTTAGGGCAACCAGATCTGATTCAATTACGTTTTGAAATCTATTTCACTAAAATTGCTGTTCTATTAATATATAGTGAAAGATAAATAAATAACTTTATTCAGTCACTAAACTTACACACTTAATGAAAATTTCAATGAATTTATGGGTTGAAAGCAGAATGCAAAATACATGAAATGACATGCATAAGTTCAGCAGTACAATACTTACTTGATACTTGATAAAATCTAGGGGAAAGATTGCACCGCGACCTATGAGATCTATTGTGCCCCCCAGACTAGTCTCTAGTTCTTGCCTAGAGAACCCCCTCTAGTCCTAATGCCTTAATAAAGTTTAGTATAACGAGGGGTTCTAACTTTGGAAAATCCTCCACCGCCACCTGGTGTGTTCCCAAGCTTCTGGCTCTCTTCTGACCTATCGCGTCACACTCAGCCAATAGGTGTCTAGGTGTTTCCTCCCCAGATTGGCAGAAGCGGCATTCACCCTCTTGGACAATGCCCATCTTGCTCAGATGACCCCTGAGCCTACAGTGTCCGGTTAGAAATCCCGTCAGTATCCTTAGATCGTTTTTCTTAAGCCTGATCATGGTCTCAGACCTTCTTATATTATGCACTCCAAGCATTTCCTTAGCCTGTCGGCATCCCGGATGAATGGTCCAGGCTTTCCCTCTGGCTTCCTTCTCTCAGCAGTACAATAGAAGCACCATTAACCGTCACTATTTTTTTATTGACTTTCCCCGTGGTTGAATTCCCTTATTGAATACAACCTTATTTTATTGATCAGTGCCACCAGTTAGTGCGGCTGAATAAAACCATTGCTGCCTAAAACCTATAAAAATCAAAGTGGCAAAAGGAGATGACGACGGTCTACTTTCAAATGTGAGGTTATTCCAGTTTCAATATTCAAGTATTTGTCTGGACCTAAACATTTGCAGATCTGTGTAACCATATGCTAATACAGTACTGTAATTTACTATGTAAATAAATAAATATACAGGGTTAAATTTCTAACAAAACCTTTTTAAATTCCTTACTCTACAGACTTATGATACAGTGGAACGTGGATAATTTGAACTTCTGTAATTCGAAAACTTCCTTAATTTGAAATTTTGTTTTGGTCCCTAGAATTTTACATGAAAACAATGTTAAAATATCCTGGTTAATTCGAATAATTTTTTGGATAATTTGAAGTTTTTACAGCATAAATCTATAAAGTGAACAAGTCATTGTGTGCGATTTTCCAGGAAAAGACGTCCGGACTTCCTGTCCTCAGACTATTTTTAGTTAGATCAACACGCCCACCCCCGCCAATCCTTCTCATAGCACGTACACCTGCTGTTGACTGGTCACATAATACCCCTCCCCCTCTCCAGTCTACTACTGCTCATAAATCACAACATTGACATATTCGTCGTCTTTGTTTCATGTTGGCATTTGTGACTTCGTCTGCGTTCATGTTAACACGTTGTGTGTATGATGGCTTCGTCAAAGCGAACCTACAAATCTCTGACGTTGCAAGAATAAATAGCGGCGATCAAAGAGGTAGAGAAGGGATTTGAAAAAGTTTGAAATAGCTAGTTTCGGGATCCCTCCGAACACATTATCAACATTTAACAAAAATTAGAATTTTAATCAATAGTATCTTCATTAACCTAACTTTTTTAATATACAATGTTAAAACATGATGTTTAATTATTTATTTCAACCACATGCAAAAACTTTTCTAATTCAAATTTTTGGATAATTCGAATTTTTTTCTGGTCCCTTGAGGTTTGAATTATCCAAGTTCTACTATATTTCTATTATCTGGCTGTTCGCTTTACCGTCAGATTCTTGGTATCGAGGGTGACAGTCAACCCATTGATCTACTTATTTTACAGTACCTGTCGACACCTGGGCATTTCTATTATTTTGGCACTTTTGGAGACTTACTAAAACTGCTATAAAATACTTATCTATCATTAGATGGACTTTAAACTTTCAGGGCTTCATTATTTTAATGTGTAATTGATAGAAAACATTTATATATAAAATTATATAAAAATTTTTATTTTTAACTTTTGTTGTACTATATTACTATATATATATATATGAAATGTGAAGTAGGACTTACAATTAAAAAATAGTCTTAAGATAAATTACAGAATTTTATACGCAACGATCACATCACAAACACAAACACAGCTTACACATCTGTTGTTGACTAATATTTTGGTTTTATTCACCAGATTAGCTAACGTAGGCAACAGGCAACAAATTTACAGACAGAAGATACTGCTGTATCATAAAGAAACGAATTGTCGATCTAGCAAGTGCTGCAATCCATCAGAAAAAACATTAAACTACTAGCAATAACGGGTGACAGAACAGTTCCGTCCAAGTATGCCTGGGTGGATTGGCAGCGAAACAGAAACGTTCTGTCCGAGTATGCCAATGGGTTAGAAGAGTTTCCACAGTAGTAAGTGTTTCTCATGATGGAGCTTAATGTTACAGTTATTTTGCTAAAATTAAAAAATTTGGGGTGATAAATTAGGTAGTTAGTGATTTGACTAAACCATATCTTGAGTCCTCACCATGATAATGGTTGCAATGTGTGCTGTGATGAGAGCATAGACACCCCCGGATGCACCTGCGAGGTAGACGTTGGGATCCGCCAGCGAGGTGGCCAGAGATCCGGCAATAACTCCGGCAAAGTAGACAATGAGAACTCGCCACCAACGGTGAACCATCTCCAGTGGGATGCCCAGTAACACCTGAACCATGATGTTCACCCCCAGGTGAAAAACACTGAAACATTCAATCTGTCAGCGATTCCCATTGAGATGCCAACTCGGTAGCTCAGGGGCTTCTGTCAGCGGTTCCCATCGAGATGCCAAATCGGTAGCTCAGGGGCAGTGACAATCTGTCAGCGATTCCCATCGACGTTCCAAATCGGTAGCTCAGGGGCAATGACAATCTCCCAGGGATTCACATCGAGATGCCAAATCGGCTGAACAAGCTTTGTACGGTGTATTAATTAATTCTTATTTGTTGAAATCATCACACAACACAATGAGAAGTAGGCACATAACTTGTATATTATACTTAAATTTATTGTAAGGGTAGGCTTAGGTTAAACTTGTGGAGCTGAACATTAACATTTGAAGTCAAAGGAAAACTGATTGAAGTGGTAGTAAATGAATGGAAAACTCTATGTTTTTGTTTTTATATTTAAAACTCAACTATGTGGAAAGAAAAAAAATATTTCTGCTGTTAACATTTTGTAAATTATGTACATCTCAATAGATACACAAAACCACTGTACCTAATAAACATCTTATTGAATTTACTTCGTTTTTGCCTAGTAACACTATTACAACATCATTGTCTTAACCCTTTGAACGTCATATTCGAGTTAACTTGCTCACATACTGAATGCCATAAGCGTGTATACTTGTGAAATCCCGTTATGGCATTTAGCGTGAAATATAGTTATCTATCCCAAATCATTTCATGACGTAGTTTCAAAAATTCAGTCAGTATTTATTGGTTGCAAACAGATTTTAGTTTGTGTCACTGTTTACTGCGCAGCTGCCTAGCGCCAATGGCAGGTATACTCGCACGTCAGCTGACTGCGGACATGTGCTGTCGCACATGCAGACAGTGTTTAAACCAGTATAATATTATTGTTTATAACCTATAACCAATGTATATAGCCATTTTTTTTAGTCTAGAGTAATAAAAAAATGGGCTTTAAATAATTTTTTTTTCATAATTTGGCGCTAAGGAGAGGCTCAAAATGAAATATTTGGCGTTCAAAGGGTTAATTTCATTATTATAAAGAGAAAAATTGTTTTAATTAACCAGTTAATTCAGATAACTTATATTGATCAGTTGCAAAAATATTCCATGCTTACCCGATATGCACAAACATATAAGTAAGATAGCGCCACGCCTCGGCCCGCCTTCTAGGGCTGTAAATGAACAGCTTAAATATTGGACCCTCAAAGCTTGTAGTTTCATGAGTGACTGTGACATCATACAGGAACAAACCCATCTGTAACAACATCATTTTCTGGCATTTTTTTCAAACAACAAATGTTAAATCTATTTAGTTTACATGAAGATTGTTACACTTACAAATAAAATAAAGTCACATGTTCCACCATACAATTAAATAACATCTGTGTTAATTGGGAAGCATTCTGGCCTAGGGATAGAGCTTAGGAATTTGGTCCTCATAGTCCCCAGGTTCAAACTGACTGATAATTGATTTAGCTAAGAGATAATGCCACAACTCATGTGTATGAATGGATGATGTTTACCAAAAAATAAAAAACCCTAAAAAATGTAGGTTAACCCTTAAAGCACTACTGAAAATCACACTCCCTGCTCATTTAGGTTGAAAAAATCAAAATTATATTTTCCCAATGTTCTTTTTGGATTTAGGTAGCTTGAATAAAGTAGAAAACAGAAATATGCTTCATTTTTATTTATTGAACATTTTAACACTATTTTTCAGGTATCTAAAAAAGTTATTTTTGCCAAAAATTCTGAGCGCTTGAAATAAAACTTGTAGGCTTACATAAATGAAAAATTACTGATTCTAAACATGAAAACAGTGAGAAGAAACATGTCAATAAAGTAAAAAGATATTATGTACATTACCACTAAACATAGTTTTGCGTCGTATGATAAGCCTCAAAACAGTCATAAGTCCATTCACGAACTCATCAAATTCCAGATCGTCTGGATGAGCCATGTTTCACTTTTTATTTTATTATTTAGATTCACACTACATTATCTGTTTACTTCTCAAACACAACACAAATAATCACACGTCAATGGATGTCAACAAACAACGATTGGAACAATGAATACAGCTGGTCGTAGTGGCACGTTAATTTTCTCGTCAAAAGCAGTACGGGAGCGCTAGAATACAGGCCAAAGTTGCATAACATCTAATCTCAGTCACTAGAAATTCCATCAAAGCCGCCATATTGGTTTTGTGTGTTCATAGAGGTTAAAGCAACATTACCATGCACTCTATTGGTTGTTTCGCGAACTACAGCGCAGTAAATGTGACGAAATGGCTGAAAGTGAAAAAACTCGGTTTCCACGCCGTGGGACCCTACTGTGCCGCGAGAAAACTCGTCAGCCACCCGGTAAGGGTTAAGTAATCTAGATTAAAATTAGGGTCACTTGATAACGGGAGGAGTTTCCTTACCTCCTGAAACTAATGTAGTTACACTTGTAGTGCAAAGAAAAGTCCAAATAATTACAAATCCTCCGCTACTATGAGTTTCAAAAATAATATACATAGTTATGAGAGTATAATGACACGTATAAAATAACTCACTTCTTATTTGTTGTTAAAAATATTCCCTTTATCATCACGCGTATACTTATCAACACTATAATAGGCTAAAAGAGCAATATTTAAATTACGTTTGAATATTGAAATGTTTGTAGTTTGGTTGGAAGATGGTTGAATAATGATTGCTGAATAAAGGGTGTTTTTTTTAAATGTGGATTTGTGATTTGTTAAATATAAGGAAAAATTTTGTCTAGTGTTATACTGATGTTTTTGTTTAAATACAATCAAAATATGATTCAAGATGGATGGGAAAGTTAAAATGTTATTGTTGATGAATGAAGGACGGCAAGTTTGTCTTTTTGGAACGTTAGATATCAATCTGTTGGCTCTCTTTTGAAGGATAAGAATTGGCTTAGTTTTCAAGCAATCATATAATACTGGAATGATAAGGGTGATGTAAAAACAGTCTGAGTATACATACAAGGAAATATGGAGAGCCAGGAAATCCTTTGTTGAGAAGGCCAAAAATTGAGATGGCAGGATAAGGTGCAATAGCACATCAAGATTCTGGGAGCAGATATCCCCTTGGCTCAAGATAAAGTGGTGTGGAAGAGACTGGTCTATGAGGTCAAAAATCAACTGGTGCTTTTGGCAAATAAAGTGGATTTTTTACTTAAGTACTGTAATATCCTTTTGTTTGTTTACTACCAGTATATTCACTAGAGTAACAATAGTCTTCTTCGGTGTTCTCATTCATAATTTATGTATAGCCGACCCAAAGTTCAGTATGTAGAGTAAAATTAAGTGGTTTTTATGTAATTTTAATTCATCATGACGTCTTAAGTAGGAGTAACTGACACAGGCTTGAAATGGGACTATAAAGTCCCGAAACTAGTTGCCTGCTGACTAAATGAAGAATCGAAATGACGAAGGTACTGCAACCAACTATAGAATAGTCACAGTCACATCATCAGAAGTTTACTCCTTGACTTGGCGATTCGTCATAGATACTTAAAATTGACACTGAACAAACGGAGAACACACTAATACAGTCATTACACATTGACTGCCACATGAGCCAAACATATTTGGCTTATGTGGCAACTATACTGTGAACCATAGTTCACAGTGTTTCATGTCTAGGGGCCGTGTGAAGCACATATGGTCTACACATAATTGTACTCCGAGGCTGTGTGAGCCAACTGCTGGCTCACATATAAATTTCCTTATGAGGCCATGTGAACCAGTAGTGGATTACCCATACCATACCATAGTGTTCAGTGGAACACTATGGCACTTTTAGCCTGTAAAAATGTTGCTGTAGTGTTGCCAAGAAAAACAGTATTTTCTGTATAACACAATTTCAATGTGGTCTTAAAAGACATACATACCAATGTAGCCTATCCACCACTTGACCAAAACCGGACGTGGCAGTCAATGTGTTTTAATTTACATTTACCCAGGCCCGTAGTCAAACACAATAGAACCAACAGAAGGATATTGATAAGGTAAAAAAATCTACTTAATTATGTGGATTTTTAATTAATTAATTAACCCTTACCGGCTACACTTTTAAAAACAGCACAGTAGGGTCGCGCAACATAGCTAACGCCTTTAGACACAATCAATAATTTTGCCACATTTACTGCGTTGTAGTTCGTGAAACAACCGATAGAGTGCATGGTGATGTTGCTTTTGCCTCTACGCACTCACAAAACCAATATGGCGGCTTTGTTAGAATATTTAGTGACTGAAATTCATTGCTAGACGACTTTGACCCGTATTTGTTCACTTCCATACTGCTGCTTAGGCTTATATACGTGAGTAATTACGGACAGATGTTTTCACCTTCGCTAACCTTGTTTGTTGACATTTTTATTGATGTTGATTTTTGTTTATTTTCATTGTGTTTTAGCAGTAAATAGTGTATATTGTCTGAATGTTTTTAATGTATAGGATTTATTACTAATTATTATTATGATATATTATAACATAAATAGCTCATCCAAATGAAAAAATTACTTTTTTAAATACCTAAAAAAAGTCTTCAAATCTTCAATAAATAAAAATGAAGCAAATTTCTGTTTTCTACTTTATTCAAGCTGCCTAAATCCAAAAAAAATTGGGAAAATATTTTAATATTTTTATTTTATTTTTATTATTATTATTTTATTATATTTTTATTTTTTTTATATTTTTATTTTAATATTTTTACACGGAATGAAAAGGGGCCATGACTTCCAATAGCGCTTTAAGGGTTAAAATAGGGTTAAACCAAAGTATTTTAGAAATTTAAAACAGAAACATTAGCAATAATTTGACGAGTTTGCTGAACTTTCCGAGTTTCTTACTTCTATAATGCTGATTATAAGCATGCCAACAGCTGGGGGCTGGCAAGTATACTGGTCCTCGTACTCTCCATCAATGATGTCATCTCTGGTCCATGTTCGACGAGGGATCACTGAGCGCACATACGAGTTGATGTAATGACCGAACAGATGCTGCCCCACATCGCTTTCCACCTAGAAACAGAGAGAATGTAATGATAACAAGAACCTCAAGTATTATGACTCTTGCAGGGTTACCCCAGGTTTTCCAAAATCAATTTCAAGGACGTTTCCACAACATTTCCTGGACAAAACAACTATTTTTCAGGACACTCGTGCCATTAAAAAACTCAAGCAAAGACTCATACAGACGTTATCCACGTTTTTGTTTTCACGCTATCCAGACTGAAACAACGCTCTTCAGGCCATAAGTTTAATAATCTTATATGATCAGATTTTAATACAACACAATTAATACTGAGTTTTTTGTCAAATACCTTTTGAGTGAAAGATTTAATTTATTTAAAAAAATCTAAGACAAAAAAAGTTTGTTAATTCTGTCGATCACCCGATCATCTTCCCTTTCAAGCTTGTGAGGTGCTGTCAATTAACCTAATTCAAGGAAAGGAATTTAGCATAAGAATTTAATGGATTTATAATAAAAAGAAAATAAACAAAATAAAATATTCGTACAATATTTTTGAACATTTCAAAGCTAAAACTAACATCAACCAATCTATAAAAAATTAATAATTTTATAAAAATAAGCAAAATTCCAGGACTTAAAGAATTCAAGAAAAAATTTAGATTGAAGGACATCAAGCTAAGTTCAAGGGCTTTTCCAGGATTTCCAGAACATCCCTGAAATTCCAGGCTTTCCAGGACCCAGGACATGTGGGAACCCTATCTTGATAGGGATGATTACTCGAACTCTGTAATTACAGTACAGTCTCTATGATCCAGCCGTGCAATACTCCGGTGCATCAGTAATCCGGTGCTGTATTCCTGCCTATAATCAGTAAATTATCACGTCTAGTCTTGTTAAACATTGAAATCTAATGTTTCTTCAACAATAGTAAGGGTTAATTCGTGGTTAATCTTAAAAACAATTTGGATAATTTGAAATTTTTCATAAAACACTGTGATAAAAAGCAAACCATCGGACTCAAAATTCCCAAAAATTACGAAATCGATTGCTAACGTAACATCTTTTGTATATATTATGACCGTTTGTATATAATACAGTATAAGTGTAAATATTTTAAGTAATGTTGGACGTGAGTTTTTACTTCATCCTACAGTAAAATCAACACGTATAATGCTAATCAAGAAGTTAGAAACGTAAAATGCAAAACGTAAAGAACCATTAGGTGAATAGTTCAATTTCAAAAGAATTACTAAATTAAAAAATAAAAGTATAGTTGATTATCACATTCGCTGCGGTGCCCGAAACCCCAGTTCCTTGTGCGGAGTATATGTGAAGTTAAATAAAATTATTCAGCCTAAATTGTCCTCTGAGTTTCAGTATTTTCAGTTTGCATCTTAAATAAAAAATAGTAATAGTGGTCTGCTGCAGAAACTGTTGACCATAAATGCATTTCTGTTTACCCACCTTTAGTAGGACTGCACTTTACACGCACAATGCTCAACAGTACGCAGTTTAATGTGACCTCCAACAGTAAGTAAAGTGATGATACGCCCGATGGTAGCTAAACTAACAAGATGTATTGTCTGACAGATGATTCAATAAGTTCTCACAGTTAACCCTACCACTTGGCAATCACTTAAAAATGTATTCAAAATTCAACTATCATCCCATAAAACGTATACAGAGTGCCCATGAAAAACGTTTCAGGACTTCTGTGAGTGATTAGGTACATTAAAAGGAAGAAAAACGTTCCAATGGAGGTATGGCCTAAAGCGCTTATTTCCTCAGATATCCGCCATTTTGAATTTTTCACAAAATATTTTTTATTTCAAACATTTTTTAATGGATTATTTTCAAATTTGGTATGTGTTTTACACTAGTAGACTGCTATCATTAAAAACATAACTAGCATGATCCAACCTCTAAATTCAAAATGGCAGCCATTCAAAGTTTTAAAACTAAAATACTTCGAAAACGGTAAAAAATACAATTAAGCCATCAACTGGTGACCGTCGCTTTTGCGACGGTCTATCACTCTCAACAACTGGTAACCATCACTTTTGCGTCAAACATCACTACGTATTATCCACTTTTTATAGTAAAATAAATGTTTGGACGACGATATATTGGTATCATTTGATTACGGATGAAACAATCTATCGATTTATACCATTCAACAGGCATTATATTTTGTTCAGCTGGAGAAGAGAAAAGGAAAACAATGCTACTTTTCAAATGTGTCGTTCGTCAATGAGCTCTCTGTTTACGTTCGCCACAGTTTTTGTTTCAATTTGGTTATGAGTGAAAATTGCTTACTTATTTCTTGGAATAAGTAAATGTATGTTTTGACTATTATATTTGTGAAGTTTTAGTTTCGTTTTGCTGTAAAATAATCTATATTTAGTTATGTTATTGGAAAGTGGTGGGACCTTCCTATAATCAAAATAAAGTCTGTTGTGTTTTTGAATATGTAGTAGGCCTATCATATTTTATCATTGAATTTCTTGTTTTTATATAATGTTTTCAAATGGATAGAGACTAATTAGATCGAACTAGTGACATTAGAGAAATATTGTTTGAAAGTGAAAAATGCCAACTATTATGAAGTGTTACTATGGTAATGCCAATTTTGAAAAAATTGGACCAATTTGGAATCATAAACATTGGACCATGTTGTTTATGATTTTTGTTATGGCCTGCCAATACAGGCAGTTTAATAGCCAGTTGATGGGTTAAACTTATAAAAAATACTAAACTTGAAGTTTAATAAAGTTTAATATGAACAAAACAATTTGTTCATATATAAAACTTCTTAATTGCCAAATTACTTACCAGTTTAAGGAACTCGTTGAACTCAAGGTAACCATTTTTGTCCGCATCAGCATTACTGATTATTTGTCTGACAACTCTGTCCGGGATGTCGTGGTTGAACCGGCTACTTTGTAACATTGTCTTGAACTCCGCCAGCGCAATACGTCCATCCCCGTCCACATCATACTGTTAATTCAAAACAAACAACAAATTTTCACTAAAGAATATTAACCCTACAAGTGGCACTCACTTAGGCTGTTTTTGACCATATTGAAAGTGTATTATTAATAATTTATAAAAGACTTTTGCACATAGGTGTTATACACATATTATATGCCATTTTAATCACCATAAATTGTAAACATTTACAGCTAGGAGTAAAAAACACAGGCAATACTAAAAAAATTGTTAACTACAAAATATTTTTATATAACTTAGAAATTTATATCTTTGATTATATTTTACCCTATCTGTTTTATTTATGAAATGTCTAGGCTCATATGTAAAAAAGATTATCATTTCATGCCCATTGCAAATATGTATAACATCTAATAGTTACTTCCTTTGAAAAATATTATTTGACCCTAATGTTATGGTGACAAAGACGAGACAACTGACGTGCCACAGATGACCAGAGAAAATGGCTTTATATTAAAAGCGCTTGGATAGTCTGATTGTTAAAATAGTATAAGTATATGATGTTAAATTTTATTGTGAATCCAACCTTACAATTTTCAAACTATTTTGAATGTTCGTTGGGGAAATATAACAGAATAACTGGAGGCATGTTCAAAAGGCGATTATTCACCGCTGCCAGTGGTGTTGGCGCATAAACAGGGAATATTCCCTCTTTGCCACTTCCAGGGTTAAACATATCAATGTTCTAGACCCTCACAAAAAACTGGGAATCTCAGTTTTGAAACTATAAACCTTTAACTATAATCAATAATAATAATAATAATAATTCTTTATCTCCAAAAAAATTACATATTTCCAGAAAAAAACAATAATAAACCTGTATACTGGAAATTAGTTCCCCACATGGGACCAAGCCTGTGGATGGGGAAAGAGTCCATAATATTTCCGCCTATGAAAATCCTTATAAACATGAAACTATGCATGCATATAAATGGTATTTTTTGCTATGCCATTAGAAAGGAAATATATAAATAAAATGATTCCAACCGAGAACCCATTCCATTCGCAAACCACCCTTACCACATGTCATCCATGCATACAGTCACATAACACAGAACACACACACGCACAGTCGCACAAACACACACATACACACACAGACACGCAACCCCACATGCCTAACATCAAACTCCACACACACAAACGTACTATTATCACACTCACTTCATCTATAGAAAACAATCCTTCTCACACAAACTAACCCTTTACTCCAGATATCAATGCTTCTGGAGTCGACGCTACCTCGCACCAAAAACTTTTGACGGCCGTCAAAACTCTGTCCCTGCATGGCCCAGCGACGAGATGTCCTTAGTCAGTCACCGCGGGACTGGCGACCAACTGACCAACTAACCCATTCACACAAACTTGCAGCCAATAAAAATAAATAAATAAGGAAATAATAAATAAATGAATAATAAAGAACTATACATAATGGGAGGTGAAAAAAATTTATTTGTTCCCATCCTACTTCAATTAGCCATTTATCTACGATTTTTTTACATGCAAAACGACTGACTACATGGCAGAGGAGACTTAAGATTGTCCGGGAGGCAAGGAAAAATTAAATTAGCTAAATAGAAAGTTGACGTTGTTGTTATAGTTTTGGTTAATCTGGGGACGATAATACCAGAGTTTAAAGCAGATCTTGTTAAGTAACCATGAGAAATTTGGTTAAAATTAGTTTGCCAATTGTTTTGAAAATTCCCATTGTTAAACAATGTACATTTCTATAAACAATCTTCAATCTATGTGCCTCTATGCAGAAGACACCAATTTAATTGTAAATGGTAATTCTTGTAACAGTATAACTAAATCCTGTGGGACTCACTGATTTAAAAATTTGAAAACATTTTTAGATCAAAACAATCTTTGATTAAATTCTACAAAATCAAACATCATTTCCTTTTCTACACATCAAAATAAAATGCAAATCAATCCTCAAATTCACGTCAGTAAAAAATTATTAAGACAAAAATTTTAGAACTCACTATAGATGAAAATCATTGTGTTTATTATATATAAATCTACTATGATAACTTTTAAATGTAATCAGATGTAATATTCACATATGAAATCATTTGTTAACCTTAACTGTGTGAAATAAATCTGTTTTGAAAAAAAATTTTCCTGGAATAACCATGTAGAAAACATATTAGGGAAATTGTCATCGGGACTTTATGCACTGAGGCAAATGTCCAAAATAAATGACTTAGACACCTTAAAAACAATATATTTCTCCTTGATCCAATCCCATATAATCTATGGAATATGTATTTATGGAGCTACATCAAAATCTATCAGTAATGGTAGGGCTAAATAATACAGATTCAGTCAAACACTTATTCACTCAATTCAAAATTCTAACCATTTACAGCCTTTACATTTTTGAATCAATTAAAGAACACGACAGTGAAAACTTGTTTCAAACAAATCATCAATATAACACTAGTTGTATGGGCAAAAGTAAATTATGGGCAAATAAAACGAAAAAAGAACACAATTACAATGCTTTTAAAACATTAGTAAAAGAATATTTACTTAATAAAGCCCTTTATTCTTTGTCTGAGTTTCCTTAAGGACTCCAAACAAAATTTGGTTTTGATTCAAAATTATTAATCAGGCTTACTTTACTCAAAACTGAAAATCCTGTATACACATATTTTAGAGATAAAATAGATTTTTAACTTAGTTATTGACTCTAAGCCTTGTATCTCATTTGTACATTGTGATAATTGAATAAAAATATTTTGATTTGATACTACAGAAACATTGGTCACATAGGCTAGCCAGGGGGGACAGGGTTCACCCACCATAGGTTTCAAACCAGGGACATTTGACTAGCTAAGCTACAAGCTACAATATTACCCCTGAGCTAAAGTGTAGGTTTCGGATTCCAAATGTGGAATGTTTGGATATTGAAATGTATGAACAGCTAAGCTTATACCAGCCTAAACTAGAGCTAGCGAAGGATCCGTGGTTCAAAGCAAAGAACGTAATGACATAATGGTTAATTGATTTTGATAATAAATTACCCATTCCAAACTGAGGTTTTTTAAATCTTAAACGAGCTCAACTAATTTAAATTTTACTTAAATACCAGGATTAAATGGCTTGAATATTAATTCAATCACCCTATATGGTAAGACACATTTTATTATAAGATTTCCTTTTATTTTAAGTCCAAATAGTCAATTCACTGTACTGTAGATATTTATTTTTCCATTTAAAACAGAAAAAGCCTAATTATATTTTAACTTTTCACAATCGATGAAGCCTTTTGTCTATGCCCACACAAAGTTAAATAGAAAGAAATACCAAACTGGACAGAAAATGGAATTCATTACTGTACATAAAATATCTAGTGAGATATTTTAACATAAATTTCAAAACTTTTCTAAATATCATAAATTTTCTTTCTAGAGCCTTATGAGCATAATTTTTTTCTAAACTAATATAAGGCTGCAACATCTAATGAATACAATAATTTAGCTAACTTTTCCCTTAATTACACGTTAGCTATGCTTGTCAGAAGGCTGTCACTCGCATTAGGATATTAAACAGGCATCACAATCTGTTTCCCTCCTCCACTAAGCTTCGTCTAGTGGAGGCTTTGATACTCTCTGAGTTTTGAGTATTGTCTCCCGGTGTATGGAAATGTCACTTGGGGATATAAAACGAATACAGAGGGTGCAGAACATGTGTATCAGGTATGTTTGTGGACTGAGAAAATTCGACCACATTTCTCTTCAGAGGAAATCTCTAGGTTTACTGCCAATCAATGAATTGTGCTTTCTCCGCACTTCATGCTGCGTTCATAATGTCCTGACTGAGGGGAAACCTCAATATCTGAGATGGAGGTTCAAGCCCCATTCCGACCTTCGATCTCAGAATACCAGGCAGGACCATATGATGGAGGTGCCTCGTGTGCGCTGTGAATCTGACCCGAGAGATTTTTCTTATTTCGCGCCAAGAATAATAAATTCATTGAGGTCCAGTATCGGGCATGTTAGAATATTAAACCACAAATTTAAGAAAAATGAATTAATGAAAAATTACTGAGTGGTGATTTAAATGTTAATATAAGACCTATGAAGTAGAATTTTACTTTTTAATGTATTTTATTTTATAAGGTATTTATAAGTTTGTTGTAAATTTTGTTGATTTTTAACTGTTGACACAAGTTGTTTTGAAAGCCATCGTATTGTATGATGAAACCGCTCTAAATAAAAGACAATTTTATTTATTTATTTCAGCGTTCTCAATCTAGCCTTAGGCTTACTGCTTGAACACCAGCCAGTGGCTCCTTTATTGGGATTATTCCCACAACTCTGAGTCATGCATTAGTCATGAGTCACCAAAGCCTCAAATAGCTGACAAGACATCTAACCAACAGCCAAGTAAAATTTACATTTCATACTAATAAAATGGTAAAAACTGTAAAAATACAACTACTAAAACTGTAAATAAAATAGTACTCACCCTATTAAACACAAGATGCCAGTGCTGAAAAAAGATAAAATGTGTATTAGCCTACCTTTAAAATAAGTTTTATTAAAAATACATAATCCATGAGAGCCGTAAGATAATTTGACTACAACTATTATTTCCCTACAAAGATAAAATAATAATTGAAACATTTACTTAAGTGGAAAATGATTATTAATATAAACCAATTGAGTAACTTGTAGAAGATAAAAATAGGCTTTTATAGAAACTTAAGAAAATTCTTCATAGCTTAAAAAAGGGTTGATAATTTTCATGAAATGTGATAAATTTCAATAATCTCCAACTGTGTAACACTGTTAACTGACTGTTAAAAATATTTTTTAACTTTTCTGAATTTTATAGTGAGTGTATTGTAATGAAGCGTAAGAAATTGTAGTTTATTTCATATTATTATCTTATTATCGTGGCAGGCAACGTTAACCACTGTATGCCAATTTGTGATTCATCATTGGAACTAGTGAATCATCATTTTTTAAATATAAAATACATAAATTACAATTTGTTAATTGACTTAAAATAGTTAATTATATAGTGTAGCAAACAGCTTACGTTCTCCACTGAGACCATTTGGATGCCCTGATGCTGTTGTGCCATGTTCCTTGTAGGCCTAACTGAAACAACCCAATAATCAACATGTATTGACAATTTAAACTTTTCAACTGATAACACTCAGGTTTCTGACTCACCACTTAGAGCCACACCACTGAAGATGAGTGAAAAGTGATAACGATTACTTAAGACTGGGAGAAATTATTCTTTTTTAATAATACTTATTCTAATGTAGATATGTATTTGCCATTACTAGAGGCCTATTTAAAAGTGATTGCCAAATATTATAACAAATTAAAAATACTATAATATTGTAAGTATCACAGACTTGTTAAATAAATTCAAAAACAATAAAATAAAATCTCATGGAATAAACTCAACTTATATGGTGTACATTAAGTTAGTTACCATTAGCATTATCAGTAGTACAATAAACAAGTGGAGATAACACTAAACACATTATTTAAATTTAATTTTGATACCCAAACACTAAGTTCACAAATAAAACTATATTGGTAAACGATATAAATTTTAAAATTAAAATTACAAAAATCAGTTTCCAAGAAAGTCAGAATCCATATCTATCTTGTTTGAACCAGTATTACGACAAGAGCTTATTTCCACTATCAACTCTCTAATAAATGACACAGCTGCGGGCATTGATGGCATTAGTACTGTATACATGTTATTGATGTCTTATCATACAGTATGAATTTAAACTTAGTAAAGATGTTTTCCCTGACAAATTGAAAGTTGATGTAGTTTTTCTTGTATACAAAAGCGGATTAAAACACCAATGTAACAATTGTAGACTTATATCCTTGTTATCATGTTTCACTAAGATTTTTGAACAATTAATGAAAAAATATAATAATATGATTTCTTTATAAAACTAAATTTTTCAGTGACACCACCTGCATGTCTGTACATGTGTATGATGGTTCAAAAGTTATAGACTTTTAAATGTAAAAAAAATATTTATTTTTTAGCAAAACAATAATTTTATAAAATAATTTGACTATCACTATTAAATTCTACTTAAAAACTAAATAAATTTGTATCTTGAATCGTTAGTCTACAACTAACAGTTCCAGAGAAAAGTTAAATATCCATGGTAAACACAGCAAATTGTCTGAGAGCATCCAATGTTATTCTTAAGGAGAATATTAAAAAAACAGTTTATTCCTTATTTCTCAACCGTTTTCAATGAAACTGCAGTGTAGGGCCACATTGCCCAATAAAACCCTCTGAAAAAGATAGGCATTACTGTAAGGGGAGTTTATGTCCCCAAAGATTTCCAACAATTAATTGTACGGTAATAATAAATTTTAGAATTATTATATTTAAATAAACTTTAGAGAATATGAAAGTTTTTTTAAAGATTATAGTTTTTTTATTATTCATTTTTTATGGCAGGTTGAGGTCACATGTATTACGCGGATGGTCGAGAGGTGAGCGCTACGCGATTTATATTTCACGAATTTCAAACAAATTACATTATTTCACTTATGTTTGACTATTTTTCTAACCTTTAATTGTATACAACACTAAAAATAACTAATTTCACAATAAAAAAACTCTCAAAACAAGGAACTTTTTAATAAATAAAGTTCACAATTAATTATTCATTATTTATAACACAGGACGCTATTAAAAAGATATATTGCTAATACTCATTGTATTACATATATATATATATACAAAACACATAATTGATTACTAAATAAAAGACCTTTTTAGTTGTGCTCACTACAATACACTGAACCACCCCCACCGTATCCCCCCACTACTGATACCCCAAACAGGTACTCTGATTTATTATAAACTCCATGTTTTGTAGAAACATGAAAAGTGAGCGCTGTGCTCACCCCTCGACAATCCACGGGTTAACGCTTATACCAAAACCCCCGGTCTGTGAGGCCTTTATATAATAAACAATGCTTTCTACTAACATCTAAATTAATATCATTAAATAAAAAAAAATTTTAAAGAGGGTTAAGAAGTAAAAGAGAATCTATTTATAAAAAAGTTTGTGTATTTTCACTTGGCATAGCTTGCATATATATACAAAAAAAATTGGTAGTCAATAAAAATTTCAATTTAAAAAAATCCAAACTTATTAAGAACTAACATTTTGTATCTATGTAAGTAGTTGTATTTATGTTCAAAGTGTTGTTTGGATGTATTTACCATCAATATAATTGTAGATACTTATATAAATTGTATAGTTACAGTATAGGTGAAAAGCGTCAACCAAAACCGTCGGTCAGTGAGACCGAGGCATGTTTACAAAAATCAATAAATCACTCCCAAGTGCTCCGAAGAAACTGTGCTAAAAGAACGTCAAGGGCAAGGACATGGTGTGGGGGGAAAGGTATTGAGAAGGGTAGCTCTACATACCATTCAGTGTTGCCAATATTATACATTGAAATTTCCCAGGGGTCTGTAAGACTGGGATTTTGGTAAAAGTGTTAAGGGAGATTTGTGTCAGTCCACTGATACCATTTATTTATAATGAACACTGAATTTTTTGCTTTAATAAAATAGACGGATTGGTTTAATGGGAATAGTCTAAGTATAAATCAGGACAAGACGCAAAGGTTGGTCTGCAGCCTTTCCCTTCAGGCAAATACACTGGAAGCAGTTATTAGGTTTCTACATTGACTATAAACTTTCCTGGACAACTCACATAAACTATGTCTGTTCAAAACTTTCGAGAGTGATTTATCTTCTGCGCAGACTGAAACCTATGCTGACCAAACAATATCTCATTATGATGTATTACGCTCTTTTTCATAGCCATATTATCTACCGCCTGGAAATAAGGGGTCACGCTTCTGCTAGTATCCTAGTATCCTATTATTACAAAAGAAGGCTGTCCGACTCTTGGATTCAGCAGGGTTTAGGGACCATTGCAGACCAATATTTGTCAAGTTGGGTGGACAGTTATAAGCCAGTATATACTTCTCAACCTAGTATATGTGAAGGAAAACCAGCTAAATTTTGCCACAAGAGCTGATAAACATCAGTACATTACCCGCAATAGACAGCGTTTAGATGTCCGTTTTGTAGGCTTTCTATCTAAGAAAAAGGACTGCTTCCCTGTCCTCTTGATGAAGCTGTTCAACGCTCTTCCAAACACCATCAAGAACTTGGAAACTAAGCGATTTGAGGTTAGGGCAAGAGAGTGGTTGAAGAAAAATCCCTTCTATACAGTGGATGAGTATTTTGAGGCGGACCTATTGAGTTTTTAAGACCTGCCACCAAACACTGATCAAAGTTTTAAATATTGGTTTCTCGTTTATTTTTGGTTAGTTTTTAGTTGTGACGCAGTCAATCCAGTTATACTGGTCAATGATGAAGAGGAAGGTATTCAGGTAAATAGGTATATTTATTCATATAAATGTTTTGATGATTAAATTATGGTAAAAATTCTGATGAACCATAGAGAGTTAATCCAAGAAACACATACGAAAAAGAAGAATAATGGGCTATAAAGATGAATCAGCATGGAATTTACTGAGAAATTTACTTTAAAAACTAAACAAAAATACTTCAAGAAATATGCAGTTTAAAAGAAATTAAAAATCTTCAAGCAAAGTTAGGATCGCATGGCCCTTACAATTGACAACTGGAAGTAATGTGTGAGTCACTCTGAGCGCATACAAAATGAGGACTTTGTGAACGAGGCAGTGGTTACGGTAGTCCAGAGATTAGTTGTTAACATTGACGGATCAGACAGTGATGAAACCAATGACGATGATGAAGATTTGTAAATAGTTTTGTAATAAATACACATGAATATAATTATCTAATAAATTCAGCTTGTTTATAAAAAAAATGGTATATTATAATTTTACAATTTATTTATAAGCCTAAGTGAATATAGGCCTCTCTTATTCATCATTAAGAGAAACAACTTAGTACTATATTGAAAAAGAGAACGTGACAAAACTCCATGCAATAAATAATAATTCTAACATTTTAATTTTGGTTTGTCTTGATTTCAATTCTTAATTATTTTATGGGCTATTATTTTGTGAAGAAAAACATGAAGTTATAATGTTTGGGGTATAAATTACTGAAATAATATTCACTTATAGTAAAGTTAAAATGGTAATTTGAAAAGAATCTAAAACAAGGATGTGACATATCATGTCATGTTTATTTCTAAACCCGTGTTCCTCGATCAGCATGTAGAGGTTAGGTTTATAAAATAAACAAAACAGACAGCAGACACAACCATGTTATAAAGTTCAACTGCATTTATAATTGACCTCAAAGCTTATATTGTTTTTAATCCTAGTATAGGGCTTCACTCCCTCCTAGGTTTGGATTCGTAGTGGCAGTGGTTGGTGCTGAAATGCACTAGTTGAACCCCTGTTCCTTCCAGAATGAGGTTTGCCGATGGTAAGGTGTCACTCGTCTCTGAGCCACCCTCGGGTGGGCTGCCGATCGTAACTGGTGAAATGGGGAGGAGGTGGGGAGAATGCTTGTGGTGAGCTACATCAGTTGGGGTGGCATTGATAGCCACAACGGGGCGGTCTAGATAACGACTCGGCGGGTGAAGTCTCTTACGACCATCCGTGGAGGAGGGGGTGTCTGCTACTCCTCCATCAAAAGTGGTACTCCTACCAAGGGCGTAGCTGAATAGGCCTCTGGCCTCTTGCTAAATCCACAATGCAGCTGGGTTTGTTGTTACAATGTCCATAACTTATTATGAAACACCAAAAAGCAGCCCTTGACAGAATACAAATTGTATTACAAGAACTTGCAATTTTGTAAAAAAGATTGATAAATGTCTTATGTTTTAACTTTATTGTGTCCTAAAATCTGACTGTATGCCTATCTATAAACAATAATATATTTTATGGATAATCAAGTTTGGTCTTTAACATTATAACGCTATTTAATCACTTTTAATATTCATGAGCATTTTACAGGTAATTTTTTATGTTTATTCTAGATTGATCGTCACTAACTTGCAGTTTCATAAATTAATAAACTATTTCCACAGTTAGCATTGTATCAACTTTGTACTAGGCGTATATAAAAACAGGGTACACTTTAATTGCTTAAGATCTAATGAGACTAAAGGAACATACCAAGTAAAAAAGAAAGACTTCAGTTTTTTAGTTACTATCCACTTATATTCATAGAAAAATAAACAACATATTCCACGTAACCTAAGTAAAATTTATTACAATCTCAGATACCGCTCCACATACAGTTAGGTTAAGTCAAATGAAGTATGCTAAATGTTGGTTTTTGTTATGTTTTTCATGATCATATGTCTTTTATTTATTGTCCTTTTTTCCTTTAAGGCTGACTTAAGTATAGATACCATGAAGTCAACTCAACACTTTTATATGATTTCCTTTCTCATCTGTGGTTGCCTCTGTGAGTGTTATTGATCTTCCTAAATTTTCGGAAACAAATATTTACTGTATTTGGTAGTCAAAAATAAAAATAATGTGTCAATACTTGTTACCATCTGTTCCCTAAATATTATGGGCATATTATGATTAATGTGTTTAGAAGGAAATAAAAACGAACTATGGAATTTTTTATGGATTGTTTTATATTTCATACGCTAATGAACATTATATAACAACTGACGTTACAACCTTCTATTGAATAATTTAGACGTTAAATTAATTGATGGGACACTAACACTACATAATAACAACAATCAAATATTTTTAATGTGCTATTGTATTTGATTGACTTCGTATCAGCCATAACTTTCATCCATAACGTTTTTTACAAAAATAATCCATAAATAAATAAGATTTTTTAAATTTAGTAGTTAATTTAGTTTTATTTTTTCAGATAATCTAATTGAAAACATCATAATACTTACCCAAGTTTGGTAATGAATAATAATTTATCTCATAAAACAATACACTTAAAAAACATAAACTCTCTTATAAACTACTTTTATTTAATTTATATCTGTTTTATTGAATAATTAAACAAAAATTGTTATATTGAATGTCAATGTATTTTAAATGTGTTTAATGGCAATAAGATATATATCTTTGACACTATAAAAATTATTATTCTTCTAGAGTCATTATAGGTGAAAATAAAAATATATCCTTTTTAAATTACCACAAAATAATTTCATAATTTTATATACATTAAATATTTTCGCTTTAAAATTGCACCGTCATCTTTATGTTGCAATCTACCTTCCTAATATCGTAGGGCTACTGCTCCAAGCTTTTATCGTAGGTGAATTAAGTGTGAGACATATAACTCCTATCCTAATCCATTTAATATTAAACCAATATTTTGCGGGAAATTGATGAAACTCGTACGACATTTTCTTTGGTACTCTATAACATTGATAATTTGTGGGTTGAATGGTATGTAGGTTGTGGCAACACTGAACTTTATTATGCAAATGCTAGTTAACTTATCTTCGAAGTCGAAATCGTTTTCTTATTTTCTCATTTTCACTTTGACATAACCAAATCGAATTCTTTCAATGTAAGATAATTTTAAATTTAATTTATATATACTAGACCGCCAAAATAACGCTTAAACATTAGATAAATTTAACCCATGATATTTTCATAACATTACCAAATATGGATGTATGAATTTTGAGGCGTTGGAATTTAACACCATCCACTTGTATTTAGTTGTGTGCTTTTGACATTAATACAATTTTACGAACTTAATTATGATCCATCATTCTGAGATATAAGTGAGGGTAATACTTCATAAGCTATAACAATCAGTGTTAAGAGTTTTTAATTATTTTGTCTAGGTTATGTTTGAAGTGTGAGTTTCAGTCAACTTATTTAAGGTAAGTAGAACTATGGGAAATAATTAATTTTTGATATCTGCTTTAGTGGTGTGATATTTACAGTATGGAATTAACAAAATGATAGAAACCAGTTGTGAAAAAACTTGGTAATTCCATTAATTTACCTAATAGTAGGCCTTGCCATAGCTCCAAAGCTGTCTTCAGATTAGATTCTGGAGTTGTGATCGCTTTGTTTTAAATTTTCTCATCACAGTCTTTTCTATATTTTAATAAATTAATTGAATGCATTTCATTCAATCTTGATAATGATTGAAGAAGATATCTTTTGCGGAAAAAGCTTTTCTGGTATTTTCAATGTTTTTTATTAAAACTTATGTTATGTGACACCCAGAATTTAAGGGGTCTTTAGATTGTGTTCGAAGAATAGGAGTATCTCACCTAGACCTATTATCGTTTTACTAATTTAGTATGACGTCCTTTAGATAATTTTTGTAAACTTCGATCTATTCTATGATATTCTCAAGGATTCAATAAGAAATACTTAATCACTGTTTTAAAGTTGATGTTTCGCCGACTAGTAGCACTAATAGATGTAGCAACCACCGAACGGCCATATTTTTGTATAAAATATTGATTACAGTAAAACCGGGGTTAACTGGAACGCTCAACAGAAAATAAAAAATTTATATTTTAGGCAGGAAATACAGCCCGCGGCCGTTTAATCAGTGCACGTACAGTTCAATGTGGCTGAGGGGGCGATCAAATGACTTAATTCCGCCAATGTTCTTCTGCTTAATGAGAAGACTGCTCGCAACCGTTGGGAACAAAAAGTTTGATAAAGAAATTTGGTTGTTTCAAGGAATAACTGCTTTAATAGACCTAGTTGTGAATATTTGTGTTTGTAATTTATGAAATTAAAATGATGATGGGGAAACCTAAAATATGTGAGTATTATTCAAACATAACCTTAAAAATATTAAACCATCTGTTATCCAAAAAAATTGGTTATCCGAAAAGGTCTTCCCCCTTTTATTCTGGGAAGCAGGTGTTTTACTGTATTGATGTTTTGGTGTAGCCTATCACTGCAGCTTGTGTTGAAGGGATTGTTGAAGTTTGTTTAGCTATTAAATATTGACTGTAATATTTTGGACGAATTATGTTCGACTTATAAGAACATTGTTTTTTCAGATGTCTTTCAGAGTTGTTAGGTCAAGTAAGTTCAGACATGTGTATGGTACTGCATTAAAGAGAGAGCAATGTTACGACAATATCCGAGTCTCTAAATCATCATGGGATTCAACATTTTGTGCTGTAAACCCTAAGTTTCTTGCAATCATTGTCGAATCTGCAGGTGGTGGAGCTTTCATTGTTCTTCCCCACAATAAGGTAGGTAAACATTTGTTTGATCAGAATTTGAATATCTTATCTTTTTGGGGAAAAGAAGTTGCATATGAGTGCAGAATGTGAAATAATTGGTATTTTATAATGCATGAAATTGTTGTTTCTATAACAAAGTTAATAAGACATAAAAATAATGAAATTATTTAACCCTTTGGGCCCCAAAATTTTGCTTAAAATTTAGTTAAGTACTCCCGTTAACTTAGGACAAATTAATGAACAAATCTAGTAGTATCAGTTGATGCGGCCCAGCCGTTTGATGGCTCCAGAATCCCAATGCTGAAACATGTGTTTTGTACGTTTTGAAGAAACTAGATTAACTTTCTTATTAGTTAAAAACAAGATGTTTTTTATATTGTAGGTATTTTATGGCCTTATTATAGTATGAATTTTAATGAAGTTATAAAAATAGTTTGTGAAACAACCGATAGCATGCATGGTGACGTTGCTTTAGCCTCAATGCACTCTCAAAACTAATATGACGGCTTTTTTAGAATATTTAGTGACTGAAATCAATGTTTAGACGACTTTGGCCAGCATACGTTTGCTCCCGTACTGCTTTTGATGCGTGTATACGCGAGCCATTATGGCCTGCTGTTTTCACCTACCCTAACCTTATTTTTTTGACATTTGTCGATGTGTATTTATTTTAATTTTGTTTTAGCAGTAAATAGTATGGGCATATTGTGTGAATGTTTTTAATGTATAGGATTAATTAACTAATTATAATTAACTGAAATGGCTCATCCTGATGAAAAAATACATTTTTTAATAGGGGTCTACCTAAAATATACGTTAGTCTTAAAAACTTCAATAAATAAAAATGAAGCAAATTTCTGTTTTATACTTTATTTAAACTACCTATATCCAAAAAGAACATTGGGAAAATAATATTTTGATATTTTTACGCTAAATGAGCAGGGACAGTGATTAAAATTGTGTATTACTCTAATAACAATTACAATATGTAATTAATATTGATAAAAATGTACAAAACATCTTAGTTTGAAGCTAATGAAACTCCTTGCTGTATGCATTACTCACACTGAATTGAACCTCTATAAATCAACCTCTTTTTTTCAACTCGATAATTAGAAGTTTTCTCGTTCCCTCTAGGATATGATTTATCTAGGTTCCACTGTAATAACTTCCAATAAATTCATTTAGGACAGTTAACATTTCAAATATCTAAAAACCCTTTAAAAGTGATATTAATACTGAAATATAAAAACATTTTAACTAATAATCGTGAATAATTTATTAATCTATTAAAGAATTTGTACCATAGTAATTATTCAAACTCAAAATTCAATTATTATTTTGATTTATTGTCTAATAAATCTGAAACTCTACTACTTGCTCATATTTGAGAGAAAACTGAGAATACTAGCCAGTAGAAAACTAGAAAACTAGTTCTCAAACTACCTGCGACGAAGAGCAACTTTCATTTCTCTTTAAAATTATGCATCACTGTAAATTTTGAGTTTGTTTCCTACAAATTTACACCTTATATGCATGTTATCACAATGTTCAGTGTTTATTTCTCAATTAGGTATACATACGGTAGTTTTTCTCTAAGATTTTAGTAATTTTAATCTTTTACCCTTTACCTAATTTTGTTTAATTGTAACTTTATTATTACCTAATGTTTTATACAAATATTTGTTCATTAATTATAGTCAACTATAAATTTCTAATGATAAGTTTTAATTTAAACTTCTAGATTTTAAATTTGTCATTTTTATTTTTGGGGTTTGACTTGTTTGCATTCAGGTCACAAAAATTACTTATTTATATAAATTACTAAACATTAAATTTTGGAAATATATCCTGAAACTGAAACGGTGGTGTCGTCCAGTAATCTAGCTACTTGGAGGTCACGAATTGTGGATAGTTGTGAGCAATGGTTGGTGGGTGTAGTGTTCTCTTGTGTGGATTAACGCCCACACTATTGAATACTACGTTAATCCGCTAAGCTCATCCTCATAATTAGACCAGTTCGTAATTCAGAGGCAATGGTTCAGACTCAACGTTAAACTTTAGGTGCCTTAGTTGCCATCGGCTGTTAGGTTATTAATTAACTGTCCTGCCTTTTGACATGGTCACCACTTCAATGATCTAATCTAATCTAATCTTAAATTCCCAGAAATTTTACTTCACAAGTTCAAGACGTTTTAACTGGCTGTTAACCCCATCACAAGTGTAATCAATAGTGTAAGACTAGGTTTTTAATAATCTAGTTTTAGAACACATTAACTGTATTAGCAATGCGGAGTAAAAAAGGCTTTCGATAGAGGAAAAATTGAATGAGCATGATCATGCTTCGTAAAAGTTGGAGATGATAGTTTTAAATCAATTTTATTCAATGAGGTACTCAATGAATATTTATTCATGAACAGTATTTATACATATGACTCACATAATAATCTATAGGCCCTACTGCATATATATGACAGTTCATAGTTGTGTTTACAATTTAAATAAAGATTATCGATTCTGAATTATACAGCTATTTAAACTTTTATTATGACTTAAAATCTATTTTTTTCTTAAGTTTGAAGAATATTTGGCAATTAGTGGGAAGTTTCCGAATGTGATTGAAACCCAATATAACTATTTCCACATTATAATATGTTGATAGTTGTTACAGTTGTATTTTATGTGTTAGAATTTCTATAACCCAATAGGAAAATAAGAATACTAAATATGTTGTTGTCCCTAAGTGGTAAATCA
Organism: Nephotettix cincticeps; assembly: GCA_023375725.1. Classification (NCBI taxonomy): domain Eukaryota; kingdom Metazoa; phylum Arthropoda; class Insecta; order Hemiptera; family Cicadellidae; genus Nephotettix; species Nephotettix cincticeps. The sequence continues at coordinate 20,335,400 of CM041784.1, forward strand.
GCTGTACTAATTTATAGAATTTTTTATCAACCGGTATAAAGGTGAAGAGCTGTGTATAATTTATTGTTAGGAAAGTTATATTGATGGCATTAATTCTACCTACATTAGGGCGTTTGAAATAAATACAAATTTCCTTTGCTCTATTTATTTATTGATACCTCAAACAAAAGATATTCAATATGTTCAAAATACAAATGTTTAAAGTCTAATGTAGTTTATTCTTAAAATCTTGTTTCCTTTTTGAATCATATTTCCTCAAATTATGTTATCAATTTTTTTATTAATGAGTTGGTTATTGTTTACATGCCCTTACAAAATTTTTGTGTAGGAGAGTGAGTCTTCTGAGTTACAAAATCAATATTTCTTGTGAAATATACCTTTGGATATCCATAGTAGGACTATCTTATAGTACCCTTATCACAGTAGATTTTTATCGAAACAAAGGATTGTAATTGAAATGCCAGTTTTAGTATTAGAAACAGGTCTGGTGGGATTTGGCAGTTTGACAGAGTTTGCTAAATATAACATCACTGACAGCACAGCATTTTCTTATAATTTGTCATTCGGAAATGCTGTTGCCCTGTTGACCTTTTTGTTATGAGTCAGTTGGTGTTACCAATCTGAAATGTGTTAATTACTTGTTTCTCTACCAGTTCAACACATTTTTACAATCAGTTGAAATTCAGTATCAAACATTTTCAATTAATTTATACAATAAATCAATTTAAAAAATAGTTTATTGAAATTGAATTAATCTATCAAAAAATTGATTCTGCTACTTATTAAACATATGCTTCAGACATAATATTTTTCAATAACATGCCACTATTATTAATATGATTTTTTAATAAAAAATTTAAATGTAGATTTTTAAAAAGTATGATTTTTTAAGTACAATTGTAATTTTAAAAACATGAGCCAAACGTAGTTGTAGAACAATGAAAACATCCAAGCACATATGACTAATTAATTAAATGTTTATCTAATTTAACCAATTCTGTTAACTTTAGTCTGTATTAAAAACATTTTAAAACGGTTAATTTTTCCAAATCATTTGTGAATTTCAAAAAGGTTGCATAGAAAGAGATAGTTAAATACAGTCACAGAATCTTTTTCATGAAAAACAGCTAACATTATATTATAATAAGAAATACTGTAATCCTGCATGGGTCATCAAGAATGGAACCCGTGACTAGTAAACAACTGTCTGCTTTAAACTGAAAAAAGTAAATGAAATATTAAATTAATTGGACCGGACCAATTACTTAATTATATTATTGAAAATAAAAAAATTAATTATATTATATTATTTAATAAAAATTTCATCTAAACAAGTTAAACAAAGGTTTTGTTACTTTTAATAAACAAGTTTTGATTGCTTGTAACAAGATATTTCGTATGTAACTAATAAATACCCCCCCCCCGTCACAATAGAGCTGCGTAATCAGTGAGTGTCCATGTCTTTAATAATTTTTTGTAGCACCATACCAGGTTGCATAATATAAAAAAGTTACTTCAAGTTATAAGCAAACCGTATAGATTCTCATTTAACACGTATAAAATTAGTTGGTACTGGGAATATAGATTTTCTGCAGCAAGCACTGCAGTACAGGACATTTTTCATAAATTTATAACTGAAAATGACACACACAAAATTGCCACATTCCAGTAACGTCTTACTGCAGCCTTTTTCATATGCTAAAACTTATATGCTATGTTAACACAAATCAGACAAAATGAAACCTGCACCACTTTAAATACAAATGTTGTAAGTGTAAACAATGCTTTTTATTAGTTTTGCCTCATAAGGGTAACATAGGAAAATGTAATGAGTTCAAAACTTAAAATATCTCTATAACTAATCAACCTAGAACCATTATTTAAAAACCATTCTTACTATGCCATTGTCTACAACTAATCATTTATTAATTTATAGGGATATTAACTGGCTAAAGCAAAATATAATTTATTAAATAAATATAGGCCTTAAGATAATTTATCTTTAGCTTATAGTCTACATTACAAATATGGAAATATTTAAAATGAAAAATGTATATTAAAAACAGTTACAATAAATAATATAACAATAAAAGGAATGATCAGTTGATCAGGGAATTTAGCTTCAGAATTCCACCTAAAAGCTTCAAACAAAAATAATATTACTCTGTACAGGCCTATCTAAAAATGAACTGATTACATTCTGTAATAATTTCATGACAATAATTGTAATTTAGAAGGGAAGCAAAAGGTATCTAATAAGATCAACAATATCATATGCTTTGTTTGAAATTCATTATTGGTGATTGTGGATTTATGTGATTTAGATTTTTACTGCGGACATTTTCCATTTTGTTTTATTTAAAATTGTGATGGGAAATGTTCGCAATAAAAATCTAAATAAAATAACATATGAATATCATAAGAATTAAAAAAGGAAAGGGAAATGAAATGAATACAAGCCATATTGATGATCCATCTTGGTCCTTGATGCTTGGAGTTTGAGATACCTAAAGACTTATGTCTCTGGCCAATGCACCATGCGTAGGTTAATTTTAATGCTTACAACATTTCAATATATCTTGGGAATTCCTTCCTATGGATTATTTGCTTTTGGACCGCTCCATACGTGTGTACAAAGCTTCAACTGTTTTTTTTTACTATCTAGACGGTGTTTTAGCATTTATTATAGCATCAGGAATTATATGCCTAGAGTTAGAATGACCACAGAAAATGTTCTGTTTTGTAAGTAAATACCATTTTCGCAGGTGGGGAGGATAGCAGCAGATCATCCGTTGGTAGGAGGTCACAAAGGACCTGTGCTTGACATTGCTTGGTGTCCACACAATGACAATGTCATCGCATCAGGCTCCGAGGATTGTGTCGTCAAAGTTTGGCAGATTCCTGACGGTGGCATCTCTAGGTGAGAAAATACAACAGTCACTAGCTATGTTTTGTTTGTGTTTAATTTATAAAATATAGAGTATTGAAATCAATCTATTCTTTAACACTTCAAGGCGGTAGTTTTTTAAGGCCTCGGACCCTGCTATGGTAGTTTTTTATAGAGTGCGAGTGAAGTCCACTCACTCTTTGACAATAACCCTACATCATCCAGGTCCAACCAACGATCTATTTCACTAGATCTAGACATCATAAAAACTATATAAATAAAAAATAATAGTCTAAAAAACTAGCCACCCAATTTACAGTTACAATAAACCACTACCAATCAACCAATCACTAACGTTACACTTCAACGCATAAGCAACTCTCATAAACGCATTACTAATTTACATTTCCAAACAAAAAGAAAGACACAGTAAACACCTAACTATACAGGCAAAAGCTTAGAATATAATTTGACGTCAGTTTACATCGTAAAGATTATAAATATACTTAAGAAACTTCAGTAAACAGGACATAATAACACAAAGTTGACACAATGAACAAAGACTTGTTGTTTGCTGACCTATGAGAATAAAAAGGATGATTGCCCTCTTTAGGAAAACCCCTAAGAAAAAAACATAAGTTTTATCCTTTTAGAGCACAAATATGGCAAAAATATGTATTGAACTAAATGTAGATAAAATTACAGTTAAAACGTGTCGAAATAAAAACAACTTTGATGGACTTTGTACACAGAAATAGAGGTAAAAGGTTTTATGTGGGTGACTTCATTAGAGAAAACCTTCCATTTAGATGGTTGATAAAGTTTTGTTTTTGTTTACAAACGTGTGTATTTTTTTCAAAAAATGATAACAGAAGAGGCTTAAAACCTAATTAAGCCTATATTTATCAATTATTTATTATTATTAGGTATAAATAATCGTTTTAAATATAAGTTGTTTTATCCGGCCAAGGTCTTGGTCCTGAGGTGGCCGAATATGAGAGTTTCTGCTATGTGGAAAACTTAATGTACTGTACATAAAAGTCTTGTATGCTAAGAGATTCTAATACATTTTTAAAAATATTGAAGTGAAATTAGTTAAAAGCATTAAAATTAAATTTATTGATCATATACTTCAGGTACAGTTTTTTTAGAATTTCGTCACATTTCATTAAAACAACCAAACATAGGTAATGGCCAATTCTCAATAACCCTTGAGGCGGCTTTGATGGAATATAGTGAGAGATTAGATTTTCAATACAACATTTATTTTAGTTCGTGAAATTCATAAAAAATTCTATACTGCACTACAAAACAATTATCCAATGTTCAATTTGTTGTATTAACTGTATCAGTAATGTAGTAGAGAGTTTTGTGGATAAAACATATGTAGAAGTGTAACTCCTCTAATGAAACATGGATCCGAATGGAAAATGAGTTTGTATGCAAATATTTAGTGTATTTAAAAAATTTGATTTAATCATACAAACTTATTTTTGAAGGTTTAACGCATCAATACAGTTACATTTATTAAAGTCAGTTTCTTTTAACTTCAGAATAAAAACTTCAAAATAAAAAAGTTAGAACATAGTTTTCTTTTCTACTTTAATAGCAGGTAAATCCAAAAATAAACATGGAGTAAATAAGTGATATTTTTAGCATAAATAATGTAGAATTACATAAATCATTCATTGTTTTCATATCACCTGTTATAAAATTGATACTTAATACAGTGATTAAATAAGGATATTAAATTTAGAAAATATACAAAAGGGTTATAATTAGTTGATTTAGTCAGTATACATTTTTATACAATAACAAAAACATTTAAAATCTCAGTGTTATATTTAAAAAGTGATGAAGAGTTTTACAAATGTAAAAATGTCAAAGTGTAATCTACACTAAAAATTAAAAATAACATTAAAAAATTTATTTGAAATTAATCATACAAACTTATTTTTGAAGGTTTAACGCAAAAAAATACAATACAAGATTAAACAAAAACATGTTTTTACTTAAAGTCAGTTATCTTTAACTGTCGAAGTAAAGAAAATCTTCAAACAGACGCAAAGCCAGTGTCGCATGAACATCACGTTGTATTGTTGTTGTTAATGCTAAATTGCCAGGTAAATTAAGGATGCGAGTAAGGGGGAGAGTGATTTATTTTAGTGCACGCGACTTACATCCACCCGCCAAGGTCATTCATTGCTCCTTGTGCAGGCTGAGTCACCAGCTTGTACTACCCAAATTGCCGCTTTGAGACTGCTACGATTGTATGATTATATCATGCATATCCTGCAGACCGAATTTTTATATCCGAACAGGCTTCAGGTCCAAGGATTTGGGGGCTGCACTGTATTGTTTTTTTAATAATTAAAAGTAATTTTTTTAAAATAAATTCAATTGGTGGGTATCTAGTTTTATTGTAGTATAATATCTACATATCAAATTTTTTATTAATAATAAATGTTCCATTTTTTGTATTCTATTATTGTATTTTAGTTATAATCCATTCTGTATAACGCTCCTTATTTTTATCCCAGCAATGTTATTTCATTGCATTAGGGCGAATTTGGCCTTTGGGTAGACTGCTACTTTGATTGTATTGTTAGTTAGGTAATCATGCTACATCCTGCAGACATGTAATTTTATTAATGGAAATAGAGATGTTCCAATTTTGCTTTGGTGTGGTTTTCAGAACGCTGACTGAGCCGGTAGTGAATCTAGTGTACCACCAGAGGAGAGTCGGCCTTGTCTTGTGGCACCCAACAGCACAGAATGTCCTTCTTACAGCTGGTATGTTTCTTCCCTTTATCCTTTTTATCACATTAATTTTTAAAAGGATATCCTAGAAAAATATCCACCATCCGAGGTCCAAGTGTTTATAAATTATTATCAACAGTCATCTGTTAATCAGCTGTATTGCAGTTCACTGCAACACTGTTAATTTTTTATAAAACTAAAACATTGCAAAAGTCATTTGTTTTTATGTAATCATAGAAATTAGGACGTCAATTTTTGATCAAGGATATTAAAGCCGGGCCTTGTGAATGTTTAATTTTATTGTACTTGTGGTCACAAAATGTTGGCGATCACTGTGGAATAACTTAAATTATCAAACTAACAACCTTGATATATATTTTGGTCAAGGCAGTTAGTGTTTTGACTGAATATTAGTAAGTGACAACTTAATATCAGTCCATTTTGAGTGAGTGGCTCAGTGGGTAGTATGACATCCTCTCAGCGTGTGATAGTAATTATGCTGATAGTGGTTGTGTGTTGTTGTAGTCTTGCGTGTGTGTTTTGCTGATAGTTGTACTATAACCGTGTGTGCTGCGTGGAGGCTCCTTTTAAAAAATATTAAAACCCATCCATCCGTCGGACCAATTGGCTGAACAAAACGATTATAATATAAGATTCAAGATAAATGTTGTTTATGGTATATTAAACTTAACTTAAATTAAAATAAAGTAGGAATTCAGAAAAACAACAAAATTTGCGCTCTGAGGTAAGCCCTAGTTGAGTTAGGGTTTTATTGAGCAATATAAACAAATTGTGCATGTTACATAGGCCTAATCATTATTCTGGTGACATTATTGTGGTTATTAGTTTCCTACTCATTACTTTGGGATTTAATAATCATATTTGTTATTTGAAGATCATTTTATACTATTGCATAAATAACTTTTAAGGGGAGTTGCCCTAGTACCAGCGTTTAGATGTGTTAGCACTGGCTGGTGGAAAACTGCAATGATTTGATAATTTTGAGTTAGAGATTTTAAAACACCAGGGTAATTAAGATGACCACTCAAAGATAGACCTTTCATCATGGAATGTATTTTGGGGACTATAGAGATTATTGGGTTGTTGAGTTGGAAGGCTTCTACTTCACCTTTCAAAGGGGTAACCTTGAAATTAAGTTGTAAGTGATTTTTTTTTTGTAATAAAGTTGTAGGCTTAAGTTTTTTTACAAATAAATATAAAACTTTGCAGCATGTAATTCTATTAGGCTTAATAGAAGACTAGATTGGATATCTTCTCCGATATTGTAAAGGATATCTTCTGGATTCAATATCTTCATCCAGTGAAAAAGACTCACTCGACATGAAAAATAAATTAAGAAACTATTTTTTTATGGTGGAAATAGTTTTTTTATTTAAACTAGTAAACTAACGAGTTGTCATCTGTAGGGTCGGATAACCAGGTGGCAATATGGAATGTGGGTTTGGGAGAAGTCTTGGTCCATATTGATTGCCACCCGGATATCATATACAGCGCGTGCTGGAACTGGGACGGCTCTCAGCTCCTCACCACTTGCAAGGACAAGAAGATGAGAGTGATCAACCCACGCTCTGGCGAAATTGTTGAGGTATGTGTTGATATTGATTTGGATGTTGGTATATTATCCCAATCCCTCAGGAAAATGTACTGCGGCTGCTTGTCAGCCGTGACTTAATTGTGCTATTTATTAGTCTCTATATGTTATTATATTTCTCCCATCACTATAGGTCTAGGACCTATGAGGTGAATTCAAGAGGTTGAGGTACCATTCTGCTTTAGTTACATTAGCTAAACAGAGGTGACTGCTCATGATCTGACAGGAGTTGCTGGCCGCTGGTTTTGATCCAGCGACCTTTGACTTGTTATTTAGATATTTACCACGAGTATTTTCCAACACGATAAATAAAACAGTTTCACGACATTTTAGGATCTGAAATCTGATCACGTCCTCAGGTGAGCTATAACCTAAACTATGACAAGATTTGTTTGTACATCATTTTACATTAACCAATGTAAACATGATTTGTACATAAACCCACCAATTATGAATTTCAAACAAAGAAACTTTTGACTTACTGGGTAAGAGTGTTACCCCAGAGCTATCGATCCGTAAACCTGTCCTGGAAGGAAAGTGAGCACTCCCATTATCACCATTTTTCCAATACACATAATATGATGATGAGTGAGGTAGAAAGAAATGATCAGCTATGACTGACAATACTGACGCGAGAGGGAGCCATTCTGTTTGCTGCAACCGCAACCTTTTGGCAACCGCAACTCACAACATATCTCGTGCAATTCCCTTGTTATGGCAACCACGATTCATAAGATTTGTCAAATTTGACGTTCTCAGCAATACAAAAATCTCGCATGAATACAAGTCATCTGCCAGTTTTTTCTCAAGCTATGACTGTTACATTGATCATGAGATGTGACAGACAATTTGGTGCTGTATTCCAGGGAATTTTTATGAAACTACGTCCATGCCACTTGCTCTGCAGTATCAAATGTCCCCCTCGGTTAGTTTGTTTCGTCGCGTTGTGATAATGGTTTGGGTTTGGTTTGTCTGCGGTTGTGGGCCATTGGCAAGCGTAACTAAACTCCGCACCACTGAACTGCGGCACGCCCGGTTAAAGGGCTAGGTGTCTAGAGTCTCTAGTTATGCCTTAAGCCCCCCTACCTACTCCAACGTGGTACTCCTGCACTAATCTCCCAACGTGTTTATTTGGAACACTATATATCTGTCTCCAATTTTGACAACTTTTTTAACCCTTCAGAGTTAATATTTTAAGAGCCCTGCCACCACCCCCGGGCGGCATTATTTCAGGATTTGGACCACCTAGTACCAGCAAACCTGAGCTGTAACTGATAACAGTAAACTTCATCTAACCACAATGCAACGTTATCATCTAAGTCTATTACAAACTAATATTTTGTTGAAAATATCCAAAAATAACCTAGTTCTGAGCAGTATTCACAATGTAGTTTACCTTAAAATAAATGTCTTCTTGAAAAAAAATTTCAATTAAAAATTTATTTTTAAATTTACTATACTTTACTAACAAAATATAAAACACTTGTACAGATAATAACTAATTATATTTCAGTTCAAAACACTGTCAAACTAATACTAAAACATTTCCTTCCCACATTGCATCAAACAACTGTAAACAAACAACAAACGTGTGGGCTAAACAGCGTACGGGTCTTGGCTCAAGGAAGTCGAGGCGCTCCAACAACTCTCCACAGTCCATTGAACCTCTAACCAACTTATACAGAAATATCAGAAGTCCCAGATGTATTCTTTTGCTCAGACTGTCAATTTTAAAATGAATAAGTATCTGGGCGTATGGAACAAAAAAATGGGTAAAAACTGTATTTTCTCAACCATATCAACTAAAAAGCTCTGATTAGGATTCTGTATAAGAAAACCAAATTCTAGTTTAGACCGGAAAAGAGAATTATATAAAAGTTTAAGTGTTGACCCATTCCTGAAAAACGGCAAATAAAACCCAACTTACGGTACGCAGACTTGTAAGAATCAGTAACGTGGGGACAAAATGAAAACTTCTCATCAAATATTAAGCCAAGATCTTTAGCCTGAGTCTTCACTGATAATATAGAATTTCCAATTGAATATTGATACTGAATAACATGTCTCTTCCTAGTATATCTCACCGTATAGCATTTAGTGACATTAAATCTTAGTACACATTGACTCCACAACACTAAGCGATCCAAGTCATCCTGAAGTCTATTACAATCCTCAATAGACTTAATTTCATGAAAAGGCTTTATGTCATCAGCATAAAGTAAGATTTTACTCGACCTCACGCAGTCAACAATGTTATTGATAAAGATCAAAAACAATAATGGTCTCAGGTTTGAGCCTTGCGGGGGGGGGGGGGGGGACGGGGGGGGGGGGGGGGGGGGGGGGGGGGGGGGGGGGGGGGGGTGGTGGGGTAGGTAGGGGGGGGGGATGGGTAGGCGTGGGTGGGGGGGGGGGGTGGGGGGGGGGGGGGGGGGGGGGTGGGGGGGGGGGGGGGGGGGGGGGGGGGGGGGGGGTTGTGGGGCGGTGGGGGGGGGGGGGGGGGGGGAGGGGGGGGGTGTGGGGGGTGGGGAAAAACCTTCAATACCTCCAGATTGGACATTGAATTCCTTAGAAAACCATCCAGAGTACTTGACGAACTGTTTTCTATAAGAAGAAAAAAAACTTGACATTTAACAACTTGACATTGACATTGACAACTTGACATTACATATTAAAGGAGATAATAGGTTTTTATCAGTACTAAATATTTCATATTATATTTGGTAAAATATAAGACCGATTTGTTAGTATTGTCAAACATTTTACCCTTGCTGTGAAATGGCATCCTCAGTGGCTAGGCTGAGACTGATATGAATGTGGCTAGGCTGAGTCATCAGTCTCAGCCTACCCACTGAGGATGCCACTTCACAGCAAGGGCGAAATGTTAGGCAACACTAACAACATGATGACGCGGTTGATGCCGAAAAATCAGCTTGACATTGTTGACACCAGCCGCGAAAGCCTACGTTTGAAGATAATTTTAAATTAATGAGTGTGCGCTCATTACATAATGCAAGGGAATGATGTACAGGAGGCTGTGGCTCACGAGGGGAGCAAGGCTACCAGAGCCATCTTCCTGCGCAGCGGGCTCATCTTCACCACTGGGTTCAGCAAGATATCGGAGAGACAGTACTCGCTGCGGGCTCCCGACCACCTTAGCGAACCTATCATCATGGTGGAGCTGGACACCAGTAACGGAGTCATGTTTCCTCTCTACGATCCTGACACTAATCTAGTCTATCTCTGTGGCAAGGTAGGCTGTTACCCACCTCTAATTCTGTAATCTTATTACAATGTCCTCAAGATACGCAAAAAAAATTACTATGAAAAAATGAAATTTTGAAATTAGTCTACCCTCCAATTCATCAATTCTTCAACACTGTACATTGAGTGGTGTTAATAGCCATTCTGTCAGTTTTCTTCAGATGTCTTCTTTTTTTTCGAGCAGGCTTTTAAGAACTTTTCTCCAGGATATGTTGGTTTCTTTAGAAAAATTTACATTATATATGTAAGTGGAGCATAGTTAGATCCTTTTGATCCTTCCCAAACAACAATGATCCTGAAGGATATACGTAGCTATTAGTAGCCATATCGACACCATGGCTTCTGTTTGAGCTCATATCAAGTCCTTTTTGGTTTGTCTGTAATTGGTCTGTAAGTGGGCATTGCCCCCCCCCCTTAACTCCGCCCATGCTTCTGATGGACAGATGTTTTATTCTATTTCCAGTGAGCACTAAGTCATTGCTATTGCATTTACTTCAAAGCCATATTTAATGCAATATAAGTTATGATTTAAATCTTAGTTATTGTGGCAAATTCCCCTTATCGCTTATATTTTTTATTGTGTCCTCATGAACATACATTTTTTGGCACATGTAAATGCATATTAATAACATTTTAAATAATTAAACATAGCAAAATTCCTTACATAAAAACAGAAAAAAAGGTTTTTAATGATTTTATTAGAATCCTTTCTAATATTGTTCTTCTTAGGTTCCCTAAGACCTTCTCTTCTATTACAATTGCAGTAATCATCTTTGGAGTTTTTCCCCTCGCTGAGCTTTTTAAGTAGGTATCCTATAGCTATTGAACCAACCAATGGGGTAGTAGTCACTTTCTGTGCTAGCTCATCCGATTCTTCACCGCTTTTACAGTAGAGAGTTGATTATCCAAAAAAAATAGGGGATTATGTATTTTTGTATGACTGAATTTTTGTATAGTTGGTCACAGACGAGAAATTATGTTCAATTCTCATAAGGAAGAATGAAACAATTTTTTTAATTTACTTTTTATACTATAATACTCACAAAAGATACAAAGAACTCTATATAAAGTTCAAAATCTTTCTGAGCTTAAAAAAACCATTAACAGCTTTAAAAAACTTCGTTAAACATAAATTCCTTGGTGTGCAAACGCGAGTTTAGTTGCGTCGGCAGCCCTGGGCCGCTACTACCGCCAATGGTTAAACTTAAGTTCGGCACGTGGTTTCATTTTTCAGTGTTTTGTTGTGTTTCGGTTAACCGGCGTTTTGGATAATCAGGCTTCGGATAATCAACGCTCTACTGTAATTCCTTGCTTCCCAGGAACCCAAGTGAGAGAGAGATATCTTATTCATTCTACCTAGTGTATTCAAGCTTTATTAGCAGTTCCACATTATCTCAAGCAGATACTGATGAGGTAAAAAGCTATGATTGCAGCCTGGCTGTCTGATATGATTACAATATATCTGTTTTCCTGCAATACCAGTCATAAAATACACCTTAAGTCATTAACGCCAATCCTAAGGTGACCTTAAAGTCACATTAAATCACTGTAAGTCATAAAATACACTTATCTAATGGATTGATTTATGTCTGAAAAATGCAAGTTCATACCAGAGATTGAAGGAATATTTTTGTTGTCATAAAATCTTGTAACCCTCCTATAATTTAGCCTCCTTCGACCCATCAGTTTACCACCTGAAATTATGTACTTTAATTTGATATAATGAACGTACTTGGAATAGAGATGTAAGTATGAAGGTTTAAAAAATATTATGATGTGGTTTAGTGTTGCTATAATCATCAAGAGGCTTGGCTAGACCTTATCTGCATAGTTAATTGGTGTTTACATTTGTTGCCTTGTTTGTTATCTTTGTAGCAAGGTCTGGTCATAACATTTACAGATTAGATTGCTCTGTGCTTTTAGTAATAACCAAACATTTACAAAATGTGTTTTGCAAAGGAGGAAATTTCAAGAATTCTTAGAATATTAATTAGTATAAGTGTAGATTTGAATTATGTACATAGGAATTTTCCGTTTTGTAAAAAATGATTTGATAAACCAAATAAAGTTGTTTGTAATCATGATATTATTAGTAACCAGTAGTTTCATGGTAAAAATTTTCAAGACTTTATGGAATTTTGGAATTGCCTTTTTGTAAACAGTGAGTTACATTTTATTTTATTATAAAATAAATTTTATAAGGATACAAGTCTGATTAATAAGTATATGGCATTTTTTAACTCTATATCTGGCCAGTGTTGGAGTTCTCTGTGGCAGGGATTTTTTGTGCACTGGGTAGTGGTAACAAACACTAACTATTTGTCGTATCTAGTGTTTTTTCTAAAAATTAGTTTATACATATGAATATATTTTGTTTCAGCAAATGAAGTAGAATAGTATGGTGTAGCAGGTTTTTTCTTCCAGAAATGCATTTGGCCAATTTATCAACAAATTTGTGAATCTGTGGTTTATGCAAATCACAAATTTTGAAAGCAACCCTCAATAAAGCAAACAAAAATAAATTCTACAAATTTTATTCAAATATGAAAGTTGTGGTAAATTCAATTCCCTGCAGGGAAATATCAATATTTTTGAAATGGTTAAAAAAATAAAAATACTATGCACATTTTTTCGAGGTCATAAATTTATTCTGGAAATTTTTGTTTGTTTGTTTAGTTTGTTCTTAAAAAAACTTTTTATTTCGTTCGCACAGAAAATATGAAACACATTAGAGTAAAATAAATATTATCCATCCTGAAAGAAAAAGCTTATAATATTTAAATGAATGAGCTATCAATGTCAAAATACAAACATACAATATCAACATACAATCAAATCAACATACAATTACTTGAAAGGAATTTCTACCTAAACTATAAGTTGCACAAAGAAACCTTTCATAAATGAATTTTAGTTCATGAAATTCTGGTTGTTATGGCATCAATAGCAACTTTGTGTGATTTTTAGTTATTTTTCTATTGGCCGACAAAAACAGGTGTTTTGTGACCACCTCGTGAAATTTGTCTCCCGCCGTAATCAGTTCAAATACGTATTTTTATTATAATGTTTGTTACAAAATAATAGTCACTTGATAATATTTTATATATAAAAATAAATCTCCAAAAACTCGTCTTTTCAATGGTGTAAGTACCATAGCGCTTTTAGGCTTTAACCTGTCGATAATACACACTATGTCAGATTAGTCCATTAATGGATCCTGCCAGTTCACAGTTGAAAAATAGTGGTCCATTTTTGGACCTTGGCCAGATAGAGGGTTAACTGAATATACTCTTGTATCTTGAGGAATTAGATCTTATGAAACTGGTAATATTTATATCTTTTTTTGGATTTTAAGAAAGGGATCCTAATAAGAATTTTTCACAGTGCTAGCAAGTCTTAGTACCTCTTGGGAGCTAAATCTAATATTAACTCTCAGACTAACGCATTGTTTATGTAAATTGATGTATTTGTACAGGGGGACAGTGTGATCAGATACTTTGAGATCACTGCGGAACCGCCGTATGTGCACTACATCAACACGTTCCAGACTCAAGATCCACAGAGAGGCATCGGCTTGATGCCCAAGCGAGGTTGCGATGTCTCCTGCTGCGAAATTGCACGATTCTATCGACTGATCAACTCTGGACTCTGTCAAGTCATTTCTATGACAGTCCCTCGAAAGGTAACTGAAGTTGATTTTTTAGCAAACTTTACCAGTATCCATAGAGTGGATAACAAATTGAAATTCTAATGTGATAGATTGCCCTTATATATAACACTAAGTACAAAGGTTTTCTGGTTCCTCTAATTGTGACAGCATTCTTGAATGTACCACAGTATTGGCATCTACAGGTAGGTTGACTGGGGGTGATTTCTATGATGTTTCTTTATTTGTTCATGTATTCATTTAGTACCCGTATAAAAATTTGGGCACCAACTAGTAGTCAGTACAGTATTATCCCGATTATCCGAGGTAATTGGGACCGAGGTTACAGCAGATAGGCAAAAACACAGATAGTATAGAGGTTATGTACTATAGTGTATAAAAAGGGGGCACATTTTATGTAGAGTACTTCTTTATTACAAAGAAAAACTTGGTAAATCGATAATTTTATACGTCTGCAATCAAATTATGCAAAAGAGAACAAGTCGTCAACAGATTTAGGCCAAACTTGACCTTGAGCAGCGGCGGTGGGCTATACAATACTACATAGTAGTAGGAATGGAGGTTAAACTCCCAGTAAAAATTGTGAAGTCAACTACAGACACTGGGGCAGATAGCTTATCATCAATGACATGGTCATCACTCAAATAAATTTGTTCGACTATGTGCCTATTTTTATATGGTTTTATTTTATTTAATAATTTAGCCTGTCAGTCAAAAGCTTCCTCAACTATGGTATGACTTTTTTGATGTTTGCGACTAGTGGTCGCATTCCTACAACTTATGTAAATATTAGAATACTGATATTAATTTCTGTGAGCCAATGACAATACATGTGGATGACAATATGGATCAATGTTGAGCTTGCACATTGATGACAGTTCCTCTTAACAAATGCAACAAACAATAAGAACATTTTGATTGAAACAACCTGTCACTAAGCAATTAAAACAATTTGTTAGCGGAAACTCTCGATGAGGAACATTTCGTTTGTTTCACCATCTCGCTAAGCAATCAAAACTTTCCTTAAGCCAAACCTCTTGATAAGGAACATTTTGATTCTTTAAATATCTCACAACACCTTTGATCTACACATACCCTTGTAGATCAAAGCCTGTGCGGCTGGTTAATTCCGAATGATTCCTAGAATTAGCTGAAATAATATTCCCGGAAATAAACTGCTCAACCAAAAACCAGTAGAGGCAGAGACTTGACTAGATAAGGTGATACTTGACTAGAGACTTGACTTTTAAAATTCTGAATTAAAAATACTGCACGTGCTACTACTAAAATCCACTTATTGTCTTAATTTTCATAATATTAAGAGTTCTTTTTTAATTTTTCGAAGTCTAGCTCAGTTGACCAGACCTTGGGTAATTGGCCGTCTACTGTACATATGTAATAACAAATATTAAGTAAATATATTATATTGTAGCCTATATTTATTGAAAATCATTCATCTTAATACTTTAAATTTAATTTAATAATATTTGATTGCAGTCAGAGTTATTCCAAGATGACCTATACCCCGACACGCTGGGAGATGTGGCGTCTATGTCTGCAGAGGAGTGGTTAGAGGGCAAGGACGCAGAGCCAGTACTGATCTCCCTCAGGGACGGGTACACTCCACCCTCGGCACCCAAGTCAGAGTTCAAGGTCAACAAGAAGGCTAACCTCCTGGACAGCCGTCGTCCGGGCCAGAAGTCTGCCCCTGTCATTGACACTGCTCTTTCGGTAAATCAATTTGACCTTCCTTGACTATAGACTATTTGTATATAGTGGAACTTGGATAATTCAAATGCCAAGGGACCAGCAAAAATGTGCATAAAAGCTCTCATGAAAGGCTAAAGAAAATACTCAAAGATAATCATTGGTATTGAGGCGGTGCGAGCGGTGTAAGGGTAAACTGAAATCCGCTAGGTCGGCACTAGAGTCGCTTATTCGTTACACATATCTGATTGATTCATGCAAGCTTCTTGAGTGACCTGTTTAAGATAACAATTCTGTTTTTTTTTGTACATTGTTAAATATTTTTAGACCTTAAAAATGAAACATTTTATAAGATTATCTGATCAAAAATGTTGCTTAGAAAATTTGTTTCCTGTAGTATATGAATTTTTTGGTCTCTTTCCA
This sequence comes from Nephotettix cincticeps, assembly GCA_023375725.1. Taxonomy (NCBI): domain Eukaryota; kingdom Metazoa; phylum Arthropoda; class Insecta; order Hemiptera; family Cicadellidae; genus Nephotettix; species Nephotettix cincticeps. Next base: position 20,351,717 of record CM041784.1, read on the forward strand.
AACTTTCACAAACGTCACATAAAAAGCTTTGTTATTCATGAACTTTGCCAAAATTCGAGCTTAAAAGCATAAGTAGTTTTCCTACACTCTTTTCAGAAATACCACCAATGCCAAAGCATATTTATGATACTATCATTAAATAAACATTAAAATTACGTTTTTTAAGAAGTCAATTTTTTGCTTGACAACCTTAATAACATTATGATAATCAAATTTTGTCACTTATATTAAGCTTTTTAAGGATTACTTGGCCCACAGATTTTTATTTTTGAGAAACATAACATTAGGTCCAATTAATTATTAGTAACATACGTAAAAATTAGTTTTTATTCATTATATATTCTCTATTAATTTCTGTTTCCTGATTAAAGACCTAAGTAATTTTACAACCTAAATGAATTATTTTTCTTATAGGACGACATCATAAAAGAGTTCAGAGAAGAAATAAGAAAACTGAAAGCGATGATTGTCAAACATGAAAATAGAATCAGGGCTTTGGAAGAAAAGGAGAAGAAGGCAGAAGAAGAAGAGGGGTTAGTAGGCGATGGGCTAAGGGTGGGGAGGCAAGCTGCAGTCCCCCCTCCTGTCAGTAGTGAGGACAATCACCAAAACTCCGACCATGAAGATCTGGCTCCTGACGAGGTCTAGCGATAACGTACCCAGGTACACTACCATACACGATATAGTTAACCTTTGATAGATCTCTTAGACACTCCAAACAGGAGTAACCGACATTTTGCTTAGCCTTTCGGTACTGATGCTCATCTGCTTAACTTAAGTACCCATGCGTTGTACTTTGTAAAACATACATTTTAACTAAGTATTATCATCCTAAATGCTTCAATAAGTGTTTTATTCTTTTAAATTATGTTTTAATGACTCTAAAAAACCTTTAACTATATCTTTGCATCAAAAAATTGTCATATTCAGAATCTTAAGGTCGGCCAGCCAGCCGGTCGGGCAAAATAGAGATAGAAAATTGCAGGACTCGTACGTGGATAGGCATTCAATTCTGTAAAAATGTTTAATTCGGCAAGTACTGTGCAAATATATAAAGTGATAAGGTCAAACATATATGGGTTTGATAAATGCATACAGTACAATGCACCTTTTTTTTTTTAAACCTCAACTGCCCATCACCATAAGCCATAGGGCCTGTGTGTGCATTAAAGGCAGAGAGGAACTGTAGCGGCATGGTTACATAGGCTTGCCAGAGGTGACTGCTCATGATCTGACAGTCGCTGGTCGCTGGTTTCGATCCAGCTACTTTTGACTTACTGGGTTAGAGCGTTACCCCTGAGCTACCTGCCACTTAAGTACACATAGCAGTTACCCACAGCCTTCAGAAATACATTTTTCAAGCGAACATCTAAGCTTTAATTATTAAAATAATTCTATAATTTCTTTTGCCGTGGCACTTGTGGCGCCCCTTGGCCGCAAGCGCCCGGGGCAATTGCGCTTGTTGCCCCACCCACGCCACAGCCCTGTCTGTATTTAGATATAATTTTTTTTATTTTTACTCATTTTTTCACACATAACTACAACATGTAACCAAATAAAAAAAACTAAAATTAACTATAGGGGTACTCAAGTGTTGTAACAGGCACAAAACGTAGAACTTTAAAGCTTGGTGGATTCTCTGGTGACCTTAAGTGGGTTGTTGTCCGATGGTGTAGAGATAGGGGAGGAGATATCAAAGGAATACTTCGCTCATGAAGCACCTCATTCTAAATGCTTTGAAACTACAAAAACGGCGACTGTTATACTTTTTACAACAGCGCAAGTGACGGAAGACTAAACATATGTCCTGTTAAGGGTCTTTGTGCCAATCAATATTAAAATTTTTCATGTCGTTGGTGCTACACCTGAAAAATATTTTTTTACAAACTCCTTATAGTTTTTCATTTCTTTACATCAGACACATTTTGAACGACACTAAAGTGTAGAACTATTTAATGATACTGTTAATTTTTACTTATTTATTTATATTTATTTATTTCAATGATTCATATATGAACTAATTTATCCCCTATAAACCACTGTGTACTTCAAATGTTCAAATTTTGACCTTCCAATGTCTCTCTAAACACCTTTTAATGCTTATACAATATCTTATTAGGCAACTGCCGGAATGGTTCGCTAAAATGGGCCGTTGTAGTGACAAATTATTATTATATATCATGCTCATTTCTTACCAGAATGGTTCATTCATTTGAGCTTAATTTGTTTCAGTGGGCCCCTGAAATATGTTACCACCATCATATTCTTTACACACGAACCTGTTTTTGTTACTACCAACTCCTGCAGAAATATCAACCTATACTTAATTCGTCCTAAGCTTTTGTAATATTTTTTCAATAACTGTTCATGAAGTATTGTTGATCTACTGTTAAAGTTATTACTCATAAATTATTGTAAATTTTGATTAAGTTTTACACATCCGATCTAAGTACTGTGCAATTATTTAAAAGTTTGTATTTACATTTAACGATTTATATTTACATTACTACTATTACTTTTGCATTTGACTCAATTTTCAAATAGGTTATTGTTCAAATATTGTTTTCTGTGCCAAACACCTGGAGGTCAAAATGTCAATTGTCTATGTCCACTATACCATCACTCAGTATTTAATTTTTGTAGGTTAGTCACAGAGATATTATTGTTAAAAACATACTAAAGTTTATATACGGTATTATAATATGTGCCTTGTGATTTTTTGCTATGAAGCGCAACATTTATTTTTGGTATTCTCGTCTTCCCCTCCTCGACTCCATCAAGCAATATGTTGTATTTATTCACTTACGGTTTGTGTTTTCTACTTATTTTGTAATTAGTTTATGTTATTATGTCTTTGTCTATGTAATCTAGAATCATTTTACTCTTTTAATATTCATTATTCTCATTTACCTTTTTGTAATTTATTCCACATTATCGTGTTGTTTGAATTTGTTGTTGAAAGTTTGTCTCTGTTTAATTAACCAAAGTTTATATTGTTAAGTTGCGATTAGAAAGCTGGCGGCTTGGTTCCGAGTCTCTCTGTTGCTGCATTTATTCTGTGATAAGACCATGTCACAAATTAGGTTAAGTTATCTTAGAGCCTAACAACGAAACTGTGTCATTTACCTAAAAACATTTTGGTTATAATTAAGTGGACAACACACAAATGAGTACTGTATAAATAAATGAATATTATATTTTTTATTAGTTGAATAATCGAAACTATATATTTTTAAAGAAGTTTTTTATACATTTACTTCATGTTAGTAGGAAAGTCTCTTCAATTAGATAAATATATACATGTAGTAATTAATTTAAAAATATTATTTTACATCCTAAAATCAAACTAATACCATTATAGACTATATAAATTGTGGATTTTTTATTAAGTATTTCACTCAGTTAAGAAATTTCATACATCATACTTTTACTTTAAAAAAATCATGACTAAATCTGATATTAAATTACCCAAAGCAAATACTTTTTCTCACTGGTTCTGTTGATGAAAGAACTGATTTTAGAGGCAGTGAGTTAATTTTAGTGGTTTCCTTAGAACTTTTCCATTTGATTCTAACTGAGCTTTTTACACATTGTGACAGTAGGGTTAAAAAAAGAATTTGTAAGCCATTTAGTGTTTATTTTGCATTTCTATGCATTTTTTGTTTGTCTTCCTGTAAATTTGGCAATTTCTTAAGATAAGTTTTTAAAGAGTATATATTTTATTTTTATATGGAACTGTTAAAAATGTTTTAAATTCTATTCTGTATTGGATATTTTTATTAAGATGTTTTTGTTTAAGGTTACTAGTTCCATTATTTAAAAAAAAGCTTTGTTGTGTAATAGAATGTTGGAACAATGTAATTAAGATTTAAAGGTCAGTTTATATTTGGTGTTGTGTATTGGTATAATTTTTTATTATTGCCAACGTAATTCACTTCAAATGAATACTGTGTAGAAGGTCATTATGGGTAACTTATCAATACAACTTTCACTACAGTAGAACCTCTCATAACCGACCAAGACAGAACCGGACAGGTTCATGGTCGGAACGACCTAAAAGTCAGATATCTAGAGGAGCAACTAAAATGCATTTCCTAGGTAGAAACCAGCTACAATATTTTATTTGTAGAATAAGTTTTCACTTTGCAACAGACTCAGCAACAACCGGTGCGTGATTATGACAGATAGAAGGGTGGGCACTAGGTCTGATATCACGAGGTTCTACTTTCCTCAGATAAAAGAGTTATTCCCATCTTGGTTATTACAGTACAGGATTATTATTATTATTAATATTATTATAAAGCAATAAATATTTTGATGAGCTAGCTGAAAACTCATGATAAATCAGGGAAACATTGCTAGCAATTATATCATATGTACCATATTTTACCACATACCATTTTTTAAATCAAAAATATTTTTTAGAATATCATAAACTACCCTGTTCCAATGATTTAATTTAAGATGATTTAAACTAGGCAGAGAAGGGTCAAAATTCTCAAAACATAAGAGGAGTAGAAAATACTGTCGATTTCTGTGTTGTATTACATTTAATGACAAAAATCCTAAAACCTAATAATTTTAATAATATTTTTCCAAATGTACCCTTTTTCTATAGAGTATTTATATCCTTTACGAATAAGTCTGCATAAATGAACACTAAAGTAACACAAAGAAAGGTGATACACCCAAAATAACACAGATTAACGGTTTGTAAAATAAAGGTTTGATTATCTTTTTAGAAAGAAGAGATATTATAACAAAAGATAGTTTTGCTTAGTGGCATGGGTGAAAAGTCGTAATTTTATTCGTAGAATAAGTTTTCACGTTGCAACAGACTCAGCAACAACCGGTGCGTGATTATGACAGATAGAAGGGTGGGCACTAGGTCTGATATCACGAGGTTCTACTTTCCTCAGATTAAAGAGTTATTCCCATCTTGGTTATTACAGTACAGGATTATTATTATTATTATTATAAAGCAATAAATATTTTGATGAGCTAGCTGAAAACTCATAATAAATCAGGGAAACATTGCTAGCAATTATATCATATGTACCATATTTTACCACATACCATTTTTTAAATCAAAAATATTTTTTAGAATATCATAAACTACCCTGTTCCAATGATTTAATTTAAGATGATTTAAACTAGGCAGAGAGGGGTCAAAATTCTCAAAACATAAGAGGAGTAGAAAATACTGTCGATTTCTGTGTTGTATTACATTTAATGACAAAAATCCTAAAACCTAATAATTTTAATAATATTTTTTCCAAATGTACCCTTTTTCTATAGAGTATTTATATCCTTTACGAATAAGTCTGCATAAATGAACACTAAAGTAACACAAAGAAAGGTGATACACCCAAAATAACACAGATTAACGGTTTGTAAAATAAAGGTTTGATTATCTTTTTAGAAAGAAGAGATATTATAACAAAAGATAGTTTTGCTTAGTGGCATGGGTGAAAAGTCGTAAATCAATTTGAAGAAGTTTCTGATTGTTATACAATGCTATGATTAATTTTATTTTCTGAACATTTTGTTGGATGATCAGATCATAAAAACAAACTTAAATCAATTTATATATTATTGTGTTTTATCACAGGGTATTGTGCTATTTCAATATTTCGCTTGATTGGCGGTATTTTGTTTGTTAGTTAGGTTACTTCAAATGTAAGATAAATAACCAATTAATCACTGTCCGATATTATATTTACGCTTATTTTAATAAATGATGAGATTACTGTACCGGAACAAATTGTAAAGAAATACTCAGAGATTGATCAAATGTATATAATTATATTTATGATATTGAAATTCTGGTATGAACAAATTGCATGATTATATATGTACACTCGGTGGAATTAGTTTTTTAAATTATAAAAATATACAAATTGCTTTAGTTTTGTTATTGTATTTTACTTGTATATTTTAATCACAAGATATTACTGGTGTAGTTTTAAACGTTATGCGATTGTCTAATGCGTATGTCGGTGCCTTAAAGAATGATTTTCGCGGCATTACACTTGTTGAGGCTCAGCTTTCTAATCCCTGACTAGTGCTGTGCCTAATGGTATCTAATGTATATAGAGATTTTTAGCTTTGATTGTTAATTTGTTTATAAGTCTCATTAAAAGTAGGTTGTTAAAATTGTATTCATATTGCTTAACTCGTTAACTTGTAAAACCTAGTGGCTAATAGTTGCTCAATAATTTTTATTTCAAATCATATTCTTATAGTCATTCATTATAAGTTAGCTTCTTTGCTTTTTTGATTCTTTTGATCTGTGCGGTGAACCTCTTAGACAATTCTTTTTCCACATCGTGTAATATCACCCTGAATATTTCTGTTTTTTTTTCTGTAGAGTAATTATCTTATTTCATATGATTAACTCTGAGCTATCATTTGTACCAACCGCTCTGAGATATATATTTTTGGGTCTTGTGAGATTTGTACTTAAAACTTTTATATATTTGTGTACGATGATAAAAATGTGTCAAAGACACTGAAATTTGTAGATTTGTTAGACAATACCATTAACTTTGATGAAACCTTAATCAATTTTAAGATCTACAGTGCATTGTAATAATTGTTTACTGAAAAATGAATATTTTTTATAATTTTTAAAATAATTTGAGGAACTATGTCTTGTATTTTAATCTAACACGCACAGAACTTTTTATTATAATTAGTTTAATTATTTAATATTAATATATAGTACTTTTATTACTCATCATAGCACAATTTAATTAAAAGTTCTCTTGCAAATATATAATAATGATCAAACTATTGCAAGCCGCATGGAGCAAAATAGATAAAGTTGAAAAGTACCTTAACAGCTGCATTGAATTTGTTAACTGTGTTCTAAATATTTTTAATACAAATGTTTAATATACAAAATTTTTGCATTCTTAAAACCCCCCAAGTAATTTTCTATCTTACGTTCGGTGCGAGTGAACACGATCGTATCTGCCATTTCATTGTTGCTTAGATACGTCAGTCTCCGGTGTGTGTGTGTTTGTTATTGCACTTGTGGCGAGGTATATTTCTTTCATTTTGGCTGGTGACAATTTTTTATTCACATGTTTTTATGGTAACATGTTTGCGTAAACATTGTGTATTTGTAAATAGTAAATACTGTTTAGTTGAATCACCAAAAAGGCACGTTGCGGCAAAATGGTAACAAATAAAAGGTACAGTGAATGCAACAAGAGGAATTGTGCGTCTCCAAGTGATTTTATGGCACAAAAAATACACAAAAAGATAAAAATAATTTGAACAAAAAGTGAGAATTTATAGTGCAACTACACCATTTCTGAACATAATCCACATAAAACGAAAAAATTTTTTTTTTCTCATACACTAAAATAATAATGCTTATGAAAACATTTTGGCCACCGCGCGAAGGGTTGAACTGCCCACAAACATGAGCCTAGAGTCTGAGAGGCGAATTAAAGACAGTGAGGTACCTGGCGATGTGACATATGCTAGCCAGAGGTGACCGCTAATTATCAGGAATTGTGACTACTTGTTTAAATCCAGCAACGTCTGACATACTGGGCCAGCATTTAAGCTTTCAGCTACCAGGTGGGTAAAAATCTAGTAAACCACAGATCTATGCAAGGGGAGAATTTAGTAAAGCATAGAGTAATAAGATACAGAGAAAGGTAATAGTAGTGATCAAAACCCCTGGCAAGAACTTCAATACCCCTGTCGCAGCAGACCTGCATACTCCACAAATTTCCAAATCAATAATAAAGCTTATGATAAATTAAAATATTTGCCTTTTCTCTGTAACATTAACATGGGAAAGAGTATGCAGGTTTGCTGCTTTGAGGAAAACTAAATGTAGGCATTTTTACCATAAACAATTTTTATTTTATTTTTATTTTGTGTATTTCTACGCCGGTGGCATTTTTAACGTTTTGATGGGGAACGGTCCAAACCCCATTTATTCTAACCATATACCAAGTTTAATCATTATCTGGACATAAATAGAGGAGTTTGCCTATTCTGCTGCATAAGATTAACTTGGGAAAGAGTATGCAGGTTTGCTGCTGTGAGGAACAGATAAACTATGATTTTTTTAAATGTATGGATCCTCATGAAGCTAAAAACAAAGTTTCATCCAAAACTAATAGGTAACTGTTGGAGATAGGGAAAAACTTTAAGGAACTAAATTGTGTAGTTTTATAAGCTGATTCTAATGGTGAAAGATGAAATTTGAAAATTTTCATGGAAAACACTCAAAACCCCCCCAAACTACCTGTTCCGATTGATCGATATGTCTGGATTACGAACTCGTCCTAGCAAATGTAGGAATACACGTTTCTACCAAATTTAGTCTCGATCGGACCATTTTTACGAGAGTTATCGTTTACACATACACACACACATATATATAAATTTTAACGACTATTGTTTTTGGTCTCTGGGCACCTAAAGACAAGAAAATAACATGGTCCCTGGTTTAAGCCTTGCCATGAGACCTACGGTAATAGCTTCTTCCCTATGGGAAATTCGCTAAAACCACAACTTGCAGCATATCCTTTGTGAAACCAGTGCCAGAATATTTCTGTTCAAGTCCTACTTGTTTTAATTTTATTGTTGTTTGGTACACCAGTATCAATTAGCAACACAAGAGTTACTTCAGTTACCCTTTTAAATCACATCCAGTTAGCTACTTAGCTCCAGTAGCTTAACAATACTGCCAGTGCAGGTTGTAAAAAGTGGAATCACCTGCTTTCCCCAGTCTATGCCGGGAAAACATTACTTTCTGTAGTCGCAACTAACGTTGAAAACAGCTGATTTCGGTACAGTGTAATGAAAAAATTTATGCCACATATAAGTAAATAATGCAAGAGAGATTCTTAAAATAAAAATTATAATTTCACACTTTGAACTAAACCAAACAAAATCACAATGCCTCTAATACAAAATTGAAATGCAATTGGAACTGGAACAATTCAAAATCAGTAATAAAAATGGATGGATTTAAAAATCCAGTAATAGTTTTGATCAGCTTATATTTAATTAGATCCCAGAAAAAAAATCTTTTACCTCATTTAAGTACTAAACAAGATTGACTAATAGAGTTATGTGAGATATTAAACAATGGTTTGAGCATTATTATTACTTAACCCTCCAGCTGCCATTCGCCGGATTCCGGCGAATTTTTACACCCCCTAAACTGCCATTCACCGGAATCCGGCGATGAAACCGCCGCAACTTAATCTTCTCGTAGCTACTTACGGTACATTGCAAATGTACTTTTATGTATACCATTGTAAAGGGGAAATCATAATCTACGTCCTTAGTACTATTTGCAATTTTTATACTCTATGCATTACATCGTATGATTACATTTATTTACTGGTGTTACGACTTCGCGCCAACAGCTGTTCGAGCCGTATGCTTTGCATTGTGTTAGAGTCGTGCTATTGGGTTAGTGTTTTGTTGTGTATTTTGCGTGAATTTTCTATAATAACATATGAATTATTCATAACACCTTTCTCCTTGTACTTAGTGTTATAAATATATGTAGGCCTAATGTCATTCTTTACAATATTTTTATAATTTATTTGGCGATTATTCTCATAGGCCCCGGACTCGGCAGTAAGGGTTTTGTGTACATATAAAGGTTTTTGAACATGGGTACTTTTATTTATTTTTATATAGCTATATAAGTATATATATTCTTATTCGTTATGAAATTTCAAACAAAATGACAATTTCAGATTCTTTATAAAAAAATTATTAGAGCAATTTGAGGAAGCGCAAACATGATCAAAAATTTTTTTTTCATAAAAACATTTTTTTTACATTAATAGTTTTTTCTGTTACATGTAAGTTAGTATTTTTTATTTTTTCCTTGTAGCCTGTTTTATACTGAATACGAAAATATATAATATGCTATACTTTGCATAGTATCTTAAATTGTTATGGTTTTTTAAACATAACTTGAAAAATGGCCAAAAATGAGGTGGCATTCCAGAGTGAAATGATGGGCAGCTGGAGGGTTAAATAAACATAATCACTTGGTTCACTCTTGATAAAAAAAATAACATATTATACAATCGTAATTGTAATCATCACTATCATTATTATTATTACTATTATTTATTACATTTTGGTTGAAACTGTTAACTCTCTATAAATAAAATAAACTCTTACTTGGTAAAGACTAGTAAAAATATTTATCTTTACTAACAAAATAATAAATGGATGGTCATATGACCAAAATCTGCATGTCTATTGGAAATGTTTTGGATCTTTGAAACACTGTTTCATTCAGAAGACTCTTCAAGGTTGGCCGCCATGGTAGACGTGTCAGCTTTGTCCTCTGGAACATGTAAATGTGTTCATATAGTAAGCCTTAGTAGGTCTGATGAATAGAACATTACAGTACTTTTCCAAAAAAATACAGTATTATTACTGACTCCCTCAAATTAAAACTGTAAATATTATAATTTCTAACTATTATTCATATTCAGATATCTTTATTCATCATACACAAATACAATATATATGAATGGCGACACAATGCATTTATGAAAAAGACTAAAACTAATTAAAATATTTAAAATATAAATTAGTTTTAAAACATCAACATTAAAATATTTATAATGCAAATTATTTACAAGAAAAACATAAATATTTATAATATAAGTTTATTAAATAAAAGAAAAAAAACATCAACAATGAAACTTTTTTACGACTTGGTAATATTCACGTTGTTTTAACGTCATTAGAGCGTTTAGTTCCTTCCTTAAACGAATAAGAATAACTTTTTAGCTTTGAATACAATATTAAAAACAAATTTGTAACACGTTAAACGCCTGTGATATTTCGCAGTTATATTGTTATACATAGGTTATATGCAGTATGCAGCACTAATATTGCAGGCGCTATTCACGATCGTTGTCTATGTGACGTGGATATCTATAGTGATATATTTTCAGTATAATTTCAGATCATCCAGATTTTTGACTATCCGGATCAGGACTCCACCACATTAATTCGGATAAACCAGACTTTACTGTATTTTATATTCTGTACGGTACTCCTGTGGACATCATTTGTCCTTTACCAGGGGACAGTACACCAGAATGCCAAATTAGAGTAGTTTCGGCTGGAGACCCAGACTCTGTACACATCAAAAGCCTGGTAGGACGGAACCTATCCCTCAACATTGTTTAGACTGCTGATTGGGATAGTCCTCATTCACCTAACCTTTTTCTTCCAATCTCATTCCTATATACCCATTGCCGGCCAGACAGACATAGTCTGTCCTTCAGCAGATGTGTTATGACCAAAGATATACCCCGTCGATACTGACTTTGGCAAGAAGAATCTGAAATCGTCTTATAGTATATTGTTTTACAATACCACTTAAATCTCTCAGTAATATGTTCGTTGGTCTTTGGAGTAACCTGTGTCTTTATCGGGCTGTCAAATGTGTTTCTAACCTTATACTTGATGATATATTTTAAGAATATAATTTATTTTTTTTAATATGAAAACATTCAATGCTGATAATTTTTACGTATGCCAAGCCCTGTGCTAACGGGTTTTAGGGTTTTTGTTACTAATTAAAAAAAAAAAACCTTTTAAACATTAAAATCTTGAACGAAGATCCTAATACACGGTGAAGGATCAACTACAGACAACATTCACAGTCAAACATAACCTTCAAACTGGTTCATGGCTCCATTACCAGTGAAAATTGGGTGTGAGGGAACACACGCGTCGTCCGCATATGGGATGGACGCGAAGTGACACGTTTACACAAAATTCACATAGAACGTGTTAAGGAATATTTAGCGAATTTTCGTACAGTGATCACTGTTAATTCATAAAAAAATCTACGCATAACTAACCTTGATCCAAAATTATACTCATAATTGTATCAAATCAAGATAATAAATTTTTTTTCAGGTGATTCAGGAATAAACCCCATTACACTAAGTAATTAATCTATCAGAAATTTATTTTATGCACATATTTTTATGGAAATACTTTTGTTTTGTCCATAACATACCAATGTTAGGCCTAGTTTCAAAATAAATCTGCACTAGAGGCATGGCAAGTTAGTTAGTTATGGTGTTTTAATAGGTACAGTAGAACCTCGATTAACCGTCACCCTTTTAACCGTCAGTCTCTATTAACCGCCACCCCACTAGCGCAAAAAGAATTATGCGTCAGCGCCGAGCCGGATCGTCTGTTGAGGCTCTATGATGAGTTGAGACAATTGTACTGCACACCTGCAATGTGCGTGAATCATTGGCAGCAAGGGTAGTGAGTGACCCAGCTGGTTAATCCCTTACACTGTCTTATGCATTCCACTGCTACCGTTTCATTTTAGTTCAGTGTGGTGCGTGGCTTACTACAGTGAACTGAAGTTATTGTCGATTTCGAGTGCAATGCCTACTACTGTTTTACGTGCTTTACACTTTATTGGACTCGACAATAAACAATTATTTATTAAACGCTGGTGCTTCTTCTCGGGAAAATTAGAAACATGACCTCCTGAAAAGCTAGACGGGGAAAGAAACAAAAGAAAATGACGGATTTTTTTAAAAACAAAATACCGGTAACGGAAGTTTTGAGAGTTAAAGTACGTACATGTACAGTCGATATTTCTTTGTTTTCTTAATAAAGTATTTTTCACTTGAACTGGCGTAGTTTTGTTTTTTCTCATATAAAATAAATTCACATTAAGTACTATGCAGCAATCATGAAAATTAATTAGAACTTACAATAACGCCGTTATAACATACAAGGCTGCATTGCGATGTTGCCACGCCAAACACTGTCTAGGTAATAAGTTGTATCGGCGCTATTATTATTTCTGTTATCCGTCTATTCGGTTATCCGTCATGGTCCCGGTCCCGAGGGTGACGGTTAATCGAGGTTCTACTGTATAGGTGTTTTAAGCCCAGTATGAATGAGAAATGAGTGTAAGATGATTGTGGCATAATCTTGTAGCCTTGTTACTGACTAAGGCTAATATGTCCTTAGACAGAATAATAGGAGTTATCACTTTCCCTGAGGTGGCTTCCACAGTGACATCCACCGGCAAGAAACTTATCTGTGGGTTAGGATAAGATACCCCTTAACAATATGTACTTCATCTGTCATTTTCATCTTCTACTACAAATTTTTCCTGTTGGGAGATTAGGAAGCCTAAGGTTTATTCCCCACACCATACTAACTGCCTTTACGAGTCATTTTGTGCTGGCTGACAGGAATGAAGGAAATTCTCCCTAAACCAACAAAGAGGAGAGCAAACAAGCTCCCTTATTGATTTAATGTTTCATAAAAGTTTATTGGGCTTTTTTCTACCATTAACCTCTAGTGGAGCATAGTTTGCTATCAGTACATCTTTGGATAGTACATTTAGCTAAGCTTCCCCAGGTAACGAATTGAAGTGGTTCATTTCCTGTACCCAGTATTGGTACCTTGAGTGGTCCAAACCTTGAGTGAACCTAGTGGGTTAGAACTGGTGGAGAGAAAAAGGTTGTGAATAAAATTAAATCAATATTTCAGCGAGAAAGTCTCTGGGATTAATATAAAATAAAATGTAAAATGAATACATGACACATAGATTGTGTGGTTTGATGTGATGAAGTGTAACATCAATAAAGAATTTAATCATACGTCTAAGAAGACCCTAGCATCGTATGGTAATTGGAGGAACTACTACTCCAGCGTACGGCTAGCCTTACTACACTCCTCTTCCTCATTTGAATACTAACTTAGAAACTATTAATCAAATTATTAAGGCTATGTCTGACAAAATATTTTTTTTGTGTGGAGAAGGAGATGATGCTAATAACGGGGAAACTCGGTGTGTGGCACACCCACTAAACTCTCCCCCTCATCACCTATGACTCGCCTGGAACTGTTTAGCACGTTACTTCAGGCTACCCTATTACGCTATTACGCTACCAGAGCTTTCCTGGTCGGAACTGGTTGATCACTCACTGTGTTAAGACTGATCGAGGTCAACATTTTTCGCCCAAAACATGGACTGGACGTAGTAATTAACACAGTTTCAGATGTTCTCTCCCTGGAGCATAGCTCCAATGCTATTGTCAGGATTGATCATGACGCCAATCTCGGCAGAGAAAGAGTCTCGAGTGTGACAAAATCAATTTGTCACACTCGATAAATGTTGTTGGGCCAAGTCTGCAATTTCGGGACAATACAGGCATGTAAATTTCGACCTTGTAATGCTGTCTTTTCATCCAAGGTTGGCGGTCTGGGATGAGCCTGTAGGTCCAACACCCCCTCGAAGGTATAAGCTACTTCCTTGGTGGTAGACTCTACCTGCCTCAGCCCTGAGGCAGTAATTGTTGGTTTCTCCATCTCGAGATGGTAGATGGGGAGGACAACGGGCTAATTTAATACTAAAATTATAAATTAGTACATTTGTGGAAAATATATTAAAAAATTTAGTAAAAAATTACTGGTGTCTACCTTCTGTTGAGGGAGGAATCAGAGTCTTCTTACGCCGGCGTCATATGGGACCACCTTGAGATGTGAATCGGAAGAAAGGTCGCTTTGTGGTGTGGATTTTCTTAGAACAGAATAGAAGTTTCTTCTTGTGTTTCTTTCGCTAAAAAGACAATAGTACATTAAAAATATTTTCAAATCCAGAAAACCTAAAGCCAATTTCTCCGTTAAGTTCAAATAGTAATCTCGAATAATGTTAATTTAGGGTAAACATGTTACTTCTTCATAAGCATGATACTTTTGTTCTCATTCATGTATAAATTTATTTAAATCACACAATTAATGAAAGAGAACGCTCCTAGTACTTAGTTATGATAATGTAACAGAAAGGCAAATTAGTTAGGAATGTTGACAATCTGAAACTTTTTACAGTAAGGAGTGTTTTAATACTTACTCTTTTCTTGGTTTCCAAAGGAGTAAAGTCTCCTTTTTCCTGAAACAGTACCATTTTGTTTGAAATATACAACACATAAAAATTAATATTTCAATTTTAAAACAATATAATATATCAATATAGTTAAGTTATCCGTAATAGCTACATTTCTATTGTAATACAACGAAAAACTTTGGGATATTGATCCTGAGTTCAAAAATTGTTCTGTGAACATATGGCCTATCTTACTCCATTTTCAAAAACCCCATTTTTTTAGTAATAGAGCTTTTAAAAATTAAATAATCACAATTTTGAAATGGTAGAAACAGAAACTAGAAATTTTATACTATACACAAAATTAGGTCCTATTAGTACTCACACTTTACACAGAGTACAGAGTTTGAAATGGTATATCAAGTGGTTCTGAAATAAAAGCAAGTTATGTAAAAAAACACATACACACCAACAAACGCAAAATGGAGCGAGATAGGCCATAC
This sequence comes from Nephotettix cincticeps, assembly GCA_023375725.1. Taxonomy (NCBI): domain Eukaryota; kingdom Metazoa; phylum Arthropoda; class Insecta; order Hemiptera; family Cicadellidae; genus Nephotettix; species Nephotettix cincticeps. The sequence continues at coordinate 20,367,110 of CM041784.1, forward strand.
GTTCACAGGACATGTTTTGCTTGTTTTGACCTCAGAAATAATGTCTCAAATTTTTTCGGTGTGTTTCAGACATACTCTGAATATTTATGATGGGTAATACTTTGATAAAAATATATATTTGTTTTAAAATCAACTTTAAATAATACCATATTTGGTAAATTTTCATGCTGATTCTGAAAATATCCTTAGTTTCTTGACTGTTGTTAACTGAACTTAACTCTTCAGGTACTATTCATACTAACCACTACCCCCATCAATTTATTCCATTTTGCAAATCCTAACCCTTTGAAGACTGGGCTGTCAATATATGGACGGTCGCTTTAACTCACAAGTAATACCATGCGGCAGATATCTTGGCAGCAAATCTTACTTCTTGTTTTTGTAATTCTCTAAGTACATTTCAATCAATAACTATTTTCATATTAATGTTTAAGTACTATACAATGATATTCTTAACTATTAAACGTTTATTTTCCAATTAATATATTTTATATGGATATATAAATCATGTGCAGCTGTCAGCTGCTTGGCACATGGCTTGGATGATGAAACATCTGCTATGCAGTTGTTTGCGCACGCTCAAGGTCTTCAGTACTCACAGTGCATTGAGGTTATAGTAATTGTTTTATTTTATTGTAATTGTATAATGTAAAAATATTGTATACTTGTATTTACTTCCCTGTGGGAAATAGGTTAGATCATGGATATGTCTAAAGGGAATGTTTTCAGTTCATCTTAAAAGTTGTTCTTATAACCAATCTAAGACGTCACTAAAAAAATGACGTCACTGTTTCGATTTTAGGTCGCGCTAATTTCCAACACTCCCCCCAGAGCTAAGACATATCTATGTCAACAATGTATATAATATGAATAATAATAATTTTATAGCATAAAAATGTATGAATGCATATAAAAGCTATGGTTAATTTCTGCAAAATAACAATAAAGTACCTATAAATTTATAAATGTTTCACCAAATATATTGAAATTTTTTATACATGCCACTAACAATGATTAGAACTAAAAAAACATATTTCCCACATTAAAAATATTTTTCTTTTTCTTTGTATATTGTGTTGAATATGTATATTTATATCAAACATAATAAAAGCAATACTTTTATTTTTTTCTAATTTTTGTAATTTTTAATTTCTTCTTGCATATTACTATAGAACAATTAATTCCTGACAATCTGATGAAAAATCATGTTGATAGTGTGAAAATTAGGGAGGATATAATTTTTTTTTAGATCCTTAACAGAACAGCTGTTATTTGGAGTGTGCAGTTTTGGGAGACACAAAAAAATTGGGTTGCTTTCTTTGGACATATTTTTTTGCCTGTTCCTCAAAGGGTTAAGATATAAATATTAAAATAGTGTTATAGGATTTCTCTACATCGTATAGCACTTACGGTTACAAAACAACTTTGCATCTTACTTATGACTGTACGCCAGAGACCTGGTAGTAGGAACTAATTCGAACCGAACCCTTTTCGGGTTACCAGGTTGTTTGAATTATCCGGAAATGCAGTGTGACGTTGCATTAAAATTACTAATAAAATCCGTTATTATAGACCCAAACTACGTATTTAGACCAATTAACCAAAGTCTTATCACATAGGTCTGTTTACTACATGTTTTGTTTGAACAGCATCAAGTGTTCCAGCAGAGACCGTTCTATCCGTTATAGACTTGTCATTAGAAACATAAAACACAACACACAAATTGACACATAAAAACTAGAGGTGTGCGGATAGTGAATTATTTTTTCGGATAGGATTCGGATCGGATCCGGATCGGATAGTTTGGGTTCAGATCGGATAGTTTTCGGATTCGGATACTCGCAATAAAAAAGTGAAATCAGACTTATCCAAGAATAAATTAGGAAAAAATCAATAAAATGTTATCAAAATTATTAAATGGTAAACTTACATAAAAAATCATAAATTCTTCATAGGATGAACAACAAAACTAAAATTTTTACTTCACTGCATTTAAAATTAATAATAATAATAAGTTTATTCCATCAATAAATACAAATTTACAAAATAACAATTACCAGTAACAAATTTTAATATGGCGTAATTCACAAATTAAATCAACAGAAACCTTATAATTCGCCATTAAATGACATCAACTTTCTACTAATTCATCAATTCATTCTACTAATAATCAACTAATTCTCAATTTTATTTCACGATTCAATTATTTTATTTATTACAATGATAAAAACAAATCACCATTAACAAAGAATTAAGATTAGACAGACGCCGTTGGCTCGATGCCATCGGCTATCTGCGTATCGGCAGGGGCAGTGACAATGCAGCTGCTATCAAACAAAGGCCTGTGCGCAGGCGCAGAGTTGGAATATTTGGCAGATAAAATACCCCGATCGGCTGTGTAAAAATATTGAAACCCGTGAAATTATGGTACCTCGTCGTAATCTAGTTAGTTATTCATCTTAAAATTATCTAAAAATGTAAAACTAATAACGCTTAAATTCATTTAACAAAGATAAAATGTAGATTGAAAACAAGTGGAAAATTTAGTGGTTATGTGAACACTGAACGACGAAATAGGCCAAATGTAAATTTGGCAACACTTTATCGTATTGCTCAAACCCGGAGTAGTTGAGAATGCGATAACTAAACAATTGATCATCTACGTAGACGATCAGAATGAAGTAGTATTATTTTTGCCGGAAACCCCGTCGTAAAACGAGATATTATGATGGTTTGTTACCAGTAACATTAAATCAACAATTCAAGTTTCAAATTTCATTTCGTAGCCGAAATGAAATTTTATATGGAACAATATCAGACCGCAATCTGATACTTGGTGCTACTATCGATGACGCTATGCTTTGTATTTCAAAATGCAATATCGTGTTGAACTTACGGTTACTTAAATGCGTAGTTGAAGAATCGAATAATCATACCGCATCCTCGGACCGCCCAATGACGTTCTTACATTCTGATTGGATATGAATTGCGTAATTTCGTCATCTGCGGTCGTCATTCGTCATTCGAATCGCTATAAGTGTATCGCGTCTACCAGTCAACGACATTGTTTTGATGAAAGACTGTAATTTCGTCGTCTTATCAAGGTCTAAGCAAAGATTATTCCAGCTTCGCGGGTATTAACTTGACGAAAATCTTGTTGTTTTTGTTAAAATTGCTGTATTATACAGTCTATCCGAATATTCAGATATTTATCGGATTGGATCGGATATCTTAAATACATTCGGATCGGTTTCGGATATCCGATCCGATCTGAATCCGAACCGAATTTTCGGATATCCGCACACCTCTAATAAAAACGAACAATGATAACAGTGCCATCTGTAGGCCTACTATTTACGCGATCACGGTCATTGCTGGAGATGAACTCAAATGTTTGAAAAGTAGTTGCCCGAAAAGCGATGATAAAGAGTTGGACTGTGGGAATCGAATCTGTTTTTATGTACCATGAGAACTAGACATCGCCCTCCGCTACCTCAAGCAACAGTGTACTGTTACATCCAAAAGCTGATGTTTATGAGACGATAGCGTAACTTTGCATTTGCCTACAGGATTTCTTTGTTACCTCAAAAGATGATAATGTAATTCTTATGTTCCAAAAAGTAAGTTATTGTATTTAATTAACCTTCTGTACATAGTAATGTATAATTAGTCATCCTGAAGTGTGGATTGAAATGGTATATTTGAGATTATATTGCTTTGTTTTTAATTTAAACTCAGTACTCTTTTTCCCCAACAGGTAGTTTGGATTAACCAGACTCTGATTACCAGGATTACCGGGACTCTTACTTGGATGTACTTTTGGATCTTGTAAAAAGATGTGGTAATATTTTTAACTGCGAACAAGTTGAGAAATAAAAATACTCACAGTCTTTATAGGACTCTGCCTGATGATTTTCTGCTTCTCGAAGTCAGGTAACTCCTCAAACTTAGTAATTCCGAACCTCCGATAACGAAGCAGTTCTGCAAGTCTGCGTGAGAGCTTGCGTTGTGTCATTGTGTTTTCAACAAACTGCTCATGCTCCTGGCTGGTGTGAAATTGGCAAAACGGCAGCAACTTCTCCTTAAAGGCTCTACAAAAACATTTATCACTATTACCAGGCTATCATCATAATGAACATTTCATTATAATCAACCAAATCAAATCAAATCCATTTATTTCAATAAAAAATCTATACAGTACTTATACAAATTTAAAAATGAAAAAAGTCACCATAGGAGACAAATGTCCTGTGCACGGAGCGAGTTCTTATTTAAGTACATAATAATACAAATTAAAAAAATACTTGGATTGCCTGGAAATCAATTAAGTATATTAAAGAAAGAAAAAATAATTAATTTAAGACATATTAAAAAAAGAAAAAATAATTGTTGATTTAGGATATTATTAATATAAGACAGCTACAGTCTTTAAAAGTTAAAACATGAAAGGTATAAATTACAGCTATAGAAACTTAGTAATAATAGGATGTTTGTTAAGATAAACAGGATAGCAATAAAAATAGGAAAATTTGCTTTGCGTGGGTTAACTATACAAAATTAATATAGGGTATTAATAGTAACTTATATTCAATGAAAATTTGAATTTTGATTTTGAATTACATTCAGACAAAATTGAATTTGAACACAATTTATTTACAATTTTTTTGTTGACACGGAGAGTAAGAAAATATTTATTCATTCGAAAAAGAAAAAAACCATTGAGCGGAATCGGGCTGGTCTCGGTCGTTGGTCGTCATCCAGTAGTCAGAGTGGTACAGTCAGATGTGTTTAGTTAGAGGTATTACCAAAAGTGTTATAATATCTCCCTACATCACTTTAGATCTACTAGTCTATAATTTCTACAACTAACATTACAATCATAACATAAAGAAAACAAATATCAATAAGTAATATCACTGTAATGTAAGTAATTAAGAAGGATGTTGAATCCAGTGGGTGATCAAAAGAATCAATCTATTAACACGTTTATTACCACAATGTTTAAAAAAAATTGTTACCATAGACCGCTGCAGCAGTTTTGCGGTGGGCGAGTTCTACTCGAAGCATAGAGCCGGTTGAGCGGCAGTTGAACTCATTAAAAAAGACTGCCGCCGCAGATTTGTAACGTTGGTTCCTTGATACTAAATATGAAATTTCTTTGGAACAGTATATTTTAAAGTTACATCGTTTAGGCAAGGTCTACAGGATTATCCGCCGTATGTTTCCAGCGCTTGGTCTGTGGCTAGGATCACTGTCAATGGACAGTTGGCAACACTGACAAGTTTCAACAGTTTACACCATTCGTGGTCTGTGGCATAGGTCAAAACATCTAGGACTGGTCTACAAAGAAGTTCATGATTTTGTGTGTGGTCTGAGGAAGTGGCCTGACCGCCACATATATTCGGCAGCTGGTAGAAAATGTGTTAATAAGACATTCTGTTGTTGGAAAGCGGTTCGATAATAATAGTTGAAATATGAGTAAAGTCTGCAAAGCAGTATTATTAAATGAAAGTTTCCTTATCTATTTTTCATTTTATTATTTTAATTTATTGACTCATCTATTGATTCATCTTACTAACTCTTAAGTTAATTTTCACAAAAATTTCTTTTTGTTTGCATGGAAAAGTTTCACAAGTAGGTTAGGTCAGGTAGGACACAATTAAAAAATTTAAGATTTTCCCAACAAAAGTGAGGACGAGTGGGGTTCATATTTGGTTCTAACGTATTTGCTTAACGAGAAAAGTTTACATCTGACTTTTGGGGACAATGGGTTGAAGACTGATATTGATTAAAATGAAATTCACTTTAAGAAATGAATCAACTGGAAAGATCCAAGGTAATAATTTGAGTACCTTTCATCTTTTGACAATTTCTTCTTCTCTTTGTGCCTGAAGAATTTTGAGATGAGTTGGTAGTCTCGGAGTACTCTGTGCCTGCGTTCTCGCTCCCTCAAGCGCTCGTTGTACATGTCAACTTGGGTCAGCTTGAGCGCTGCAAAACATCACCAAAATTAACCCATAGGCAACCTAGTTTTATTTTACCAGCAACCCAGTACAGATCCAATTAAAAGGGTTGTCCATAAAGTAAGGTTCTCATGGCACTACAATCAGGAAAAGTGCTGTTACAGTGGATCCCGCGCTGCTGCAGTGTACCTTGGTTCCCTCCCTAGCAAGCCACCTGTAGCCACACGTACGCAAATAGGCAAGAGTATAACCGTTCTGAAATCCTTTGACCCATTTGCGTATATGTTGTACATTCATACACATGTCTCCATACATTTCACATAGCTGGGAATGGATACCTACTGGCGGAATGTTTTTTGCAGGCAGGAAACGGATCACAGAGCGCAGCTCGCACCTGGCAGGTGAAGCGATGGGCACATCCATCACGTACGGCTGCTAAGCCACGACTGAGCTCCGTAGGTGACTCGCTAAGGAGGGGATTTAGAGTGGGTGAACCAAGGTAAATTGCAGCAGCACGGGTTCCACCGTAACAGCGCTTTTCACGGCTGTAGCGTCATGGAAACCTTACTTTATGGACAACCCTTGTAATTTGCACATAAATGCAAGGTTTTATTTTAAAACACCTTTATAAGTATTTCCTTTTTATGAAACTAATTAAGTGCTATATATTTTTTTAAACTGTATTAAATTCCATACATTTTATGGGGCTTTTAAGGGGTTTTATCTCCATATACATAATATTTATGTATATAGGCCCTACATTATATTTATTTTTTTAAACTAATTTTTAAAAGATAATTTTGTTTTTATTTCTTAAGTTAAATGTTTTTAATCAATAAAACCCGTAAAACACTTTGGCTTGTTTATCTTCATGAACAATATTCAATTCCCTACAAAGAAAATTATAATTCATCAGAATATCTATTTTAGGTTTTTCTATGGATAAAATTTTGTAAATCGATACAAATTGTGAATATTAAAATTTTCCTATACATTATACGGCTGAATAAATATTATTAACAACACTATGCTGTTCAATCACTAAAGAAATTTAGTTAAATAAACAATTATAGGTAAAAACAAATGCAAGATATAAAGACATAAACTACACTATTTTGTTTGGCGTCTGACCAGCTGAAAGCTAGGTTAACCCTATAAGCCTCCACTACATTATCTTCAGCAATAACTTAATGTTGTAGGGGTTTGCAAGCCTTTTGAAAAAATATCATTACTAATTTTAGAAATACTGAAAATATAAAGTATTATGTACCATTTTGTTCAGTATGAAACGGAGAATCAAAAAATGTTGAAAATATTAAATATATGTATTCAGTTTTTTTATGAAGAAGTAAATGGATACATATATAACAGTTTTTGTTGTTGTTTATGTTTAGGGTCATATATTATATGTACATGAATAATTAGGACAAATTAAATCGGCCATTTTGTTAAAAAATTAATGCAGAAACCAAAAATATATACTCTTGTATAATTAATTACTTTTGAAAAATAATTGAATGAAATAATATAAACCTAGGCAACAAAAATATGAAAATCGTAAGAATCACAAAAACTCATACTTGAGCAATTCCATTATATCGCTGGATCAAAAATAATCCCCTATTTTGATGACAAACAATAAATAATGGCTAATTAATGCATTTTTGTTGCGACAACAGTAACAGACGACAGCCCGACGACAGACTACGACATTTAGGACAAATTATTATTGCAATCCATCATCCTTCAATGACCCCTTATCTTTATGACAAAACATTAAATAATGATTAATTAATGCATTTCACTACTAATAGCTACCTAAAACACAAAGATAAATACTGTAAACAAACTTGTTGCACAATAATAGCAGACGGCAGCACGACGACAGACTACGCATTTTAGGAAAATATAATATTGCATCAAAATTGTCTGCAAACAGACATTGATAAACTCGAAAGACACATAAATCAATAGGTCTATAAATGATAAGTTCTATCTTTATAAGTATAAATGATATATACAGACTCAAATATGAGTAGATACCTTCATATTTGAAAGTATCTGTTCCAGTTATAATTTTATCTTGTTTTTGCTAATTATAAACAGTGGTACTTGTTCAAAGTCAAAGTTATTTGTTTCCAATTTCAGGTAGACATACAATGACATTAATAAATTAAAATTAGATAGATAAATTAAAGAAGAGAACAGAAATAAAAAATAAAGTTTAAGAGATAGGTATCATGTCCAAGATAGGGAATGGTCTCTCCAACAGCTATTCTTGGAGACTCTTCTTAAAACACCTCTTTGACGAGATTTTCTTCAATTGGACTTGAAGACTGTTTAATAGTTTGGATTCCAATTAGCTTGGTTTTTCTTCTGTGATTGATACGTGGATGGTTGACAAAAATAAGTTATTTCCGTTTCTGGTTCTGTAGCTTTTGTACGTCCCCTGTTTTCTGCAGGTTAGGTTTTACGGCATAGTTAATGAGTTCACACAAAAAAAAGGTGTTATGGTGAGAATTTTCACTTCTTTGAAAACTCCTCGGTGGGATTCTAGAGTTTTTAAGCCAGCAATAATTAAAATTGCTCTTTTTTGCAGTACAAGGATGTAGGAGAATTTTAAGTTGTTTCAGAGCTAAAGTGAGCATTAAATTAGTAAATTTACGATTATATAGATAAGTGCAAAACAGAGATAACTTTGTCTACAGCTGTTACTATCACTAGGCTACCGCTGATAAGTTATAAAAAGTAAAAAAAATATTACCAATGTCAAGGTCATCATCTTCTCCGGTTACCATTGTTAGGCAAGACACTAGGCTTTCTGCCATGTTGTCATACTCCTGTAAGAAAATGAAATCTGTTAGTTGCTTTTATATTTAATAATATTCACTTAGACTAATATTTTATACTAATTGTTGTTGAAGTAGGATATTACAAAGTTTGATGGATGTTTTGAATTGAGCGTATGTCGCTCATCATGACTTTCCTCCAATCCTAAATAAATCAAACATCATAGATTAGAAAAATTGTGACAAGCATCATATTAAGATTAGTATTAACCTGGGAGCAGGATTGTTTCGAATTGTCACGCCAGCAGAATCGTGAAAAGCTACCATCTAACATTTTACTTGGCCCACATAGTTTTGTTAAATTCTCCTCTATTTGAATGTGTTTATGGATATTTATTTTAAAAAACGTTACGGAGTGTAAAATTACATGTATGTATTACTTTTATCTCATTTAGTATTTTTGTTTTTAACCCTAGAACTGAACACCACTTGTGATGTGATAACATCGTAATTTTAGAACACTGTACCAGTTGAACTAATATCAAAATAATTTGTACCAATCGATTCCCCACTTATTTATGCATATAAATATATCAACTTTTATATTCCTATTATGATTTTTTATAGCAAAATTTACTGGCTAGAATATCCAAATGTCAAATGCTGCAATAAACTAGTGCCGCTATCGCTATGGCACAACTCATAGCAACTGCGTTTTTCGTCTTTGTTTGTTGTTGAATGTTTTAATTGGCTGATCTTTGTTGTTCGGATGCTATTAAAAGTTTATTAGATGATGATGATTTATTAACCCTCCAGCTGCCATTCACGAATTTTTACACCCCATACACTGCCGATCGCCGGAATCCGGCGATAAAACCGCCGCGACTTAATCTTCTCGTAGCCACTCACGGTACATCGCAAATGTACTTTTATGTATACCATTGTAAAGAGGAAATCATAATCTACGTCCTTAGTACTATTTGCAATTTTTATACTCTATGCATTACATCGTATGATTACATTTATTTACTGGTGTTACGACTTCGCGCCAACAGCTGTTCCAGCCGTATGCTTTGCATTGTGTTAGAGTCGCGCTATTGGGTTAGTGTTTTGTTGTGTATTTTGCGTGAATTTTCTATAATAACATATGAATTATTCATAACACCTTTCTCCTTGTACTTAGTGTTATAAATATATGTAGGCCTAATGTCATTCTTTACAATATTTTTATAATTTATTTGGCGATTATTCTCATAGGCCCCGGACTCGGCTGTAAGGGTTTTGTGTACATATAAAGGTTTTTGAACATGAATACTTTTATTTATTTTTATATAGCTATATAAGTATGTATATTCTTATTCGTTATGAAATTTCAAACAAAATGGCTATTTAAGATTCTTTATAAAAAAATTATTTGAGCAATTTGAGGGAGCACAAACATGATGAAAATAATTTTTTTTCATAAAAACATTTTTTTTACATAAATAATTTTTTTCTGTTACATGTAAGTTAGTATTTTTTATTTTTTCCTTGTAGCCTGTTTTATACTGAACACGAAAATATATAATATGCTATACTTTGTATAGTATCTTAAATTGTTATGGTTTTTTAAACATAACCTGAAAAATGGCCAAAAATGAGGTGGCATTCCAGAGTGAAATGATGGGCAGCTGGAGGGTTAAATGATATTTCGGAACCAGACAATGACATTTCCACACTAGATATACCTAACGATGTTTCAAGTGGGGGTATTTCATCAGGAAAAGATGATGACTATGAGCCAACATTGTCAGACTTTGAAGATAGGCCTAACTCACCTGCAAGTGAGGAAGAGAAACTGCCTACATTTGCTATTGACATGTTGCCTTTGTACAATTATCTTTTATAACTTTTTTTCTTTTATTTTTTTTATTTTTTTAATTAATTTTTATTTTTTTTTTTTTTATTTTACATTTTATTTTATTGTTTTTCATATTTTCTATTTTTTTCATTTTGATTCCAAATGTTTTTTATATATTTACATTAATTTATCTCTATGTCATGTTATGTATTTAATTTATTTTGTTTTTTTTTGCAGGAAAGGACTGAGTTAACATCAAACCACATTTTAATAAAATGATACAATGAGAAATTGAAAAATACCAATGACATCCACAAAAAAACTTCCTAATCTACAAACAGGCAAAAACATACATACATAAAACTGAAAATGTCAGATAATTACTTGAACAAAATTTTCCATAATTTAATTTTACAACAAAAGATAAACTAAACAAATTTACATTACAACAGTAACAATGGTGTCTATCTGTTGTTTTATTTTTTACATCCTATATGTATAACAATTATTTATATTGTCTTCTCATTATAAAATGATTTGCATTGGTAAAAAATAATTTTAAATGTTTGTTTTTAAAAGGCGGTCTGCGAGATCGCACCCAGGACTGAGTGTAACAAAAAGTTCACCCAGGACATCAAGGGTTAACCCTTCAACCCCAAAATTTTAAGAGCCCTTCCAACACCTCCAGGCGGCATTATGTTGGGATTTTGACCTATTACCTGAGCTGTAACTGATAAATGTTCATCTAACCACAGTGCAATGTTATTGTCTAAGTCCATTACAAACTAAACCTTTATTGAAAACATACAAAAATAAACCACTCCTGGGCAGCACTCACAATGTCAGTTTACCATAAAATGTCTTCTTGAAACAAAATTTCCATTTAGAATTTACTATTTGACACAACACTAAAAACAAACAAAACATAAAACACTTGTTGAGGTAATAATTAATTATATTTCAGTTTGAAAGACTGTCAAACTAACACGAAAACATTATCTTTCCACATTACAACAGACAACAGTAAACAAACCAAGTGGTTATCGTCTGATCTTCCATCTGAGTTTTTCAGTTTTCCTCCTTTCAAACGGAGCAGAATGACAAAAACTATAATAATGCTAGTAAAGTGGACACCTTTCTCCAATATTGAGAAGCTCCAAATTGTTCAAAAAATCCTGTAAGATAGTAGAAAAATTCAGAGGTGACAAATGCGTGTAGAGCATGGCAACCAGCTGCTGGCGCGTCATTGGCACAACGTGCACAGTACGTCAATGGGCGTTGAAGGGTTAAGTGAAAACACAATTAGGCTACATAGTCTATATGTAATAGTGTGTTTATCATTATTTTGATTAAGTTGATAATAGGAATTTCAAACATTTTATAGAGGAAAACTCAAGCACAAAAAATCAACCTAACTCAAATTTTGAGTTTAAAACTCCATAATACAACTAATCTTATAGCCTAGCTTATGGCATTTCTGCTAAAGAACCTCAATTTATCAAGTATTTAAATAAGAATGTTTTTTATTAAGTTTTTATGAATCTAAATTAAGTATTTATATCTTACTTCCTAACTAGCATTTTCTTGGTGACTTAAAATAAAAACATCACAATCTTTTTCTATGAATATATTTTTTTCAGTTATTTCAAGATTAAACTATCCTGTGCTTTTACAACAACGTAGATGATATAAAGTAAAGATTTTGCTTGAATGCTCACAATCTCAAAGTCATCTCTAAGGGGGTAGTAGTCAAGCTGTTGCGCCTCTTGTTTTCGGATGTCCAAAGGTGGCAATGCTGACACCACGCTGGCGGCGAGTGGACCGTCGTCTTCACCCACCAGGTCCCGCAACACCGGCCGCAGGTGCTTGACTGCTGGCCAAGTAACCTGTCCGATACTACCTTCTAGAAACCGATTGATGTATTCCTCCCGAGCCTCTGTATCGTAAAAATACTGTCAAAATTTACATTATTTGTGTAGGATTAGAAGGCCCCATCAAAGCCAACAATGTATGTCAATATTCATCATAGGTAATATGTTGTACAGCACCAGAAATATTGTTACTAAGTTAATAAACATTTGAAACACAGTACCCTATTTTTTTAAATTTTAATCAAACTTGACATGTTTCGGACCATAAGGCCATGTTCACAAGTTAGACTTAATCTAATACATAATATTAGCACAAACATCTAAAAAATGGATCTGATGAAGTTTTTTCAATTTTAGTAAAACAATAAGTTCTAGATAGATCAATGTACGGGAAAACTTTTCTTTTTGTAAAGAAAGGCTTATTCAAATGTGAATACAATAAATCAAAACAGTAGTTAATAATTGAAAAGTTGTTTTCCTTGATAACTAATGGTAAAATTTTTAAATTTATCACAACTGATAAAATACAGCCAAACTTCTGAGGTTAGTTAAATTAGCCTAAATGAGATGGTACAGAATGGTCTCCATGACTCAATGGTTTAATTCAATGGTGGATTCAATAGCCTAACTTAAAGACCTGGGTTTGTTTCCCAGAACGGGATATTACTATTTTTTTAAGTTTTTTTAATATTTGTTAACAAATTACGTAAGTGAACTCTTTAACCTTTTGATTGCCACACCTATTTCAGGCCAAGTATATTTGCAGAGTTTTTTGTGATATAATTTTTTTTACTAATTTAGCTTTGTTAAAAAAGTTTCAAAATTAAAATTAGCATTTAATGCTAGAAAAAAACTAGGACAGATTGAGCCAGCACTGGCAAAATATTGCTGTAAGTATTAGTGCTGACCCGATCACGTCCCACAACATTTTACTTTGCTTAATCTTATTTCACTTTGCGTGGTTGCTGTAGTGTCAATTTGTGTCGCAACTAGCTACACCATCTGAATTTATTAATTCATTAGAGTGAATGTAGATATTTACTCAAAAAGGAGCATTTTTTATAAATTACACTAAAACCAACTACGTGACATAATTTTATATGGAGAGTTAGTTTTATATGGAGATTTAATCGTAGTATTGTGTTATCCCTACCAAAATGTTAGAACTAACTTGACAAAGTCAGTCTTATAAGTGCTGAAATCAAATAAATTGAAAAATAGTTTGGTAGTAATTTAATAACATAATATTGTACTTTTACTTTAAAACCTGTTGACGACTGAGATATACATTGTATGTTTTTGATTCAAAAATAAAGGATGTCTATGTCTATTTGTATATCTATGTCTATGTAGGAAGTAAACAATTATAATGTTAACTGTAGCACCAACAGCTGCGACTTTCAGTCGTTACAGGGCGTAGCTAAGATAATATCTCCAACTAGGAAAATGTCATCATTTTAAGACAACTTACTGTGGAAATCCTAGATTCGATGGAGTATAAATTTTAAGAACTCCCTTGTACAGTTGTTAAATTTTATGAAAACTGATATAAAATAAAACTATGTAGAGTATTTTTTAAACACATACCATCTCCGTTCCTTGTGCCGATGTGCTGTGCGATATCCTTCCAATTGCCAAAACTATAATGCTCTATGGCATTTAGCAGATTGAGTTCTTCAAGTGCAGACCAGCCCGAGCGGTCCCCAAACACATCCATGGTCACTGAATCCTAGCGTATCATCAAAACCGGTTATAGAAATCAATCATCACAAATACATTTTCAGGGAATAAATTGTCTAGTTATGTTTAGAAAGTTGTGAAAAATACAAACTTGAAGTACCATTATAGTAAAAAGGTAGGTTAAAAAAGTTTTAATTAGGATTTGGACTGTTATACCAAAAATCGTTTGATTACAAACACTACTGTACTACATATCATAAAAGAATCTTCTGGCATAATATTCTCTTTTCAATGCCTTTCGCTTTCAAATGCATAAAATTTCCGATATTTCTACTGAAAGGAAATCTAAACTATTGGGATTAACAATTGATGCCGAAATCTCCTGGACAGATCATATACACATTATGGCTGAGAAAATTTCATCTGGAATATATGCAGTGAAAATAATGAAATGGATAGGAGGTGTTGAAATAGCTAAAACAGTGTACTATGCACTAGTAGAGTCACAAATCAGATATGGATTAATTGTTTGGGGAGGAACATCTGAGAACAACCTTGGTAAAATTCTTGTGCTCCAGAAAAAAACTGTTAGGGCACTCTCTAGCCTTGGTCCTAGAGATAGCTGCAGAGAGGCTTTTAAAGCTCTAAAGCTACTAACAGTCACAGGGCTTTTCATCCATGCAGTTGTCACATACACCAAACAGTTGGACCTATCAAGAAATGGGAATTTTCATTTATACAACACCAAAAAGGGCAACAGACTTCAACCTTCCCATTCACCATACAACACAGTACAGCAGGAAACCCTCGTACATTGGCCGAAAAATCATCAACTCACTCCAACAAGACTTAAAGAACATGCCAGGAAACAATTTGAAGTGCTTTTTCCTGATTGTTCAAATTGTTTTCTGACAGAGACTGGCTTGTTGAATGACCAGTTTACTCTATCAATGATTTTTTTAAATATGTTGAAACATGTAGAGCAAGATTAATTATTTAATTTATTTATAATGACATCATTGTATTTCTTAAAGAAAGTGCACATAAAGAGAATTGTCTTTTGTCTATTGTCTTTACATAGTTGTAGCTTTTGTCTTTTATATAAGAAAAAGTAGAACACCGAAAAAACTACATGGCTAAAATTGCTACGCTTTATTCAATGAGAGTTACAGTCCAGCCTTCCAAACATATATGGTTTTAAAAAACCAATCCACAAAGAGAGAATCCCATGCTTTCATGAATCTATGTTCATTGATTAGAGCAGGTTAACACTAAACAATCCCTAAACAAAGTATAGGATTAGATCTGTTTTTATATGCTGTATTTCTATTACTATTAAGCTTACTGCCATCACTGCACATTGTACACGGTTAGTACCATATTCAGTGATAGTAATAATCAGTATGATGATAACATAATAATAGTTTATGATGTTAATAGGGCCTTTTCAACAACCACTAGTTTGAGAACAGTTTATGATGAACTGCCAAATTTAGTATAATTTTGTTTTGCCACTGGTAATACCATTTTGATGCTGATATTCAACCACCACATGGCTCGATAAAGTTCAAATGCTGGTTTAAACTATTTGAACAAGTATTTCAATCTTCTTTTAAGGCTCGGTAGTCCAACAATTCTGAGTGGAAAGGTAACCCACCTTTCCACTCAGAATTACTGGTAAGGAAGGTGGAAGGAGGGTGGTGGTGGAAAATTATTTTTTAATCTAAAGGTTGTTTCCAAACTATACCAAAAAGATAACATGACTGTAACATACCACAAACTGATAAGGGTGATCATTTCGGTGTGGTCCTATTTCTGCTCCATTAGTAAAACACTGAAAATAACAATGACAAAAACTATTATACAAATAGTAAAATCCAAAAAAGTCTGTATTTGAAAATAAGAACAATACCATCATCTATAAAACTTCTATTTGATAGGCCTACAACACCCATTGGGTTTCTTGCTGGCCTTTGTTAGGTTAGATAATGTTACTAGGTATATTAACCCTTATACGTAGATATATGCAAACGATGCAAGTCACTTGCGAGCGTTTGCCGTGTATAAACGCAACTCAATCTGGAGTTTCTTGGCTGTCTATAGTTACCTCAGGCCATAAATAAATCTTATTGTTATAGACAGTTTTTAATTTCTTTGGTATATGCCTGTTTGGCGGTTTGTCATCACTGATCTTGAAACATTTATTCTACCGACCGGCCAAGTCATCCTCATGTTATTGTTTTGCACTCTCAGACAGTATTTGTTTACGTCTAGTGAGATAAATTTTAGTGAAATATATTCAGTGGATTAGACTGTGATGTGATGTTTAGTGAAAATGACCTTTGGTTGAATGATCTGAATTTTGAAGAAGACATAATGGAACTGCTGGTTCTTAATATGGTCATAAACAAGTAAAAAATTATATTTATGGAAAATATTTGTATAGTCAACTTCAACCATAGATGAAAGTGGAAAAACATCAATATTTCAAAATCAGTTTTTTGACCCCAAGTAAAATATTTTTCGGATAGTGAGTGAAGCCTGTGCAGTCCCCACCACCCATTAAGGGTAAAAGATTTGTCAATCAAGGACATCTATCGATATAAAAAAATCTATAACACATACAAATGACACTTAGTCATTATGTTTTCAGAAAAACTGAAAAAAGCAGTAATAATCCAAAAAAGGAGTAATTAAGAAAAATAATGCATTTAATCCAAGCAACTATAGTGCAATAGCTCTGTTGTTGATTATCTAAAAAATGTTAGAAAATTTTTAAAGTGAGATTAGTAAATCTTTTAAGTAAACATGATTTTTTCAGCAAAAACAGTTCAGTTTCCAGAGTAAACTTAACATTACAACTGCTCTAATTGAATTTATATCTCAAATTTATGCAAATGTAAACAATGGTAATATTTGCACAAGTATCTGTGTTGATTTGATGAAAGCATTCAACATGGTAGACCATCACATTTTGTTAAATAGGATATTTAATGCTGGATTAAGAGGAGTATCACTGGAATGGTTTCGTACTTATTTGTCAGTGCGAAGCCAAACCACTAAGGTAAACAATTGTTTCAGTGGAGAAGGTCATATAGCACTAGGTATACCACAAGGTTCAGTTTTATCAGGTTCTCTTTATTTGATATTCATTAATGACCTATGCAATGGTAAATTTAAAGGTAATTTAGTTGCCTTTGCTGATGAAACAGCCCTATTATATGAAGCCAATTCATTTGCAACAGGATATTAATCCACTTTAATGGTGGTTCACATAAAATATAATGGTCATGAACCCGAAAACTAAATATATTTAATCCGACTAAACATACATAGTTTGCCTCTTCTTTGAAATATCATGCAGTAACACGTTCCGCAAATTCAAACAATTGTAATTGCCAAGACCTCGATGAAGTAGAAAATATTAAAAAATTTTGGTTGTGGGTTGATAGTCGATTTAATTGGAAAGGACATCTTTTGTTTCTAAAATTCAAATTAGTTAAATAGGCCTATATATGTATATTTTACACGCTAGAGATATATGTTATGCACCGACAGCTCCTAAGATATGGGGTAGAACGTACTTCTCTACGTTAAAACCCATAGTAATATTACAAAAAGCCTTTATTAGAATAATGTTAAAGAAATTAAGAACAGAACTATCTCTCCCCTTTCTCCAAAGTTTGAATATTTTACTCATTAAAAATTTATGTTTACAAAGTTTAGAAAATG
Source organism: Nephotettix cincticeps (assembly GCA_023375725.1). Taxonomy (NCBI): domain Eukaryota; kingdom Metazoa; phylum Arthropoda; class Insecta; order Hemiptera; family Cicadellidae; genus Nephotettix; species Nephotettix cincticeps. The sequence goes on from CM041784.1 coordinate 20,384,985, forward strand.
TTTTACAATAGAGGTGATACCAATAGAATGAACCAGAAAAATGTTGTACTTAGGAATAGGGGTAATATGTATGTTCCGAGACCCAAATTATCTTTATTTAATACATTCTTTTTATATTTGGCACCAACATTCTATAATCTTTTACCCAATAACATAAAGAAGTGTACAAATAAAAATAAATTTAATAAGTTAACACGTAACAACTTGCTAATGCATAACGATATAAATTATTTCTTTAACACTATAGAGTAAAAATAAGATTTTCTGGTTTCATGTATATTATACACATAATAGTTTAAGCAAACAGATGTGGTAGTATAACATTCTGCTTGGAAGATTATTAAAAGTAATATGTGTAACTGATGTTCTCATAATTTTATTTTGTTTGACAGAGTTTGGAATATCTATTACTTTGTAGGAAATGTTGGGGTACTGATTCCAGCCAGGCCCTCTACACTACTGAGTTAGTTTAAAGATTAATGTTGTTCCCCGCACAGGTTTATAAACTCAGCGCTTTATTGGTCATTGTTTTAATTTAATCTATTTACGATCAACACACAAGTCTATATTAATTATGTATGGTATACTAATTCGTAATTCAGTGTACTGTGTTGTACTGTTGTACTTTTGAGCAATAAAGAGATTTTTCAATTCAAATTCAATTATTAGTTATAACATCATGGAGGTAACAAGCAAATAAATAGGCCTAGCTGTAGTCCAAGTTAACATCATTCATTCCCCACCAGCGTAGGCAAGTACAGGAGTACAAAGTTCGAGTAGTGAGGGCTGGAGCATGGAACTTATTTTTTTATATAGTTAAAATTCCGAAAACCGGAAATATTGTCTGATATCCCAGGTTGATAGGTGTTCCCAGCTGCGGAATAATGTGGCTTATTGTGGGTTAAAAAAGGAGAGAAAACACTAACAAATTTAAATTGTCTCAATTTGTTAAAAATAACAAAATGTTTAGATAAAGTATGAAGTTTATTACCTGTAAGCACATCTCAAAATCAGGGCAAGTTGCACATCGTACACGCAAGCCATCTATCTTGTACTGGCAGTGGGAGCAGCGATATGTGTTAAAAACATCTGAAATTTTCACAGTTCATAAAATCCACATCCAAAAATACTTATCATGAACTTGCTGTGCTTTCCCAGTTCTCTGTCCATTTTATTCCTGTCTTTTTCCATTACAAACCACTCTCTTAATTCTAATTGTAATTTTGAACGAGACCGTCCGTTTCTCAGGACTTAACAAATTAGTGGCCACGGATTATAATGTAAAATGAAGCGACTGTTCTTGATGGAAAGCCACAATATTCTTAGCCAATAGTTCAGGGTTAATCAGACCCTCACACAGCCAATTGAAATCAACTATTTTAGACCTTTTTCTTTGAAGATTTCGGTTAGCTGAATAAAAGCATTATTATAATCATTATCAATTGGTTTTGATATTTTTTATTCAATAATATCTACAAAATAAGTTCCTCTGTTTACAAATTATAATTAAAAACTTTTAAAATATTTTCAGACAGTTCCACTTAACGAGTAAACTAAAACCTAAAACTTTGTAACCTATAAGTGAAATTCAATCTTGAAATGCAACTGTAAAATAGGCCTATCCATACAAAATTTGTTACTGCAATTGCCTACAAAAAAACATTGATTTTCTGTTATTTCATAGGGAGGTTTACAAGACAAAATCTGTTTAATACTTCTATTGAGCCCTATGTTTGGTTTACCATAGATAAAGAACCTAGAAAATAAGCCAATAATTGTTTGTTTTCAAATAACCCTTGATATTGAATGAACATAAAAACAATTGAATGTAATTGTTAATTCTCTAAATATAACCTAAAATTAAACATAGATTATTATTTTAAGAATGTATGCTTACCTGAAGACATTGTACCCAGATGTATTTTGAAGTGATTAAAGGAATTACGTCAACGGCAAATTTTAACTTACAAGATTAAATATATATTTTTCCATAATTTTATTTGGCCGTTGAATTCTTTATAAGGGGAAAAACTAACCTATAAATGCCTCTCTCTATTGTAAATATTCGTGTTTCTGAAATTGTAATGTAAACAAATACAAACAAAATCTGAACAAACAATCAGCAACATTGGGAATAACATGGCTGCCAACAACACAAGATTTTTCCCAAAAGAGATCGCCAAAATACCCAATTATACTGATCAATGGCAATAATGATCCTGATCAGTTTTCGTAAATAACAATTTGTTACGTAAACGACTTGCATTGATTGCTCAAGTAAATGAAAATTAGGAAATATATTTTAAAATTTACAGGTAATCTTGATAATATATTTTGCCTCTGTGTCTCCAAGTCCATGTTTTTTAAGAAAACAAACATGTTTATAAACAAACAATATCAATAACTAATAATAGAGAAGAACAGATAGTAAGTAAGGAACGGATAGTAGTAGTTTCTTTACTATCCGTTCCTCTCTACTAATAATCAATGTACAAAACAGTAGCAAAACAGATTGATTGCGCTGTTTGTGTCATAAAAAATGACGAAATTGACATCTACAAAACATTGTTAATTATGAGCTTTTATAAAAATAATATTCTATGTAAACCCTAGAACACTACCCTTTCATAAAATTTACAACCCGATCCTTATAAAAATCGGGTTAATTCGAAAAATAAATTTTTAACAAAATTTATTTTGCTGAAGTTCATCTACTAATTATGTGGAATTGTACTATTATAGTCAATAATTCATCTTTATCTATTCACAGTATCAACATATTACAATTTTTCAGAAAAATATACCAACCTCAATAAAAATACTGTATCTTAAAATAATTTTATGTAAACTTGATTTAAATTGCATGCTTAAAGTATTGACATGTCCCTACAGTCAATCATTAAAATATGATTTATCGTGATAAAAATTATCTTGTTAGTTCCCAAAATTATCTGAATAAATAAAACTCCATGGATGCCAGGGTAATTTTTAAGGGGATTTTAACATCAAAATTAAAATATCCTTAGGAAAACTGGACATAATATTTTTACCGATAGTTAAACTAGTTCTCTTAACAAACAACATTAATCTAAGCTATTCAATATATATATGCTAAGTATGTGTGTATATATATATAAGTATTAATGCTTATATTTTAGAGAATAGGCTGGATAGCTTCAAATGTTTTACTGTAGTATTTAATGATAATGTGATTTTTATGTTTTTTGGCACTAATTATTTAAATCTTACATATAGAAGCTACTTATTTGTTCTATTATTTGTTGTTATTGAGTTGGTAGTTACTCGGCACTCTGTTTTCAAACTGAGCTGAGTGCGTTGTTAAATATTTGACCCCTGCACAGCGCTTACTAAAGAGGTGGCTATCCATTATATATATATAGTAAATGAATTTAGAGGTATTATTTAAGTGTTGTATCGTAGTTTGTTCACTATTTTTTTTAATAAAGAGTTTATTATTATTATTATGCTATCTATGCTTCTATTTCTTAAACTATAATTTGGCTCATGGTACTTGTTACTCATGTATTCATTAGTGCAGATTGAACAAAACATATTCTATGTATGTAATAAAGTAAGTAATGGAATTTTTATTTTGCGCAGACTTCAACGTGTTTGCAATAAAGAAATTTTTATTATGGAAGTAGTTTTATAGTCATCGTTCCATATAATATATATGCTGTTTCAACATAGGGTGCTGATTGATAAAAAAAACTAAGCCAATTCTTATCCTTCAAAAGAGAGCCATCAAATTGATGTATTATGTTAAAAAAGACAAATTTGCTATCATTCATTCATCAACAATATGTTAACTTTTCTATCCATCAACGCTGTTAATTCCCTCGTTTTTCAAAACATCTGTAGCCAGATCAGGCTTACCAACTACGTTTTTTAAACAGAATCCATCATATTTTTATTACTTTTGACAAATACATCAGTGTAACACTAGACACAAGGTTTCCTTAAAACTACCAATTTATAAAACCACATTAAAACACACTCTTTACTCAGAGATTTTATTTTTAACCAACTTACACTCAAAATGCAAACAGGTTGTGTTCAAGAAGTTTGAAGTTTTCTCTTTAAGTCTGTGATTTTTCATCTTATTTTGTAAATTTAAAAAAATTTTCTTAATTATTTCCAAAACCAATTCTTAAAGTCACGTCCGAAACAAAAATAACTATTAAAAGTTTAAATACTACAACCTGAAATTTTATAGAAGTTAGGAGTGAGTCTTTTGTAATTAATAGGTAATAATAATTAATTAATTATTACTAATAATTTATTATTATTATATAATTGTAATTAATAGGTTTTGTAATAATGTAAGTGAAAAAATATATTTTCGACCAAAAATATGTGTTATGGACGTGTCACGTGGCCGTAACACAATTGTGTTATATATCTTACTATATATCTTACTATTATGTGGACAAGACAGTGTTAACAGCTCGCGTGATCTTTACAAACTTATAAAAGTACTGTTTGAAGTTTGTTTTTGTACCTAGCATGGTTTTAGAGGTCTATTAAAAAAATGGTGTCTTCTGTTTGTATACACATATTCAACCTTAAAAATATAATTGTTTAGTAAAATATGCCAATATCAGAACGGTTACCATACAAAGTGAACAAACGTGGTGTCTGCTTAGACATACTGATAAGACCATATTACTATTTGGAATGGTGACCTCCACCGGTAGGTATTTTGTCAAGTTAGAACGAGAAATAAAAGTAAGATAATTGTGGTGCGATCTTGTAGTCTTGTTACTGACCAAAGCTGTCTGAACTGAAAGTTGTAATAATCAGTTGTAATTTTTGAACCCTAAAACTGGGCGTACGGGTGTGGTACTTCCAGGATTCACAACATGATGGATGGGGAAGATAGTGAGCAGGTTTTCCGACATAGGAACTTCTATAATTTTTTCCTGTAACCAGTTATCAAATACAGCTCGATATACATCATAGATACCATCCTTTTATAGTTCTCTTGCAGTTGAGAATAATCTTTTCGTAACTATATTGTAATTATTATCCGGTTGTGGTGGGCGATTCTCGATCCATGGAAGACATCCTTCAAACCTACCTTCATCTGTAACCTCGACTGTTTCCAAAAAAATGTTCTGTAGTTTCAATTTATAATAATTGCTGCTGGGAACTTACCTCGTACGGATCACGAATCTCCAGAGTCTAAACTCCACAAATCATTAATTTCAGCTTCAGTTAAAACTATAGGTAACTATAAAAACTATCTGCTGAGATCCAAACCAATTCATGGTTTGTTTGAAATTCATTGTTGGTGGTGGCGGGTTTATTTTATTTAGATTTTTATCGCGGGCATTTTCCATCACGAAAAGTTAAACAAAGTTTCATGACGTTTCGGGATCTGGAATCTGATTCCGTCCTCAGATGAGCTAGAACCTAAAACATAAGTTCACTAAATTGATTACTAATTCCGAGTACGTACTAACAATCAGTTCTTTGTTTGAAATCCACTTTTGGCGATGGTGGCTTTATATTATTTGGATTTCTATTACGGAAATTATCCATAATGAAAGGTTAATTAAAGTTTTAATTCTTTTTGTTTAACCTTTCGTGATGTAAATATATGCTATAAAAATCTAAACAGCAATTCATGGTCAGTAGGGTTCACTGTCGGTAAAATAACATAATAATGACAACGAAAACAGCTTTATTCATACAAACAGCCATAAATTTATGCATAAATATAAGTACTAGTTACTGTTACACGTTATCCGTGAAAAACAAATCAATCTTGAAAGAGTAGATTGTTGAGAACATTAGGGGAATCAGTAACCAGAGCATCAATACTTAAGATAAGGCAGCCGCATTAGATTAGGACAAATCCTGCCCAGGCATTAACAAGATAAAGTACACGCTTGCCATCCTGATGTGCCTCCAGGCTCCTAAGCCCATGTTTTAGAAACAACATATATAGACACAAACATTTTTTATACATTTTTGTATTTGCTCCTTATGTACAAATACGCACATGATATTTTGTCCAAATTGTACTCAATATTATTACTAGTTTCTGTTGACATTTAACCAGGAAATCGCCCCTTCATTGGGAGCATGTGACGATTTATAATATAATTGCTGTCTTGCTATACATCGACAATTTGAAAACTAACCTTAGTTCTATAGTATCGATAAATAGTTTTGTTATTTAGTTACTTACATATTTTTTATTTAATGTTATTTAGTTTTTCAAATATGATTTCTCTTAAGATGACACGTAACAGAATTAAGGGCCTCGTCATAAAAAAATTCAGAGGAATAAGATTTTCGCTTTAAGATTAAATTAGTTCATCAATGAAAACTATTTTAAATTAATTACCCTTCTTTATTTTTATTATATCCATTTATTGTTTCATAAAACTTAACTTACATTGTTGAATCAATTGGATTTTAAGTAGTATAATTTGAAAAGAATTTTAGTATAATTCAGTTACATAAAACTAATTCATAAAATTCATCATTTCATGTGATAAGTTCATAATTGTTTTATAAAAAATAAAATAATGGTGGGTTTTAGATATAAAATTTAAAAAATAGAGAAGATACGAAATACTATTATGTTAAATTCTTTTCTTAAAAAAGATTTCATACTTAGGTAACATACTTCAACCTTTGCTGAGTTTCAATTTTTTATAGTAAACATTTTTTCACATACCCCAGTAAAAAATCAGCTAGCTTAACAACATTACAAACTCTGACTTTTCTTAATCGGAAAACATATTTGTAAAGAAAATACAACTTGAAGTTGTATAATGAGTTGAATAATGCAGTTGTAACGGAATAATGAGGTTATTGATTAACACAACAATCAACACAGCTGTAATGAATTTACATTTGATTAATTTAGACGTTTCAGCTACCGGATCCAGGGGTGCCAATATGAATTATTTTATTCATCTCATAAAAGTTTTACAGACAGTTAAACTACGACATAATTTTATGAAACCACTGTATAATAGATGTTAACTTATTGCGTATACAGAAAACGAAGTTAAAGACTTTTTATGAATCTGAGAAGCCATTTATAACACTTCATAAGATATCTTTGTGGTAGGATGAGTAGGGTAATTAATTTAAAGTGTCGTAGTCAATGTTCTGCGACTCTGCTATTCATATGATTCTGTTTTTTTCAAATTTGACTTATGTTCCTATAACATACCCCGACTTCAAAAATACATGATGCCACTTAAGTCGTGACTATATACACAACCATTTTCTACGAGTTAGACAAATATCTAAAATGTTCAGAATTTTTAAATTTCTGTTCGTTTCTGGTATTCGCAATTTCGTTACACAAAAACTATAAAGAATTGATGTATTGAATCCAAATTTGGCATGAAGCTTTATAATATAAGTTGATACGCCCAGAGAAATTAAATTTGGTCGATGATAATTGTAAAAATGTCGAAAAACGGGTAAGCTTGTAAAAAGTAAAAACACATAATTTATAGGAAATATGAAATATATTATACCTCAATTTAACGAAACCTTATAATTTATATTAAAAATCTATCCATCACTGAAAAATATATTACAATTTTAAGGTTTGTCATTAGTATACTGTTTAAATTAACGTCTAAAATGCGGCAGTACAAACAAAATGTGAAAAAATGCAATAAGGACTTAATTACAATAATATTAGTTAAAACAATAATTTGTTATCAAAGGTATACATTTTATATTATTTTGAGACCTAACTAATCTCATTTAAAATAAGTACCTGGTGACCGAGCTTTGCTCGGATAGAATAAGACATGTTTTTACATGTTAATCAGCAAAATTAAAACAAATTTACTGCTCAATGAAAACATTTATGTGGTTTAAATAAAACCGTTCATACCCCTTAATTAATATGGCATAAATACTGAACAAAACTATAGCCCTCGGGTGAGGATCGATCACGCGACCTTGCATACATGAGACCTGGGCGCTACTGACTTAGCTACGGCGTCGGCCAAGTTAGTGTCGTTTAAGAGTTTTTGGCCAATCTTTAGTTTTTAGCTAATCTTATACTGAATTTAAATGTCCATACAGTTTGTTATTATTTTCCTGTGATCACCTGATTTTGCTAGAAAAGGAATGAGGATTGAAAAGCAAAAGATAAATTTAATTTGCACCAGTTAATTGGTTTGTTACAGTGGCTTCAAGAAATAGAATGAATACGTTTTCTTTCAAAACACGAAAGATTTGGGAAATAATTTTCTCTGCTTTTATTTCGCACAGTTATTTTACCCTTTAGTTTTTACAAATTGTTTAGTAATTTGATAATTTTTCATTTATTACATACAAAAAATAAATATTAATTCAAAACCTCTATTCACATATTGTTTGCCACCATTTTCAATCAATAACTGTCAAACGGTTATAAACAGCTGTTTTGATTTGTATTGTTTACATTTGATTCTCCATAAGCGTAATGTTAAATTTTTAGATTTTAAACTTAATATTACAAGAAAACAAGAATTTTCCTGGACATTAGACCTATCTAGAACATATTTTCTACTCAGAAATTAGTTATTTCCAAGATTTAAAGAAAATTCTTAGGGCCGTTTTCGAGATCTGTGTGCAAATATATATATATATATATATATATACAAACCTTGCTCGTATTATAGTATTGGATAAAGCCTTCATTGGTTTTTAAAATCTTGAAATCAGCTGGTCACATCTCCTTTTGTGACACCTTTTTAGTGTTCAAAATAAAGTTTTCTTATTTTAGGACCAAAGGATCTCAGAACATACTCCGTTATTTGAGAAGATATTTTTCTTATGTTTTTGAACATTTTCGTCCAGTTTTTCAATAAAATTGCAAACTATTCATTCATCCTAAGCTAAGTCTTAATCATTATTCAATCGCTCAGGGATGAAACAAATCAATAATTCACTTTAAAATCGTTTATAATTTTTCCTAGAATATGAATAACTGTGTTGTTGGATTTAATAAACGTTTACACCGAATAATACACGAATAATAAACTAAGTCTTAGTTTTAAAGTCTTATTTTTTAGTTTTCTTAGACGAGTTACTCACGAGAAAGAAGATGGAATGGCCGTGCAGTCTCACCAACAGAGTCATATTTTAGTGTCTGTTTACTAAACTTGTAGATTTCTCTTTGTGGCCAGGAAAAATACTTGATGAAAATGAAATGTTTTCCTCCAGAAGATATGTCAAATATAATATAAAAATATGAAATGGTTTATACCCTAATACTGAAACATACCATGTAGGGAAAATAAAACAATGGTCACACTAAATAAAAAAAGTACCTACATTAGTCTTTTACGTGCAAAAAACTCATAGGTCCTATAAAGCGGATTTACCGATCAGGATTTGCTGTTGGTAATCCTGATTCAAGTACTTTTTTGAGTTTTGTAACTGACAGGCAGGGGCGGACTGGGTCGTACTTGAAGGTGCACACCTAGGGTACGAAGGCGCCTACCAGGGGAGGAGGTCTGTGTTGTGGAATACTACCAGGTCCGGGGTATTTAAGTACACAAATTCTTTTAATTAATTTTATCAGCCATTTTTCTGACTTTGGAGCAATTTTATTATTATTTATTTTTATTACTGCCAAATACTGTAATTTAAGAATATAGTTTTGTCATGATAGCTGTTTTGGGATTTTTCTGTAGCTCTTGTCCTGTATTTGATGTTATTATTGTACTATTGCATGTATTATTATTGAATTAAATTAATAAAGGTACATCACCGAAGAGAGTCTGCTGCAAACAAAACTAATACGATCATTTTATCTACCAGAGTCCCGGTAATCCGAACCCCAGTAATACGGACGTCCGGCTAATCCAAACTACCGGTTGGGGAAAATGTTACTGAGTTTCAAATAAAAACTAAGCAATGTAGGCTTAATCTGAATTATAAACTTTTAATCTACGGCACGGTTTCATTTATACAGTACTACTACACACAATAATTTACTGAAACATAAAAATTCAGCTGTAGTATTGTGACGCAACAAAGAAATCCTATAGCCAATGCAAAGTTGTGCCATTGTCTCATAAACATCACGTATACGGATGTAGCAGTACACGATACATCCAGCATAGGGCGATGCCTAGGTAAGATATATATATATATATATACAGACGGCACTGTTTCATCATTGTTCGTTTTTATGTGTCATTTTGTGTGTCGTGTTATATATTTCTAATGACGAGTCCACAACGGATAGAACGTTCCAGCTGGAACAGTTGATGCTGTTCAGGCAAAATATGTAGTGGAAAAACCTATGTGAAAGACTAAGTTGATTCGTCCAAATGCTTAGTTTCGGTCTAATGGATTTTAGTAGTAAACTCAAACTTCTTTATTGTTGGAAAAACATTTAAGTACATAACAATTGTCATATTTGTTTGAAAGAATTACTATACAATAGAGCAGTATACAATTAATTCAATCATTTACAAATAACTGACAATTTGAAATATGATCTCCATCCTTGCTAAAAACTCCAACTATCAAGCCATTGCCCAAAATAAAGAATGCCCGCATCCCAGAACATTTCAGGCCCATTTCAATCTTGTCAACTTTTTCGAAGGTGATAGAGAAGATATTTCTGATCGGTTGTCTTCATTTTTGAGTACCCACGATGTTCTGTTTAAGAATCAGTTTGGATTCCGTAAGAATACCTCAACTGTTCATGCTTTATTTGACTTTTTATCATATTTATCTTCCTCTCTTGACCAGCAAAATGTATTCATTGGGTTTGTTCCTAGATCTAAGCAAGGCTTTTGATGTTGTGAATCATGCTTTCCTACTCAAAAAACTGGAAAAAATAGGCATCAGAGGAAAATCTTATGGTTTGGTAGCATCATACTTACAGAGCAGGTCACAAGTTGTCAATGACTAACACAATGACTTACATAACTACAGTAGTTATGTAAATATAAAATGTGGATAAATATAAAATTGTGTAAAATATAAGATCATAACTTTATATTTTTATGTCACTATTCCGATCAAGTTTAGGATGTAGGAAACAATATACATCTAGTAAAAATATACTTATAATTGAAATAAGTTTCATTAATAGAATTGGTTTAATTATTCGGGGCATGACTAGAGGGCCAACCCGCTAATCACACGGCTCTACGTGACCTAACTGACGTATCTGATAATGTTTGCTGGAGGCTCGCGCCGTTCAAGTTTTCTTCAGTTGTATTTATTAGATTCATAAATATTTTGTATTCGCATCTACAGGCTATTAGTAAAAATAACCTTAAGGGTATATACAAGTTTGTAAGAATTTTCAACAATATTCGTACTTTTAACGTGGTTAAAAATACACCCGTTGCAGGAGACCTTGCTCCCTTTGCAAATTTCCACATGTTCAATCATAATCTAAACTATTCGAGGCCTTCTTAAATCCATCCAATACTATAATACGAGCAAGGTTTATATATAAATATATATATATATATATATATATATATATATATATATTTGCACACGGATCTCGATAACGGCGCTAAGGATTTTCTTTAAATTTTGAAGAAATTTCAGTTTTCAGAAATAACTAATTTCTGAGTAGAAAATAAGTTCTAGATAGGTCTAATGTACAGGAAAATTCTTGTTTTCTTGTAATATTAAGTTTAAAATCTAAAAATTTAACATTACGCTTATGGAGAATCAAATGTAAACAATACAAATCAAAACAGCTGTTTATAACCGTTTGACAGTTGTTGATTGAAGATGGTGGCAAACAATATGTGAATAGAGGTTTTGCATTAATATTTATTTTATGTATGTAATAAATGAAAAATTATCAAACTATTAAACAATTTGTAAACTAAAGGGTAAAATAACTGTGCGAAATAAAAGCAGAGAAAATTATTTCCAAAATCTTTTGTGTTTTGAAAGAAAACGTATTCATTCTATTGCTTGAAGCCACTGTAACAAACCAATTAACTGGTGTAAATTATATTTATTTATAACTTGTAAAAACATGTCTTATTCTATCCGAGCAAAGCTCGGTCACCAGGTACTACTTAACTAAAGCGTAAAATTTTATATTTTAAAAATGCTACGTGTTGATACTGGGTTGAGATAAAAACATTATTTCCATATTTTCTTTTCTTTTAGAAAGATCTTTAAAATAAGGTATCACTAGATGGGCTTATATTTAACCCTCCAAGTGCTAACATCGCACTACGCGATTTCAGCCAATTGGAAGGACGCGGGTTCAAATCCCGACCATGAGCAATCACAATTTGCCTTGCAAATGTGTGGTACAGTGGAGGGCCTACCTTAAATAAAAGGTGACCGGCTTGGGTGTAAATGACAGTATTTGTAGGCTGAAATGGGATTGCAGTGGACACCAGTTCTGCTTTTTTATGACTCTATGGTTAAGGTGGGGCCAGTTTTGTGTTTATTGTTTATACTTAGTACTTTAAATAGAGTTGCATACAAATACTGGGAGGGTTAAATATTTTGAGTGTCCCAAAATACCGAATTTTGGAGGTATATGTAAAACCTCGGACTAGGTTTCCCATAAGGACGACTGTAATAGCTTGATTCCATATAGAAAATACGCTAATATATATATATATATATATATATATATATATATATATCGTTTTACTACTTAATTGTGTTGAGAAATATCTATCATGGAGTGTTATCATCACGAGATGGGAGCCATTAAATAAAAGAAAAGAGACGATGTTTGATATTGTTATAATGAGATTCACTTGATCATCCATTTTGCTTTTTCTTTTGCTTTTAAATCTTCTTTCAGATAAAGCTTTGTTTCGGACGAATAACTACTGGTCAGCTCTTTGATCTAGTCAAATTATTTTATTGGCTTAAGAACGAGAAACAAGCCTGGGCCAATTAATCTTAAAGTTCCCAATAGAAATTACATGTTCTGTATTTTAAGATTAAAAATGCGAAAGAAAATTAATCAATTGTAAAAAGTTGAATGTTTGAACAGATTTTAATAGTATAAACAAATTTTAATAACTTAACGAAATATTTGCTTGATGTAAATTATGATAAAGGATAAATATTAAAAATTAGCGTGTAAAATATCTTACCTACAGGCTATACCTTTTATAAAAACTCACCAATTAGTGGTGATGCCAAGAGCTGTTCAATATTTTTATTTGAGAGATGGGTTTAATTTTAATAACGACTTATCTTCAGTCATTAAAATTGATTTTGAGAAAAGAAAATATTTGTGATTGAAGATGTAACGTTATTTTACTTTACAAAAGAAAATATATTGGGCACTACCTTTTGGCATTACCACGCATTGGTAAGTTTTTATACAAGGTCACCTAACATGTGTCTAAGTTCCAGCATTTATAAAGGTATTTTATGGCAGGTTACAAAGAGTGTTCAAGGATTTTTACGCTCTGCACGTCTGTGGTTTTACATAAAAGCTATTCTAAACCCGACAATAAAAACAACCTCAACTGGCAGTTTACTGCAAGAGGGAGTTGATTTAAAAAATAGGATAGGACCTATGATCACTCAAACTGCTGATACGAGCAGTTGTCGTATTTGTTTTGTTTTGTATAATTTCACATAATATATTTGTTACTACCAGTATGTCCGTCCTTTTTACGGGTTGTAACATTCTGTGTTCAGAAAATGATACCTAATATCATGATCAAATATAAACTATAAAAAATCTTTATATAAAATACTTTTTACTTTTACTTTTTTACTTTTATATAAAATATAAAAATATAAATTCAAGAATAAATAATAAGCAATAACAACCTAAGATACAATGCTACATAAAACGAAAAAGTGATTAATTGATTGAAAACATTATAACATTCCTTAAAAAATGCAACAACAATGCTTTAAACATGCTGACAATCATGCGAGCTAAACCAATCTAATTTTACTTTTGAAAGAAATGTTTTTATTTTTGGTGAGGTGGAAATTATGATAAAAAATTATTAGGGGGCCGTGTTCAGTGTAGTTCGGCGTTCAGCCCGTGTGCGTGAGGTGCGTGTTACAAGAGGATCTACTCCCTGAGAAAGCAGGACGTTTCTTTTGGTCCTGCGAAACGTAGGAGGATCCCTGGGGTGCTTTAGGTATTTTAGTGACAATCACCGTTGGGAAAAACTACAAAACAAGGTGAGAGAATCGTAATAATTTTTTATCATAAACCAATCAGTCATATAATCACTGAAGCTGACTATTCAGGATGTCATCCAGTTGCCTTCTAAACACCTGGAGTATAGAACCGAAGAAGCAGACATGCCATTGCGCAGAAACAGTGTTTCCCAGTCCCAGTATCCGGGATACAGAACTGTGGTAACCATGTTGGTCTTCTGCTGAAGAGTTCCTGGGACCTAGTTTCCCCTTGTCGGTATGCGCAACGCAACAACATTAAGCAAATCTGGACTATAAATCTCATTATTCAACAATATAAACAGGAAAGTTAGACTGTTTTGAAAATTATTAAGATAATAGTTATGCAAAATTTAATTTCCTATCCATTGACACAGATTTCATAAAAATCGGTGAACAAACGACGAAGATTCAGTACTTTTAGCAGTGTCAAGTGCGTACAAGTAGGCCCCTACAACTCCCATTGTCACACCACTTAGTTGGGCAGATCAGGGACCATTGTTGCAGCTGATATTATGTGTGTACTCGTACACACATAATACATTACTGATAAAAATACTGAATCCTCGCCTAACTAATCTAACCTAAAAATTTCTATCCTAACTATCCTATCCTATCCTATCCTATCCTAACCTAACCTAACCTAACCTATTCTATCCTATTTCTGTAAGCCACTTTTTGAATGAACTGGCATCTTAACTGTGCACAACTGCTACATCCTTACTTGTACTAGTTGTGTTCAATCAAATCTGAACAATTACTTGGCCAGAAAACAAGTACATGGCAATCGTAATATAATTGAAAAAAAACAATAATAATTGAAAAATTACTGAGATATAAAATATTATATAAAAAATACAAAACGGTGAATATCTGGCTTAATACACATTCCAGGACATATAGAACCATTTTTGCCTCATGAACCACATCATGAAGTTTGGCGACGAAATTAACAAACTCTCTGTATGTCTAATATAGCTAAAAACTCCGTTTTTGAGAGCTTATTACTTTATTTTCATTATTAGTCCAGGAAATGAAGCTCGAAAAAAGGTAAAACCTCGCAATTTTTTCGTCCTGCATGGATTGACTTGAAATTTTAACAGAAGATAGGTGATAGCCCAAGGATCAAAATCTATATTGAACCAAAGGGCGCTAAAGCCTTGGGGGTGGTTTCCACCCCATCTCGGGGGTGGGAATTTTTTGTCACATTTCAACCACAGGAATCGATTTAAAAAGTGATTCTAAGCAAAAAATGTTCTATACATTTTTTTTGTAAAATCAATATTCTCGAAGTTATTCGCGATTGAAAGTAACACTTTTTAGAGAAAAAAATCGACGTTTTTGATCGGTTTTTTGCGGATAACTCAAAAATTATACATTTTATCAAAAAATTTGTAGAAAACAAAATTGTAGCTATTACAAAAACAAACAAAACGCTTATTTTATAATTTTTCTACGACCAATAGGAACCGAGATACGACCTATCCATAATTAGGTTTTATTTTCAAATGCAAAGACTGATAGATTCAAAGTCAAATACCGGAAAAATAATGCTTTTTTCGTAGAAAATTCATAGAATGTTTTTTGAAGAGCATACTTAGACCTTTCTTTTTTATAAAAAAAAGGTCTGTAGCATCAAAATTGACTGAGTTATGACAAAAATAAAGTCAATACCAAGTTTTTTATAAAAAAAATCGGTAAAAACAACCCCCTAACTACCCCCCTAATCAAAATTGATCATTACCCTCGTGCAATTCTCTTTGTATATGTATGATTAATATGTCCAAGAAGTTTGACCAACTTAAAATTTATAGTTTTCGAAAAATCAAGGCTTAAAGTAAAAAAAATGGGTGGTGCTCGTGCGTAAATACACATTTTAAATGGCTATATCTTGCCAAATTTTCACTGTACAGAAAATTTACTTACAGGAAAATTTTTGTCATAAAAAAATCTACAATTTCGTTTTTTAACTTTGCTTGTACCTCTAATATTTTCAGAGTTATTTTGAATGAAAGGGTAAAAAATACAAAAATGTGAAAAATCACTTTTGACGTTAAGCCTTGATTACCTATCACCTATCTTCTGTTAAAATTTCAAGTCAATCCATGCAGGACGAAAAAATTGCGAGGTGAAATGCTTCATTTCCTGGACTATATGTGTGGATCAGTAAAAGGTAAACAGAATCTTCTTTAAAATGTATAAAATAACGAAAATAAGTTTCACTACTTTGAATGGTCTCTTTTTCACTTTTTTTACTCATCATTAAGCAGTTGATGTTACTCATTCTATGAAAAAACTGCAGTACTTAATATTTAAATTGGAGTGTACTAGATACCTGATCAGGTAGACATTTAACTCATTAATCAGTCGAAGTATCTCATTCTTTGAAAAATACTGCAGAATTTAATATGTAAAAAAGCGTTTTAAGTAACTAACAAGGTAGGTTGATCCCTTTTGACTCCTCACTAAGGGGTCGATGTTACTCATTCTTTACAAAGTGAATGCCAGGTTTTGAAAATGAAAACCCTTGACCGGGGCTTCATTATATCACCCCCGCGCTGTCGCCTCTGCTAATCCTCTTCATGCTTCACTTTTCCCATTCAATATAGCTTTTCTTCCTCTTTTATACGTAACTACCCTGTAATTTTCTATTCGACCTGTAACCCAATAGACAAAACAGTATTGTGTGTTGTTGTATGGGCTGGATTTTATGAGCAAATCCTTAACAATCGAAGGAGGATCTCAATATTGTCGATGACGATATAAAACAAACGGTAACAGCAATCTGACACATACTTCCTCCCTTTCAAACTAAACTCAATAATCAATACATTATACAAAGCTATCGCATTTTTATTGCATATTAAAATAACAAATCTAATGTTAAAAAAAATCATTATATTTCTCAGAAACCTTCTTCCTTAAAAATGATGAAATAATTTGGAGGATTCACGTCCCACCCACCAGAGGTAATAAATACAACTGGCCATGGGATTCAGCTGACGAACGAACAGCTAACTTCTGAGTAGAACGTTGTACTTCCGTTAAGTAAGTTTCGATTAAACTTTTCTCGGAGAAAGCAAAATGAAGGTTTCGTACACGGGTGGAATCTATATATTCTTGACTCGAAGAGAACAATATTATTTTGATTTAACTTTTGACTCTCTGCATACTTCATAGTGTTTATTTTAAAATGCGAGTTCATCAGAAATCCCACCGTGGCTAGTGGTTAAGAAATTCAATAGTATTTTCTAAATTCGTAAAAAGTAAAACCGAATTAATCGACAAACTTGTAAGATTCATTCAGTCATTCGAAGGGGCGGATTTCTCCCAAGGCGCTTCAGCCATAGCAGCTTTTTGTATACTCCTGAACTTCTCTTTCCTGGATAATCAGGAATCTTCCAAATGAAGAGACCTGGAAAAACTGCAACAACCTGACAACGAGCTCATCCGGAGGCAGAAAACTACCCCTTACCAAACTGCCTAGGATGGAGCACCTCACCTCTACCAGCCCTACACAATCAAGCCTTAGATGATCCGCAGTTTCCTCCTACAGATAACATTCCTACTCAGAGGGCCTCCATCAAAGACCCGCATGCGTAGTTGATGCTTCCTCAGATTACTGTGACCAGTGAAAAGTTTGGCATCCTTCCTGCCAAGTTTCAAGAATCTCTTTGCAACCTGACGAGATACAAAGAGAGCTTACTTACAACAGAACAAAGATTAAGCTTTCTTACTCTATGCAGGGAATGTTTCACCCATCTTTTCTTATGGCAATCCCTAGCCCAGGAATTGATAGTCTGAAATGCCGCAGCGCGGGAAACACCACAAAAGGGCTGAGGCCCACAAAGGGGGGATGATGCAGCCCTATCAGCCAGCCCATCCGCTCCTTCATTACCAGAGTTGAACTCAACCGAGTCCACAGCTCTAAGAGCCACCTGACTGTCAGAGAAGATGTTGATAGATAGGCCCTCATGACCAAGTTTCAAAAAGTCTCAAGCACATTCCATAATTACAGTGATCTCAACCTGGAAAACAGTGGGGAAAGTACCCATAGAAATACCTGAACGGACGTTGTCCTGCACCCTGAAGTGAGATTTACGGTTATAATTTAATTTTCTGATTTAATTTTCTACTCGTAGAAATGTTTTTAAAATTCAACAGCAAAAGAGTTCGTTGTAAAATGACTGGTTCCCTTTGTTATAGATTATACGAACCAGTTTAACATTTCTGAAGCTGTGTGCTCACCTTTCCTTCTTGTACTGTATCCTCAAATGTCATCACCGAATCGTTCATCTAATTGTTTCTTCGATCTTCTCATATTTCGCGATTAATTTGTTTTAGAGTTTATCGCATTACGAAAACGGATTATCGATCGGGTCTCACAAACGGTCTCTGCGGCGGAGATTTTTTATTAATACCTTTTGTTTGAAAGGGTTTTAAAACGCTACAAAGTTTACACAGCTGAGAGGAAGATTAAAATGATTTTTTCTGCTTGACATAAACGCTTCAGCGATGAATTTCTATCAAAACATTTCTTTCCGTTGTTAAATGTGAAACTTACATTCCGAAATTACCTCATATGTAAAAAACTAAATAACATTTTTGTAGTAAAAAATGTTTCCTGTTAAGCTGTGCAAGTTTATTACAAGCTTACAACAAGGTAGAAAGTGTAACTAACTTTCACGAGTTCAGAAGTTTTCGGTGCTTCGTGTAGTGTTTTCCTCGAATAAGGATTTTAACTTACATGCGCCACAATATTATAACATGTAATAAGGATAATGCAAACATATATTTTAAGTATTGACCAAAAATCTTTATTTTACAGATACTCTTCAATAGTTAATCGTCCCAGTTGACGTTTTTACCCGGAACTTCATTGCAGGCTTTCATATACACTAATTAAGATGCGATATTAAAACACTATAGTCTATAATTTGTTCAAATAATTGCCAGAAAAGACAAGATTTCGAAATTCCTGCAATTTCAAGACGAAAGGAAAGGAGGAAAGAGCAATGTAAGAACAGGATACTGAAAGAATTAATATGAAGAACTCTAACAAGTTCATGTAGTACCAATTTAGTATTGCATTGATATACTGCTCACAAGATATTCCAAACAAACTCCATTTATAACACACAATAATTTACTTGTGTACTAACTTACGAACTATTACATTTGCCTTTTTTGTACTTTTATGTTAACATTTACTGATGTCAATTAAATCATACACTCTATTAAATTTTAATTTCTACAACCACTCAAAATAACTGTGTATAAATAATTTCATTGTTATTTTTCCTTAAGCAATCTTTTTCGACAAGTACCCATTTACGATAATTTTTTGAGGTGAAAACTTTTATTATGGAAAATGAATAGCTTCAAAATACGTACAGGGTTTTTTAAGCCTGAGATTGAAAGACCAGATTATTAAATCAGGAGTAATTTGAATAGAAATCAGTAACTTATTCATCTAATTTTGCACGCATATTTTACGTAAGTAGAATACAACAGGTAAAAATTTCATCCAGTTGAGAAAATTGGGTTAAGATATTATAAAAGGAATTCTCCTTTGAGATGTATTGAAGCAGAGATTTGTTTCAGACGCGCGCACTAGAGAGGTTGCTTTTGTAGCCTACATCTCAGATTAAGAATCGCGCTTGTTCTTTGTGACGCCATCGGTAAGTAATATTTGATTCTTTTCCAAATATTATCTTTAAATCCCATGAACAAAATTTCGTATTGTTGTTATGTCTCCTATCGTACTTTTGTATTTTGTGTTTATGAAAGCCAGTGATAATAGAAAATTCCCTATGGAAAAGTTTGATATTCACATCACTCGCATGGTAACAGCCAAACCCGGGACCATAATAGAAGTTCATAACTCACCCTTGAACACGTTTTGGGGGTAATTAAATCGGACTACAATTTTGGGTTTTAAGCCCAAAAATATGGGTTTCAATTTATTTACGTATAATTAAAAAAAAATCTTTTTTTCTTGTAACCATTAGATTCAGCTCAAAAACATATAATTTAGTATTTTAAATCATGATTTTATGTTCAACAAAGTTTCACAACGTTTCGGGATCTAGAATCTGAACCCGTCCTCAGGTGAACTACTATCTAAAACATAACACAATTAACACATAATCCGGACTAAGCTGGTATAAAGCTGGAAACAAAAGTTAAAAGCAGTAAAAAAACTTACAAACAAACCATTAACAAAACACGTCCACACGTCATGGAATTGGAAACAAATGTAGATTCTTTAACAAGAATTTTGACATCCAATCTCTTTAGATTATTTTTATTACGTTTAAACGAGAATTCTATTACTTTAATGGTTTAAACTGTGAGTTAAATGTCTCTAATACGTTTAGTTAATTTTTAAATGAACAAGTTTGTCAAAAGTATACCTTACAATAAACTTTTGAACTTGAATAATTTATCATTTTTTGTGGTACATTATTGAAATTAATTTATAATAACAAAGCAAAACCTTATCCGAGATAGGTTTTTACAGAAAATCTTTTGGTAGCAAGGTAATATGGTGATGTAAGAGAAAGAAGCACCAAAGAAACGAGGAAAAAATGGATAGAGAAGGAAGAAGTATGAAGAAGAATGTTGTACGTGATCCTTCTGGGTCCGTTAGCAAAAAGTGAAGTAAGATAAGAAAACTGCGGGTAGCTTAAGCTAAGAATTAGATTTATATGAAGTAATTAGGATGTTTTATTGTAGCTCTCGGAATTACATATATGTTCTCTTGAATTCTAATATTAAAAATTCTAAAAATAAAAAACACCTGGAGAAAAACGTGAAGGCTTGAAAATACACTTGAGTAAAATTTGTTCAAAATCAATACTTAGGTATCAACTGTAAGACAAGCGTAAATTAACAAAATATAATTCCATATATATTAAAAAGGATTTTATCAACAAAAATATATTCAAACAAAACATATTTATTGATATAAATTTTAGCTTTAACGGGATTTAACCTTGAAAAGTGTAAGATATATAGTCCTGAACACAATTTTTTTCTTCAAGTCAAGGTAAAAAAGAACACCTTTAAAATGTCTTCTTTCGTGATCTCAAAAACTCTTCATTTCCGTATTAATAAATTCCAAGTGATTTTTTTTTCTAAAACTTATTAACAAATCATTTCCGGTTAGCATTTTTTTTACTTTTCCGAAATTTCTGCATATTTTGATGAATCACCCTTTTTGTAACATAAATAAATTAATTAATTAAAAAATTCATATTCATAATATTTTAAAATAGAATCTTAATTTTTAAGTTTTGATTAAATAAAGTAGAAACTTTCAAAGTATCGGTATTAAGACCTTGTTAAAACAGAACACTCTTGTTGTTGCAGCTGTTCCGACAGATGCTTTGCAAAATGTTATTACTCTAATACCATCTTTGTTTCCTTTAAATTTGTTTTGATTCTGCTTCCGGGTTCTAGAGAGATTTCATACATCATGTCTTAATGATATATACAGAGTGTACCGTAACTTTCCGAACACTGTTATACGTTATTATTATGTCAAAGACAAAGATATTTTAAAATTCAGTTAAATATATTTTTATTAATATTGTATTATTTATTTTTTGAATGTATTTTTCACACAGTTGATAATATCACAGTGGATGTTTAATACTAAAACATCTAAAACAAGCTTTTTTCAAACAGGATTTTCAAAACGAAGACAATCATATTGTTTTGAAATGAGTATGCCTATATGTTTATCATAAAGACATTTATTAGTGAGCTATGTAATTGAAATGTGATCATATATGAAGATTATAATGATCCACTGAGTATATGCAAATTCTAATAAGATAGATAACATCACGTCCTTTAAAAAGACACCAAAGACAAGACCTTCTGATAGATACTTTTAAAAAATTAAGAGATTAGTTAAATCAACAGCATAGGATAGATTTTTATTTCAAATGTTATATGTATGTATAGGTTATTAGTATTATTTCATTATTATTTTCATGCGTGGTTAGAGTTACATAACCTTAAGTAAACAGATTCATTTTATTAGTATTAAAGTTTATATGAAGGTTAATTGTATTTATTTATTCTTTAGTAATATTGTGCTAAAGCTCCGGTGTACAGTAGGTTTTAAGTATTAATTTTGCGTTCACTTCTTTTATTTTTTACAATGACCTAAGGGTTTAGTCTAATTTTGTGTTAATGGTTTTTTTATTCACTAAATGCATTTGTATCACACAAAAGAACTTCTAAACAGCTTAATCAGGCCTTATTATATCCGATTCATGTATATAAAATAGGATAGCCTGGCAAGTTTTCAATATTGAATTTAATTATTTTAAGCTGGTTAATTTTTATAAAACCAAGGATTTTTATCTTATTATTATAAATGAAATTAAAATATTTTATCAATGGATTGTTCGGAAATATAGTTATTTGTGAAACAAATGGATTAAAGTAAAACATTTTGTCCACAAAGGAAAACATTGTTAATGACAATTTCCTGCTTGACAAAAACTACTTTAATCCCATGATGCACTTAACATTTTTCCTCCTCCTAGAAGTAAAATACAAGTAACACAACCTACGAACCATCCACTATTAACTAACCTGAATCACTATAATTTTCCAAGTTGGCTAACATAACCTCAAAGCAATCAATGCTCAATCTATAAGCTGACCGTTGAAGAATTTATTACTACTGTCAGCTGCTATTATTTCTGATGGTTCCGGCATAGAGTATTCCTCCCATGTTATTCTTATGGAATTACATGTAAATGAAACTGTAAATACAATTATGAGTAATACCGGTTTTAAGTTAGGAATAGTTAGGTATCTTGGCCAACAGAGCGTGACGGACTGCTGTTAAGTCTTGAATTGACTCCGATTGACTATCAATACTCCATTCCCTTTACTTGGATGCCAAACTTAATTTACAACTACTCCAAACTCACTACTTGAAACTCTCACTCCTAATTACTTTGACAGAAAATCCTCTTTTTCCAGTATCTGTTATTTATCTTCATAATGTGATCTTTGTGATAAAAAAATCTATATTTAGTCAGCTTTATTGTAGTTGTCATTCATCATTGTTGTCAGCTTCTGTTGCAGTATCTCCTATCAACAACTTTTATTTTATCCCATCAAGCTTTAATGAGTCACAATAAAAAGTTATGCATTTTAAAATAAAAAAGGATCATACAGCTGATATTCCTAATATAATTTCAGACTCAAATAAAATGGTCAAGTTAACAAAACGATTTTTTACTTTCTCCCCTTATACATAGTATATGGAGAAAGTATTGTTTTCGTCAAAATTTTCGAATTTGAGTTGAGGGTGGATATATCCGTTTTGGGGTCCCCTGAATCCAAAAAAGTGGGGTTGGGCGTGATGTCTGTCCGTCCGTGTGTCTGGATGTGTACAGTGCCACAGCCTACCCCGTTTGTCCGATTTAGATGAAATTTGGTATGTATATATATAGTCACCGTATCTCCAGGTGTTTTTTTCATTTTTTTGAATTTCTGATTTTTAAGGGTAGTTCACCCCTCAAAACCCTTAAAAAACGTGAAAAATCCAATTTTCTCAAAAAACGGCTCTAACGATTTTGATTAAAATTTGATAGTTCATAGTGCACAGAGCACTAAATAATTTGATACCACTCGCATGTCTGTAAAAATGACGGTTCAAAAGTTATGGGCTTTTAAATGTCAAAAAAATCAAATTTTTAAATTTTTAGCGAAAACAATAAAAGTAAAGTATAACTTGACTGGTACCATTGAAACCAGCTTAAAAAACTAAACAAATTAGTAATTTGAATTATTTGTCTACGACTAACGGTTCCAGAGAAAAGTTAAATTTACTGTCCACGATAAACGCAGTATGTTGTCTGAAAGCGCCCAATGTTATTCTTATGGAAAATATAAAAAAAATCAATTTCTTCCTTACTTTCCACCCGTTTTCCATGAAACTTGGTATGAAGTGTAAGGTCAAATCACCGAACAAAATCAGCTCAAAAAAGCTTGGTATTACCGGGGGGGGGGGTTTCCCCCCATACAATTTGAACAATAAATTATTAAATGATATTTAGAATAACAATGTAGAACATGATAGTTTTATTACAGATTGTCTTTTTTAAATTTACATAAGGGAGAAAGTATGTGTCAGTCCACTGGTACCGTTTATTTATTGATTGTTGATGATGGGTTAACTTTGGACTCCCATATTGATTATGTGAATGGTAATGTGTCTTCAGGGATTTATTCTCTTTATAGAAAGGCAACAATGTGTAATTTAGATAACCTTAAAAACGTTTATTCTGCTCATATCCACTCAGTAATTCCTTATGGGTTAAATATTTACGTTCAACAAGTAAAAAGAATATGAACAGATTATATTATTACTTCTTCAAAAACGAGAAATTCGAATAATGTTAAAAATAAATTGGTAAGAGTCGGTCAAGACACATTTTGCAGTTCTTAGAATAATGACATGATCACAGTCTTTAACCTTCTTTAAGGGTAAAGACTATGATCATGGGGCAAACCTTCGAAACACGTGTCATAAAAATGAAATAAAAATCAATGGTACTCTGGCATTATTTATTTGATGATTATGATATTTTAATATACAGTATAAGAATGGGAACAGCTGTTTTGATGAACTGAAAACATTCCCTTTAAACGCATCCATGATCTAAAAATATTCCCCAAACGGAAGTAAATACTATACTAACATTTTATATTTAATAAGTCTATATAAACAAAGTACCAACCAAAGCTACATATATACAAGTGTAATTGCCAATTTCTTCAGACAATTTCTCAATGACTAATTGGTGTAATAACGTTCTGTTGTACCTAAAAATAGTGAACAGCTGGTGTAAGATTTATAATAACTGACCGTGGTATCATAAGCACTCGTTTGATTAGAAGGCTTGGAAAGCTTATGAAAGATAACAAGGAAGAGCCGATTCCCTCCCAGCACAGTAAAACTGCAGCAATAAGGAGATGGCCTATAAAATCACCAAAGCGCGGCGAGATGGATCGCATTACGTGACATTGGATGGAAATTTATTGTTTTATTGCAAAATTTATTGGTTTCTATCCGACACTGTTGTATTACTAAATGGATTTCTAAACGATTTCTATCCCAAACGTGATCTATGAGTTTTGCGTTGCGATTTATTGAGTTTGAATTGTGTGCATTTCTGCGTGTGTGCGCGTGCATTTGGGTAGGGGAATGTGGTATGCGCGCGCGCGCACGTGTGTGTGTGTGTGTGTGTGTGTGTGTGTGCGTGCGTGCGTGCGTGCGTGCGTGCGTGCGTGCATGCGTATGTGTGTGTGTGTGTGTGTGTGTGTGTGTGTGTGTGTCAAACTTTGTGGAACTATCGGGGACCGAACCTCTGACCTCTTGAACCGAAGTTCAAGACGCTTCTTGAAGGAACTTGTTCCGTAATTTCCAGAAGTACCCGCGACCAGAAGGAAACAGTGTCACGTTATACCCCACTCCTCCACGCTTCCTCTCAACCCATGGCCAGACCTGAGGGAACAGTGTCACGTAATACCCCACTCCTCCACGCTTCCTCTCAACCCATGGCCAGACCTGAGGGAACAGTGTCACGTAATACCCCACTCCTCCATGCTTCCTCTCAACCCATGGCCAGACCTGAGGAAACAGTGTCACGTTATACCCCACTCCTCCACGCTTCCTCTCAACCCATTGCCAGACCTGAGGAAACAGTGTCACGTAGTACCCCACTCCTCCACGCTTCCTCTCAACCCATGGCCAGACCTGAGGGAACAGTGTCACGTTATACCCCACTCCTCCACGCTTCCTCTCAACCCATGGCCAGACCTGAGGAAACAGTGTCACGTAATACCCCACTCCTCCACGCTTCCTCTCAACCCATGGCCAGACCTGAGGAAACAGTGTCACGTAATACCCCACTCCTCCACGCTTCCTCTGAACCCATGGCCAGACCTGAGGAAACAGTGTCACGTAATACCCCACTCCTCCATGCTTCCTCTCAACCCATGGCCAGACCTGAGGAAACAGTGTCACGTTATACCCCACTCCTCCACGCTTCCTCTCAACCCATGGCCAGACCTGAGGAAACAGTGTCACGTAGTACCCCACTCCTCCACGCTTCCTCTGAACCCATGGCCAGACCTGAGGAAACAGTGTCACGTAATACCCCACTCATCCATGCTTCCTCTCAACCCATGGCCAGACCTGAGGAAACAGTGTCACGTAATACCCCACTCTTCCACGCTTCCTCTCAACCCATGGCCAGACCTGAGGAAACAGTGTCACGTAATACCCCACTCCTCCACGCTTCCTCTGAACCCATGGCCAGACCTGAGGAAACAGTGTCACGTAATACCCCACTCCTCCACGCTTCCTCTCAACCCATGGCCAGACCTGAGGAAACAGTGTCACGTAATACCCCACTCCTCCATGCTTCCTCTCAACCCATGGCCAGACCTGAGGAAACAGTGTCACGTAATACCCCACTCCTCCATGCTTCCTCTCAACCCATGGCCAGACCTGAGGGAACAGTGTCACGTAATACCCCACTCATCCATGCTTATTTGTGTAGACTAATTTGCGAAGACTACTTTGCAGCCAATGGTTATTCCCGGTTACTTCACCGCAGGTTTTCACTAAACTACAAGTATACGACCAGCATAGGAATGATCGTCTAGTTCCGTTTTGACTTGTGATCGATGACCACGATCTCTGTCTTGCCGAAAGCAAGAGACAGCCCGTGAGGTGGGCAAGATAAGCCCAGAAAAAAAGAGATAAGGCCCATGGATAAAAGAAGAAAGGCTTTTCTCTGGGAAGGTACATAGTTTGGCTATGGCACCTCGGGGTCGCCAGTCCCTTGAAAAAGTGTGGGATCTCCCTAGTAGTCGGAAACCATCTATCCCTGAGGAGAAAAATAAATATAGTAATTTTATAATAGTAATAAAATATAAAATAATAATGTATTTGTGTTAATGATGAAGATTTTTGCAAAGAAAAGAAGAAAAGAAGATTTTTAGAAGAAAATTTGCAATTTTAATCATGAAAAAAACCTACTAGTGATTGTATTGATTAACGAGTGGCCTGACACACTTCAAACGACCCCAAATAAATAAATTTCAAACTACTGTAATTAGAAATTTTTTAATAGAAGTTTTCCCTAAATTAGGTATATCACGAAAAACCTATTTACATGTTTCAAAACATTTATTTAACGGACAGTTAGATCAATATATTGTACAGATGATCTTTAGAGGGGTGGCGGCGAATGAACGCGTCAAAATGAGCCCAGGGATTACTTCGTCACGAGAAACATTTCATTTTATATTCCATTCTGACAGTCAAGTTTTAAATATCCTGAGAATAACAATCTGTCACTTTAAAGAATATTGCCTCCGTAGAATTGGATGACACATTGAACTCCATAATTTTTACTGTCATACTTTCGGAGACACGACTACATAAGCATCGGGGAAAGAAAAGTAAACACTTTTCCTAAAAGCCTTTCCTCTTTTGTACTATGATCCAATTAATTACAACCGAAAATAAGTGATTGTATTTAATAGTTAACGAAATCTTAAGATTTTTCATAACGATTTTGTTGGTGTTTCTTTTTATAAATGAGAGCAACAAATAATACGTAAAAATAAAACTATGTAATACTTGCAAAAAGTAATTTAGGGTAAGTACTTAGCTAAATGGTAGTTATGTAGGTTCGGATTCAGCTCTCTAACTGAATGAGAGTTGAAAACGCCTGATTTAAATACGTAAAATTGGAGGGGAAAACATTGTATCACTTCTAAATTTACAGCATTGATAAAGAAATGAAAATGGAAATTTGAGTAGTATTTTAAATTATATTTTACTAGGACACTAGTAGACGTATAACATGGTTAACACTTCTACTTCGTTAACGACGTAAAAATAATATTAAAATTTAAATAAATGCTAGAAACAACTAGTTCGAGAAATGACTTCGCATTGCGTAATTTTAACCGTATCATATATATTTCTAGCATATTTCTACATATGTTATCTTATCCTCAAATTAGATTTAGTATTGAATAATATTTTGCAGAATGTGGTTAAAATTACACAGAAGTGCAGAGCCGTGTTGAGCAAATGCTTTCAAGAATACGGTATATTTAATTTTAAATTTTGGTTTTAATTTATCTCACTATAGTATATGGAGAATAAGTATATTTCATCACTAGGACCAAATACGGGTGTTTTTGATACGAGCGGTTAACAGCTGAGGTTGTTAAATGTACGAGTATATTAAAAAACGCCAATTTGAGGTCGTATGATGAACTATATTTTTCTTCATACTGCAAATAAAATGAAACATACTCGTAAAACATAGCTATTATCTCATTTAGCATTAATGGTTGTCGACCATTTTTGTCGCTTTATACTAATCAGCTGTTATGTTACCTACGATGTAACGGTTCCTTCTTGATTCCTAAAAAGTATCATCATAATAATAGGTTTAGTCTAGGAAGTAAAAGAACAACTTTTGCTCTTCAACGCATGTATCTAAAACAGCTGTTTTTGAAACAGTATGACAAAAAAATGTTTTTTTCAACATTTTCGAATTCGAGCTGAGATTGGGTCCATTTTGAGGCTCCCTGAATCCAAAAAAAGTTGACTGATCTGGACTGTCTATTTGTGTAAAGATGATAAGACCACAAACATTGTCCGATCATTATTACTTTGGCATTTTTTCAATTTTTGAAGATTTTTTATTCTAAAGAGTATCTAAGTTTGGGTTAACCTAAGGGCATTCACCTGTACAAATCCTGAAACTTTAACTTAACTGAAAAATTGTAATTTCTAAGAACGGCTTAAACGATTTTGATTTCAAAATCACGGTTATTAGTGCTTAGGGCTAAATTATTATGATACCTCCCGCGTACCTGTAAAATGGCGGTTCTCAAGTAATGGACTTTTAAATACCAAAAAATCAATTTATTAAATTTCGGTAGAATGATTTATCACATAATTAAACTATCACTATTAAAACCACCTAAAGAAATTAGTATCTTGAAATATTAGTCTAAGATAATAGTTCCAGAGAAAAGTTTAATTTACTGTCCGCCATAAACAAGAGTATAAGACAGCCCAGCGTTATTCTATTGGAGGATACTAAAACCATTGTCTTCCTTATTTCTCAACAGATTTTAATAGGCATTTAATAACGATAAGGCAGGAAGTATGTGTCAGTTCACTGGTGCTACTTATTTATCTCGTCAAAGTAGTAGAAATGAAAACTATCTCTTCTGTATAATGGTAGATAGTCAATATATCTCTTTTGGATTATAAGAGAGTACCAATGTTGCTGTGTTATTATGTAACAATTGTTGGAACTGGAGCGAAACACCAATAACAGTAAATAATAGCGACGATAAACGGAATGTTATCGGGTGCATGAGGAAAGCGACATATTTATTTCTTAGAAACCCTACCTGTTCTTCCCAGGATGAAATTCTTATTTATTTAGGAGTTGACGTTATATTGATATACGTCGTACCTTTAGAACATCATTCTTAGAACATTCCATATTCTCTTTATAATTCCTTAGGTGGGATGACAAGCACTTTTAGTGGAAGCAGAATATTCAATTTAATTTCCAGCAAATTGAATTTCTATGGTTTGATTCTCATTAGATGTTTTTCCTGATTTAAACATATAATTCACAAAATTTCAGTCGAGTCATCTGTCACTGAAAACTTCTTGTTATTTTATTGTTTTTTATTATCTTCAACCAATTTGACTCACTGTTTTGTCATTGTTATTTATTTTGTTTTTAAGAAATTTAGTATAATTAGAGTTTCTGAATTTATTATAGTTGATTATCCATTGTATTATTGTGTTTTTTGTTATAAGTAATAGGTTATTCATTGAGTCTAATTTAACAACTTGCATTATAAGTAACAGCCAACAATATTTGAGCTGACCACTGTAGGAGTCACGGAAGCTGTAGTAGGTTCCAGTTTTCAACATGGACTTTAATTTCGACTCATTTCTTAAATTCCTTCAAATCCTGTTCGGCCTTCAGTTCAGGCGGAATAGATAAATGACATCCGATATAATTTCAATACATGACATATAACAGTTAAGGAGTGAATAAACATAATTTTAACGTTTATTTGTTGATTGTATCATAAATATGCTTAGGCATAATCTTTTCAAGTTTTTAGTGAAAATATTTCGAGTTACAGGAATTAGGAAAATTTGCGTTTTTCATACAAGGAATGTGGGAAAACTACTTATATTTCTTAGTTGAAATTTTTGGAACGTGTATGAATAACAGACCTTTTTCACTAACCTACGTGAAAATTTGAAATAAGAAAAACATTTCGTATACTTCAAAAATGATTTTTAAAGCCACTTTTTTATCCAATATCCGATTTTAGTATTAGATAAAATATTTTGGTGGTCAAAAAAGGTTTAAAATGTACAAAAAAAAGAATTGTTATCTTTAACAAGTCATTCAGGAAGCTTTCACGAAATATTCGCATTTATGTGTAACGAATAAGCACAATAGTGTCGCCTTAACGGATTGTAGTGGCTGTGTCTGGAAAAAAGAAGTGGGAAGACGATAAATGGATGGATTCAGTAAATTTACTGAATCTTTAAATTTTCTGAATCTGAGTTTATTGCGGATGAGAAAAAGGAGATCTTTGTCATGAGGGATATACGGTTTCTAAGATATAAAATTTGTTAAATGAATAGTTTTAAATAATTTTTTAAAAATCTCTGCGGGATTGATTTAGGGAAGGGAAAACACAATTCGGATTGAGTTTTTCTTCAGTTTAAATACTAATACACAATTTATATTACTCACATTTTAATTTTTGCTACTTATTGGTTTTTACTTCTAGTTTTTTGTTTATTACCTTCCAATGGGTGACCTCAAATATTAAATATGAAGACTTCAAAACTTATATAATTATCATTAATGATACAGAGCAATAGATAAATCAGTATAACAAATAAGATTTTATAGAAACACCAATAAACTACAATTAGTTATTAATTTAACTTATTCATTTTATTATTGCCTCCTGAACTACTAACCTTATCAAAATTGGGGTTTAAAAATTGGGGTTTTTGGGTTTTTTCACATGCAATTTAAAATATGTATAAACCTTTTTAAGATTTTAACCATTAGAATCAGGTTAAAAAATCACACAGTTTATTTCTTTAAAGTTTTGCTCTATCTCCAACGGTTACCGAGGTATTAAAAAATCTAAAAATAGTACGTTGTATTTTTGGCCTCCAATGTTAATCTTAGGGAGGATAAGGAAAAATTAATATTTCACTTATTAATCTATATTTTTGGATGAAGCTTGATATTTAGCTTCATGTGGTTGAGATCCATCTATTTATGCTTAAAAATCATAGATTATGTGTTTGTCGTGGCAGCTAACGTGCATACTCTTTTCTCATGTTAATCAAATAGAGAATAGGTAAACTCCTTTATTCGTGGATAGATGTGTATGGAACTTGGTATAAATTACCAAAATAAAAATTCTTTATGCTAGAAATGCCTACTTTCAGTGTTCCTCACAGCAGAAAACCTGCATACTCTTTCCTATGATAATCTTAAGGAGAATAGGCAAATAGCTAATTCTCATATTTATTGGCAGGTATTTATAAAACTTTTCATGCATATATATATATATGAACTTGTCAATATTATTGATTTGGAAATTCGCTGAGTACGCAAGTCTGTTGTGACGGGGGGTTTTGATTGTTATAAACAATGAATTGTTATATAAATAGTATTAGATTGTTAACAATACAATGTTCGCAGATATTCCAGACTGGTTGCCGTCAACACAATAAGGAGTCTTGTGTATTCAGCATTGTTACTGCAAGGCTATTAATCAAGTCCTATCATTGTCTGCTAGATGGATTGATTGTTAGGTCTTCAACCAGTTGGAATGGTAATTTTCAATGCATTCCAAGTTACTTACTTAGCTCTCAAAATCATATCTATTTTTTTATAAATTTTAAATATAAACCTTTTTGTGTGTTTAAAACTCCTTTGTCAAATCTTCTAGGCCAAAAGAAAATTCTGGAGAAACCTTTAAGTTCATTATAATAAATAAAACGGATATAAACTACAGATGACTAAAATTAACGGAACAAATTAACCTGGATGGCGGCCAAAAATATTGATCCAGTCAGAATGGCGCTATCTTCATCCAATAAGATTTAGGTTAGGGAAGGTTTACCAATATTTGACCAATGTTTGGATATTTAGAATATATAGAGTGTCCATGAAAAACGTGTCAGGACATCGGTGAGTGATTGGGTACATTAAAAGAAAAAAAAGGTTCCAATTGAGGTATGGCTTGCTTGTAGCAGTAGAAGTTTTTTCACAATCAATAATCAATAATAACAGTAAATTCTTTGTTTTTACTCGTTTTCCGCAATTTTTAATTTTTGAACTTTAGGTACACTTATCTCATGAACCGGATGAGCTATAGTTTTGTCATTTTTTGTGGATTCTCAGGTATATTATACTAAACTACTGTAGTAAAATATTTTGAATTGGCTCATAATTAAAACATGAAGTATATTATTATTTAGTAAAAAAAATGTTTAAACAATTTACAATTGTAAGATAATTAAGATAATTAAAATTAAGATAATTAAAAGATACAAGGCTTTGAGTAAGACATATAGTTTTACTACAGGAACTTGATATTATATGTAATAAAATGTGTACAAAGTTTGGTTATTCTAGGTTAAATGGTTTCTGAGAAAAGTGTACCTAAAATGAGGCAAATTAACATGGGCTCTTATGGACGCTTCAACTCCCCTTATAACTGCCATTTTGCATTTTGAGCTCGGATCATGCTAATAATAGTAGTATACTAGTGTAAAACACATACCAAATTTCAAAACAATCTGTCAAAAATGTTTAAAATAAAAAATATTTCGTGAAAATACAAAATGGCGGATGTCTGAGAAAATAAGCGTTTTAGGCCATACCTCCATTGGAACTTTTTTTACTTTTAATGTACCCACCCAATTACTCAATGGAGTCCTGAAACGTTTTTCATGGGCACCCTGTATAAATCAGTTACACTTGGTGATTTATCATCAAGTTTGTTTAACATTACTTTGTTACATAACGGATTTATTAAAGTTACTATTGTGTTGTATTATCTTGTTTTTATAAAATTCTCCAACATTTGGTACATGTTTAGCCAAAATAAACGAAAGGTATCGACATTTTTTGAGGATATTTTTAAGGATGCTAATTTTCTTGAAATCAATAACTATTTAATGCTAATTCACTCGGCTAAAATTAACATTTTTAATATATTATGAAACGTTTATATTTTGTGACTTAGGTGAAAAAGTTTAAAGAAGTGGAGATAGAACCAATGGTAAAAGAGCCGTGGGAAGGCTGAGACTGCGGTGGAGATACCAAGTCCTGAAGGACATGAGAAAACTGGGAGCAAGAAGAGAATCAACCGAAGACAGAGAAGAACGGAGGCGGATTGTTGGCGAGGCTAAAAAACATCTTGGGTTTACATGGCCACAGGAGTAAGTAACAAATATAAGTGAAAAAACAAAAAAACAAGTAAGTGAAAAAATTGAATGCATTAAAAAAAGGAAACAGTGTATTGTATAAAACGCGAAATAGAAGAGGGTTTTTAAGTTGTATGCCAGTTTTCTATTTTACAACTAAATTCCCTGTTTGGTGGCTAAGTATAATTTTGGTTAGTGGTTTAGGTGAATCTCCTATTTAATCTTATTGGTGGAGTAAATTTGCATCGGGGTCTTGGCACTCTTATCAAATAATTTAATTTTGATTGTTAAAATAAATGAGTAATAATGTAAATAGAATAAAACCTGGTTTACATTTTTTCCAGTTGTATAAATGCCAACCAGAGATTGCCTATAGACAATCCTTGTGATGTAAGTCAACATTTGAAATAACAGTTGACTTTTGTACTGTTTAAAGAGGTGAATATTTTATTGAATAATAAAACTTCTGTAATTATTGTATATAAAAACCTTTTTCATTTAATTTCATTTCACTAAAACCCGCAGACAGATGAAGGGTTTAAAGGCCAGGATACGTTTAAAGGCCTTCAACAAGACAAGTGTCGATTAGGAAAGCTGGGTAAACAAGATAAACCCCTGGCGCTTTGGAAATCGCCTAACTCACTACAGAACTGTGCTTCCTAAAAATACCTCTCTTGCTGTTTCAAATCTGAATTAGCAATGTTTTCAAAATTTCCTTTTCCATTATTCTTATAAAGGTTTTCATGTAATATCATTTATTCATGTAATTGAAACATGTTGAACATTTTCGACATGGAAAATTAAATTAATTATTAGTTAATGAATTTCATTAATTTTAAATTTTAGTCTAGTATAAAGATTTATTTTATTAGTTGTTGAATAATTAAGTACAATTGCTTTATATAATTTTACTTTTTATATAATTATTGTTATAACTTTCAGTACATTTTTCGGCTAAGAATTATTACGTACTACATTTTACATGCCTTACTTATGTGTTCTTTGTATTTTCTTTTTAAATCGTGTCGTATTTCTTTTACTCATTGTTTTTGAACAGGCGCCACGTAGTGTGAGTGTTTCAGTCAAGTGTTGCTGGACTCCTTAAGTATACTTTTTTATTAACTTTTTACAATTACTGGTAAAAGTGGTCAACTTATTTTCTTATCTGTACATTATATTGTTTTGTATTTTTGTTTTTTCTAGTTTTTCAATCGTAGGAATAAAATGAAACTAAAATTTAGTTTAATATTTTACGGATTTTTTTTCATGATAAGCTTGTATTATTTCTTCGTGATGTTCAAACCTATTCTGATGTTGTACAATTTAAAGTAATGTTAAAAGGTTTTTTCATTTTTTTAAGTCAAAATATTTTACTATAGTAACGATGCACTAGCTTAGTTAGATGTAACGTTCTGACCAGTGGGTCAAACCCACTAATTTGTGATGTACAATTTGTGATGTATAGCATGAGCTATGCTATAGATGTATATCATGTATGGCAAGAGCTGTACCTGTGGTACAGCTCTTGCCATTATTAAGACTGAATGCGGTTTCATGTACCTGCACTTGCGTAGCATCTTGTTGTACTTTAACGACACAAAAGCCATCCAGGTTGCAAGTAGGAATGCCAGTAAATTCTTAACTTCCAATTCGCAGATTATTTGTTTAACGATCTCGGATGTCCGGTGCAAAGGTCAAGCAAGTTTCTTATGCTATTTTTATATATTTATATATTTACATATTAAACTGATTATATTTATTTTTTGCTGTACCAATGTTAATAATAATATTTATTATTAATAATTATTCCACACCAGTTTATAAAATTTTGATGTAATTAAAATAATAACAATTATTTTATTTTTAAAAGACTATTTTTATTTTTAAAAGATTTTCTGTAGTTTTTGGTGAGGTATATTCCATATTATCTGTTTTATTGGACATACTCACCTATTTTTATTTTTGTGGCTGGATCTCCCAGTAACACACAACATACACAAACACAGACAAAAATCGATCCAGTCACTTTAGTCCGACGTTTCGCGAAACGTTTTTGTTCCGGTCCCCGTATGTTTATAGTTTCGGCAATGTTTAATTATTGCATTTATTAACATATGACATTTAGTTGGACACGAAAAAAAACAAACCACCAAAACTGAATAGTATCGACGTGGCAAGAAAAACTGTTCATTTTGTGCAGTATTTATTTATTTTATAGTTTTAAATTGACGATTGATACAGAAGGCATTGAATAGCATATCACATTGCTGATGAAAAGTAAACCAACAGCTGCAGCCTTAGGAATCACATATTTTGACAGTAGAAAATTGTAAACAAACTTAAACTTCATAAGGATAACATTAGAAATCTAAAACGTCGTAAAATGTAAACTGAGTACGCCTAAACCATGATCGGAGTAGAGATGAATCCAAAAAATCAAAGATCATTAAAATCGGTCCAGCCGTTCTCGAGTTATAAGTGTTGTAACTAACGCGACTTTGTTTTGTATAGTTATATAAACAAGATACTTACTTGTCATCTATCAAACATAGAAGGCCTAGTTATATTTTTATGAAAAAAATATATTGAGTTTTTATGTAAAATATTAAAATCGCATTTTTCTAGTTTGTTATTTCATAGCGCCAAGGTGAATTTTTTCATTGGTAGGTTACCACCTTCATATTTTGTAGGTCTACAATTTGAACCATTGAGTAGTTTCAAAATCTCTCTATTCGTGAGTCGATGCTTGTCGTGAAATGACTGACATTTAAAAGATCAAAGTTTAATAATAACTTTACACTTTTGAACAACTTGGCCAACTTTGATTATCCACGTAGGTTTTTTGTGTTTTTCTACTCATTACGGAATTTTTAAAGTTTGGATGGGGAACGGTCCAAACTTCTACTCTTTTACTAACTAATCAATAAAAAAGAGCATAACAAATAGCATGGTAATAATCATTAACAATAGCCCAATAACAAATAGCAACTGTAACCGGGTTCGACCCTTGCCGGGTTCGATCCGGTGACCTTTTAGTTTCAAAGGCGGGCACAATAACCACTAAATTTATTCCAACTTATTAATTTATATAACTACTGTCTGTTACTTTAACATGGCATGTTTTTACAATGTTTAAACCACGTGTTTTCGACTATCGCGTGGTCAATAATGATGTCATAAAATTAACAGCGTTCTTAAGGGAATAAAACCCAATATGGCAACACAGATGAAGATTTTTAGGGCACCAAAAATGAATTGGAAAACGACAGAGCTCCAAACAGTAACAACAGGCAATTACCCACGACCGGCAGTGAACGAATGGCGGAAATGACTCAACAGAGACCGAATGCTACATCAATTTCCGTCTCTTAAGGCTGGTTTTTAGCTTTTCACCCCATTGACCAGGTATCTGATCAGGTAATCATGACGTTTTCGTACCAACATAAAAAAATGTTATCATGTTCCTATGTTACGTTCTGATATTATTGACAAACCGTTTTAAAAATACAAGTTTGTAGTTGGCAAAAAATTGTGTTGATTTATAGATCTAACTAATATTTTGGATTGAGAGTGGGAGACTCAAGCGTAATTGAATTTTTATTCTATATCAAACCCTGTTTACAGTGCTCTCATAGGACAGAATTATTCTAAAACCTATACAACGGACGCTCGAGCTTACTATCTCAGCCAGCAAATTATTTATTAGCAACGAGGTGGGTTTTGCCATGGAATTTTCACCGCTTTAATGTGATGTAGGTCTACAATTTAGCCCATGTAGTCCCAACATTAATTGAAGCAAATTTTTGAGTGGGGTGGGTCACTACACGCCACCTGAATACTTCTTCCCACTGATGTATTATATTTTTAAAACAATAAGTTTAAATAATAAGGTTGACAAATTCTCCTTATAGAAAAGAATTCGTGAAAGAAAAAAGGATAAAAATTCATCCATAAAATTTTTAAGACTAAAATAACGTTTAGGTATTTTAATTTAACAAGTTTCATTACGCCTGTGAAACATAATGTTACAAATATGTCGAACAAGTCATAGTATAACTAAATTTGCAGTGAATCAAACAGATGGTAGAGAAACAAAGGACATTCAGCTTTGGAAATGATAAACGACTGGAGTAATTTCTAAACCGTTTTGTTGGTAATGCTGAGAGTCTGAATAACCAAACGCATGAATTATTGCCGAAGAGCTTTTACTGACAACCTTGGTAAACATTTAGAATTAAAATACATCTCCTCTGTCATACTTTTGTGGATGTAAAATTTTTAATAAAATTATACACATTTTCAAGACAAAAATATAATACGTTTGATTCCAGAACTATCAATAATAAGTCTTTTTGATGGTAGAAAACAAGTTTGGTTACCTCCTTAATAATTTGAATGAACTATTGAGAGGAGAACACTTAGCAAAATCAGTAATGACAAACAAGGTTTTTTAGCAATACTGTCTGAAAAGTAAGTTTTTATTTATTTATTTCAACGGAAAACCCAATTCAACCTCTACATTTTTACTATACATCCAACTATATTTCTACAATATTCATCGTAAGTATTTTTCCTATCTGTCATAGCTGTCAATTCTGAGCAAAGAACTTAGGGATAGGGAAAACAAAGTATCCGTAACTAGTATTAATATAAATCCGAGACAAAATTCTCATGGTATGCTAACTCGTAGTAAAGCTCGTAAGATGCATTACATTTTTTAAGTTAGAAATACTGTTTTTGCTCTGTACAATTATTTTTTGTTCTGTAATAGTTCATGTATATGAGGAAGGATTTAAATTTGAATAAACAAATCTCCAAAAGTGTCTGAGGAGGATTTGTGATTGGTGCGTCTGAAACTACATGAGTCTGAACATCAAGAGATGTATAGAGATTACCTTAGACCGCAGCAAGAAGCCTGTAAATCTTCAACTACACCATCGAGACAGTGGTGATCCCAGGCAAACTTTGGTCCGAGATCTTGTGTGATGTTTTCTTCAAATCTCACTTACAATGACCACGTGGAGCTCGCTAGCAAAAAGGTGTCTAGGGCAATGGGATTCATCACTCGAACATCGAAGCATGGACTCAGCATCACGACACTGAAGTATTTATTCATCGTCCTTGTTCGCTCCATACTTGAGTACTGCTGCATTGTGGGGCCCCTTCACATTTGGGTTGATCAACCGGCTGCAGAAGGTCCAAAGAAGATTTGTTTGGGTCATCGGATAGTGATTACCTTCGACCGCAGCAAGAGTCGTATAATCTTCAACTACACCATCGATCGAACTACGACATCAAAACATGCACTCAGCATGTTTCGATGCAATCAACACTGAAGTATTTATTCAAATGTATAATCACTAGTTCAAGTTGTATATTTTACATTGTAGACCATCTTGTTATAACACCTGAATTTAAAAATAGTGTATGCTGTATAAATAAAAATAAATTTGTAAATAAATGCTGTATAAATAAATAAATTATAAATATATAAAACACTAAACAAATGTCCTTGAGGAGCATTAGACTTATTCTCTGTTTGAAATTCATTATTGGTGACAGTGGATTTATGTTATTTATATTTTTATTACGGACATCCGGATAGCTAAAAATGCCCTACGTTTTTGTTATGGGCATCCAGTTTAGTCCGGATTACGTACTAATCGTGCTATTTTTTAGGTACTAGCTCACCTGAAGACGGGATCAGATTCTAGATCCCGAAACGTCGTGAAACGTTTTTTACTTATAATCGTGATGGAAAATGTCGGTGACAAAAATCTAAATATCATTAGATTTATTGTTTAAAACTTCTTTCATACTTCGTTGCGGGTGAGAGTTGGATTTTTTGGCGGTAAAACCAGTTTCAGGCCGTTTCTGTTCTTAACCCAAGAGTAAGCCACACAAAGCATACCAGGCATGAAACCCACGGTGAGAAGAATCGCATCAACGAATTTCAGTGTTTGTACTTGACTCTTGTGTATGGTTGTTGCGAATGCTTGACGTATGTGAAACTGATCACACTGCATTTTTCTTCCAAGGGGGGACATATTTTAATCTAAGGTTATTCCAGAAACGCGAACAAATCTGCTAGAATGCTCTCCCGTTTGGCCTTAATATTGTGGTTGCAAAGTTCAGTTGGAATCAAAACGTCTCTTTTAAACTTTCATATAAAAAGAGGTATATCTAACAAAAATAATAATAAATTATAAAATCACAGCAAGCAAAAACTAATTTGAAAATAAGACAAGAAAAATGCTATATAGTTATGCAAAGGAAAAACTAAAAAACTTACAACTTAACTTAAAAAAAAAGAAAAAGATTACAGGAACCAAACATTAAGCCTAAAAATACATGTATAAAACAACTCTAAAAGATCAAAATATGACAGCAAACAACCAGTACGTCCAAAAAACATGTCTTGAGACCTAATAAATGACCACGTATATAGTGGCTACGTGGTGGTATTAAACAAAAAATGATAAATCCTTGGACAAAAAATTGTCCGGACAGTGATTGTAGATTTGTATATTAGAGTGTGCTTATTTATTGTTCTAATTGTAACATAGGAATGTACAGTACCTTAGTGCAAAGTCACTACTATGCAAACGAAGCTAATCAATCGTGTGCTACGGACGGCGACAGCTGAACACTGAACAGCAACCCTAACTAAGACGATCCATTTATCATGTTTACATTTTCATACGATCCAAATATTGTCGGTGATATTACAGTGGAACCTCTCTATAACGAACCTCAATGCAACGTAGTACTCTGTATAACGTATTATTTTTCAATCCCCTTGAAAACGCCATATAACTCAATAGAAAATTTACCCCTATATAACGAACAAAATACTTATAAAACCCTGTATATAACGTATATTTTGTGTGTTTGTTAGTAATTTTCTTATCCCTGTATAGCGAATACCCAAAGTAAGAAACCCCTATATAACGAACATAACCTCTATGAAACGTATTCCCACGGTCCAGACCCCTGTATGACGTATTTTATTTTTATCTATCCATCACTCGAGCGAAATCTTTTTTTACTTCCACCTGCCGCACATAATACTCATAGAAGATGCACATCTATCCTCAGAAAATCTAAAATCGTCTATTGTTAAGACCGTGTTGCATATCGTAGCATTGTTACGTTTGTTATTGTGATTATTACGTTGGTGGCTCTTAAGTGCGGAGTTCTAACGTGAAGTAATAAAACCATAGTAGAAAACCCGCATATGAAGAAAGTGGACATTGCTCAGGAGTTTAAATAACACCAACAACTCTTCAAACAATAGTAAAATATAAATATAAATATGAAGACGAAGGTGGACTTTCTGGTCAGAGTAAAAAAGCTAAACGGCCCAAATTACAGAACATTGAAAGTGATGTCATGTTATGGATGAAACAATACCGTGACAAAAATGTATCCGTTTCGGGACCTGTACTTCAGGAGAAAGTTTAATAATTGGTCGAGCAATTGGGTCATAATGAATTTTCGAGCAAGCAATGGCTAGTTAAGCAATCTGTAGCAGCAGTAAAAAATACAGATAACAAAAATAACATACGCCTGCAAAATCTTCTTTAAATAGAGAATGGACACTTCAATATTTTTATTTGGGGATATTATGTCTAACCCCATATATGACATTGACAAAATTAAAATTCGATTTAACGAACCCCGTGTTTGAAGAATACTCCTATAAAGTTATTGTCCAATCGTTAAATCGAGGGTTCCACTTAGCAAATTCGTTTAAGTGCGGAGTTCTAACGTGAAGTAATAAAACCATAGTAGAAAACCCGCATATGAAGAAAGTGGACATTGCTCAGGAGTTTAAATAACACCAACAACTCTTCAAACAATAGTAAAATATAAATATAAATATGAAGACGAAGGTGGACTTTCTGGTCAGAGTAAAAAAGCTAAACGGCCCAAATTACAGAACATTGAAAGTGATGTCATGTTATGGATGAAACAATACCGTGACAAAAATGTATCCGTTTCGGGACCTGTACTTCAGGAGAAAGTTTAATAATTGGTCGAGCAATTGGGTCATAATGAATTTTCGAGCAAGCAATGGCTAGTTAAGCCAATCTGTAGCAGTAAAACATACAGTATAACAAAAATAACATACGCCTGAAAATCTTCTTTAAATAGAGAATGGACACTTTCAATATTTTTTATTTGGGGATTATGTCTAACCCCTATATATGAATTTTGACAAAATTCAACCTCGATTTAACGAACCCCGTTTTGAAGAATACTCCTATAAAGTATATCTTTCTTAGTCCTTTGAAATTCGTTAAATCGAGGTTCCACTGTACTACAAATCGGTTATTATATTTTGTCGAATCACGCCACTAAAAAGTTTAAACACTCCGACCGTTGCCATTAAATATTTTTGGTAAAAAAATTAATTTTTCAAATTTAATTTCTTATCAAAAGAAACATTAGAACCAGAAATACCAAGTATTATATAGTATTAGAA
Organism: Nephotettix cincticeps; assembly: GCA_023375725.1. Taxonomy (NCBI): domain Eukaryota; kingdom Metazoa; phylum Arthropoda; class Insecta; order Hemiptera; family Cicadellidae; genus Nephotettix; species Nephotettix cincticeps. Next base: position 20,427,212 of record CM041784.1, read on the forward strand.
AACAGAAACAAAGTTTGGAGCTGTGAAAGTAGCAAATGTGTCAAATGAAGGTAAAAGATCAGATCCACTACAGCTATGAAAAACGTCTTTCATCGCAGTGTAAGGGAATAAAACAGAATATTACATCATATAAATATGTGAAAAAATAATATTTTGTTTCACAATATAAATATAATCATGGATAAATACATTCACATAAAAATAGATTTGAATATATACAGTATTTAACAAAAAATAACAGATTTATAAATAAATAGATACAAATTTTATTGCCATTAAACCATTACAGTAATAGCAAAAGTCAGGACTAAAAACTAAACTTAACCTACAACTATATATACATTATAGTGCATTATTTAATTCACAGAACTATATACAGTAGCCTTATAAATAAAATTTTGGCATCCAAAAACTCTGATACAGAATAAAATGGGTTCTTAACAAAAAAAGTGTACAATTTGCATTTATAAACATCAAAAGGTAGTTCTGTAGGAAATTTATTGAACATTTTTAAACCTAATATGTCATTACTGTTTAATGTCTTGGATAATCTATGAAATGACACATAAATTTTGTTACGTTGTCATGTTTTGTATTTATGTATATCTCTTTTTAAGGCATGGAATGGTATATTATTTTTAGTATAGAGCAAAACATTATAAATATAAAGATTGGTAGTTGTAAGACAGCCTAACTTGACAAATAGTGGTTTACAGTGTTCTAATTTATGTGAATTGGTTATTATTCTTATAATAAGTTTTTTCTTTTGCAATAAAATAATACGTTCAACATGGTATACCATATGAAACTTTGCTATGAAAATTTCAAAATATGCCTATCTCTCATAGTTATCTGGCACACAGTCTTTTAGTTTTCTTAAAATACATATGACCCTAGACAGTTTAGTGGGAATATAAATGAAATGTGCTCTCCATGTTAACTTACTATCCAGATATAAACCTATAAATTTAATACTTTCTAAGTTATTCCTAGCAGTACGCTTGGCGATATGAGGAACCGCAATTCATTGACGAACTAGCTTGCCAACTAAACCACCTTAGACGCCATAGCAGCAGACGCAAGCGTGCAGACGGACGGGCGAAAAGTAGTTCCCCAGGTTACTATACGTTGCAACGCACACAGGTGCCCGTATGTCTGCCAACGTCTGCATGCAGATGTTTTAGAATCGCTCCGAGGGCGATTTTCCAAACGTCTGTATGGCTACGTTTCATATCGCGCATGCACTCTTTCTGGTTTATCATGTTGAAGTGTTAATTGTTTTGTTTTCCACAATACGGACTACCCAATGAATTCATTTTGTAGTTTATAATTCCTAATTTATTTTAAAACCAATTTTTAATCTCATTAAAACGTAAAACTTCAAAGTAATATAATACTGTATTATTGTACTCTCGAACGTATATCAAGCTTTTTATATACGTTCGTTAGGAGGTTGTGTGTTAGGCCTGGGTGTGGCGGATGATTGTGTGGGTGTGTGTTATTAATATTTAATTTTTGTTAATACTATAATTTTTAAATATTTATAAGGTTTATAAATAGTATATTGTTTTTATTTTACCATGAAGCTAATTTTATTTTATATTTTCATTTATTATTATCATTTTATTTGAGGTTAAATGTATCTCCGTACTCCACGTACTTGGAGATCGAAAATAAAGGGAAATACACATCCTATTTTATGTATAATACAGATCTCATGTATAGGATCTACATGCCTTACGTATGTATGCATTTATATTGGTTCGTTCAGCGTGATATTTTTAGCTATAATATAGATGGAGAGAATCTAAAGCAAAGGAAAATAAAAAATATTGAACGAAAATAGTATCTAAATAAAGAAACAGGATATTAACACGACAATTTTTAAGTTTACTTAATACAACTTTCCGCCCATTGATTGACAAATGTATTTATAAATAAAATTTACTTGATTAAATATTTATTTAACTTATATTTGGAAATAGCGTTGTTTTAAATATCTGCAATTCGTTATAATAGTGTTTAAAAGAGAAAATATGAGACGGGGGTTCTGAGTCAGATATTCCTAGCTTCTCCTAGATTGCGTCATTTTTTATCGTCTCTGTACATCACAAGCGTCTACTTCCCCTTGGAGATGTCTCCTTCTGAACGGCAACATTTATTCTCAAATATCATAAAATTATTAATATATAATCGATGATATTAAAATATAAATGCCATAAGTTTGAGATTTATGTAATATTAAGCTTAATATTTAAAGTGAAAATATGTCGTCCTTTTCCAGTTTTCCAGTACTCATAGTTTTGAAAAAACATTATAAAAAACTAATCAGAACTTTAAATAAGAATTTATTTTTATTACATTAAAAGTTATGAGCACGTATATGTGATTCAAATTCAAAATTATTAATTTTAGAATATTAAATAGTTTTAAATCATACGTTAAAATGATATGCTTAGTTTTAATAGCTCAATACGCTTAATAGCTCGTATTTTAGTGGTATTTTTTAAGTCTGTAGTAATTCCGGGATAGATGGACCCCTTGTTTCATCTTCGTATCACGCAGCAATTAATTAGTCTCTTAAGAAAATGTTGTAGTGTATTGTTAGACATTTCTATGATAATATAGGGTTGCCCAGTTGAAACTTATAGCCATTTAATAGAAAATAAAGAAACTTTAGAAATCAGAATCGGTCAATCTACCCTACACTGTCACTTTTGAGCCTGGAATACTGGGGCCTTGGGGTTTTATAGTAATAAAACAAAAATTATTGTTACAACAAATTCAATATAATCTATGCATATAATATATTTTTGGAAACAGAAAGAAGCCCCCTTGAAAGAAACATAAATTACTTGTCATTTGTAAAAACTTTGTAATTTTAACATATATATAAAAAGTGGAAAAACATTTCTGAAAACAAAAATAGCTACGGAGGTTCAAATGTACAGTATGAGCCTTTGTATGGTATATCTTATAACATTTAAGGACACATAGTGCAACAGAAAGAATAGAAAACCCCCCTTGTAAGAAACATGAGATCCTTGTTACATATAGATAAAAAATAGACCTTGGGTCACGCGCCGGCCAATGGGACAAACAAGCTAAAATAAAGAAAATTCACTAAATAAACGAATAATAGGTTTTTTAGAAACTTTATTTTCTAGGAACAGTACAGTTACTAATAAACCTTTAAATATTATATTGTGTCATGACATCATAGAAATCTCAAGTTTTCTCAGTTTTAGTTTTAAAATTTAGAGGTATTTTTAGTTTCAGTTCTCTTTAACCACAGAAGTCACAAATATTACCTTACTTTGTGTAATGCTCGTCCATCCAACGAGAAAATATTGTACATTTGGTCCCATCAAACCACATTTACATGTACCAAATACTCTAATTAGGTACATTTGGTCAAACGTGTGTTTGTCGTTTTGCTGTCTTCAGTGCAGTTAACACATTCATTTTCATTGAACTGTAGAGTGTCATAATCGCTATTATCACGCATTCCAAACTTTTTTTAAGGCTCATGAATTGGTTTGTTGTAGCAGTGGCTTCAATTATTCCAAGAAAATTAAATGTTACCGTATTAATAGCTTTAACCAAATCGTGTTTATACTAAGAACCTCTAGTTGATCTGAAAGATTTTCTACTTCGTAGGAATTTTCTGAAGAAAAAAACGAAATATAAATGTTCTGTCATTTAAATATATAAAAATCATTTTAAACAACAGGTCATTCCGTCCCCAAAAATCGGTGCAACTATCCCGAAATTGACCGGTCCATCTATCTCATGCGTCAGGGGTAGATGGACCAGACCGGCATATTACGCTTGCTTCGTTCAGCACCGGCAAAATTCTAGCCTAACAAAATTCACTAGTCTCTAAATTGCGCAATAGGGTCAAGATATTAAAGTAATACCTAGTGTAAACTTATGTAGCCACTAAAAATTGAAACTATGAAAAAGGTTTTTACTCACCTAATTTTAGTTTATCGTCATAAGTTTAAAGTTGCTAATTAGAATTGCAGACAAACAACTCACAAAACAAGAAGCACCCTACAATAACACTTAGCAACAGACGCCCGTGTGTGTGGTCATGCGGCTAGATTCATAACTACGACACTGGTCCATCTATCCCAGAATTACTACACAGTTTTTCTAGTGTGTCACAAGACTCAATCAAAGCAATTTATTTATGAACAGTAAAATGTTCCACTGATTCTACAGTTTAATTTAATACTATTTGCGTAACTCAATAAAATAACACTTCTCATCAATTTTTCTAACGATATCCAATATTTTGATTTAACATTTTGTCTAAAAATGTTTTATTTTGTTCTCATGACATTTTCCTCGAGCCTATCTAATATATTAATTGTGCCCTTTGTAGAGTTAACTTAAAACGTCCGTTTTCAGCTATTTGTCATGTTATTTCTAATATTTTTATATTAAAATTTTATCGAAACAATTTATCAAAATATAGGAATCAGTAAATGCAAGTGACATATTAAATAAACAAACAGAATTAAAAAATATATAAATGAAAAAATGACTATGAGTCAAATATAGATTAAAACACATTAAGGGCTGCTTTAAAAATAATTCAGTTTTTTGTAAATACTTCAAACACATTTCAAAGATATGTAGTAGGCCCCACAGTAGTAGGAAGAGAAATAGTTGTTAAATTATATAGTAGAAGTTCGTGTGGTAGTTACGAAGACCTTTCACACAGTCGTATATATTACGTGTGTTCTGGTACGCACTGGTTTCACAATGTGGGTTTATTGGAATGTAAACCTCACATAAATTACAATATGAGACGGTCCAATCAGTTGTTTCAGCCCGTTATATTGGCCACAGCGGACTTTATTAGCTAATCCAACAGCGCCTTTGTTTATGACTTAACATCTTTGTTGACACATATAATACTATGAAGTATCTCACACATTCACAAGCAATAAACATAAACAATAATAAGTTTCTAAACTAAAAGAGCAACGTGAAAAAACCTAATTTTAAGTTAAAATAAACTTATTTATTATATATTACCTTATAATACTTTGGTATGCAACGATGAATTATTGTACCAAACATCTACCGTTAAATTCATATAATATATTTATTCCATGATAAACTAAGTTGAAGAACCAATTAATTAGGTGTAACTCATCAGTATGTGACATGTGATCAGTGAAACACAGATGTAGCCAATCGTTGTGTGATATTAGCTGTAACTCATCAGTGTGTCACTAGTATAAATGATCGTAGTGTAACAGGTGTGATTCATCAGTATGACAATGATGTAGCCCATAAGTGTGACAATGGTGTAGCCCATAAGTGTGACAATGGTGTAGCCCATCAATGTGGCTATGATTTAGCCCATTAGTGTGACAATGATGTAGCCCATAAATGTGACAATGATGTAGCCCATTAGTGTGACAATGATGTAGCCCGTCAGTGTGACAATTGTGTAGCCCATAAGTGCGACAATGGTGTAGCCCATAAGTGTGACAATGATGTAGCCCATCAAAGCGACAATGGTGTAGCCCATCAGTGTGGCAATGATGTAGCTAATCAATGTTATTTCTCGATGTGTGGAGTGATCACATTTGAAAGGATTGTTTGGATTTATTCATGTTCGTTGATGCGCGATTTCAATTCTATCAAGTTAAGCCTTTAATGTTTAGATTAGTTTTATGGAAATGGGCGTTTTTGTTATCATTGTATAACAGGCGTTTGCGATCTGCCGTCACTGGGTTGTTTATAATTATGATCAAATATAGTCATGTATGTTCAGAATTGCGGAAGAACGTACTGCTCGTTGTTCTAACCTTGTTCTAAGTTTCCGTCTAACCCCCTCATCGGGCATCTCTGAGAACATCCCTTAATTTCCCCTGCCCCCAAAAATTAACTTTAATAGATGTAAGTATTATAATTTTATCTTATATTTGTAAAAGAATTTTACAGATGACTTCTCGAAAAGTTTGAAATACGAACAGCTTAAATGATATACAAGTATAATGAAACTACACGGATACAAAATAACATATAAGTGAGAAATAATAAAAACACAGTTTCGTTTGGATTTGTTTTATGAGAGATCATAAAATATGCAGGAAGATCAGACTCAGCTTCTTACGATTCATGTTTTTTGGTAACTCATGTCTTATGGATCACCCATCTTCTTGAATTCAGGTTGGAGTTCTGAAAACTCTTGATAAAAACAATTGGCTTACTGGTTGAATTATTTAATAGTACGTATGTATTTCATGTATTGTTTTTATTATTGTAATGAAATATTCTTATGAAAATTACAAATTGAGCTATATGAGTTTTCTGGAATATATTAAATAAAATTATTTTAATCATTATATTACCAGTTTCATATAAATAATCGTGATGAATTAAAACGAGATAATGTTGCATGCCTCAAATTATATCTGAATAATCTAATCCATTTAATGGGGACCCGGTAAGTCCTATACCGCCCATGTTAAATCCGATATTTTTGTGTAAACTTATAAAAAGTACTATTTTATGTTATATTTTTCTTAAATTACTTAAACAACTTAAGTTCATAATAAAAATATTCTGTGTCAAAATGTGCTTCAGTAACCAGGAAATCAGTCGGTGAGGATCTCATTTCATTATCTTTATTGGTTCCTGAGAAGAGTGTGCACAAAGTTTAAAAAAGTGAGTTTTCAGGTAAAGCAGGAAATCAGCTGATCAATTCGAATGATTTGTACATGTAGGCTTTTAAATAAATATATAAATATTATACAAGCGATCATGTACTAATATGTCTAAATGTTCGTAAAATGACACTCTACACAATATATTTTTTTAATTTTTTACCATCTAGAGACGATGTATGAATTTCGTGTTTACTATAGAGAATGTCAACACGATACTGTAAATAGCTAAATAAATTTTAAAAACCATATTATCGTAAGGTTTTCAGTGACGTATTGTTTCCTAACATAATGGATTAAACCTTAATATCTACAATGTGTATCTGAAATACACCGAAAACTTAGGGATATTCTTCCTGAGGTCAAAACAAACAAAAGATGTACTGAACATATGGCCTATCTCGCTCCGTTTACCGTCTGTCGGCGTGTATTTGTTTTTACATAACCTGCCATAACTTTGGAACCACTTAAAATACACACTTCATACTTATGACGTATATGAGCACTAATATGACCTATTTTTGTGCATAGTATTAAATTTTTACTCTTTACTATTTCAAAATGGTGGCCATTTCAAAAACCATGGTATTTACAAAAAAATAAACTAAAAACAAATACCCCCGTCGCAGCAGACCTGCATACTCAGCGAATTTCCAAATCAATAATATAATAATAATAATATATGACAAGTTTGGTCAAAATCTGTCGAGAAACATGAGAATTATTTGCCTATTCTCCATAAGATTAACATGGAAAGGAGTGTGCAGGTTTGCTGCTGTGAGGAACACTGAGAGTAGGCATTTATACCATCAAAAATTTTTATTTTTAACATTTATACCAACTTTCATCAACATCTGTCCATAAATAAAGGTGTTTGCCTATTCTCCATATGATTAACATGGGAAAAGAGTATGCAGGTTTGCTGCCATGTTAAACATATAAACTATTATTTTTAAGCATAAATGAATGAACCTCATTCACATGAAGCTAAATATAAAGTTTTATCCAAAAATATTGGTTAATAAGTGAAATATTAATTTTTTCTTACCCTCCATAAGATTAACATTGGAGCCTCAAAATACAACGTACTGTGTTGAGATTTTTTTATATCTCGGTAACCGTAGGAGATAGAGAAAAGCTTTAAGCAACTAAATTGTGTAGTTTTTAAACTAATTCCAATGGTGAAATATAAAATTAGAAATTTTTATAAACTGCATGTGAAAAACGCAAAAACCCCATTTTGGGGTACAAAACCCCCCAAAACTACCCGTTTTCATTGACCGATATGTCTGGTTTACGAACTCGTTCGAGCGTTTGTAGGAATACACATCTCTACCAAATTTGGTCTCTATCGGACCATTTTTACGAGAGTTATCGTGCTCACAGACATATATATATATATATATATATATACATATATATATATATATATATATACATATATATATATATATATATATATAAATTTTAACGACTATTGTTTTTGGTCCCTGGGCACCTAAAGAAGAAAAAATAACACGGTCCCGGGCTTAAGTCTTCGGTAAGAGCTTCTTCCCTATGGGAAATTCGCTAAAAAGCCGAGAAATTGAATTTTCTTTAAAAGATGTTAAATTTTAACAAAGTCATAACACAAATAGAGGAGAAACATACGTTTTTCTAAAGCTACGACTATCGATTTGGGCTTTAATGGGCAATTTGGGTAAGTAGTAACTTTACTAAAATTGAATTGTCTTTGTAATTTCTGTTATAGCCCTATAAAAAGTTTATATTATTTAATTCCGCAACTCGTCAATGTTTTTTGCAAATCCCATACTCATACACGTACTGAGTTTGAAGTTGGTACCTCTAATGGTTGCAGTGGGCGGTTGCAAGTTGCAAGTGGTGGCAGCAGACCTGCGTACTCAGCGAATTTCCAAACAAATAATATGACAATAGTCATATATGACAAGTTTGAACAATATCTGTCAATAAATAAGAGAGTTTGCCTATTCTCCTTAAGATTAACATGGGAAAAAGTATATAGGTTAGCTGCCATGATAAACACATCAACTATAATTTTTAAGCATAAATGGATGGATATCAACCATATGAAGCTAAATACCAAGTTTTATAAAAAAATATCGGTTAAAAAGTGAAACAATATTTTTCTTATCCTCCATAAGACTAACATTGGAGCTCCAAAATACAATGTACTGTGTTTAGTTTTTTAATATCTCGGTAATCATTGGAGAATGAGCACAACTTAGTACTAGAGTACTAAATTGTGTAGTTTTTTTAGCTGATTCTAAAGGTAAAAGAAATAATGTAAAATATTTAAAAATTACACAAAAAACGCAAAACCCCATTTTAGGATAGAACTCCCCCAAACTGTCCATTCCATTGACCGATATGTTTGGATTAAATGTGAGATAAACATATCTTTAAAAATTTGATATTTTTAAAGACTTGTTGTTCTCTAGGGGCACCTCAAAATGAAAAAGTAGCATGGTCCTGGGCTTAGGTCTTGCCATGAGACCTACGGTAATAGCTTCTTCCTTATGGAAAATTCGCTAAAAAATGTTGTTTTAACATCTGAGTACTTCCAAATATTTTAATCTTTATTGAATATCATAAACAATCATTAAGAACAATAATTAATTACTGATTAATTTATTTTAACATATAATACAATAAAAGGCAATAAACCAAATTGACTCTTGAATTTAGTGCGTACATTCGAAATGAATTACGTACTTGAATGATTACAAGTGCAACTGAGACTTCTTCCATTTAAAAATAACTTTAATACATTAGGCCCTTTGTATATATGAAACAGCTCATTCGTATAATACACAAGCCGTCATATTTTGGGTGGTATTTATTTGGAAGTATGACGTTATAGCCACATCATAAAAGTGGGCATGGATTTTAACTCGTATTAAGTTGCATTGAAAATAGTTTAGAGGTATGGGAGAAATCTATTTTTAGTTTTTCAAACTTCTGAAAACGTTTTTTTATTTTCTTTGCAAACATTTGTCGTAGACATATATATTGAATTACAATATTAATTTTTTTTAAATCGTTTTAATAGGCGATTGCTAAATTATATTAAAAATTATTGTTTTTAGAACATCATGTAAATAAAAATAATTTAAATTCCTGTAAGAGACGACATTTTTACTAGGCCATACAATATAAACGTTAGTACCTAGGTTATTTAGGATGCATAATAAATTCTCAATGAGAATGTGAGTCTTCCACAAAGGGCATAAATTAAACGCTTGAACTAAACTTCAACTCAGCTGTCTCCATCAGAGACCTCCTTAATAATCCAGTAGCGCAAATGTGTTCAATATACCAACCTAAGCACCTCTTATCTTTATTGTCATTTAACACATAACGCATACTTCACTTTGTTTGCTACACCAACACTTCTTTGATTTAACAAACCTAAACATAACTTAATAAGGTGCAACAGTGTATTTGCTATACTAACCTAAACACCTCATAATAATCCAGCTGCGTCGGTATGATTGATATTCCAACATAAACATCACTTAATAATCCAGGCTCGACAGTATGATTGCTATAACAACCTAAACATCACTTATTAATCCAGGTTTGACAGCGTATTTGTTATACCAACCTAAACACCACTTAATCCAGCTGCGACAGTGTATTTGATATACCAACCTAAAGACCTCATAATAATCCAGCTGCGTCAGTTTGTTTGATATACCAATCTAACACCACTTTGTAATCCAGGTGAAACATTGTATTTGCTATACCAACCTAAACACCACTTAATAATTCAGGTAAAACAGTGTATTTGCTATACCAACCTAAACATAATTTAATAATCCAGATAAATCTATGGGAATGATAACCTAAACACTTCTTACTAATGGTTTAATGAATGTGTTCAATATTTAAATACCTCTTAATAATCCAGTTGTGTCAATAAACAAGCCATAGTTTTGTTACTAGAACGTTATTTCTTATATCTCAACGGTATTATTATTTAACGAGAATCTAGGTGTAACTGTTTATTAGGGATTGTTTTATGTGTTATTGGGATGGATACTACTCCTTGAAATCCCTTGGACCCTGTCTGATCTATAAGTTATGAATTTTTTACAATTTGTTTATTCGAATTTTCTTATTACTTATGTATCATTACATTGGAAAATATAATATTTTATCATCTTACCCAACTACAAATACTTTACGACCAAATAAATCAAAAAATTGTCCAGCCACCTTCATTAGAAAACAATACTTTAAACAAGGTTTAATTAGTGCGTCAACTAAAAAAAATCTTATTCAAATTCACAAACCGTAGGGCCTATTTTATTTGAATGCACGATGTTTTAAGAGAAGTTAATAAACTCCACTGGTTTCGATTATAACGAAACTCTTAGCAAAAGTTCTGGAAGAGGGACTCGGGAATATTTTACGGGGAGAAAACTTAAATGAGTAATTAAAACTTGTTTCAAGAACTAAGAGAGATAAACACGATTTAAAATTAGGTTAAAATAAAGGTTTCATCTGATAGTAATGTGTTATGACAAAATACTTTGCAATCCATGTTCATAGTATACACAGTAAAAACGGAGAACGTTGTGCAGAAAATTAGAGGAATTTCGAACAGAATATTGTATGTATATTGGTAAAGTATGTTTTGCGGACAACAGTCAACACTGTCGCTTATAAATAGAATAGAAAGGGCGTGGCTGTCTCGTACTCTCAAGTTACATGAGGCCCATTGTTGTCCAACACAGAGAAAGAAGCCGATGCCGAACACCGCTGTTAGAGACATATCACATTTGAGGCATATATTTATTTTAAAACTAAGTTTTCAATATCCAGAATTATTGTAAAAGTTTTCATATAAAATTAGGTTAAAATAAAGGTTTCATCTGATAGTAATGTGTTATGACAAAATACTTTGCAATCCATGTTCATAGGATAAACAGTAAAAACGGAGAACGTTGTGCAGAAAATTAGAGGAATTTCAAACAGAATATTGTATGTATATTGGTAAAGTATGTTTTGCGGACAACAGTCAACACTGTCGCTTATAAATAGAATAGAAAGGGCGTGGCTGTCTCGTACTCTCAAGTTACATGAGGCCCATTGTTGTCCAACACAGAGAAAGAAGCCGATGCCGAACACCGCTGTTAGAGACATATCACATTTGAGGCATATATTTATTTTAAAACTAAGTTTTCAATATCCAGAATTATTGTAAAAGTTTTCATATAAATGTATTATTTGAGTCTTTAGATCATGCATTCATTTTTACTCCCGCTGAACTTTTGATCGAAATAACTTTCAAAAATAGCCACAATACGTGATTGTATTGTTCTGTATATTTTGAATCTACTTTTTTTTCTACACCTCCTAAACCTTAATAAAATGTACATAAAATACTGTATTTGAATATTTACTCTTGGAATTTGTGTCCTAAACTAATTTATTCCCCTAAACCTCAACTCAAGCAGTCAAACGTAGATATTATATAAACCTTTTCATATTATATGGATCATATACAGGGGTTTCATATTTTCAAAAACCTACAAACAAACAATTCACTGGCAATGATGTTTCTTATGAGCGTAATTGTCAGTGAATTCTTTGTTTGTAAGTTTTCTGCTTTTAACTTTTTTGTTTTCAGCTTTATACAGGCTCAGTCCAGATTAGTACTAATTATGTTATGTAGGTACTAGCTCGTTTGAGAACGGGATCAGATTCCAGAACCTGAAACGTCAAGAAACTTTGTTTTACTTAAAATCATGATATGTACATTTCTCTTGTTACAGTGGAGACTAAATTTATAATTATTTTTTATGGGCCAAATTTAGAATTTTTGAGGATATGAACGTTTTTGAACTATCCCCAGAGAAAAAATCAGTTCACTTAACATTTCACATTTTTATAGCCTTTAATTAGTCGAAAAAATGTTTGTACAGAAAACACAGCTTTAAGTTTATTTACAAGAATAATGAGGCCATCGATTAGAACAACAATGAAAACAGTTGTTTTAATTAATGCAAAAAAATTTTCTAAGTTTGTCTGTCCAAGTTACCAAATGCTTGGGTAACCCTTATGGAATATTTAATTCGTCTTGTAAACGATTTACAGACAGTTATATCCCCACCATTATTTTATGAAAATTCTGTGTTTTATTAACACCCTAAAATTATACAAAAATAATAATACAACGAGTTCTCAATATGTAAATGTATTGTTCTAAATGTGTTAGTGAAAACACAGGTGGTTTCATGTCAAAAGAGATAACACAGAGGAAGCTACGAGAGAGATGTATTGTGCCTCGATGTCACAGTCCAGACAACTGACGCTTAGACAACACTCCAACTTTTCATTTTGTCTTGTATTTACAGCATGTATTCTTGTAATAAAACCGATGCAGTTTTATTCTCTATATTTGTATGTAATCATTAATTTATGTAATGAATTAATTTTTTCTCATCATATTAAACATTAGCTTTAATAATATAAATGTTTTAGAAGTGAGACTGGCTATTTAATCAAGTTAAGTGATCTGGTACAAAACTTAAAATGAAATAAAATAAATTAAAAATAATCCATAATATAATAAGGAATAAGTGGTTTCTGTATGTTTGTTGGTTTGTTTGTGGGTTAGTTGTAGTAAATAAACGCAAAAATACTGAACCGACGGGTTTGAAATTTTACACAAAGGTAGATATTTAACTCATGCAAATCATAGGAATATTTCCTTAAAATTCCCTCGGGCTACGCCCCATGAACGTCCTAAGGTTCAATATTTACATTGTCAAAGAATGAAAACATAACATTACTTGAATGTCAACAGCTGTGAACACGAAAATTTGACAGTTCGAGAAGCAGATGAAACAACAGTTCAGTTGATGTAAATGCTCTAGGTTTCAATGTTTACAGTTTCTAATTATTTCACCATCTGTTTTCCTACTTTTTACAGTCCAGGAAGAGAAGAAATAAAGTTTATTTTTACAGATAAACTGAAATTATTGGTAGTTGCTTTGTTTACAATGTGTTAGACAACACAGGTGGTTTCTGTCGCATTTTGTATTGTATTTCACCATGTATTAAAAAAATAGCGATGACATGTTGTAGTACATATTTTCATTTTGTCTTGTATTTTGTATTCTTGTAATAAAACCGATAGTTTATTCTATATTTGTATGTAAATTATTTATGTAATCTCATCATATTAAACATTAGCTTTAATAATATAAATGTTTTAGAAGCGAGACTGGCTATTTAATCAAGTTAAGTGATCTGGTACAAAACTTAAAATGAAATAAAATAAATTAAAAATAATCCATAATATAATAAGGAATAAGTGGTTTCTGTATGTTTGTTGGTTTGTTTGTGGGTTAGTTGTAGTAAATAAACGCAAAAATACTGAACCGACGGGTTTGAAATTTTACACAAAGGTAGATATTTAACTCATGCAAATCATAGGAATATTTCCTTAAAATTCCCTCGGGCTACGCCCCATGAACGTCCTAAGGTTCAATATTTACATTGTCAAAGAATGAAAACATAACATTACTTGAATGTCAACAGCTGTGAACACGAAAATTTGACAGTTCGAGAAGCAGATGAAACAACAGTTCAGTTGATGTAAATGCTCTAGGTTTCAATGTTTACAGTTTCTAATTATTTCACCATCTGTTTTCCTACTTTTTACAGTCCAGGAAGAAGAAGAAATAAAGTTTATTTTTACAGATAAACTGCTGGCTCAAAATTAATATTCACACAAATGGTAGATTTTAAGTTTTCTCCCGATGTTTGTCACTATTACGTTATTCCTTATCCTTTCCCAGTATTACTTAACAAGTGGTACTATGTCATGTTGTAGACACTCGTGTTTATAATTTTTTGAGATCGTGTTTAGTGTAAGATACTATTGGTATCTCTTTTAATGTGAATAGTATTTTACATCAAATAAAGTATTTTTTCTTAATCAAATTTTCATGTTTTAGATTATTTATTTCATGCCGGAGAGAAAAGGTAACCTCTCTCAAACCTTTTCATCCGTGCGGAGGATGTGGTACCGGAGCGGAGTCGATTAGTCATAGGCTTGCCAGAGGGGAACTCATACATGATCTGATAGGAGTCACCCACTAGTGGTTTCGATCCGGCCTTTTATATTGGTCGGCGCGTTACAAGGTAGAGCTCTAGGCCCTACCGCGCCGGCATAAAACACTATCATATAAAATGTTTGACTACCCTGTGGGAAATAGGTTAGATCATTGATATGTCTAAAGGGAATGTTTTAAGTTAATCTAAACAGCTGTTCTTATAACCAAAAATTCAATACAATAGCTCTGGTAGTGTTTATGAAACCTGTTACGTATTTTCCATCTTACCAATCACCAACATCCCCCCAGAGCATCCATCTCAAAAATACAAATTTGAAAACTGCAATTGATGTTGTGAAAACTGATATAATAATACTAAAACTTTAGTAAGAAATCTGGCTCCTATTAACGAAAGATTCGAGCGATTGCTTTATTTTAAAAAATGCTTTACATTTGTTAAATTCTTCATCTGAAGTAAATAATGATATACTTAAAATTCAAGAAAGTAGTTTATTTCTGGTGATGTGATACAGTATAGTAATTTTTCTAATTCCTCTCCAAGTAAAAAACAATTTTAAGATGTTAAACATTAACATTATAAAGATATATAAGGATTTAAGATCTAAAGATATCTAAGGAGAACTATAAAACCTGTGAAACCATATGCATTATATCAAAATTTTCTACCTCATGTACATTTTACTATTCAAACATTTTTAATTTTTTTCAGAAAATCAATTACATTTTCTTTCTAGTTAAATTGGATATAAAAAGTAAACAGAATAAATATATAATTATTAGTTAATTATATAGATAATTACAATATTATCTATATATAGTTTAATATATATAATTTTATATAGGTTATAATTACAATATTATGTTAGGTTCATTATATAGAGGTTATAATTATTAGTATTACAATTCATTGCACTATTGTTGAGTTTTAAAAACACTTTTTTCAAGACAATATGAGAATAATTAGAAAATACTGAATATTTGACGATTCGTCAGTATTTTTGAACATATATCTGAATAATTGATATAATGTATTTCCTTTTTGACGTTATTAAGTATTTTGATACATTATTTGTAATAAAACGTATGGGATAGGCTATCATTATTTTCATTATTATATGGAGTATAATTATGCATATTGTAAATCATGCCAGAAAATAATTTATACAGAGTGTCCAAGAAAACGTTTCAGGACTTCGGAGAGTCATTAAAAGGAAAAAAATGTTCCAATGGAGGTATGACCTAAAATGCTTTCTCAGATATCCGCCATTTTGTATTTTCCAAAAAATTTATTTTAATTTAAACTTTTTTAAACGGATTATTGTCAAATTTTGTATGTTTTTTAAACTAGTAGACTACTATTAGAAAAAAATAAGCATTATCGAAGCTCAACATCCAAAATGGCGGCCATTTAAAATTTTAAAACTAAAATACTTTGTTAACGGTAAAATTTAAAATGGCCGCCATTTTGGATTTTGAGCTTGGATCATGCTAGTTATTTTTTTAATAATACCAATCTACTGGCTTAAAACACATACAAAATTTTAAAATAATTTGTTAAAAAATGTTTGAAATAAAAAATATTTTGTGAAAAATACAAAATGGTGGATATCTGAGAAAATAAGCGTTTTAGGCAATACCTCCATTGGATTTTTTTCTTCCTTTTAATGTACCCAATCACTAACCGAAGTTCTGAAACGTTTTTCATGGACACTCTGTATACTACAGATTTTTAAAATTTAATTTTATTACTTATTCACTTTTTTGAAAGGAAATGTTATTATGCACCTTCAGGGAGGAAAACGGCACACTCCGGTGTGTGGGATTTGCACCCACCAGACCCCCTACATTTCCCCTCTTTTCGGAAGAACCTATTCACGTTACATCAAGATGGAGCATCGTATGTGAAGCCAAAAAGGCTTCAGCTTCTTATTTACTTTCTCCTAGGGAAGATCAAAGAAGTTCATGATACTCTTCTATTTCCTTTCCCTTGAGAAAGACCCCAGCAAAGGTAGAGGAGATATGTCACCAATTTAGGCTAGATATTGTCTTACAGGCGCACGTACCTCCAATTCCAAATCTCTTCCCTAGGCCCACCTTTCGCGAAACAGACGTGCCGAGAGACGTAAAAAATGACGTATCGTCTTGGGGAGAGTTCCCATACTCTCCATACTTTAGATGGCTTTACATGGCTTTTTCTCACATTTGTATTTTTCACAAAATATTTTTTATTTCATACATTTTTAACGGATTATTTTCAAATTTGGTATGTGCTTTATACTAATAGACTACTATTATTAAAAAAATCACTAGGATGATCCAAGCTCAAAATCATAAACGGCGGCCATTGAATTTTTTGCCGCTTTCAAAGTATTTCAGTTTTAAAATTTTAAATGGCCACCATTTCAAATTTTGAGCTTGGATCATGCTAGTTATTTTTTTAATAATAGTAGTTTACTAGTATAAAACACATACAAAATTTAAAAATAATGTGTATAACAGTTTTTGAAATAAAAAATACAAAATACAAATGTATTGATTTTTAGAACTTACTTAACATGATAACTGATTACATGTGTTTGTGTTAAAAACCACTTTAATAAAACATAAAAACAAAATTAAAAAAGACTAAAGCAACATTTTTTTATATTATTAGCATTATGATCAAAATGGCGGATATCTGAGAAAATAAGCGTTTTAGGTTTTACCTCCAATGGAACTTTTATCTTCCATTTAATGTACCTAATCACTCACTGAAGTCCTGAAACGTTTTTAATGGACAACCTGTATATATTTATAAACAATTCGTTATCAACACAATCGTATAAACACTCTGATGCTCAAATTGAGGTGTGTTAAAATTACAAAATTACAACCGAAAGTACAAGTACAGACTGTTAGTAACTCAGGCACCATTTCAGTGCAAATTGATTTTTTAAGAGGGTGGCAGTCTCATTTACTTATACCAATATCAAATAAATATGTGGGTAGCCGACACTGCACGGTACAAAAAGTACACTGGACAGTAGTGATTGGCAATTCCCGAGGTCCGGACCACCGACATCACACTCAGGTTTGTAATCCGTCACGTTATCAACTAAGCCACTGACTGATCAGTAAACAAGTTCATCTTATAATTTTCATTTTAAAAATTTACACTATATTTCACAATTTGATTTAATAATATACATAGGATGAAAATATTTATTTATTTAGAATATTTTCACTTTAAAAACGATAAGAGTAGTAGCAGGGATAGATAAATAGCATCTTGTGTTCCATACACTTAGAATAGCTAGCTTTCTCGTCCATTTTCATATCTTGGAATGCCTCAAATGTTTACTTCACAGAAGACGTATGAAATTTTCAAAAAAAATTCCTCTGACAATTGAAAAAAATAGAAAACAACCCACATTCAACATACCACCTCATAAATCGAGGCTATAATCACACCATTTATAATGTTTTCAAAATTTATTTATTTCAATAATAATTTACAAATTTTCAAAAACTACAAAGAAAACATACGAAATAATATTACAGCGAACTATAACGAAATTGCATTACAATTTTCAAGAACCTTCCTAATGCCCTAAGGAAAGATTGTAGCCCGTCAAATATTTTGAGAAACGCTAAAAAGTTTTCGTTAAAACATATTTTTTATAGTGTTAGGATTTTTTAGAAAATATTTATGTTTAAAAAAACTGCGACGAATGTTAATACAATGTAACTTTGTTTTTACCAATGTATAGATTTGAGTTGAGAATAAATCTGAGATGGGCAACAAAATGAACTCGAGTTTTTCCTCTCTTTAAATAAAAGGGAGACCAATTAAATGTTTGGTTTTCAATTAGAAACTTGATGGCCCTGTTTTGTTGATTAGATTCAGCCCATTAATTAAAGGGATTAAACTTCAATCAGACGTGGCCAATCGAGTTGCCAAGCCAGGCACGTCGCTCTGCTATAATTTCATATCTACAAATATTATATAAATATTAGATCAAATCAAACCGATAAATGAATCGAAAGAATGTATCTCATAGGTTGGTTTATATTTTAATATCTAGCAGTTAGCCCTTCCTTTTAAGCGGGGTGTATCACCCACTGCAAGAAGCAAGATTATTATTATAATGACTAAATATTTACCTGAAATCCAATAAAATAAAAGAGAAAATTAATTCTTAGCTCAATTATTAAGTATTCATTTCAAATTACATAAATTATAACATGTATATAATTAGTAAAATGTTGTTTACGTTTGAATAAAATTTTAATACAGAATAATTTTAAAACATGTTTATAATCAATGATCCATGTAAACAACAAACTGCTATTTATTTTAATTCGTCAACTGATTTTTTTCTTTTTGTTCAATATATTTATTAGATCACATGTTTAGGAAAACGTATGTACTTAATGCTAATATTGTCCGAGATTGAGTTTTTATAGCTCAATTATTTATTTCATTAGGTCCTGAGTCAATATAAAGTAAGTAAACTTTGAGATATTTTTTCTGAGGTCATACAAACATAAACATAATTTTAGTATATCAAGATAATTTGTGAGGTTTGATTTAGTCGAGTGGGTATAAATAACCGAACAATTTCACACAAACAATCACCCTGGGCAATTCAGTAATTACGAATTAAAATACTAACTCAGACTTCTATGAGTAAATAATAGAGGGAATCATGAAGTTGGAAATGACGAAGTGAAACTGATACATTTAAGAGAGAATGCCCGTCTAAATGACAGATGGGTGCTCTGAGCTCAGTTCAACGGGGAAATCACTGTACACAGATTACACGATGATGCATGCGATTATACCAATAACACCACCAGTAGTTTGTTGATGGATTAGTCATATTTACTCTACTCATAAACATAGCTTCGTACACACTAAATGTCTAAGTTTAATTATGAATCCCTAATAATCTAAAATGCATTTGTTTTATTTATAAAAAATGAATAGTGTTAAGACCATTAAAATGTATAAAGTGTTAAATGTGAGGGCCAACAATTCAGAACTCAGGTGAAATTTCTAATTAATTTTTTAACTAAACACCCAATAACAAATTCATCGTAAGCAAGTGGTGTCAAGGCTTTGGACTAGGTAACATCTAGGTACATCATATAAAAACGCTTATTAGAGATTTTCACGACATAGGGAGCATTCCTGTAATTTTCAAACCAGATGTCCAGGATTTTTTATAAAACCGATAATTGTAAAATACACTACCTATTACGCCTAAAATAACGATCAGATCGCTTACATTCTATTAGAGCAGTGATCACCACGGCTGTGGATAGCACCTGTAGCACGGAGTTACATGAAATTACAATCTGATCCCTCACACACTAACAGATCAGTCATCACCGCGGCTGTAAATAGCACCTGTAGCACGGAATTACAACAAATTACCTGATTGCTTACATGCTACCAGGGCAGTGATCACCGTGGCTGTGAATAGCACCTGTAGCACGGAATAACAACAAATTACCTGATTGCTTACATGCTACCAGGGCAGTGATCACCGTGGCTGTGAATAGCACCTGTAGCACGGAATAACATCAAATTACGATCTGATTGCTTACATGCTACCAGGGCAGTGATCACCACGGCTGTGAATAGCACCTGTAGCACGGAATAACATCAAATTACGATCTGATTGCTTACATGCTACCAGGGCAGTGATCACCGTGGCTGTGAATAGCACCTGTAGCACGGAATAACATCAAATTACGATCTGATTGCTTACATGCTACCAGGGCAGTGATCACCGTGGCTGTGAATAGCACCTGTAGCACGGAATAACATCAAATTACGATCTGATTGCTTACATGCTACCAGGGCAGTGATCACCACGGCTGTGAATAGCACCTGTAGCACGGAATAACATCAAATTACGATCTGATTGCTTACATGCTACCAGGGCAGTGATCACCGTGGCTGTGAATAGCACCTGTAGCACGGAATAACATCAAATTACGATCTGTTGCTTACATGCTACCAGGGCAGTGATCACCGTGGCTGTGAATAGCACCTGTAGCACGGAATAACATCAAATTACGATCTGATTGCTTACATGCTACCAGGGCAGTGATCACCGTGGCTGTGAATAGCACCTGTAGCACGGAATAACATCAAATTACGATCTGATTGCTTACATGCTACCAGGGCAGTGATCACCGTGGCTGTGAATAGCACCTGTAGCACGGAATAACATCAAATTACGATCTGATTGCTTACATGCTACCAGGGCAGTGATCACCACGGCTGTGAATAGCACCTGTAGCACGGAATAACATCAAATTACGATCTGATTGCTTACATGCTACCAGGGCAGTGATCACCGTGGCTGTGAATAGCACCTGTAGCACGGAATAACATCAAATTACGATCTGATTGCTTACATGCTACCAGGGCAGTGATCACCGTGGCTGTGAATAGCACCTGTAGCACGGAATAACATCAAATTACGATCTGTTCCCTTACATTCTATGAGAGTGGTGATTACCACGGTTGTGAATAGCACCTGTAACACGGAATAACATCAAATTACGATCTGATTGCTTACATGCTACCAGGGCAGTGATCACCGTGGCTGTGAATAGCACCTGTAGCACGGAATAACATCAAATTACGATCTAATAGCTTACATTATATCAGAGTGGTGATCACCATGGCTATGAATAGCTCTGTAGCACGGAATAACATCAAATTACGATCGGATCGCTTACACGCTAACAGAGCAGTGATCACCACGGCTGTGCAAGGCATTGTAGCGTGGAAGCGCGGAATAGTGTCAAAATTAGAGACATAATCGTAAGATTAAGCCGGTTACCTTCAACAGAGATTGTTTGGTTGATCTGAAATTTCTATCTCAACTATTTTGATCTGATAGTGGTATCTAGTGAATAAATTTCTCAGATTTTAAAGACTATTATTAAGCCAAAATTGGATAAAACCGGTTTTAAAATTTGCAAAAGTAACATACAAGTTAATAAAGAATAACAAAGTAAAATTTGAATTATTATACATAATTACTAGTACAAGTTGCTGGTTCCGCAAAATATTATCTTTCGTTTACAAAACTCCTAAATTGTTAGAGTAAAGGTTCTGAAGGGCAGAGATGTTTTAGTGTATAAAAACCTTTAAATTCATCCGAATTGAGGATATATCATTAAAAATAACAATAGGTCATTAATAATTAATGAATCTTTGGGATGCAGAATAAAGTAACAAAGGCAAACTGCCGTCAAGAGAGAAGAATATGTAAAATTATCCTCGGGACCTTCGCTGAATTCTTTGTAACTTCCTTTCAGCAAGTCCCTAATTGTCGTAATTTTGTCTTTGTGAATTGCTTAGCTCCTTTAGGGATACTCACTAGATACAAAGAAACCACTTACAATATGGTCACGGTGTTTGAGGATTTGAATATCCTTCAAGTTTTGTATTTCCGACGCCGACCTGAGGTTATTAGTAATTATTTTGAACACCGGTGCATGTAAGTTGCTAAGAACAATCAGCAAATTCATCTGCAAAGATTGTTATTAGCAAAAATCAAGCCAACGTGACACGTTGGACTTAAAACTTTAATTTTAATCCACACGTTTTATCTAAGTTTATTCATATACTCTGTAGTGATTTTGTACATTAAAAATGAATTTATAAAATAAAGAAAATGTTCATGCTATTATATATTTTTCCTCGTAAAAATCCACTTCCAGAGAAATAGCTTGGAGAACCCTCGATTCCTTCCAATTGAAACCAAGTCTGAAGGATCGACAAAGATCCCAGGCCATTACCCACTTCTTCTGAAACATCAAATTACAAAATAAAACCCGATATGACGTCGATGGGCTTTCTCGCTCATAAAATATTTCGAAAATCTTATCCATAATATTTGCTTACGACGGAGAAAGTGGTTTGTGATAGTAATAATAATTTGGAGAACGGTAACTTTTATCAAACCATGTTTTCAACACCTTTCTAATCTTTAAAATCATTTATAATAACGTGAATTTACTCAAGCTATCATGGCAATATCATATTACCAATATAAGTAATAAATTATCTTAATATATTAATACAGTATTCTTATATGAGTTATGAGTAAATCGGGGTGAGGTGACCATAAGGAAATCCGAAGATAATAATTTTTTAAATGACACGATTGTTTTATTGGTAAATTATATTTAATCTGTCATAAATGTATCCGTTAATATAACATTTTAATATAGAATATTTGTAAAGATATTTAAAATCAAGATAAATGTAAAATGTTAATATTGATTTTTAGAACTTACCTAACATGATAACTGATTACATGTGTTTGTGTTAAAACCACTTTAATAAAACATAAAAACAAAATTAAAAAAGACTAAAGCAACATTTTTTTATATTATTAGCATTATGATCAAGACTTATGTAAACAATAGACTTAATCTCAATAACAAACACCGAGGAACAACATAAAAATGTGCCTCACATAGCTCAAAACTGGTTTTTAGAGTTTATTTTAACAGGTATTTTAACAGGACGTAGGTCAGTATAAAGTATACAAAAATATATGGAATAACGAAAAAGGTGGCATAGTGGTGACCTCGTTTTTACGGAGAAGGCCGCGAAAGTTTTGAACGTGCTCCCAAAATTATAAGAAATATTTCTAATAGGAAGGGGTTTTTTCATTTATTTAACAATTAATAAATAAGATTTTTACTGACGTTAGGCTCACAAAAACAATAGACAAGCTCAGAACACAAAGTATGTACAAAAATATTTACAAGAGTTTTCATTACTATTACTAAAATGGTTGCTAAACCAATTAATAATGGTATGTAGAACAACAGAATATATAGAGAGATTTACAACAGTCATAACTTTAAGCTACACAAATAATGGCTCACAGTGGTCTAGACTATCAGAATCAGTGATATTTCTTACAGCTTTTTTGCAGCAAAAGAATATCATGTACATGGCTACTATTTCCCCTCAGTATTAAACCATAAGAAACTAGTTACTGTTAACTGATTATTTGAACAGAATAACGCCAGTTATATGAATTCGGTAATAGCTTGAGTAGAGACAAGGGTCAGCAAAGTTTTATATCAGTTTGGCCTTACTCTCGATTTCGGTTGCAGAAAACAAACATTTTTCACTACATTTTAATTTTTACATTTACATTTAAATTTTTACATTAAATATTTTTTTCATTTATGTTTCGTCTTATTTATTACACGCATTTTTGTACATGTTTTAAGAAAAATATGTCCTCAGTATATCTTTATCATAGAGGTTATGTATTATGTTACAAGCATCAAAAGGAGTGAATTTTTATATAGACTGAATATTTAGTGTTATTTTAGTTTGTCATTTTTGTATATCTTTCCCAGGCCACAATACTGTTTGCAAGTGGTCAGATATTTCAAAATAAATACTGTGTGTGTAATGAAATCATTTTTTTAAATCCTTTATCATTTACTTGATACATGTTGTCTGCATCCATGACCGACATGGTCGGATAGATTGCGTTAATAATGTTAAAAATGTAAACATGACACACAACACATACACAAAGTAAAAACGTGGCGGACGTGACTAGATGGGGTTTGCTGGGGCAAAAAGCGGCCGCTCATCTAACTCATCCAGCCTATAGAGGGGCCTATTTATCAGGCACTCACGGATTTCCAATTTAAAGCTCATTGAGTCCAAATCACACACTTCAGCTGGCAGGGTGTTAAAAATTTTTATTGCCAGATGAGGGTAGCTCCTAAGTGTGTGTGACCCAGACGACAACGTGGCATGTCAACACGTCTCGCCCCTCTAGTGCCATACCCGTGGACCGCGTCTCTCCGGCCAAACTGCTGCAAGTTGTCTTTTATATTTGAATAAGACCCGTTTGGCTTATCTGGGCTATAAAACGTACAAATAACACAAATAATTATAATACAAATTAATAATAATCATAATTCCAATCAAAATAAAGGCAAATCTCTAATTTTATTTATATAAATAATCACATTGAAAATAAACGGTATCAGTGGACTGACATATACTATCTCTCTTAAGTCAATCTAACCAACAATCTTTAATACTGCTACCATATTCTTTAACGTTTATCTAAATATCAGTTAGTAATTTATTGTTTCAAACATAATCATCCGATTTCTGAAAATAACAAGAGAAATAAAAATGAATCAATTGCTAGAACTTTACGGGGGGACTACCCCCCCCCTGTAATACCAAGCCTTTTTTTAGTGTTTTTTGGGGTGATGTGACCTTACGCTGTATACCAAGATTCATGGAAAACAGTTAGGGAATAAGAAAGAAATTTTCTTTTTAACATTCTCCATAAGAATATATTGGGCGGTCTCAGACAATGTACTGAGTTTACCACGAATAAATTTAACTTTTCTCTGAAACCGTTAATCATAGACATATAGTTAAAACTATTAATTTGTTATTTTTTAAGCTGGTTTTAATGGTGGTAGTCAAATTATACATTGCCTTAATTTTTTCGCAGAAATTCAAACAAATTATTTTTTTACTTTTAGAAGCCCATAACTTTGAAACCCTGATATTTTCAGAAATCCGGGTAATGTAGTTTTGTTTATATCATAAAGGCCTATAAACCATATAATCTTTATCAAAATTGTTAGAACCGATTTTGAGTAATTCTCATTTTATTTTGTTTTGAGAACACAAAAGTTCTGAGACACTATTTATTGTTAAGTTACCTACATAACAAATTTCATGAAAGTCGGATCAATGGTCTCGTATCTAGGCTTCTGTACATCCCCGTCACACAGAAACATCACAAAAAACATTTTTTTTATTCAGGGCAATAATTTCTAGGCCTCTGCACATTCCCACACACACATACACAGACACATATTTTTCTCAAGGCTTCTGCACATCCCTACACAGACAAACGCCACTCTAAAATCACTTTTTTTATTTTGGGAGCACTATAATGGATATATCCACCAGAAACACATATTCGAAAACGATGAGGAAAACAATACTTTCTCCTTACTATTGTATAGGGGGAGAAGGTAAAACACGTTGTATGCCATCTCAAACTAACAGCAATGAATTCAACTTTGTTCAACAGCTCTTTGAACATTCTTTTACGTACATTTCAATCTGTATAAATTTAGTATTTAATTTTCAAAACAGTTTCATACGAAGACTGGAGATTTCCTGGATATGGAATATACCTAAAACTTACTTATTAAGCTAATGTAACGATAATATTAATTCTATAAATTCATTTAAAAGATCTTTGTAAAAATACAAGCAAATCACATATATATAGTAAAGGATTATATAATATAGTTTAAAAATTGTATATATGAAATAAAACTTATAGTTTCAACAACATCTAAAAATACCACAGAAAACTTTTATTCGAAATTTTATACCAACTGTTCGTCTATAAATTTCGGCAATATATTGAAGGTTTAAATGAAAACCTCAGCAACTGTCCCCAACCACACTTGCAACTGTGACCTCAAACGCTCTCCACCCTTCTAACACACCTGTTGGCCTTAATTTAGGCGATTCCACATGCAGATGAGGTTTTATTGCTTTTGATATCAAATTATATTAATAATAACGTGTAACGGTGAACTGAAACATTATTTATACATATAGCCATCTTTGATACATACCTGTTATTACTTATTAAAACAAAAGATAACACAATATTTTTATCATTAAAAAAATAAATCATTCTCCACCTCACTATAACTTTTATTTGGTATCCTTCAACAGTATAATATTATTTTTCATGCGAAATGGTTGAGATATAAAAAAGATTTTTTTTTCTGGATCCATTTTTTCGTAGTCTAATAAATTAATGTGATTATCTTTTTGAGCCAACTTTAATTGTGATAAGCAAACATTTTTATAGTTTAAAGCTTTTGAATTTAAAATAAGATAGCTTTTATACCGTTCTGTTTACAGACATAAGGATTGTGGCATATTCTTGAAGCAAAATTAAATATTAAATTTTAATCAAAATCGTTAGAGACGTTTTTGAGTGCTTGGTATTAGCATTAGAAATTAAACAATTTGAAAAATTTCGTTTAGATATTACCTATGAGCACCTTTGTTTTAAATTTTATAACAATCGTTAAAGATTTTGGGGGGTTGGTACGCGGGGAGACAAACAGATGAGAAAAAAATAGATATCAATCTGAAAACCAGTTTTGGGTTGAGGGAGTCTCAAAAAAAATATTTCCAATTTCAACACTAATTCGGATAATTGAACAACAACTTTTTGGCCACCACCATTATAACCGGCTTAAAAAACTAAACAAATTAGTATTCTAAATCATTAGTCTACGACTAAAGGTTCCAGAGAAAAGTTAAATTTAATATCCATGGTAAATGCAGTGCGTTGTCTTATAACGCCCAGTGTCTAATGAAGAGTATTAAATCAATTTATTCATTATTTCCAAACATTATTTGAAACTTGGTACACAGCGTAATGTCACATCACTCTACAAAACCCACACAAAAAAGCATGGTATCACCAGTGGGAGGGGGGGTTCCCCCATACAATTCTAACAATTAACTTAACTTTGTTTCTCGTGTTGTTATTTTCAGAAATTGGACGATTATTTTTGGAACAATAAACTATTAAATTATACTTAGTTTATCTAAGTAAATTAAAGAATATGATAGTTTTATTACGTATTGTCGTTTTTAAATTTACATAAGGGCATGTAAATATGTGTCTGCATTTTTATATTTTCGGATAGTAATTTATTTTAGAAAGTGAAGTTCCATTAACAGATTAACCGTGCTGGTTTGTAATGCGCGTGATTTCAGGCTTGGTACATCATAATACACTTACGCTGAATGCAAACACCACGTCCACCGACACCTAAAGCCACTGTGCAACGGTTATCAGGAACCACATCGTTTATTATATTGAGATATATCCCCTAAAGAACATTTTTGAAAATATTTGTTAACAACGAGAGTGTTTTGTTTTGTAATTTTGCAACTTTTTATGTCATTTTCATAATCTTACTACAGCTATCAAATTGCTCAATGAATTTAAACTCAGATCACGGATTGGAAGATTATGGTATCTGAATTAAATATCAGTTTCATTAAGTAGAACTAGTAGACTCATATGGTATTGCGGGCCAAAAAGGAATAGATTTTAGGTTGGGAACGTAATTAATTTTCAAAATCAACAAAAATAATTTTTAAATTATATCAATTATATAACAAATAAAATTTCAATATTAAATTGACTCTGAATATGTGATCCTTTGATCAGTATATCGTACAACGTATAACAGGGTGTCTCATAAATAAAGAGCCGATCTCTGGCAAAAGGTTATTTGGGTCAAAATCAAGATTTTTTTCCCAAAAACGCTTCGTTTCATGGGTGTCCGTCATTTTTGTCGTAAATTTTCAACCGAACATTTAACATCAACAGAGTAGATCAACATTTAATCTAAAATGAAAAAATTAAAATGCCAGAATTTACTAAGAAAATATTTTTCAATCTGTCAACACCAAAAACATGAGAATCGAAAAAACTAACGAAAAAAATGTAAACCATTTATTAAGTTACAACACATAATAGTCCTAAAAAAATCTGTTTTCGTGTTGACAAATTGAAAATAAAATTTTCTAAAAATCACTGTCCTTATTAAATCCTTGTATTATATACATTTTTCCTACCACTTTAGTTTACGTTTAAAATGACCACCATTTTTTAATTTTAAATTGGACCAAGTTTAATATTTTTCTACAGTAGATCTCTTATTAAATCATATTTTCCAAGTTTTATAGAGATCTGTTGAAGTTTTTGAAGACAACAACTATTTGTTAAAGTACAAAGTACTGGACATCTGGTCAACGAAGTTTTTTGAGGGAAAATTATTCTTGATTTTTTATAGTATTAACCAATATAACATTTTCCAGAGTTTTAAGCTTTACTGATGGGACACCCTGTATATTGGGAGGCTGCTCACTAAGTTTACTCTTGCCTACCTTTTTTAAACTAAAAAATATCGTAATGGTAATGGTAAGAGGGAAAATGCAGTTTGAGCGTGGCTTGCGCCCAGTAGAAAAATAATCTTAAATATATACAGCGGTTAACAAATTAATCCAAACAAGTTGAATTTTTACGGACAACTTTATTTGTTTATACAGTTTATATGGTACTTCAACTAACTTATAATTAATAGTACATACGACCTCCTTTGCTCTTTATCAGTTATTGCAATCGATTCCACCAGAATAGATCAATGTTTTTTAAGTCTTTAACCAGGCCTGAAATACTGAATTGTAAAGCTCAAAAGTTACCAACTGACCAAAGCTATGATGTCAAAAGAGCTGCAATGGACAAAGGACCACAAAACAAAGAATTACTATTAAAATGTGGAAAAACAATTCTTCGGGGGTAGGGTCATTGTTGTGGGAAAGTGCCTTACGTTCACAAGTCAGCACGTGAGAAGATGTCCCCTGCCCATTTGCAACAGATAACCCTAACAAAAATATTTTTGTTATTATTTTACCCATGAGGGGACAGGAATATCTGTACTGTTGGACGAAATGATTAAATCGGACAAGTACATAAATTCTTTATTTGAAATTAATTATTTGTGATGGTGGATTAAGTTATTTAGATTTTTATTGCGGACATTTTCCATCACGATTTCATGTAAAACAAAAAAAGTTTTGTTTTACATAAAATCGTGATAGAAAATTTCCCCAATAAAAATCTAAATAACAAGTACATAAACATATTCAATCGTCCCAATTGGGTAAATGAATCCAGATCTCATTTCCCATCTAGATCTTGCACAAACTCACTCGTCTGAAAAGTGAATTTCCCTAGTAATATCAAAATATGAAGGTATTATTG
Source organism: Nephotettix cincticeps (assembly GCA_023375725.1). Taxonomy (NCBI): domain Eukaryota; kingdom Metazoa; phylum Arthropoda; class Insecta; order Hemiptera; family Cicadellidae; genus Nephotettix; species Nephotettix cincticeps. The sequence goes on from CM041784.1 coordinate 20,456,912, forward strand.
TGGCCAGGGAACTCACCCAATCTAAATAACAGTTGGGAGCCTATGAGCAATATTGAAAAAAATACTCGGGAAAAATAATTAAAGCAGAAAAACTGACCTTACCGACTCAGTAGTTCACGACTGGTTTCTTGATGAAGACATCAAAATCATGATTCTACACTATTGGAGCTCATGCCAAATAGCATAAGCTAAGCTAAGCAATAAGCTAATAAAGAACAAGGAATCTGTTTAGATATGAAATAGGGGTAGTTTTGGCCAAAAATGGTTTCGCATGAGCCATACCAATAGAAAATAAGAATATTATAACGCATGAAATGGTTCTAGAAGAGCAAAACAGGTTAACACTATTTCATAAGACGTTTAAACGTATTTCCTAAGAGATATTATTCAATGATATGCTTACTCGTAAATACAAGAACTTACGTAAAAGCTACATACGGTTGTATCTTGTTGAAATTTTATACAGCCATGATAATATGTGAATTTCTATCTAGTTCGAAACTCAGGCAAATCGGTCTATCCATAGGAGAGTTTTGAGAGGGGTATTTGTAGCCCAGAAAAAGTTTTTTGGGATTTTTACGACTAATTTGAATAGTGATAGTAAAATGCAATGATTTTAAATGAAATGATTTCATTCATTTGTTGTTATGCTACAAAGATATTACATTTTCAAACATATCATGCTCTACAATTATACATGCTATAAATAAATAATATTAATTTGAGTATTGAACTTAATACTAGAACCCCTGTTTTCAATTATATATAATGTTTAATTTACTAATAAAATAAGCGGTGGGTGGAAATGGGGAGAGCAGGGTAATGATAAACACGTCCATTTCTCACTTCAAATACGTTATTTCTTAGTCCCATGAGGTTCTGCATCATAGTGAAATTAATGTAAAACTACGAATGTCAAAAGACGACAAATAAATGTTAAACTATAGATGTTGATGTCAAAAATGTGTTTTTGTCGCTTCTGGTCTAAAATTACTTCATGGTTTAGTATGTATACGATATTATTCACTTAATATGTCTTAAATAGTCTAATAGGTTGTTAAATATGCATACTCAACACATATAGTTGAAATTATGTAAATAGGGAACTGTTTGTTCACGAGTTGTTTTATAAAATGGCGGACCAGATTCGGGTAATGGCGTACACTGATTGGTATCCCCCTTTGTTTGGCATTACCATTGACGTTTGCAAAGTAAATTGAGACACAATCATGAAAAAATGGCCAAAAGAAGCATTATAGAGGCTACTAGGCCTATATATTTAGTAAAGTAATGGCACATCGCTAAGAAAAGCGATCTATTTCCTTAAGAAATATCTTGATCTATTTCTTAAGTAAATAGATCTACTTTGCATGTACAATAACTAGTATGCATTAATATGGAATACCAAATTAAATATTCTTTATATATATTCTTTTAAAGAATTGCAAATTTTAACAGTTCCAAGCATTTATATGTTAGAAGTAATTAGTACAATAAACACACATAAAAGAACACAAATGATGAATGAATGATGATGATGATTGTGTTAAAGAACACAATCTTCTTAGAGCTCAACAGCATTCTTACAACACTAGAAATAGATACTTTAATCCCTCCCATAATCCCATAATCTAAAATTATTTGAAAATAAGCCTGACTACATCGGACAAGCTACTAAACCAAATTCCACCCCACATAGCCCAGATTAATAGTTTAAAAAATTCAGACATGAGCTCAAAAACTTTTAATCAAACAATGTTATTATATAGATGAACTCATTGATTGTGTTATTATTTATTTTTTTTATCATTTTATTTTTTAGATCTCATACGGTATATTACAATTAGTTTATTTCATACCTTGTGTCCTATTACGCTCCTTTATGCTACAGCAAGAAATGTTTAACATATGCCTAGGTGTTACGTCTGGATAATACAAAGCATTTTAGTTTGATTTTTATAAATACGCCCTATAGATGCATATGTTTCTATATTTTGGTAATTAAACAAACAATCAATTTTATTTATTTTACAATACTGAAATTTTTTTTTGTTTAAATAAACGTTTCTGGATGGAGAAATTTTTTTAATTCACAATAATTTTAATAAAATAAATATTAGTTCGTTTAAAAAATATTGTCTAATACAATATATCATCAAAAAAAAATACTATTGAAAAATACAAAAAATAACACGATTGTTATACAAAAACACAAACAGTGAATTTATTGTATTAGCTGAAAAATCTCAATTTTGTGTTCACGTGGTAAAACCTTATTCTATTAATAATTAAAAATAACATCCTTATTATTTAAAACAACAATTGATATATTTTATTAGTTAATCATACAATTATATGTTAAAAAAAAATATAAAATTACACATTAAGAAACTAGAGTAACCTACTTACTCTCTTTCCATGGTAATCGTGTAATTCTTATTATTCTGTTATGAATTATAAGGTAATTGATATAAGCCTAACATAATATATAGTTCAATTGTTTGTTTCAAATTCATGATAGCGATGTATTTTTAATTATTAATTTTAGAATTAATCGGGCTTTCCTATCGCTCTTGTGTTTTAAACTACAGAAATTGTATATCATTTAGTCAATAATACTATACTTAGAATAATTATACTATATTTTATATATACTTAGGGCTTGATCTTTTTTGTTTTTTAGACTTTTTGTTGCTGTGATTTATATTGTTTATTAGAATATTTTTGGGATTAATAAATAAACACCAAATTTTATTTTTATAAAATTAAAACGAGGAGTTTTTAAATAATTTTTCTTAGAATTTTAAGCGAAATAAAAATTTTAAATCCAGCATATTTAATAAATAGAAACTTCTTTTGTATATTACTCAATAATGAACACATTTATATAAAAATAACCGAAACTTGAACAACAGTGCTTTTATATTTAAAACATAACAAACCCAGAGAGTGACCTTGCCCATAGACGTTGCACCACATAGCAATTTTTCCGGTCCACAAATTACTGTCATTCTGTAAATCAGACAATATAAAATAAAACACTGAAAAATACTATGAATATTAGACCCAAAATACACATGATAACAGAAATAAAATAAAAAAATAAAGCTCTATAAATATTTAATAAACCACGAATTCTGTATTCTTTAAACAAAATTTGTAGTTTATATTTGTAATCCCATTAAGTTTGTTCAATTATCCTATGTTTCAGGTCCAAATTTGTTGCTTCAATTTTTCCTTGTCTTGTCTTAGTTTTGTTAGTCTATTACTAATTTTTCTTTCTTCATCCAATTTAAATTTTTGTTTGTTTGTTTTTTGCACTCATATTTTTCTGTTTACCGGTATCTTTAATTTTGATATTTTTCCCCAATGTGCAAATCTAATGACTGTCGGCCATTATAAATTTGATTAGTGCTTCAACTCAGGCCTACGCACAGCCTACGCCCATGTAAGCCTTTCCTTATGCATTTGGCTAAGTTTATACTTAGTTGTTTGTGTTATTATTTCCATAGATTGCTATTATTCATTTTCATTTAAATTTTGTGCCATGTAAAATCACTATAAGGATAAATAAACATATTTCATTTAATTTTTTTAACAGTTTTATTCAATTAAATTACAATTTTTGTCTCAACAAATCCAACAAGATGGATTCTCTTTCTTATATTTGTAGTAATAACCATATGATCATAGGACTACAGAAAATTATTTAAATAAAACTGTCTTTATTTTTCAATTGCGTTTTATGGACTACATTCACTAGATTAACTGGTTGAAGAATGATCGGTTTTGTAAAAACATTTAATTTAGGTGATTACAGCCCAAGAAATATAATTAAACATATCTTGACACCTTACCACTAAAACGTGTCTTTAGAAATAAAGAAATTCGAATAAAACTTCATTTGTTAACAATATTAAAATGAAACACTGCAGATATTGTCACGAGACTTGTATTCCTATATCATAATTAATTACCGATTCTTTGTGGATATATGACTTTCCCAAGAAGCTATTACCGTAGGTCTCATGGCAAGACTTAAGCCCGGGACCATGTTATTTTTTCGTCTTTAGGTGGCCAGAGGGCAAAAACAATACAAGAAATTTATAAATATGTGTGTGTGTGTGTGTGTGTGTGTGTGTGTGTCTTTGAACACGATAACTCTCGTAAAAATGGTTCGATCGAGACCAAATTTGGTAGAGACGTGTATTCCTACATTGGCTCAGACGAGCTCGTAAACCAGACATGTCGGTCGATCGGAATGAGTAGTTTGGGGGGGTTTTGTACTAAAAAATAGGGTTTTTTGCGTTTTTCATATGTAACTAAAGAAATGTTTGGATTTTATCTTTCACCATTAGAATCGGCTTAAGAACTACACAATTCAGTTCATTAAAGAATTGGTCTATCTTCAACGGTTACCGAGACATTAAAAAATCTAAACACAGTACGTTGTAATTTGGGGCTCCAATGTTAATCTTATGGAGGATAAAGAAAAATTCATATTTCACTTATCAACCAATATATTTTTTGGATAAAACTTGGTATTTACCTTCACGTGGTTGAGAACCATCCATTTATGCTTAAAATCATATTTTATTTGTTTATCATGGCAGCTAACCTGCATACTCTTTTCCCATATTAATCAAATAGAGAATAATCAAACTCCTTTATTTATGGACAGATGTTTATGAAACTTGGTATGAATAATCAAAATAAAAATTGTTTATGCTGGAAATTCCTACTTTCGATGTTCCTAACAGTAGCAAACCTGCATACTCTTTCCCATGTTAATCTTATTGAGAATAGGCTAATAACTCATATTTATCGACAGATATTGATATAACTTGTCATATATCATCCTTATTATTAAATTATTGATTTGGAAATTCTCTGAGTACGCAGGTAGAAACTGCAACAGGGGTGAAATTTATTATTTATTATTATTTATAAATTTATTATTTTATTAAAACATCTGTTGTACTTTATTCTCCCATTTCAACATGTTAGTACTTCTAAGTCCTAAATTACAAAACATTACTGCTTTCCTCGTACAGGAACAATATCCAGCACTATTGTTTCGGAGTGTTAAATATACAAACGAATGTGTTTATTTCACTCGTGTTGTATCAAAACAAAGGAACAACAGTGTCAGATGTGTTAAACCATCGTTGTTGTCAAAGCCAGACGGCTGTTTTAGACTGCCATTCGTTTTGACCTGGTTTTTGTAATATGTTCCCTGATGTATTCTTTTATAAATTGTCATGTGTTCTCTAAAACTGATGAATTGGTTGCAGTTTTTAAATTTTCTAAGAAGTACTAAAAAAATCTTATGAGCCTACTCAAAGAAAAGATTAATTTAATGAGAAATCCATATATTAGTTAATATTACTACCACTATTCTACTATTCAATAGGTATAGTTATTCAATAGTTAGTTAGTTATTAGTTAACACAAAAACACAAACGGACAAGCACCCGTATTAAAACTGACCATAAAATAGATTTGGTCTGATCGGTTTGGCATATTTATTTTGAAAAACTACATTATATTGAAACAATTCTCAAACTTAACAGTTGAACGAGATTGACCAATATTGAAAATTGCCTTAAATATTTACAATCGGGCTAAAATCGAAAACTATTTTATCGAAAAAAAAATAAAAAATTCAGTAGTATCATGAGGTTTGGATATCCCCTGTCAAATCTTAAATTTTTATTTATCATAAACATTGTACAACACATAAATGGACAAACCTTTAGAAAATTCACAATTGAATAGTTCACAGGTAATTTCAACAAGCAGAATTAATTATAATGTATAATAATATAAGCAATAAATTAGTTTAAAACTGAAATAATATTACATGTGTTAAAAGATCATTAAAAGGCAAGAAGTAGAAAATGTCAAACACAGTTTAAAACTAATTACCACATTGACAACAAATTTCAACAAGTGAATTGTTACAAAGAATAAATTAATTTAAACCTGAGGCTAATTACATGCATAAAACAATTATCAGAGGAAAATATCACAACAAACAATAAAAACAACGAATTTCTACAAGTAAACTGTGATGATTAGTTGTTTTATTAATCAATAGAACTGCGGCTATATTCCATGCATTAAAATAACATTAAATAAACAAGCATAAGAAAATACCCATTAATGTTTTCAAACAATATACTGAATGTTCAAACAAAATATCAAGAGCAGGCATCTTAAGAAATTTTATAATCATAGTTGCGGGCATTTCAAAATATATCTTTGGCCTAAAACTCTAGGCCAAATTATAAAAACACTGAAGGGGATGAAGAATGGATTATTTGTGATTTAGTGTTCCTAAAAGCTTCCCTTGATCGATTGAGGCTTAGTGCAGATTTTGTAGGATCCTCTTCCAATCCTTCCTCAGAGAATCAGAGATAGCTTACAGAGATAGATCAGAGATAGATACAGTAGTAATTAGTAACTTTCTGGTAGGGGAGAAACATCGTTTCCAAAATTTTTAAATAAGTCCTTTCATAAAAATGAAGATAAAATTTTGTCATAATTTAAGCAGGCTCAAAACATTGGACATACATTGCAATTTTTCTGTCTGTCGGTATATTTGGAATTACAATATATTTTATACATCATATTTTGTACGAGATATACGATTAAACTAAGTGATTTTTTACTAAATGAATATCGTATTATTTACGAGTAACTAGTACTTTATTTTGTTATGGGAGCAATTTTAATTAAATTTTTAAAATGTGATTGTTGTGTTTATGTATCGTTCGTGACGAAAAATATTAAATAGTGGCACACTTCTCATTATCACGGCTTATCTTTACTGAAACTGAAGAAAGATTGAAGCTGACCGCGATACTTTTACCAAGGATCGACCAGATCTGTAGCGTCTCCTCAACCACCCCTTCGCCTGAAACTGCCCATCACTGTGGGCCTATTAGGACCAGTACACCTCTATTCTTGTTTGGGCGTTGTTTACAACCCCCAAAACAACAAAATATAGATTTCAAGTGGAAATCTGTGAACACAAAACTTTAAATATAATTGATTAAAAATGAAATTTTTATTAGCACCATTGTAAATAACTCGAAAACAAACAATTTGGTATTCTTTATCTTCGCTATATGTCATCTTTTACTAAAAATATAAATTGTAAACAAATTATGTCGGTTTTTGGAGTCCAAAAGTTAAACTTGTAGGTAAAAATAAAAATTTATATCTCACTTATCATTTCAAGTAGGTATTTTGATAAAATGTTGCATTAATCTTAATTCAAGTATAGTTATACTAATATAAATCTAAGCACCTTAGTTTTACTATTTGTTATGGCAGTAAACCAACTTACTCCGTGTTATTTATTGGCGTATAAGTAAATTAATCTTTATTTAAAAATTTTACTTTGATAACATTTGGTATGTGAACCTACGACCTTAACCTACGATAAAGTCTAGATTGTACCATCTGATATATTTCTTAAATGAATGGAGATTCCTAAGTACACAGATCTGCTGCTAAGAAGGTATTATATTATTTGTACGAACTCCTATTATTAAACTTAAACTACTACGTATATTAGTTTTCTTTTGTAGAAATTTCATTTTTTGTTACATTAAAAATAATTTACCCTATTTCTTAAGTCCTTGGGGTCTTCAATCTTAAAATAAATTTTTATATCCTTCCATTGTTGATTTTATTTAGTGTGGCTCAAGAATTGCTTGTATACTATATTGAAAATGGCTATTGCTGTAAATTAAGCACAAAGAATCTCTCTTGATGGATTTCGTGCGTCTATTCCTCTAGTCTAGACAATTATAAAACATCATAAATAACAACATGTGCGATGTCTAGTTTTATGACTCTAATGAAATGAAATGACATATGACATATCATCAGATCTTAAAAATATCTATGTCATAGTTAAAAGTTTATTAAAATTTACATTAAATAGAAAGAATTTCCTGCCAAATAATTTCATCAGAGTCATTTAAAACGGTTATCCATTCCTCAGATATTATTTCAATCGGGAGGTGATGAAGATTTTCCTTCCCATATACGGTGGAGCTTTTTCAAATAGAGTAGTTCTACGAACAGGATATTTTTGTCATGTGCCTAAATAATCAGCTGATTATTACTGTTATTAGCGAATTTCCCATAAAGAAGAAGCTATTACCGTAGGTCTCATGGCGAGAGTTAAGCCCGAGACCATGTTATTTTTTCTTCTTTAGGTGCCCAGAGACCAAAAACAATAGTCGTTAAACTTGAAAATGGCCTTTAAAGGTTGAAACATGTTGTTTAAATAAAATAATGTTTATCAAGGATACTCAGTTAATTATTTTAACTTTACTTAATATACATACATATATATATATATATATATATATATATATATATATATATATAAATACAACGTACTGTGTTTAGATTTTTTTATATCTCGGTAACCGTTGAAGATAGAAAAAAACTTTAAGAAACTTAATTGTGTAGTTTTTTAAGCTAATTCCAATGGTGAAATATAAAATTAGAAATTTTTAAAAATTACATGTGAAAAACGCAAAAAACCCCATTTTGGGGTCCCCAAAATGGGGTTTTTTGCGTTTTTCACATGTAATTTTTAAAAATTTCTAATTTTATATTTCACCATTGGAATTAGCTTAAAAAACTACACAATTAAGTTTCTTAAAGTTTTTCTCTATCTTCAACGGTTACCGAGATATAAAAAAATCTAAACACAGTACGTTGTATTTTTGAGGCTCCAATGTTAATCTTATGGAGGATTAAAAAAAATTACTTTTTCACTTATTATCTAATATTTTTGGATGAAACTTGATATTTAGCTTCATGTGGTTGCGATCCATACATTTGTGCTAAAAATTATAGTTTATGTGTTATTATGTTAGGTTACTGGCAGCAAACCTGCATACTCTTTTCCCATGTTAATCATATGGAGATTAGGCAAACTCCTATATTTATGGACAGATGTTGATGAAAGTTGGTATAAATGTTTAAAATAAAATTTTTGATGGTATAAATGGCTACTTTCAGTGTTCCTCACAGCAGCAAACCTACTCACTCTTTCCCATTTTAATCTTATGGAGAATAGGCAAAAATTCTCATGTTTATCGACAGATTTTGACCAAACTTGTCATATATTATTATTATATTATTGATTTGGAAATTCGCTGAGTACGCAGGTCTGCTGCGACGGGGGTATTATTAATGTTATTGCTTACATTTTTCTTGGATGTTAGTTTATTTTTGGAATACAGAATTATCAATTAATTTATTTGTATTTTATATTTATAAAGTCATATAAAAATGACGACAAGAATGGAATAGACACAATACTGAAACAGCTAAGAAAGACACACCTCTCTGTTTGGGAGGAACATAAGAACCGAAATAGATTTTATGGTTGAGCTGACACCCACCCCTCAGAACAAACATTAAGTGATAACTAAACGAAGTTTTTCAAGAGGGTAAACTGTATTGAAGAAAAATCACTCGAACACCTCAGAAGAAAAGTGGTCAGTAGGAAAAATCGAAAGACTTAAAAATTACAGTTTATGTATTTATCATGGCAGCAAATCTGCATACTCTTTTCCCATGTTAATAATATAGAGAATAGGTAAACTCATTTATCTGTGGATGTTGATAAAACTTGGTATATAAATGGCCAAAATAAAAAGAAATTATACTAGAAATACCTACTTTAGTGTTCCTCACAGCAGCAAACCTGCATAATCTTTCCTATGTTAATCTTATGGAGAATAGGCAAATCACTAACACTCATATTTATCGAAAGATATTTATAAAACTAGTAATATATTATTATTTATTATTATATTATTGATTTGGAAATTCAATGAGTACGCAGGTCTACTGTAACGGGAGTATTTAATTTACTTAAGGTAGAAAGTATGTGTCAGTCCTTTGATACAGTTTACTTTTATTATTTATTTGTTAAAGGTTTTCTGGGAGCAAATTGTTTTGCAAAAAGTTTTTACCCTGTATACATTGGGGATTTACTTGTTTTTTATCTGTTTTGGGGAGGTTTATTTTTAGGTTAGGTTTAGGTAATGCATTACATTTACCCTGGCTTCTTCCGTCACCAGACCTAACCCTAGTGAAAGATAATATTGTTTTATGTCAATCTTGGTTGTAAAAACGATTTGATGTTTCGACGTTAAAAATCTCCTGGGAGTGCTTTAGCACTTATAGCCTTCCTCATGGACTGAATGTTAAGGCTTGTGTTTCATCAGTTGTCTCTACGAAAATTGAAGAGTAAAAGTTTATTTTACTAATGTAACTCAGTACTGAGCTTTTATTTAATTAGGGGCAGTCTGACCACTTAAGGAAAGTAATACCAACGTAAGTACCTATATCTTATAAATGGCAATGGCAAGGATGAAGTCATGATTTGCGCTTTCAACAGCTCATTAGCTAGTTCCACACATGTTTTTAATTCTAGATATAATTACAAGGTTATGATTTTTTTAAATTTAGATATAAAAAAATTAAAATTAGACCAAAAGTGCAAAGTAGAGTAATTTACGTAGTTAAATTAAATTCTTGTGTTACTCATGTTGTTTTAAATCAGATTTCAATGTCAGAGTTAAAATTTGTGTCCTCCACCTTCAAAGTTCACTCCCTGTACAAAACACTGTAAAATTTTGAATCTTTAAAAAATTCTTATAATTTTTTTATTTGTAGACCTGTTTGAAATTCTTCGTTAAAACTGTGCGAGAACTGTGAGTGAGTTGTATTGGATGAACGCAGTTTATCATAACTTTAATATGTTAAGAAAACTGTTTGTCAGATTGAATGAATCTGTGTTTGAAGAAATGGATTAAACTACTGCGTATATAAGCTCGATGTAGATTAAATAACTTATCATATTGTCATGGTTTGCTCTTTCAACAGCTCATTTGCTAGTTCCAAACATGGGGTTTTAATTCTAGATATAATTACAAGGTAACGAATTTTTAAATAATTGAATTTTAAATATTGTTTACAGCTTTTTTTATCTTAGGGTAATTATATGTATAAATACCCATGTACGGAACTAGATAATGTAATAAAATAATGTAGTGTAAAATAATAAGTTTTTACTTGTGCGTACTCAAATAAAAAAAAACACGTTTCGTAAAATTCAGTACAAGCAAGAAAGTAGCATACTTTCCTCTCATCCCTTGACTTAATAATAGCCTGCTGCTAGTGTGACGTCAGTCTAAAATAGAAAACATTACCAACAGAAGAAAACAAAATATTTACACGAGTCAAGACATACATGACTATATTTAGTTCACTGTTGCCTCGAGCTCCAAACAACCCTTGCAAGTCTTTTTTTCAAAGATTTGTATTCGAAGTTAACATCAAAATAGTGAGATATGTTATAGATATGTATTAATTGTCCTCCCTTTAAAATAATATACAGAGTGTCCATGAAAAATGTTTCAGGACTTCGGTGAGTGATTGGGCACATTAAAAGGAAGGAGATTAATTTCAACAGATTATTTTCGAATTTGGTATTTATTTTACACTATGAATGAATGAAATGACAAAGTGCTTTATTCATACAAAATAAAATTTACAATCATTGTCGTAAAAACAAAACAGATATTTTCTTCTAGCACATACGCTAGTTTTACACTTATTTTACACTAGTAGACTACTATTATTTTAAAAAAAATAGCATGATTCAAGCTCAAAATCCAATATGGTGGCCATTTAAAATTGTAAAACTAAAATACTTTGAAAACGGTAAAAAATACAAGAAGTTTAAATGACTGCCATTTTAGATTTTGAGTTTGGATCAAGCTAGTTATGTTTTTAATAATAGTAATCTACTAGTGTAAAACACATACCAAATTTGAAAATAATCCGTTAAAAAATGTTTGAAATAAAAATATTTTGTGAAAATACAAAATGGCAGATATCTGAGAAAATAAACGTTTTAGGCCATACCTCCATTTGAACTTTTTTCTTCCTTTTAATGTGCCCAATCACTCACCGAAGTCATGAATCATTTTTCATGGTATATTGTTTTAAAGGGGGAATTGGGAAAAATAATACAAAAAATTCCAAAAAAATCAGACTGCTCTTAAAATATCAGAACAGACAAAATAAACCTCGTTATTTAGTATAAAATAATTAAAATACAACTACAATAGGTTTATAAACAGGAGAAATAATATGCATGAAGTGGCCTCCATAGTGTTCTTACTTTCAACCCGAGCCTGATATGGAATACTAACAGCTTAGTTTACTGAGGGTGTTTTGTGTTATATGTACGACACCATTGATACAAGTCTGATTTGAATGCGCCGGCGGTAGCTCAGAGGAACAACTCTCGAATACCGATGCTTCAACTTGCTATCGTTTCAACTTGTAATTACATACTGAGCCAAGTCATGTGAACATGTTCCATGAGTTTCTTCTTCAAACATAATTTCTTCATGAATTTATGTACACAAATTTTATTTTATTTTTTATTAAAACAGCCATGAGATACATTTAGTTTTTAAACAATTAGCAGCCTCGTTTGTTTCTAAAGTTTTCCACCAAGTATCTTCCTAAATCAGAATTCCTTCATGAATTTTATGTACATTTTGTTTTATAGACGCTAACCTTGTTCCGTTTCCACAGTTTGAATATGGGACCGTCTAAGTTTTCATTTATTCTGTAATCCAAGCTTGGACTATCTCGTAGTCACTGTAAGCATTGAATTTACATACTTCGTACGCAGTTATAAGATCAATGCTGTAAGTATAAATATACATTATGAATTATTCTTTGCTATAATTATAAATCTATTACAATCATTTAAAACTTGCAGCCAAAAAGTGATGTTTAAATGTCTCCTCACCTAACTTTAAACCTTCCTTCGTGTGAATATAACACATCAACAAATTCCAAACATTGTTGGATGATGATAAAATTAAAAAATCAATTACTTCATTTAAATTGGATCGTAATTTTGGTCGGTCACCATCTTGGATCCACCATTTAGAATCAACAATGATTTAATATCAAAGGAAATTAATAGCGTAAAGAGTTAGCAGTTGGATTCACGTAACTGCATTTAGCAAATTTCATTGTTTGTGCAACTTGTTACTGATCTTGTATTGTGTTATTACCTGTAGCAGCTTTCTTCGCGTACTTTTATAGCTATTACGAAATGGAATTGTTTTATATTTTCCCATAAAAATTGGCTTATTTGCTTTTTACGACGAATAAGTCAAGAACGAGAGCAAAACGAATGCCCATGGATTAATTTAATCACTGTTAATAACTTAAGGGGAGTGTGGCAGAACTGTGTTCGCTGAAATATAGACATGAACTCTCAAACAAGACCTTCAGTACCTTTTCTCTAAATTTAGATGTAAAAGAATTAAAATTAGACCAAAAGTGAAAAGTAGATGAGTGTACGTAGTTTAATTAAACTCTTGTGTCACTCATGTGGTTTTAAATCAGATTTAGATGTCTGAGTTAAAATTTGTGTGCTCCACCTTCAAAGTTCACTCCCTGTCCAAACACCATAACATTTTTAATCTTTAATCAATTCTTTTATATTTTTTATTTTTAAACCCGTTTGAAATTCTTCGTTAAGTAATTTGTCCTTTGCGAGGATTGTGAGTGAGTTGTATTGGATAAATGCAGTTTATCATTAGTTTAATGTGTTAAGAAAACTGTTTGTCAGATTGAATAAATCTGTTTGAAGAAATGGATTAAGCTACCGCGTATATGCTCGATGTAGATTAAATAACTAATCATATCGTTGGTTTGCTCTTTCAACAGCTCATTGACTAGTTCCAAACATGTTTTTTTTAATTCTAGATATAATTACAAGGTAACGAATTTTTAAATAATTGAATTTTAAATATTGTTTTACAGCTATTTTTTTCTCTTAGGGTACTAATATGTATACACACAGTATGTATACACACATCTTCCATCTCCACTTTATTTGCTCGGTTATGTTGTTTGTCACGTTAGTATTAAAATATTTGATTTAAAGGACTTTTTAAGGAGAAACTCTACTTTTTTAGTTGTCTTTATACTTTTACATCAGTAAACAACTGTTCACTCAAAGTATTTGGTCGCGAAGCTTTCACCACTATCTGTCATATATAAATCGTATACAAGCGTTCGTATACAACATTTTGTGAACGGGTTTTTAACATTAACAATTTAACATATGTGAAGAGAAAGCTGTGTGTATTTTTATCCATTGCAGTTAAAGACTGTAATTACGTTGACTTATTTTACATATGCGAGGTCTAAAAACGTATATAGTAGTAGTATTCTCTATAGTAGTTCCAACATAAGTGAAGATCAATTGAGGTTTAAAACAATAAAATAGGATTCTAATAAGACAAACAACTTGAAAACACACATGGAAAATTTATTTCGTTAGAAGTTCACATTTACTAGAATAAAATTAATTCAAAAACTCGACTAGATCGATCACCAAATAGATAATAGATTTTAGTTTTGTATAAAATAATACTGAATACAAATAGTTATTATTGAAATAATATTTTTATTTTACCCAAAACCCAATCACATTTTTTGTTAAACTATAAAGAAAACTTGCCATTTTTTATTTATACTACTAATTGAACAAAATAATATTTCATACTAAATTAATCCACTCTATTTGTTCAACCAATTCCATACATAGTAATAATAAAAATGGTTTACTGTATATAATACACATTACAAAAAATACTATGTAACTTACCACTAAAATTGCTATCTGTGTTTATTTAAAAGAGCGTATCTCTAATTATTAATTTGCTTTTATCTTACAGTCTAATTTATCTCACGTTCGAGTAATATAAAACATTATTTAGCCTGTATGAAAATATGTTTATACAAAAATAGTGTAATTTGATGTTGATGTAGTTTTTATTGTATTTTAGACGCATTAGAGATTACTATCAGCTCTCGAGGAACTGGCCCTCCATCGACAGCAGTCGATCCCCGTACCTGAAAACCCAAGACGCATTAGAGATTACTATCAGCTCTCGAGGAACTGGCCCTCCATCGACAGCAGTCGATCCCCGTACCTGAAAACCCAACACGCATTAGAGATTACTATCAGCTCTCGAGGAACTGGCCCTCCATCGACAGCAGTCGATCCCCGTACCTGAAAACCCAACACGCATTAGAGATTACTATCAGCTCTCGAGGAACTGGCCCTCCATCGACAGCAGTCGATCCCCGTACCTGAAAACTCAACACGCATTAGAGATTACTATCAGCTCTCGAGGGGATAACAACGAGCAAAAGTAAGAATAAAATTAGGCCACTGGAAGTTTTCATTCACAGAACATTAACTTTATAAAGAGGTGATTATATCAACTCCGACTTGAGAACTGTTCATTCCAGTTTCTCCGTCCAGTTTTATATTGTAAGGGTTTTTATAAAATAAAAATATTAAAGCAAGTTTTGCCGTGTTCTACATTATCAATTAAGAGGCTTTAACAAATTTTCAAACTGTTTATGGGTCAAAATTGCTGCTCACCTTTCTGCGATGTTAACAATTATCATCAATTACAAGATAATTATCAATATTACTAATTATAAGATGTCGTATGTCAATAGTTAAGTCAATTAGTCAAGTTAAGTGTCGTTAAGTCAATTATTTTTTACCCCTAAAAACTGTATAAAAGTGAAATGAAATAATACTTCATCGTCAAACAGTGTAATATTTAATTAATAGTGACACTAAGGATAATTATTGATTACAACAAATAAAAATCTAATTTTTTACCACAATTCAGTGTCGGAAGGTCTATATGGGTAGATCCCTTCGTGTAGACCGTATTTGTAATCAGAAATAAAAAATAAAACAATCATACAGCAGTAATGATTTCAATAATTTGACTTTGGGATTTAGTTTTGATTTTTTTCTCTAATTAGGATTTAGATTGAAGTTATGAACTATATAGTTATATAATTTTTCACACAACCACGCACCTGTCCTGGGATTAGTTGGAAACTACTGAAAACTGGTGTCGTCTGACAAACCAGCCTAGCTGAAGAGGTGAATCGAAGCCGAAACAAAAATGAAACGCAAAAACAACTAACCAATAGCTATGTTTGTGCTTTGTCAAACTGACGTTCTAGCAAGGAGCTCTTTCCAAAAGAGCCTATGGATCCCTGATGAACGTTGGCTTTGGGTAACCGACCTCATTTGGCTTAAACGGAGTTTGAGCAGCCAAGCTGTTTGTAAAGGATGACGTGCAAAATGGGATGAATTTAGACCCAGTTTTGCGTCGGCGTTTGGCAAGGCTAAGGAACTTAGTGAACCTGTCAGAAACCCTTTATCGACCCTGACAAACAGCTTGGCTGCTCAAACTCCGTTTGAGGTCGGTCCCAAAGCCAAAGTTCGGCAAGGATCCGTAGGCTCTTTTGGAAAGAGCTCCTTGCTAGAACGTCAGTTTGACAACGCACAAACATAGATAGCTATTGGTTTGTTCTTTTTACGTTTCACTCTTGTTTCAGCTTCGATTCGCCTCTTTAGCTAGGAAGGTTTGTCAGACGACACCAGTTTTCAGGTGTCTCCAACTTTTCCTTGGACTGATGCGTGGTTGCGTGAAAATCCATCGTTTAGCATGGCATCCCATGATGTCACAAGCTTGTTGAAGTACCATTTGATCAAAGGCCTTCAGCAAGTTAAAATAAGAATTTATTGCTTGTGTTTAAGAAATTTAGGACATCTAAGAGATAAGTGATCTTTATTCATTTCCCAGTCCATGTTGCCAACAGTAACCCTACTGGAGATATAGGAATACATATGAGGGCAATACGCTACAGTGCCCCTGGTAAATAGTACAAACGGATGTTGTTCATGAAAAGGTATACCTTAACATGAACTCAACTTATGAAACGTCCCTATCACGCAAATATCTTTTAGCGGATCTTTTGGATAAGAAACGAATATCGAGATTCCCGAAATTTCCCTAATCTTGCCGGACAATCCACATATCGGATAGATAACCTAAACATGTCCACAATATTCGTATAAAATGAATGTTACATTCAAAAATAGTAACTGAAGGCACAACTAGCCTCCTGCAAGGTTCTTCCAGATCCTTACTCCCAGCTCGAGTCCTTACATAATTCTCACCTTAGTTTCCCATCCTTGGCAGCAGGAGAGTCGGGAACCACGAACAGGATGTGTATATGCTGCGACCCCTTGGTGGGATCTTCGCCCCCTACCACGCTGAACCCTAAACTCGCCCCTGGAGTCCTGTACAGGGTCACTGTCTTGGGAAATTGAAGGCACCTGTAACATTTCAATTGATAAACTATACTGAGTGTTATTTTTAACTAAATTATCATTGAGATCATGTAAACTATACAAGAATACATCTGACTGTAAATACTATGATGAGGAATATTATTTTATTTTTCGAGATGTTTACAAATATGTAAACTAAATGAAAACTAAATTAATGTTCTACATTTACAACTCTAAGCTGAAGGTTTACTATAAAGTATTTAGTATATAAGATCTCATTGGATGTAAAGTTAACAAAATATATAAACATTGGGTAGATTTGTAGAAATAGGACTATGGGTTCAAATGGTTGGACGTGTAAATAGTCTTACAATTATATTTACTATTCAAAACCACCACAAAGAACTCATATTTTGACCTACTGATGTACAATGAGAAAAAATAAGATGAACGCCATCCTGGAAACGTAATAGGATACAGTCAAACCTCTGTGTAAGGAATCTCAAGCTAATGGCTCAAAATACGTCAGGTATTTAATTATGAGGTTCCCTAAGTAGTTTAATTAAATATGTGGATTATGCGGCGAATTAATATATATTCAGAAATTAAATTTTCGATGAAATTTTGTCTGAAAATCTATTGGAAATTGAGCAAAAGTGTTATATGAATATAAAGTGTTGAACGGAAGTGTTGGGGCTATGAAACATTGTTAATGGAACAAGAGAGAATCGTGAGAATATATGGTGAGTTATTATTGGGAATGATATTTTGTCTGAGAATTTACTGGAAACTGAACAAGAGTGTGTGAGTGAATTTTATGTTAATGTGAATACAATAGAGTACTAGATAATAAATCTTACAAGTAATGCAAAATAAAGCAATCATAATATGATTGGACATATTATTTCAAAGAACTCAATCTCTTTCTGGTTCTCATTCTTGTTAACACCATACGCCACTAACCTGTTCATCTACATTCTAGATAGGAAACAAGGCAGTTATTCTATATATGATTATATGGGTATATATATACTAATTCCATATCTTTTAACGTTTCTCACTCACTTACACATTTTTACATTCAAATCTCCTTATCACTCATGTCCATTTACCAGTAGATATTCAGACAAAATTGCAATTCATTCAACCCTCAACCACGTCATCTCATTCACCAGTAAATATTCAGACATTTTAACCATAACACTCAGGTTCATTTACATTAACACCCCCAACTCTCGACAGTTTGAATACCAATAAATATTCAGACCATTAACCTACGTCCACTCCTCTTCCCAACTCTCCACTTTACTCACTAGTTCATTTAGTAGTAAATATTTATACAATACCCCCGTCGTAGCAGACCTGCGTACTCAGTGCATTTCCAAATTTAATAAAAGAAGAATTAATAGTATATAGTATATATACATATAATTTTTAACGACTATTGTTTTTGGTCTTTGGGCACCTAAAGACGAAAAATAACATGGTCCTAGGCTTAAGTCTTGCCATGAGACCTACGGTAATAGCTTCTTCCCTATGGGAAATTCGCTAAAATTTCATGAACATTTTCATATAAAATTTCATTTCACTTAACCACAAAACGCTTCCCAAACTACTTCCCTACATTTATATTTGGACAGGTAGTAATGTAGTAATATCCAGTTTCATAGACAATCAAAGTAAGTTTCAGCTAGAGTTTAACCTCATTAAGGCCAAAAACTGAAATCTCAGTTAAGTTAGCTTTAACTGCAGTTACCCCCGGAATTGACGAAATCATATATCACCGATGTATATCGATGGATATTATCTGTCCGAATTTGCGCAGTTACAACATCGAAATCTCCCGTTAAGTAATTGAGAAAAGAATAAGAATATCCAGCAGCGTTTGTACTTATGAGTCCGAAGTGGTTTGCCGTGAACTGATATAAATAATTCAGTTTTGGTTGTATAATTCATTATTGTATTAGATTTTATTATAATATTAGATTATACTTTTAATTTAACATGGAGAGTTCAAATGCTAGACTACATGGGAGGAGTTAGAGAAAGTTGTGAGTTTTTTTACATTGGGGGGGCCATGGAGTTAATTTCCTAGTTTTTCTCACAATATAGCCTAAAAATAAAGAAAAAAACATTCACTTAAAACTAATATAAAACCACAGTAAAAACTCATCAAAATATCTTTGCCCAAAATTATAATAGAACTGTTAAGATTTGTAATAAAAAATTCAAAACTTTTAAGAGGGCTGGGGGCATTGCCCTCCGTTATCTCTAGGAGTCTAGCCCATGCTAGACTACCATAATGCATTATATGCAGTTTTAACTAATTTGTTTGCAAATAAATAGAAATTTATTGCTGTATAAACGGTGAAACATTTTCCTCTTGTTATGTCATTAGTTTCTTTCGACACATTATGTTAAATGCTATTTTAATAAGCATATAATAATTTTATCGTTTTTATTAAAATTTTTGTTATTTAGTAGTACCTTATAAGGGAGAACGTATGTGTCAGCTCACTCATACTATTGTTTTTATTCATATCATCTATATTGTAATACCGGAAGTTGTTTAGGTTATGTGTGCTTGTTTACGAGTCAGCTCAGTGTCATGATAGTTCACTGCCACCTCGATTTACTCTAATCTCCCGTTTAAGAAACTAGTGTTAGTTTTGACGCATTTTTTTGGTGAAATTGAGTTTACTTAAAATCATCAGTCAGTTTTAAAGGCTGATTAAAAATCCATGGTTAGCGTGATTTTGGTGAAATCTGGCCTAAGGCACTATTAAATGAGATTAGGTTTCGAAAAAGAGGTAAAAACTAATAAAACTAATTTAACCATTCATTGCCCCTCCGATGTGTACTTCCAACTCACTGAACAGATCTCCAGCCTCCGTAGACCAGCCTTCCTTTAGACCGGACTGATGTGAGCAAGCTTTTATACTAGACTTGTTTAGTTTTATACTTTATCTTTTCGTAAGTTAACACGAGGGTAAGAATAAAGATATCGTTAAACATATAAAATTCGCTTCCATTTTGTAAATTTTGTTTTTGAGGGTTTTGTAAAACCTCAATACAAGAGAATTCCATAATTATTTTTCACAGTATACCTTTTTAAAAGATTTTTTGAAGTATGTTGTGTTAGAACGAAATTCGCAGTACAAAATGAGGTATGAAATATACCTCAATATATAAATATAAGGTTGACTGGGATAAAAACATAATTTCGCCGTGGCAGCCCTTAGTCCCTTGTGGTCTAAATGCAGTTATGGAAATTATAACGACTCCCATAGCGCTCGTATAGGGCGACTAGTGCTCCACAACTGACTTGCACCGAACTAATAAAATATGTATATTGTGGATATTTTCCTACCATCGCCGGAAAGAAGAAAGTCATGATTATGAGAAAATCGGACTATTTTCAGAGAATTAAAAAACTTCCAGACCACTCCACATCCTTCATTTTCAACTACTCCAACCTTCGATTTTCTCAATATGTGAAGAAATCTCTTCAGGGAGCCCTCAACGTTTCATTTTAGGGTACACGCCTAAGGCAAAACACCTTTTTTCCCCAGTAAACCTCGAGAGCACACCAAGTAAGTATACTTCCTTCAGGACTTTCCTTAAGAACTGGACCTTAAGGGCCTCAGGGAGGTCCGAGAAACCTAGTCTCACTGAGAGTTCACACTCAGCAGCGAGTCAAGCCCCCCAAAAAACAAGAGGGGACGAATTTAGAATGGAGGCCATTCACTCTGGATGGACTTCATAGAATTCATTCAAATTTTCCGATTTCCGCGCCGATTTATAAAACGCAAACCACCAAGCTAGGAAGACCTGGGACGGGAAAACCCTAAATTTCCTCGGGAATCAGGTCATTAGGTGGTACACTGATAGCTCCAAGACTGAGGAGGGGACTGGTGTGGGGGTATTTGGTCCAAGGATCAAATACCATGAAACACTGTCCCCCAGCATATTAGACCATATGGAGTAATATGCATAATATTCATATTATGGCCTCCATATTATGGAGGTCAAGGCCGTAGAAAGGTGTGTACACTTTAACCTAATTAGACAAACTCCCTTTTCATTTATCCGAAAAGGGAGATTGTTATCCTGTCAGATAGCTAGGCTGCTATTAGAGCCAGGAGCTCAGCAGCCTTCAGATCTAAGATGGTTTGGAACTGTCGGAAAAGTCTGGACCTGTTGGGGAAGAATAACAAGTTGTCACTACTTTGGGTACCTGGACACCAAGGTGTTCAGGGGAGTGAAGTAGCAAACAAACTGGCAAGGGCAGGGCAGCCACCCCCTTTATAGGACCGGAGCCAGGTTGTGCACTGGAGGACTCCTTTCTGAAAGAGAAGCTCAAGGTGGAAGAAAATGAAGCCAAAGGGAAAGCCTGGACTGATCTTCCGGGATGCCAACAAGCCAAGGAAAATGCTTGGAGGGCATAATATAAGAAGGTCTGAGACCATGATCAGGCTTAAGAAAAACAATTTAAGGATTCTGACGGGTTTTCTAACCGGGCACTGTAGGCTCAGTGCTCATCTGAGTAAGATGGGCATTGTTCAAGAGAGTGACTGTCGCTTCAGGGGAGGAAACACCTAGACATATACTAGCCGAGTGTGAGGCAATAGGTCAGAAGAGAGCCAGAAGCTTGGGAACATACCAGGTGGCAGTGGGGGATTTCCCAAAGTTAGAACCCCACATGATAATAAACTTCATTAAGGCATTAGGACTAGAGGGGGTTCTCTAGGCAAGAACTAGAGACTAGTCTGGGGGGCACAATAGATCTCATAGGTCGCAGTGCAATCTTTCCCCCAGGTTTTATCAGTATGAGTAAGCTAGCAACACAACCCGGACGGTATTTTGTTGTTTCTATAGTAGACGATACCTCGGTAGCTTCTGCCAGTAGAGCCAGGAGGGGATGAAGTTGAACGCGCCGAGGGACGTCTCCGGACCCTCGACTACGGTCATGTCCACCCTGGTGGTCTCAATGGTAGCCTTCAATGTGGCAACTGCCTGGCCGTGGGTCAGACCGACCAGGCTGCTGCCGTTGACCCCTATCAGAATGTCCCCTTTCTGGAAAAATTCAAATTCAAAACATCACTTCATTTCAATAGCAAAGTAAGTGAACTGACACATACTTTCTCCCTTAAGTTATTTTAAACGACAACCTTTAATAAACCATCATATTTATTAACGTTTCTGAAAATAAAAACAAGAAAGGGTGAAATAATTGTGCGAAATAAAAGCAGAGAAAAGTATTTCCAAAATCTATCGTGTTTTTTTAGAAAACTGTACTGCTTGAAGCCACTTTAACAAACCAATTGGTGTAAATTTAAATTTCCTTTTCCTTTTCAATCCTTAGTCTGTATCTAACACAATCAGTTGACCACAATTTAGTAATAGTCGTACGAATACTTATGATAGGTCTGGCTAAAACATTCTAAACCACGTCTCAGTACAATTGCGCCTTAGCTCATTGCCTACACGGCAGGTGATCTATTCCCGACCGTGGCGGATGTATTTTTGTTTAGAGTTTATGCAGGTTTGTAAAAATGTTTGCGTTAATTATTCAATAAAAAACAATATTTTTTTATTATTTCAAGAAAAAACTAACAACATCGTTCTGTCACCGACATAATTAAAACAATAATGGTTAAACTATTTGTATTATTAGTATTATATTTATTGCCTTAAAATTGACTTATTCTATTCGAGCAAAGCTCGGTCTCCAGGTACTGGTCTTTACCAAATGTTAATGAGAAAATCATTGTAAGATTATAGCGGTTCGATCTTGAAGTCTTGTTTCTGACATGCTCCTTTCCCAGCAGCCAATAGCGTCTAATGGACCGTGGGATAAAACGTTGAACGTAGGATACGAACCACAATTTTGCCTCTAAATAACAAACTTGATTAGTTATGAGGGAGGTCATTGAGGATGAACTTGGTATTCTATAGTGCAGACGTTAATCCACACCAGGAAATATTGCATCCACAGTCGATCGCTAATAACTATCCACAATAGTTCGTGACCTCCCTACTGGGAGGTCACGAACTAGACACACTACTGTGTGTCTTTCAACAAGTTTGAAATCGCATTTGTATGTAAAAGATATTTACGTTTTTATTTAAAATTCTCTTTCTTTAAATTCAGCACACGTATAAAAACTAAAATTACCTCTTGTTGTATAAGGTTTTTATGTGTACCATTTCAAAATTGAGGTCAATTAAAATATGCAGACTAAATATAAAAAGTACGAATGGAAATTTAACCATTTCAGGTCACGCCTCCATTAAAATATTTTTATCAATGACATAAATTGTTACAGAATGTCCTCAGAAGATTTGTCGAAAATTCCATGACTTTCTTTGACTATCCCCGCCCATTTATCATTAATTCCCCTGAATCACGAATGCTATATTATTATTTAAAATATTAATAATATCATTCAGAAGTATTGTGATGCCATTAGCTCAGAAGTGATGCCATTAGATTGTATATACATTTTCAGTGTCTTTTGTATGTTAAAAATAACTTGGATAATTTTTTGTGCAACAAAGATGTTCATATTTATGGGACTAGAAATCGTAAAAAACTTACGATTGAAAGGTATAGGTATATCATTACTCAAGCAAGTTTTAAGTTCACTGGAACTAAATTGTACAATGAGTTACCTGATAACGTTGAAGAATTGCCTTTGAACGATTTTAAAATTGTTATTAAGAAATTTCTCCCTGAACATTGTTTTTATAACTTGGATAAATACTTCAATGTATAAACCTTATAGTTAGTTAGTTTTAGTCTACTTGACGCAGCCTTTACACTATTGTAACTCTTTTACAATACGTCTCGGAATAAAGAATATTTGATTTGATATTTATTTTAAAAGCAGGTTACAAAGGAGTACCGTACTAAATTTTGTAAAACTTAAGTAATCATAGTAAGAAAGAAAAAAGAAACCCCAGACTCCTCCGTCCCCAAAGCTGGCCAAGTTTACTCTCTCCACTTTTTTCCTCCCTTTAAACTTTTTATCATTAATTTTTTATTAAATTTACAATAAGTTTTATAAAATTGAACTGAAACTATCTAAGATAACTCAAATCATTAACTTACATTACTATAAAAATATTTGTAATGCAATTTGAATTATAATAATATTGTTGTAACAATTAAAAGTACACATTGTTACTATAGTATCGTTCTCTTATTAAAGTATATTATAGGATAAAATACAAACAGATTATATTGAACTGATACGAACTCCAATTTACTTTACAAACATATTTGAAGTGAAAGTTTCACTTAAGTTTAACGACTAACAACTAATCAACATTAAAAAGGATTAATAATTCAAAATATTCTAAGCACAAATGTACAAGAATCAATTGAATTTTCATACATTTGTTAAAAATGCTCCTATAGTCGGGGTTATGGTGACTAGAGAGTTGAAAAGACCCCTCAAATCCATCATCGGGGTGTAGTTCACTGACTGTCCAGACATTTTTATACTTCACTGGCTTTCCCTGACCAGATTTTCTCCCCCCGAATTTTCAGAATGTAGACTGTATTAAATACAGTGTACAGTCAGAATACTGACCCAAATTCTCTGAGTTTTGCCGACGCAGCCGTGAGGGTGGATGTTGGCAATGTATATGGGGATGTCGCCCTCATTGCTGCCCAGACCTCCACCAATCCGCATCCCTAGGCTTTCGTTGGCATCCTGCACAACCAGTGTTAATTGTAAGAAAGGACCATGCAGTCCTAATGTTCGCCTCAATAAAGAAGTACTTTCATTCATTAATTCACAATGTACAGTCCCCACGAACAAAACACCATTGCAGTAAATGTTTAATGGTTTTATCTTGTAGGCACTGACACTTTGACCCAGAAATTATATACAGTCATGTGCGAATTAATCTGAACAGCATGGTAAATTTGCGTTATTATTGTTGGCTATCCTGCAGATGTGTTTGTATTATTTTCATATGTGATTTCATCGTTGAAACATATCCTGTGACACATTTAAAAGTTATGTTTGTATTTTATTTTGGATATTACCTTGGTTCTTAGTTTTCAAATATTTTGAAAACAATATACTGTTTTCCAACGTGACCTTGCCCCTTGTCATGCTTCCAAGGCAATAAGACAATTTATGGGTGGAAAAGGTATTTTATACTTGAAGTGGCCTGGAAACTCACCAGACATGAATCCTATAGAAAATCTTTGGGCAATTTGCTAAAAAATATTGAGGAAGAAGGATTTCACAACAAAAGGGAAGATGATTTCGTCACTTATTCAAGTTTGGTTCCGAGACCCTGAAGTACAATCGATGGCAAAAAGTTAATAGACTCAATGCCAAAAAGACTTGAAATGTTTATTCAAGCCAAAGGAGGTCACACTAAGTACTAAATTGTATATTATTGCCAGAAACTATATAATTAATCTAATAAATACTTTAAACTGGAATTCGTGTTGTTCAGATTAATTTTCACATGACTCTACGTAGAAACCAAAATTGCAAAACAAATTTAGTTTATTTTTTACAGACGCAACGAATCTGCTCCAAAAATCCAAGAAGACTCTGAAATTTCAGTAAAACTTTTATTTTTTTGTTTTGCGCATCCTAGAACTTCTCTAGGAAATATGGATGAACACAGGAATTTGGTAAAAAGGTGTGGGATTATTGAACCAATTTGGTCATTAAAGGTCTTGGTGAATTTTCGGTGGAGGACCTCTCCATTCATTATTAAAAATATTAGTGCAGTTTCAGCGCAGATAATAGTGACTCATTTCAGTTATCAAGAGTCCTTCAACAGTAGCGAAATATTTAGTTTAGCTCTATAACAACAATATTAATTGTAACAGAATTCCTGACCACACAATAGTAAGAAGATGGCTGAGGTGTCAAACTAAACGTTCTTTATCTAGTAAGTCTTAGAAGACTAAAAAGTCTTTTAGCTAATAAACTAAAAAAGCACGCACAAAAAACTTTGGGATATTGTTCCTGAGGTCAAAACAAACCAAAAATGTCCTGTGAACATATGGCCTATTTCACTCGGTTTTCCATCTTTCGGTGTATATGTGTTTTTTACATAACTTGATAATATTACCTAGAAACCACTTGAGGTATTATTACTGTGCATAGTTACTGTTACCTATTACTGTGCATAGTATCAAATTTCTACATTTTAATATTTCAAAATGGCGGCAATTGCAAGTTTTTCAAAGCTCAATAAGTGAAAAACCATGTGATTTACAAAAAGCTAAAAACAAAAATGTTGCATTATTTAACTTTCTTTATGAAAATGTAACGTTTTAATGTGGTCATAACACAAATAAAGAAGAAAAATGCATTTTTCTAAAACTATAACTAGCAGGTTGGGCTTTAATGATCTATTTGGGTTGGTAGAACTTAACTAAAATTGAATTTCTTCTGTTATTCGTGTTATAACTCTATTTAAATTTGACATTTACTTAAAGGAAATTAATATTTGCATCTTTTTTGTCTTTAAGTTTTTTGTAAATCCCATGGTTTTTAAGTAATTGTGCTTTGGAAATTTTAATGGCCACTATTTTGAAATGATACAAAGTAGAAATTTGATACTATTCAAAAAATAGGTTCTACTAGTACTCGTAAACGTACCAAGTAGGCAGCTTGAGTTGTTCTTAAGTTATAGAAAGTTATGTAAAACATACATACACGCCGACAGACGGGAAATAGAGGGAGATAGGCCATATGTTCACAGGATTTTTTTTGTTTATTTTCAACTCAGGAACAATGTCCAAAGTTTTTCGGTGTATTTCAGATACACCCTGTATAACCAGTAAAGCTGTCACAAATATCAACATTGTTCTTATGGAACTAAAATCCAATACGGAGGCAACGATGACGTTGGTTTCTGTGTACCGAGTGAGCCAGACGGAAGGCAAGGGCTCCTACTAAACCATCCATTGTTCACCGCCCGGCCGCACTTAATGAATATAACATCAGGGAGCCAAATATCATCAAGTCTACATTAATACATGTGTAACTAACTTAGATATACTGAAGCCTGCAACAGCTTCACAACTTGTAGTCCCGCTGGAAACTTTGAAATGTATTAACCATTGATATTGACACACACCTTATGCAGTTGATATTGATGGAAAATATCACATTTATCATTAACACCCCCATTGCAGCAGACCTGCGTACTCAGCGAATTTCCAAATCAATATAATAATAATAATAATAATAATATAAGATATGCTTTATCAATATCTGTTGATAAATATTAGGATTATTTAACCATTATCTGTAAGATTTTAACATGGGGATGCAGGCTTGCTGCTGTGAGGAACGCTGAAAGTAGGCATTTCTAGCATAAAAATTTTTATTTTGACAATTTTTACTAAGTTTCATCAACATATGTCTATAAATAAAAGAGCTTAAAATATTTCTTAATTTCTAAAAAAGTGTGTCTATTTCTATATATGATTAACATGGAAAAAGAATATAAAGGTTAGCTGCCATGATAACACATTAACTGTGATTTTAAACCATAAATGGATGGATCTTAACTACATGAAAATAATTTCCAAGTTTCGTCCAAAAAAATATTTATAAGTGAGATATTAATTTTTCCTTATCCTCCATAAGATTCCTGAGTCATCGGAGCCCCAAAATACAACGTACTGTGTTTAGATTTTTTAATATCTCGGTAACCGTTGGAAATAGATCAAAACTTTAAGTATTAAACTGTGTATTTTTTGAGCTGATTCTAAAGGTAAAATATATAATTTAAAATATTTTCAAATTACATATAAAAAACGCAAAAAACTCATTTTTGGGGTAAACCCTCCCCCAAACTCAAACCCATTCCGATTGACGATATGTCTGAATTACAAAGTGGTCCGAGTAAATGTGGGAATACACGTCTCTACCAAATTTGGTCTCGACCGGACCATTTTTACGAGAATTATAACATAGTTTTAAATAGTTATAATTTTTGACGACTATTGTTTCTGGCGTCAGGGCACCTCAAAACGACGTACCGGGCTTAAGTCTTGCTATGAGACCTACGGTTATAGCTTCTTCCCTATTGGAAATTTGCCAAAAACAAAAAGGTTTGCATAAATTTGTAGAAATTAACAATTTGGATATTAATATAATTTGCAAATTAAATTACTTCTTATTAGCACAATGTGTGTTTTATAATTAGTTAATGTTAGTAAATAAACTAACCCCTTTAGAAATAATAATATATTTACGCTATTATTTTATTTACAGTAAGTGTTGAAAGACGTGAATTTTTCCCCTACGATGTTTATAAAAGTTGACCGATTTACGGCAAACTTAGTATAAAATCAATATAAACTTCAAGATGCCAAAAAATACAATTGTCACTTTGTAGATAATTGCGACGTGACCTTTGGTTCTCCTTTGAGGATCCACGGGAGAAAGGGTGAACCCCCCCCCCAAAAAAAATCTGAAAAATGAAAATACTGACGGAGTTTTTTAAGTTTTTTAAGCCTACAAGCTCTGGGCAATATTCCGAGCCGAGAGTAATATAACCGTGCACCAAAACAGAAGTCTTTCAACTAAAATTTCAACCTCCCTCACCTCACGTTAATTAAGGCTTTGATAAAACAACACATTAAACAAGCTCAAAATGAACAAGGAAAACTGTGACATTTATAGTAACCCATAACTGAACTTAACTAGACACTAACTCAACGAGTCTTTGTCTCTGTTTTGTTTCAGGAATAAAAAGGAATTCATTTGATTTGTATCGCTGTCAAAGCGAGGGATATTTGTAAATAGTATTTCAACACCTTCAGCACACCTTATATGGGAGTGCTCCTGAAAGTGGTTTGTGTTTTACAACAGATTCTTCGAAAATAAATTATGCCATATCAATAATAGTAATAACAGTAGAGGATTAAAATATTTACCAATAAAAGTTCTTCTTAAAAATATTAAAAATATTGGAGTTCACTAAAAGGAAACAAAACTAATTTGCTCCTTCTACGTTAGATGCATCTTTACAGAGTGAGAGAGTGATTTTACACAAACGCTTTTTAGGAAAGCGGTTCGAACCCAAATGGACATACCTTTATTTGAGCCTATTGCATCAAAGTCCAGGACACAAACCACTAAGCTAGTAAAATACCAAAACAAAAACCAAACATAATAAAAAAGGAACTATGTCTAGCAAAATTAATCCCCAGATTAACTTAGAATTGATTGTCAAGAGAAAATTATACCTTGAGAATTGTTATGAACTTGTGTTGAAGTTCTTGTGAAGAAAAATCTCTGTTGAGGTTAACAGTAGTATTATGGTGAGGAGGCATCGGGTGGGTCAGGGAGTCACACGAGAGAGACTTCTGACTCAGAGGAGGGTTGGAAGACAATGATGGAGAGGAATCAGAGTCGAGAAACTCGGGAGTTGAGCTTGCGGGATAGTTGGAAGATGGTTGGAGGCTCCGCTTTCGGGAAACCACTATCGTCACTTTCTCCGACGTCTAAAACAAATAATAAACCATAAATATAATAACGCTGTAGATAATGAAGGCATACCTAAAGTTTAAAATAGTATATTTCGTCACTAGGGCCAAAAACGCCCGTATACGAGCACAAGTTTAACAGCCGAGGCTGCTAAATGTGAGTATATATCAAAAAGCCAATTTTGGGCCGTATGATGCGTATGATGTACTATATTTTTCTTCATACTGTAAATAAGAATAAAAAAACTCGTATACATAAATTATTACCTGATAAGTTAACGACCATTTTTATCGCTTTAGGCTAGTCAGCTGTTACGTTGTAGCAGTTCCTTTCTTGATCCCTGATGTTGTTTAGGTTATGTCACAGTTAGTTACTATTATCGATAGTTCGATTTCATAATCGATTACTATATATATCCGGAACGTCAGAAAAACACAAAAACTCTATAGTGATTGTTGCAGTTACTTAATCGGTTATTTACAATCGAATGCTGACCTCGAATCAAAAGGATTATTAACAATCATCTTTTTCTGCTTAGAACTAAAAAAATCATCATAATAGTCCGAGGAAGAAAAAGAACAAATTTTGCTCTTCGCCACATGTATCCATAGCAGCTGTTTTGAAACACTTCGACGAAAATACACTTTTGTGAAAATACATATATGTTAGTATCACTGTATTCGGTCTTAGGCAACCGGATGAGATTGTCGTTGTTAGCATTCTGATATATCCTGAGCTTACACATGTATGTCATTATAGAGAACACAATAAGCTACGCTTGATGTGTTAGACCTGGAGTCCAGACATATTCCAATCAATCAATCATCGGTCTACGTCATGCTTGCCCAGTTTCAATTAGCATTTATTACTGGGCATTGAAATTCTTTACCAGTAAATTTTTCACGAAGTTTAAAATTCCATGTTATGTGAGCAAACATATTATTTTATACTATTAAAATAATAAGCAAATTAAAATTACTATATTAATTACTATTCACATTCATAAACATCTAAGACAGAAATATATGCACGACCATAACACCTAATTTAATTTGCTAAAGCGCAAAACACAAGTAATGTGGTTCCAATTATGTGAGAGTATTGAGCTTTCTTTGAAAGCATTATTGTTGGGAACGTTAAAAATACCAAGGAAGTATATGGAAAGTTACAATTTTACAAAAGACTGCTGAGGATGCAATTTCCTTATGAAAGGAATGAACAAAATATATCACAAGAAAGTATATCTAGATAGCGAAAAGAGGAGATAAACTGTATGTTTACCAAAAGTAATGAGGAGACATGGTGGAGCTGGCAGTTAGTGACATCTTCATCGTTGACGTAGAGGATGCAATCATAAGGCATGAGCATGTTTGTAAGGGCTGCCGGACTGCCAGGAACAATCTCTGTGATGTAAATACCAGTCTCCATCAAGGAGTTGCTCAAACGAATACCCAGAGCTTGTTGAGACCCGCGTTCTATTGTAACACTCACAGTTTCTGCAACAATAGCTTGTAATAAGTAGATACCACTATCCATCAAGACGTGTCTCAAACGAATACCCGGAGCTTGCTAAGGCCCTTGTTATGGCGTAAAATTCACGGTTTCTGCATCAAAATGTCTTCATTAATACATTCTTAGATGTAGATACGAATACCCAGAGCTTGTTGAAGCCTTCTTTATATAAAGGTTTCTGCAGTAAAATATCTTTATTGATACATTCTGAGGTGTATATACCGCTCTTTTTCAAGGAGTTGCTCAAACAAATACCCATAGCTTGCCGAGGCCCTTGTTATATCGTACAACTCACGGTTTCTGCAACAAAGCATCATTAGTGATACTTTCTGAGATGTAGATACCGCTCTCTGTCAAGGAGTTGCTCAAACAAATACCCACAGCTTGTCAAGGTCCTTGTTATATCGTACAACTCACGGTTTCTGCAACAAAGCATCTTTATTGATACATGCTGAGGTGTATATACCGCTCTTTTTCAAGGAGTTGCTCAAACAAATACCCATAGCTTGCCGAGGCCCTTGTTATATCATACAACTCACGGTTTCTGCAACAAGGGCATCATTAGTGATACATTCTGAGATGTAGATACCGCTCTCTGTCAAGGAGTTGCTCAAACAAATACCCACAGCTTGTCAAGGTCCTTGTTATATCGTACAACTCACGGTTTCTGCAACAAAGCATCTTTATTGATACATGCTGAGGTGTATATACCGCTCTTTTTCAAGGAGTTGCTCAAACAAATACCCATAGCTTGCCGAGGCCCTTGTTATATCATACAACTCACGGTTTCTGCAACAAGGGCATCATTAGTGATACATTCTGAGATGTAGATACCGCTCTCTGTCAAGGAGTTGCTCAAACAAATACCCACAGCTTGTCAAGGTCCTTGTTATATCGTACAACTCACGGTTTCTGCAACAAAGCATCTTTATTGATACATGCTGAGGTGTATATATCGCTCTTTTTCAAGGAGTTGCTCAAACAAATACCCATAGCTTGCCGAGGCCCTTGTTATATCGTACAACTCACGGTTTCTGCAACAAAACCTATTCATTGATATATTCTGAGGTGTATATACCGCTCTCTTTCAAGGAGTTGCTCAAACAAATACCCACAGCTTGTCAAGGTCCTTGTTATATCGTACAACTCACGGGTTCTGCAACACAAAAATCATTAGTGATACATTTTGAGATGTAGATACCGCTCTCTGTCAAGAAGTTGCTCAAACAAATACCCATAGCTTGTCGAGGCCCTTGTTATATCGTACAACTCACGGTTTCTGCAACAAAGCATCATTAGTGATACATTCTGAGATGTAGATACCGCTCTCTGTCAAGGAGTTTTTCAAACAAATACCCATAGCTTGTAGTCCTTTGTTATATCGTACAACTCACGGTTTCTGCAACAAAGCATCATTAGTGATACATTCTGAGATGTAGATACCGCTCTCTGTCAAGGAATAGCTCAAACAAATACCCATAGCTTGTCGAGGCCCTTGTTATATCGTACAACTCACGGTTTCTGCAACAAAGCCTCTTCATTGATATATTCTGAGATGTAGATACCGCTCTCTGTCAAGGAGTTGCTCAAACAAATACCCATAGCTTGTCGAGGTCCTTGTTTTATTATACAACTTACGGTTTCTGCAACAAAGCATCATTAGTGTTACATTCTGAGATGTAGATACCGCTCTCTGTCAATGGGTTGCTCAAACGAATACCCTGAGCTTGTTGAGGTCCTTGTTATATCTTAAAACTCACGGTTTCTGCAACAAAACCTCTTTATTAATATATTCTGAGATGTAGATACCGCTCTCTGTCAATGAGTTGCTCAAACAAATACCCATAGCTTGTCAAGGCCCTTCTTATATCGTACAACTCACGGTTTCTGCAACAAAACCTATTCATTGATATATTCTGAGATGTAGATACCGCTCTCTGTCAATGAGTTGCTCAAACAAATACCCATAGCTTGTCAAGGCCCTTCTTATATCGTACAACTCACGGTTTCTGCAACAAAACCTATTCATTGATACATTCTGAGATTTAGACATAGTTCCACTTTCCATCAAGGGATTACTCAAACGAATATGTAGACTTTGTTCAGGCCTGATATGTTGTGGATATCATAGTTTATATAACTAAATTTCTCATACATCACAATGTATACATGCCACTTATTAAAAGCCCTTAAAGTCTCTGGGAAAAAGTCTTAGTTGTTATATTCTGAGATGTAAATAAGGAGATACATTGCAAATGAATGGTTTTTTCATATAAATAACGTTTGTAATGTAACGTTTCATTAAATTATATCTTTAGAAATGTAGTTGCAAATTAAGGGTAACAGGATAAATATATGTGTTTCAATTAGGCCGAAGGCTATTTATAAAAGGAGTCTTTAGTTGCGTAGTTATAAAAATGTTTTTCTAATAGGTATTTTACTCCTGCGATAATCCAGAAAAAAATACCTTTTGATGTGAAGTCCATCAAAAAATGTTTATTTATTAATATAACCAAACTTATAGTTATAAGGCTTAAAATGAGGCCTTACCATATTGTGAGTTATTTCTACCGTCGTATGGCGTTATCTTCTCTCTGTACACACCCAAACGCAGAACTTGGGACTTCAGCTTTCTTAGGGCCTGGCATGCCTGTAATATCAGAAGTGTTTTAAAAATAAAGATTTTAGTACTTGTAAAATGTTGGCAACAATTAGTGCTGAAATACTCAGAAACGAAAATCAATTTACAAATAAATATTTGCCATTAAAAATTAAAAAATAGCAAAATAGTTTGTTTCTTTCATTTAAACATTCTAAAATAAAACGCAAGTATCATTTGAATGGAATAAAACAAAAAACCTGATGATATGATATATTTAAACGTGGTATAAAACTTTCAATTATACAGGGTGTCCATGAAAAACGTTTCAGGACTTCGGTGAGTGATTTTTCTTCGGTGAGGTACATTAAAAGCAAGAAAAATGTTCCAATGGAGGTATGGCCTAAAACGCTATTTTTCCTTAGATATCCGCCATTTTGTATTTTTCACAAAATATTTTTTAATTCAAACATTTTTAACGGATTATTTTCCTTATCAATCACCAAAGTCCAGATACGATTTTCATAGACACCCTGTATGTATCACCGTAGTAGGCCGAGGGCATGTGCTGTGAATTAAAGACAGAGAGGTATTAGTCACATAGACCAGAGGTGACCGCTCATGATCTGACAGGAGTCGCCGGCCATTGGTTTCGATCCAAAAACCTTTGAATATCTGGGTCAGAGTGTGACTCCCTGAGCTACCGTGTCAGTAATTATACATGTATTTTGCAAACAATCAAATTAAAGAATTCATCATTTAAATAAATAAATTAAATTAACAGTTATATTCCCTCTTATCTTTTTAAGTCAAACGCTTGGCAGCCTGGTTTAGTTTGACTTTCCTACTTCATACCTGCTAAATCGTATGGATTCAAAATCATGTGTTGAAATCAGAAATCGGAGTGTCATCAAAACATCGTGAAATGCACATGTCAGGTAAAAAAGTAAACTTAAGTACAGGTCATTTAATTTTAAATTAACCCCATAATTTAGAATGATAGTTTGGAAACTAGTAGCACCCGTTACACGCTTTAGCAATATGTAACACTTAAGGTGTCAAAAGAAATAAACTAAGCGGTTTCTCGTCTACAAATGTTCCTCAAAATCAATACTACCCCTAGATTACTAAATAAGCTACCCCTGGATGAGGGGTAACTCCGTCAAACTACCCTTCCATCCCGGCAAAATGTTTCTAATAAATGAGCCGCAATTCAGTATATAAAAACGACATTTTATACAGTCACAGTGTTACAAAGTAATTAACTATCTTAGAATTGAGTTTTATTGATCGTTTCCTTCTTGTGGTGTCTTCCTTAAATTTGATGTATGGTGAACTTGAGGTATTTTATGGCCATTGTATGGGGATGTGATAGCAATATAAAAGTCACTGGTTAAAAAAAAGTCATGAGAATAAAATGCAATAATTAAAATAGCCACACCCATTGTAAGCATTTGTTTAAAAACTTCGAGTGCTCACGGTACCCTTTGTATGTTTGAGATTTATTGTTATATGTTAAAGGTAATTTAAGTTTAATTCCTGAAAACAACGCTGTACACAATTATTTAACTAGACAAACCATTTGTTGTTTCTACACCCATTTGCTTTTTAAATTATTTTGAATGTAGTTACATAATGTGATGTAGATTGGTTAATTTTTGTGGGGGGGGCTTAATTTTTATTAATAACAGTGTATAAGGCAGATATTCTATGACCTCGCGTAGAGAGAGTTTATCAATGGTTTCCCTGAATGGTTTGGCCTGAATGAAGCAATCATATCTATGATACAGTTTGTCAACGCTTTACCTGATGATGGGGTGCAGCGCTCATGTCTGCTCCGTTGATCTCTACGAGTTGATCGCCAGCTCTGAGACGGCCATCTTGCGCGACTAGACCGTCTGGAAACACTTCTTGCACAACGATGCATCGCTGCAATGCATGAAAACGCCAACTTTCATGTAAAACAGCATTCTATGACAATGCATCGTTTCAACGCATGAAAACATCACATTTCGTGTAAGTAACGTATTCAAAGACTATGCATTGCTGTAACGCATGAAAACATTTCACTGAAACTAACAACAAATAGAAAATATAAAAATAAATAATATGGCAAGATATACAATATTACAATTACATTCACAATCACGATTCATACGAGTGACTAACATAACGATTCACTTAAAAGCTCTAAATCAGACATTCGAAATATTTTCACAAATACATATTATTATGTACATTTTTGTATTTTTTGTGGAAACTAAACTCTGACCATGAACTGTGGATATATAGATCTCAACTGTTTAAAGGAGTCATTCTTAGAGTAAAAAACGTATTGATATGGGATAAATCCATGTAATTTGGATGTAAATCGAAAACATTTTTCAACGTGGCAAATAAACGAATAATAAAGTTCAGATCGGGTAGTGAACATTCAGTTTTATTCACGTTTGTAATATCTGGCACTCCAAAACAGATGAACAGTAAGCTATCAAAACTGTCATAAACTGAACTCTTCACTGCAAATATTATCTCTCGTCAACTGTTTACAACTTCATACGTAGATAACACAATTTGGCATTGTTTGCCATTTGGTTTAAAACTTATGTTTTTTGTAAACACCATTTTTACATATAAACAGGCACATTTGACATTACAGTTAAGTACTGTACATTTTGCTAACTAGGGTGTGAGTAACCTATATTAAGGCAATAATAAATTCACCCCGATTGCATGTGTTAAAAATTCAACGTTAGCATTGTACTGTACATGTTTTATTATTACTTCTCACATTTTGAAATGAATTCACATCTACTCTGTATTAACATAAAATACGGTAAATAAATATGAGATGGAAAATGGCGATAGATTTGAACCAGCTACGTGGGTCATATTCATGCACAATGAATTGCAAGCGGCTGATACAACGTGGCGTCTTATTAATTCTGAGGCCATATTGTCTCCTGTAACTTCGAATAATAATTCTCGTGAGTTTTTTATTTTATTTTTAACAATTTTGAGCTATGTCAATCGAAACCAAATTTAATGTTTAACATGGTATTAATTTAGTTTTAAAACCTCCCGTGAGAAACCAATCATTGACGCCATTTATTTAACAATTTTTTTCGTAACTCGGCTATATAGTCTATTGGTCTATTAGTGATATAAGCGATTGAGTTAAAGGTGATTTTAATACGACTTTTAATACGATTGGTGTAACGCTTGATAATAGGCTCAGTAAAGCTTTATTTATCTACACAACTAAACGTGTATGCAATAAAGTAAGTTTTGAAATTTTTATCTTGCGCAGACTTCAACGTATTTGCAGTAAAGAAGTTAATTTAATGGCTAATTATGGAGTCATCGTTCAACATATAACATACGCTGTTTCAATATGGGGTGCTGATTGCTCAAAAACTAAGCCAATTATTCCTCTCGTGTTAACATGGCCTGGTCCAGGGCAAACAGGAGTCTGGGTGTCATCTCCCGCGTGTCACTACATCTTCACCAGCCAGAGAGTTGAGATCTCTCTACATTGCTCCTGAGATCTTGAGTATTGTTCTGTGGTCTGGTCACCTCCACAGAGATTCCTCACTGACCAACTAAACAAGAACCAAACTAGTTTTCTCCGTCTTGCGGGTATCCGCATGGGTTATGGCTACCTAGAGGTTCCTGTTCAGGATCTCTCCCAGGACCTTCGCTTGCTGCCCTTAGAGATCAGAAGAGATATGCAAGATATTTTGTTTAGTTTCAATATCTTGAATGGTCACATCAACTATTCTGGCCTTCTGAAGCAAGTCAACCTTCGTGTACCATCAAACACAACGTCCAAAGAGATGTTCGTTAGACTTCACCACGATACACTGTATGAACTGAGTAGTCAATGGTCCGTGTCCAACGCCAGACTAGCATACTTCCACCTGATGTCGATCTGTTCTGTATATACCATTCATATTATCAAGAGGAAGATGTTGGCCTACCACAATGCCCTTCACTCATGAACCTTCAGAACAAGCCTCAGTTGTATCTAAATAATTATTCATTTTCTATGCATGTTTAGTTGCCTTGTTACCCTTTGCTTCATTGTTGGTGTTGCTGTTATTAGGTTTTACCTTTTATTATTTATTTTTTACCACATAAAATGCTAGTCATTGCTTATTATTTATTCTATTGATTTTTATTCATGTCTGTTATTTATATTATTATACATATCTATACTTAATTTAATTAGCTCTAGTCTGCACTAGCTCTCTCTTTTTATTAATAGTTGGATTTTTCCAACGCGTCTTGTGTTTAAAATCTACACAACGTTTCGAGAGTTGGATAAACGACTCCCGTTTTCAAGTGCCAAACGATATTTACATTTATTCGGTAATTTCAATATTCAACCATCTTCCTCCCAAACTACAAAAAAATCAGACATTGTGATATTTAAACGTAATTTAAAGAGTGCTTTTGTAAAAAAAGCCTATTACAGATTAATAAGTATATATGTGTTGATATGGGGATTTTTTAACAATAAATAATTAGTGAATTATACTATACGTGTCATCATACTCTCATAAAAATGTATAATTATTTTATTAATTCTGTTAGTTGAAGTGGTCTTATTCAATGCTAGTATGCAAGTTATTGAATAAATAATTTGACATTGTCATTTATACAAGTTACCTACTTAATATCCCTGTTTTAGTTAGAGAAAAATGTTAGAATACATTTCAGATTTAATTTAATTAGGTAGTACCATAGTTTACGACATTATTTTCCTGCGATGGGTTTAGGTTGGCTACGGTGGACTCCAATATTGTAACTGTGAGAATTGATGGGTCGGTGGAGCACAGAGCAAATAGGCACAGGCAGAAAATGAGGCCGATATTGCCTCTGCTGTCGGTTGACAGTTTCATTCCATAGTAAAGCAGCGTTTACACGATGCCAATTGAAGAGACAATACAATCAATTGTCATGGATTTATTGACTACGTTGTAGACGCTGCAGGCCAATTGTCTAGAAAAACTGTCGCCAATTCATGTCACAATTGTCACGAAAATCGATTGACTTCAAAATTAGATGTCAAGTTGTAGTTGTGTAGTTGATGTAGTTGTAGTTATTGAATCATTCCCTTGGGAAACCTCTAGTTCATTTTATATTTTCTCGAATTTCCATAAGAAATTAGGACGGAGACCATTTTCGAAATCATCGTTCGAAACTGAATAAATGTGTACATACATATGTATGTGTGTGTATATATAAATGTATAGTGTGTATGTGTGTCCGTAGACACGATAACTTTCGTAAAAATGGTGCGATCGAAATAACAAACGTGTGTTTGCGCGTGCACGCGTGTGTACGTATGCTATTTAAGAGTCTGCATCAGTGGTAGCCATCTTGGATTTTAGTCCCGTAAGAGCAATGTTAAATTCTGGCGGAACATACCTTCACTTTGGCGTCTGAAGTGGCGTTAATTATCAAAGTATCAATGTAAAACTTTGGAAGTACATTGATGAGATGTGGCTCAAGGGCATGACCTTTTAATATGTTCAGAAATTTAACTTGATGTAAAAACAAAAATCCAGGAATATTTTACAAAATAGATCATTATTATTTTTTATTGAGAGCGAAAACAAGAAGTTCTGTAAGGTGGTGCCCTGGAGGACTGTAATACCTTTAATTTGACACCTCTTCCGTTAATTTATGACAATAGGTCAAGGAGATATAGGCGCCAGAATTTAACATTGCTGTTACGGGACTAAAATCCAAGATGGCTACCACTGATGCAGACTCTTAACAATATAACTTGTGAAAAAGGTCTACCTTATGAATGATGGTAATGAGAGTAGTTCCTATGTAGGGTTCTCAATCCCGGGATCCCGAATCCCGATCACTTTTGGGTACCTATAAATCCCGGGATTAGAGGATCTCAATCCCGGGATTGACGGGTTTGGAAAAATAACTTTTTAAATTTTTTCGTGATTTGAATGTTTAAACTACTACAAAAATCATCTTTACAAACCCAAATTTTTGTAAACATTTAAATGTCGTCATTAATGTTTGAATATAATAATATTAAATAATAATAATATAATATAAATAATAGTTTTTATTTGTTTTATTATGTCTCCTTAAACTGGTATTTACCAATTTACCTTTCTCAAAGTTTTATTTATCCTTAAAACCGAAGCAAAATTTAACATGACAACTTATTTTTGGATACTGATTCAGCACTGAGTTTTTTTTGTCGTTCCGTACTTCCGTTTCAGATGATTCCCACGAAAGTCACGGTATCCCAGGCCGCAAAGGTGGCTTTATTTTGATATTTTTTGCTTCATTATGTCAAACTAATCATTAAAATGTTTAGTTGCTATCGGACTTTCGTATAGCAAACAGCTATGCCTGTCGGGTGAGATTTGTGTAGTGAGAGTGAGTAGTATATGCCGTTTTTTTATGAAAAAAAATGTAATAGTTTTATTAATGACCATTCATAATCTTTTTCAAATTCCAAAAGCTACCAGATTTTACCATTTTATAAGATGAAACTAATGATTATGTACAACTTAATATCAATTTATTTTAGGGGTGTCTTCACGAAACAAAACATCCTAGATTTATAAAAACGGTAATCCCGGGACTAAACCCAGGATCCCGGGATCGGCTTTATTCGATCCTTAAATCCCGGGATTGAGATTTCGGGCCGGAATTGAGATCCCTATTCCTATGTACATGAAAAAGCTAAAAAAATTAAAGTCAAGAGTCACATTGACAGTAAGGATAACATAAAAATAAGCATTGAGTTATTTTATGTATTAGAATCCGTAACTAAATCATTACAGCTGATCGTTTAATGATGAAGTTCGATCTATTCAAATGTTACAATATATATTTACGGTTACATGGCCCATATTGAACGCCTACCACTGTTAACACTCGCCACTTACCATTGTTGTATTGTATAAGGCTAACCACGTCTGACCAGTTTCACAATTTATATGAACAAAGATGCTCGTGATTTGAGCGTTACTGGTATTGGAGAATCGTGCTTTAAAGGGTTTGGGGGTGTAGGGAAATAAACGATATCAGTGGACTGACGCATACTTTCTCCATTAAGTAAATTTAAAAACTATAATATTTAATAAAACTATCATATTTTTAAACTTTTATCTAAATACCTTTTAATAATTTATTGTTTCAAGCATAATCATCCGATTTCTGAAGATAAAAATAACAACCAGAGCAACTAAATTAAATTAAGTGTTAGAATTTCATGGGGACAACCCCCTCCCCCCGGTAATACCAAGCTTTTTCCATGGGATTTGTTGGATGGTGTTACTCTGCATACCAAGTTTCATGGTAAACGGTTGGAAAAATCAGGAAGAAATTGATTTTTTTAATATTCTCCAAATGAATGTTATTGTGCGCTCTCAGACAACGTACTGCGTTAGTTATACAGTATATAGCAAATTTACCTTTTCTCTGGAAAAA
Source organism: Nephotettix cincticeps (assembly GCA_023375725.1). Taxonomy (NCBI): domain Eukaryota; kingdom Metazoa; phylum Arthropoda; class Insecta; order Hemiptera; family Cicadellidae; genus Nephotettix; species Nephotettix cincticeps. Next base: position 20,498,247 of record CM041784.1, read on the forward strand.
GTCATAGACAAATGATTCAAAATACTAGTTTGTTTAGTTTTGCTAGTTTCAATGTCGGTAGTCAAATTATACTTTACCTTTATTGTTTTCGTGGAAAAATAAAAAAACTATTTTACTTTTAAAATCCCATAGCTTTTGAACGCTGAAGTGCGGGCGGTTTGTCTACCTTATAAATGACTGACCTTATGATGAAAATTATATGATTTATTCATATAATTTTCATTAAACTCGTTAGAGCCGTTTTTGAGAATTGTTTATTTTACGTGTTTATTGGGGGGTTTAGGGGTAAAATACCCTTAAAAATAAAAAATAATAAAGATTTCCAAGATATCGTGGATTGTTACCTACATACCAAATTTCATGAAAATCGGACCCTCAGCACATCTCCATACACACACAGGCATCCATCATTCTAAAACGATTTTTTCAGAATGCATTAAAATATACACCAGAAAATCAAATTTAAAAATTCTGACGAAAACAATACTTTCTCCTTTAGTATCGTATAATGGGAGAAAGCAATAAATAATAGGGACAACTTTAAATGCAATACGCCATTGGTTTCTGGGAATCACCCAGTGATATCATTTTATTCTTTAGACAGCAAAAAATAATTGTCAAAATCATCTATGGTGCTGGTTGCCGAGTTTATTGAAAGCCTTTTTTTAGATCTATAGGTTCTTACTGTTCCAAGTATATACATATTGGAATTTTTTATTATTGTGTAAACAATTTAATCTTTTTGAATGTACCGGTAATGTCTTCAACCATTCTTACAATATAATACAACATAACATATGTTATGTAATATATTATGTTATATAATACAATATAACATAATGGAACATGGGCTATTCTATCCATAAATTGACGCTTTTCAAAAAAGGTATTTATTATTCTGCTATACGATTTTATGATGCGGTGCCCATTACTTAAAATTAATAATAGATAAAAATTTCTTTAAAAAAATTAAATGTTTTCTTGTTGAGAGGTGTCCTTCTTCGGTCAATGGGTTCTTGTCTGATTGCACGAACTGGTAAATTTCATTCATGTTTTGTTATGACTGTTAGCTGTTGTATTTTGTTAATTTATGTGTGAATATTTTAATATATTTATATTGGGAGTTGTATGTAATATTATAAATCTAACCTGTGGGAAATAGGTTGGATTAGTCTAAAGGGGATGTTTTTAAAAATCGATACGATAGCTCAGGTAGTTTCTATGGAAACGGGATCCAAACACTTCCGTTGTAATTTTTGCTCCACAAATCTGCCAACAGCCCCCAGAGCTTAGACATATCCATGTCAAAAAATATCAAATCCATCCAGTGTACTTAACATAACAAATTTACATTTCCACAAGGATGCGGAATTGGTTAAATTTTTAAATTGACTTTTACCCTTCAAAGGCAATAGCGGTATGTCGTGTAAACAGCAGGAGACATTTCATCAGCTGGCCAACGATTGTCCTTGGCGGCTGTATCTTCGATGGCATTGTGTAAACACATGACATGGCATGAGCAGAAGGCACTCAAGGCAGGGACAGATCACAAACTAGTAGCTCTAGTAGCTCTAGTAGCTCTAGTAGCTCTAGTAGCTCTCCCCAGTCCCCTCTGCTTCACTCTCTTCTTCTCCCTCACTCCCATACCCGGATCAAAAATCAGGGTCTATTGACAACGGTCGCCTTATCTGAAATGCTTTCCTTTCAAGCTGTAACCCTTCACCTCTTCTCTCAGACCCCCTGTGCTTAACACCTACTAAAACCAGTGACTGTCCACTTCTAACCAATTTCTACAAGTAAAAATATGTAGAAAATGTGAGTAAATTCTTTTGATTTCGGCTTTGTTTAACCGATATCCATCATTTTTTAACATACAATTTTTTATCCGACACGGATAGATGAATTGATTTGAAATTGTGTGACGAACGTCCCTAAGCATAGACATATTATTTTAAGATGAGATGAAATTTTTCAAAATTGTGATCATTTAAACTTTCAATCTAAAATATACGAAAACTACAGATTTACGAAATCACTCCGCTCTGGAATTAAAATATTATAAATTAAAAATGGCTCACACTAACATAATCCAGCTTTACCAAAAATTAGTGCGACATGCTATATATTTTTGGATTTATTTGCTATACTTAGGATTAATCTAGACAGAATACCTTATATATTTTAGAAATAGACATCCCACACTATAAAAATAGAATGAAATATTTTTGAATACAAATTTCATTTCCCTTTGCTCCCCTTAAGCTATATTTGTGTTTCGTGTTTTTGTGTTTTATATTTTGTGTTTTAGTAGTGTGGTATTTTAGTTGGTAGCAATGCTACACACTACAATCAATTTGAAATTATTGAGCAGCTCACATTTGTTTATTGTCTTACCACATTTCGATATTGAATTTGTATTGTTTGGGGCTCATTCTGTTTACTTTGAAAAACCATAAATAGACGTACAAAAGAGGAATTTGCGTGAATTGTGCAAATAATTTTGCAAATAATTGTTCAGTTCTAGGAACTTACGCAGGATTTTTTTTACTGATGAGGCTCATTTGTGGTTGTGATGAGAAAGGTCGCGTCGCTCTGTCCGTGATTGTTGAGTGCCAGCCAACCTACCCGTGTAGTCTTATCGAGTGACAGGGGATATTTTATATTTTATAGCTGAATAATTATTTTTGAGGTTGAACCTTTTAATTGTGTATTACCAATTGTGCATTATTTTACCTCTGTATTTCTTCAGATAGTTGCGAGTTTTTCGGGAAAATGAACTGCCCCAAGTGTGAAAAAGATGCGTCTAACGCGAAAAACAGCGATAAGTGCAAATTGTCTTATCATGTGTTGTGTTGTAGAATTTGCACCCTATCGAAACTGTCGTCAATGTCTGTCCACGCAGTGCCATCATGGAAGTGTGACAAGTATTCTAACGAGACTTCTTCGGTAACCTCTAAACCTGACGCTGAAGAACTTCAAATTTATGATATTTTAAATTCTATTCAAAAATACATTATTTCAGTTAGGGAAACGAACAAGTCTGGTTTTGATTCCATCAACAACAATCTAACTAATATGAAGGTTTCAATATAAGAATTGAAAGGAAACAGAACCTTCAATAGAAGGTTTGTAACAGTGGAAACTGTAAATAATGAGCAAAAAGATGAATGCACGAAACTACGCGTTGAAAACGTCTACACTATTCTGAAATGAGTTGCCGAGGCCTTAGGTCTGCGACACGACCGCAACAGTATCTCCATCGCTCACCGGATGGACCAGGCTTTATAAGCTGCATAAATATTCCAACAAGTGTTACCGGGGTTGTTATGTAGCTGCATTGCGTAACCTAACCTAACATAACCAATGATATAGTACAGTGAACGTAGTGTATCGTAATCAGAGACGATACAACAAAAATAAAGATGGCGACCTTTCGGGGTAAGGGCTGGTTGAGTTCTGGGCTGAGGCAATTTCGAATTACGTGCTCGTACACAGAACTAGTTCAGTTCGGAACTGGAGCAATTGGGAATTCAGTACACAAAATCATTGTATTTCTTATGGCACACTTGCTTTAGGTTGGTATCACTGCAGCTTAGCCAAACAATACAATAGTTGATGCGTTGTCATTGGCCGGAGGGCAAAGAAGATGGCAGCCTTTCGGGGTAGGAGCTGCTTGAGTTCCGGACTGCACCAATTCCGAATTGAACCAATTCCACGCCCCTGCTGCGATTTATATACTATCACGTGATACTAGACTAAAATATAAATTGGACCGTAAAAACTCGAGTTATACTGATTGGATGTATTCCATTTACAAAGCAATCCAGTATTCTGGAAACATCACAAATGAGGAAATTATTATTTGCTCAGATAATCAATCCGTCATTAGATGCAGACAACGCTATCTTAGGAATTATTACAGTTGAAAAATATATGATGGTGGACATTGTAAAAGAAATGCTTCATAATAGTACAAATAAATATATATTACAGTGGACCCCCGGTCATGTTGGAATGGTAGGAAATGAAATTACTGACCAATTGGCCAAAGCTGCCAACACAATGAACATAGAAATGATTTTTACCTAGCTAATGATGATTTCAAATATTTACAGTATAAAAGATTTGTATCGACTAAGACTAATACCTTACATACAACAAAAAAACATGTGCCTTACATAAAGCACATTGATACAGGAACATTCAGAAGAATTTCACAAAATTCTCTTGGTGTAAATCTTTAAGCATGAACAGAAACGAAATAATGAACATTTGTCGATTTAGATTATGACATGCTAATATAAATACTCGCATAAATGTACATTAGGTACAAATGAAACATTGACCCATCTAACTTTATACTATCCCAGCTATACATACAAAAAGAGATAGATATTTAAACGACAAATAAACTCAGTAACACTTTTTTTTTAATTTTAAAGAAAAAATCCGCTAAGGCAATCTTGAAATATATCAAAACCTGAACAACTATCTGAAGGCATTTAATAGGAAAATTTAAAAATACATGCACTTTCTATTACATAAATGTTCATCCAATATAAATCCAATGGGCTTCTCCCATCCGTAGCCTACCTTTTTTCGGGTTAGGACATTGCCTGGTCGGCCCCTGGCAGGGAGCATACCTATACCCCTCTCCCTCCAGACTGACCCCTCTATTCAAACATCATTAGAAAAATCCTGTCTTTTAATATCAAAAAAACATACAATTAAAATTTCACCATATATGCTATGTAACCAACCCGAAAATATTTATTATTTTACAGTTTAAATATCCAACCCTTAATTACACGCCATCCAAGACTCCATCGGATAATAACACGACACAAAAATAAAAGGAACAAATACAGTGTACAACGGAGCTTCATGGTTTAAATCCCAGCCACCTTTTTTATAGACAAAAGAATAAAATTTAAAAAAAACAACCGCCTCTCGTGAATTTTAGTTCCGGTAAGTGATGATAACAGAATTATCTATAATTATAAACAACAACTTTTAATTATAAACAACGGTTTTATACATGAAACTAAACATGCCCAGGTAAGTTTATTTTAATTTTGTTAAGCTTATGCTGTCTAACTGCAGCGATTTTTATAAAATAAAACACATGTTAAGAGGCAAACACTTTTGTTCATAAGGCTACAAACCTAAGGATCCTGGGAAATTATTATCTAATATTTGTCAGTAATAAAGTTACATAATTAGTAATCAATTACAGTACTCATATGTTAATCACATTCACTTCTGTGCTCATTCACCTAGTAGAAGTATCCATCTAATTGGGTCGTGTCTCATGAATGGAAATAAATGTGTAGGCCCTATCAGGTAATATATTATTAGGCCTATTATTATAGTCTGTGATGTAAAATACCCAGGTAGTTAAAACTTGGGGTTGTCTAAATACCTAATATCTCCGTCGCAGCAGACCTGCGCACTCAGTGCATTTCCATAATCCACTCCACTTGAGATCAATAGGCTATCATTCAAAAGAATTAATTACATGTGATAAACGCAAAAACCCAATTTTTGAGTACAAAACCCCCTCAATCTACCCATTTTGATTAACCGATATGTTTAGATTATGAATTCGTCCAAGTAAACTTCTACCACTCTACCAAATTAATTTGGTCTCAATCGTACCGTTTTCACAAGAGTTATTTTGGTAATAGACACATGTATATATATATATATACACACACACAAGGGGGTGCGCAAAAGTAACTGGAATTACATTGCCGAAGTATGTATGTAGGCCGCTACGTGTGTATAGCGCAGCTCATCCGGAGTTGCGAGAGCACAGCAGAGACCGTTTCGCATTAAAACCACCTCCTCCTAAGAATTTATATCCCAGTGTGTTGAAAAAGTCCCAGAATTGTTGCTGTGATATATTATGGCGTGGGGAACTACACAGCAAAGGCCGTTAGAGACAGAACAGTCTTCTATCACAACACTTGTAGCTTGAACGTGATTGAACCGATAAGAAGGTAAAAGTATAGTGTTTTATATTAAAATTACACTACCACCATGAGCAGTGTTATCCGGATGGTTACTCTGATGAAGGGTAAAAAAAGGCATTTTGAAGTAACTAGCATCTATAAAATGAGTTTCCGAAATCAGAATTATGTCTATTTTATGATTATTTATAAATGTTTGGAGTTCTTGGTTGTGATTAGCCAAGCCGTTAGCATTCCAGAGAGTGATTTTAAGTATTTTAAAACTCATTTTAATTTTGATAGCACAGTGGTCAGTAGGTTTAATAGTGAACCTATTTGTTGTGTTTGTTTTGAGAATAGCTTTTCAAACTTATTGAAGAATGATTCAATATTTTTTTCAAAGCTGTTAATATTGAAGTTTGTTTTTTTTCAATTCAATTCAAAACATCTTTTAAATCCTTCAGCATATACAGGAATGGTGTGAGTGTTAAAACTATTCTAATTGAATATCAATACAAAATTGTTTAAAACAAAATAACGTTGATAGCATTTGTATGTATATGGAATAAAATATGGTATTTCTAATCATATTAGAACTCTTCAAAGGAATACAATGCTTTGTTGATGAGAAAGATCTTTAATTTTTTTTAAAATATGGATTGACTCTCAGAGGACTTAATTTCGTCTGGGATTTTGTTAAAAAATTTTGAACCTGCATATGTTGGTTTTTTAGTATATAAATCCAACCTATGAAAATTTAGAGCAATTTCCCCCCTGGTTCTAGTGTTGTAATAGTGATTGTCCCCTACTAAAACTAGATCATTTAATTTATTTTGTAATGATAAAATTGTTTCAAAAATATATACCCCATAGACAGTCATTATTTTCATCGTCGAGAAATGTTCTTTTACTGAGGTTCGCGGTTTTAGATTCAGGATTATTCTTATTGCCTTCTTTTGTAATTTTAAAATTGCATCTAGGTTTTTAATTGATGTTGCCCCATAGAGTGATATTCCAAAAGAAATAGTAGAATGAATATACGCAAAATAAACTGCTTTTAAAGAATCAATGTCAAAAAACTTTTTTAGTCATGATAACGCGAAGAGCCCAGATGATATTTTGGATATAACTTTCTCAGAGTGTAAATTCCAAGAAAGTTTGTTATCTATCTCTAACCCTAAAAATTTTAAGTGGTCTACTTCAAACACATTTTGCTTATTAATTTTTATAGAAAGATCGTATGATGTTTTTGATTGCTTAGTCCTAAAAGTAATGAATTTTGTCTTACTCGGCTTGAATAATAACTGCCTACCATTGAAATATTTTGTCAAAAGATGTAAGTCAGATTGAGACTTTGATTCTAATTCATATTCTGAAGACCCTGAAATTTTAAGATTTGTGTCATCTGCATAGAGACATAATTGGCTATTGGTTGATAATTTTGGTAAATTTCTTGTGTAACAAATGTAAAGTAATGGTCCAAGAATAGAACCCTGGGGCACTCCATGTTTAACTATTCTAATTTTAGATTGTTGAAAAACTATTATATTATGTTTATTATAATAAACTACTTCTACATATTTTTTTCTATCAAGTAAATATGTTTTTAACCAATTAAGTGCTGTTTTATGAATACCAAGATCAAATAATGTTGATAAAAGCATTTCGTGATTCAGAGAATCAAATGCTTTGGTTAAATCCATGAAAATACCCATTACTTTTTCTTTACAATCCAAGAAGTATTGGTATCTATTATTGATTCAGTGAAATTTGTAACTGCCGTTATAACTGACCGCCCTTGCCTGAAACCGTGTTGGCAATTTTATAAAAGATTGTGTTTTTCTAAATACTCTAATAATTGATTATAGACTGCCTTCTCAAAAGCTTTAGATATTGCTGGATGGAGTGCTATTGGACGGTAATTATTTACATCACTTCGGTCCCCATTCTTATAAAGTGGTATTAATTTAGAAATTTTTAATTTATCGGGAAATATCCCAGTTACAAAAGAAGAGTTAATTATATGAGCTAAAGGTTTAGATAAGAGAGTGCTTGATTTTTTTAGGAGTGTCACAGGAAGTTCATCATAACCAGTAGCAAAAGAGTTTTTCAGATTATTTAAAATACTATCTACATCTTTCTCATCAACATGCTAAAGTCTAAATGTACAAGAAAGTTCACTATTTAAGGCTTGAATTAGGTATAACACTATTGTCAACTAAATCACAAAAATAATCATTTAAAACATTACTCACTACTTTCGCATCTGATGTTAAACAATTTTCTACGTTTAAAGCATGTTCTGTGGCTTGAATTTAGTTTTACCGGCCTCTGAATTAATAATGTCCCATACAGTTTTAGTTATGTTTGATGATTTCATTATTTTGTCTTTATAATATTGTTTTTTTAGGGTGGTAATTTTTTTCCTTTTGTTTTTAGCAACCTGCGCATACGTCTCACCATTTCTCTCTGATGTGGGTATTGCCCTTGCATTGTTTACCTGTGCTTCATTTTCAGACTGACGCAACAGTCTACTTGAGCTTGGGCTTACCAAGGGGTGCCCACCCCCCCCCCAAGCTTCATGACGCACCCCCCCCAAACTTAGAACCAACCCTCCCATGTAAGTTGGCACCCCATACCATAAACAAAGGTGTAAATAATACTCGTAAGCACCCCTTATTTGATCTAAAACTAAAAGAGGATTTTTTAAATAGGGTTCCATCTTGCTTTATCGCTGCATTTAAACTCAATAACTTTATATTTCACTTCCAACTGTTGTTTTACCTTCTTTTTACAGTGTTCGTTACATGCCTGACAGTACCATTGCAAAACAACTCTAAACATTTATAGGTACTTATAAAGTTTTTGCTTTTTGGGCATTTGAATAGTGTAAAAACATTACAAAATTTAACAAACTTATCATCACAACTCAGTAGTAATATTAGTTTTGAGATGGAAAGGGTAACAAACACAAAGACGTAAGGGCAACGATCACATAACCTAGTCGCTCAGCTTGTGTCTGTCGTATGACCACCATCACGACTCCCGAAGATAACCGAATACTTCCTAAACTCGCCGGACCTTCCGCTGCCGCCACAATCACGGACAATATTCGACCACTGTCAATGCCATTTATTTATTTTGAGATAGAAAACAAACTATGTTTAAATTAATACTACGTTCTATCTAGTGATGTAATATATTTTTCAATATCATCACGTTAAACACCGTTAAAATCCGTTTTACCACCCCTTCAAAAAAATTGTTTGGAACCCCCCCCAAGAATTTCAATGACGCAGTCTGCGTCATAGAACCCCCCTGTGGGCACCCCTGGCTTACCTTTCTCTCAGTGGTGGAAAAGATTTATTTTTCAGGTGCTTATAGATTGAGCATCGTCTGTAGTTGGCTGGGTGCTCACTGTTGCACAAAGCACACTTAGGTGGTTCATTTTGTGGCTTAGTACACTTAAAAGTGTCATGATTTTCTCCACACACTACACAATGATATGAGTGCCAGCGGTAGGTTTTGGTATACCCATAGTTTTGGCACTTTTTGCACTGAACAATTTCCCTTTTTTCCTGAGGGGTTCAAGAACAATTTTGGCGTTCAGCAGGTATAGAATATTGTATCATTCTTTATTATTTTTGCTAGGTGCAAGATCCACAAAAAACATTGAAAGAGGATACTTAGTTTTAAAGTGCCTAGCATTTACAATATTCAGAAGATTGTGTCCTGCCTCCAAAGCTTCTTTCAAGTCGTTTAGATCATTAGAGTAATGTATATTTTTCAATACGAACTGGTATGCCCTCTCTTGTTTTATCTGAAAAGTGTGAAAATTTATTTTCAGTTCTGTTAATTTACGTACTATCCTGCGGTACGCATCAACGGAAGTGGGATTAAGTTTTATTTTATTCTTGTTCAAACATTTGAAAACATATTCCATCTTTAGTTATTACAGTTTCAATATCTTTCACAATTTTATTAACACCAGCAATGTCAGGAATAAAGATAGGTGGTGGCTCTGGTACATCATGCGATGTTCTCACTTCTTCAAGGTTCATCTCTTCTGATTCACCGGGAATAGTGTAACTGTTTTGGGTACAAACAGACTCGCTGCAGTAACTTTATTCTTTACCCGTTCTCTTATACACAGAGTCATCGTTAGGGACTCCACTACTCCGTTTCTTGAGGGTTGCTGCCGACAAAGGAACATTCTGCTATTCGCTAACAGTTGGTGTGACATTTGATGTCGTTGGAGGATTCATTTCATCATTTTCATCCGTCCCGGTTTTGGAAAAATATGTTTCACTAGAACTATGGTCACTGTGAATGAAAACAGGTTTCATGTTTGTCAAACTAGATGATTGACCAGATATCCTTATAGGTAAACACACCTAACCCAAAACATAAACAAATGTACCAGCAGTTTTGGTATAAAGGTTTTTCAGTTATAAAATATTGAAAGACACACAAAATTAAACTAACACTAATTGAAAAATAATCAAACACATGAAAGCGCGTAGGCTTAGTAAAACACTTTAAAAAAAGGTATCCAATACTATAATACGAGCAAAGTTTGTATATATATATATATATATATATATATATATATATTTGCACACGGATCTCCAAAACGGCACTAAGGATTTTCTTTAAATTTTGGAAATAACTAATTTCTGAGTAGAAAATAAGTTCTAGATAGGTCTAATGTCCAGGAAAATTCTTGTTTTCTTATAATATTAAGTTTAAAATCTAAAAATTTAACATTACGCTTATGGAGAATCAAATGTAAACAATGCAAACCAAAACATCTGTTTATAACCGTTTGACAGTTGTTGATTGAAGATGGAGGGGAGCAATATGTGAATAGAGGTTTTTCATAAATATTTATTTTATGTATGTAATAAATGCAAAATTATCAGGTTACCAAACAATTTGTAAAAACCTAAGTGTAACATAACTGTGCAAAATAAAAGCTGAAAAGTATTTCCAAAATCTTCCGTGTTTTGATAGAAAACGTATTCATTGTATTGCTTGAAGCCACTGTCAAAAACCACTTAAAAGGTGTAAATTAAATTTCTCTTTTGCTTTTCAATCCTCATTCTGTTTCTAACAAAATCAGTTGATCACAGGCTAATAATAACTGTATGGATAATTAAACAGTAAATGATCTGCTAAAACAATTGAGGTTGGCTAAAAAACCTTAAACGGTGTCGCTCATTTGGCAGACGCCGTGGTCCAGCGGTAGCGTTTCGGCCTCAAGAACCGAAGGTTGCAAGTTCCATCCCCGTTAAGAGCAATACTTTTTGTTCAGTGCTATAATAATTATAGTGTATTAAATCGATTTTATTTAGCCCAAATCAATGTTTTCATTGAGTAATAAATGTGTTTTAATTTTTATAATACATGTATTATTCTATACGAGCAAAGCTCGGTCACCAGGTACCGTACTAATTTTTTAAGCAAAGAAAGTAATTGTGTCTAACTTTTTACAACCAGCTGACTTCCCATGTTTAAAATTTTAAAAAAAATATTAAGCTTATGGAGAATCAAATGTAACAATATAAATGAAAACATCTGTTTATAACCGTTTGACAGTTGTTGATTGAAGATGGTGATGAACAATATGTGAATAGAGGTTTTGCATAAATATTTATTTTATTATATAATAAATAAAAAATTGTAAAATGAGTAACCAATTTGTAAAACCTAAAGGTTGAAATAACTGTGGTAATAAAAGCAGAGAAAAGTAATTCCAAAATCGTTCCTGTTTTGATAGAAAAATTATTCATTATGTTATATGAAGCCAATGTAACAAACCAATTGGTGTAAATTAAATTTCTCTTTTGCTTTTCAATCCTCATTCCTTTTCTAACACAATCAGGTGATCACAGGCTAATAATAACTTTAAGGATAAATAACTAGTAGATGATCAGCTCAAACAATTGAGGTTGGGTAAAACACCTTAAAATCGGTTTTATTTAAACCATATAAACTGTTTAGATTGAATAATAAATGTGTTTTAATTTTGCTAATTAACTTATATATAATACATGTCGTATCCTAACTGAACAAAGCTCGGTCACCAGATACTTTCTATTCATCTAATCTTTCTACTTTCTACTTTCTAATCATTGAACTACAAGCTTATTATTACCTGTAGGTGATTCATTGAAAACTGAAAGCAAAATGTGACTAATATCGGGTTTCTAAATGCTCGTTATTTACTTTTCAAGGTGCATCGGACAATTTCAAGCATTGAAAAACTTTCTCTGGAATGTAGAGATGCATGAAATAAGTTTCATTTTTAACAGTTATCCCGTTTTTTTTTTCGGAGAAGACGTAAAATGCCTCCTGGAGCGTCACAGATACACAGACCAAAATTGAGATAGACTTGTTAACTAACTGAGATAGACTGAATAACTAAAAATTTAATAACTCTGAGCAATGTACAGACAAAACTCTAATTTTATTTATATACATATAACTTTTTTAACGACTTTTGATTTTGGTCTCTGGGCACCTCTAAATGAAAAAAAATGTAGTTCCGGGCTTAAGTCTTGCCATGAGACCAGTAATAGCTTCTTCCCAGGCGAAATTTGCTAAAATTGAATAAAATATGTTTAAATTGTTTTAAAATGAGAATATATTCGATTATTATATGATTCGGTAAAAGATAAATATAATTTCCCCAGTATGTTAACTAATTAACTACTTACTGTACCCCTTACTCTCTTCAATTGAATCATCTCTACATTGTATTGTCACTACACAGCATCTGCTCGTTGGTGTTACAAAACTGATCGTTTACCTCTATTAATTGATTTTTAAGTTACAGTTTTAATTTTTAAGAATGCTATTAAAAGTTTAACTGATAAAATACAGCTGCGAGGTTTTTGAAATTTATATTGTAAACTTTCTGCTACCACCTGCAGTGCACTGCTGTGCCACATGCGTACCAAGTGCAACCCGACCAGCCGTTGGTAAAATCTCACTAACCCCACAACTGTTGATTAGCCGTTACTAAATATTATTGTTTTCAAAAGAATACTGTTGATAAATTATTTAGAATTTGCCAATTACCTTGAGATTAATCCCTTCCCCAAAGGTTCTTAACTTTAACCACGCATGATAAACAAGCTGATCTTTCTTATTCAAACCCCATACTCAGACTGCCTGTCTGCTACCACTAAAACTAAAAACTGTTTACAAAAATAAAACAATACTAGTTTCTTGTAATACCATATGTTCTGAAATCATACGTTCTATTCTATAGTGTGTCAAAAACATTTTGTAATGTTTTTATCACATATGTCATCAATAGCAAGAGAGAATAAAAATTATTATACCAACTTCTTTCATTTATGAAACACAATGTTTATGGTTTGGGGAAGTGCATTTAAATATGCTTAGTTTTTAAATCTGAAATCTGATTTATCATGACTAGATTTCTATATAATTAGACTAAACAGAAAATTGTATCTCTGATTACAAAATATTGATATACATTATTATGATGATAATTCAATTAGTTAACTAATATCAAATTAAAAATTAATCACCATAACTAAATACTCAATTAGCTAATGATAAATTAATGATTGATGATAAATGATCATTTAAAGTATTACAGTTGGTATATACAAATAATATCCGTCACCTTATGTGAATTATATCACAATCAATATCAGCATTCTAATATTGTTATGTATTTGATTTTTTTTATTTCAATAGTTGAATATACTATTATTCTCTTATGAATGTGAATACTGTGTGTCTCAAAAGTCCTACCCCCTTGTTATTTTTTTTATTAATGGGAATAAAAATTTTATACTTTTAGGTATTTTTATTTGATCAAAAAAGTAGTTTTTGGTGTATTCAAATTTCCACCCACTCCCCCCTCCTAAAAGGGGTAAGGAAGGGGTAAGTTGAAATTTTTAAATAGCAACCCCCAGCTTGTTGCATATCATTTCATATTATTGCATATCATTTGTCTTGACAAAAGAAAACTAATGGCGTAAATTGGATGTCTCAACGTTGATTTTATCAAAAGTTATGCCAGTTCAAAGTTTTAAATTTTTTGAAATCTAATACATTGTTAATTTTGTAAATAATGAAAAAAACGAGATTTTTCTATGTGAAAAGGGTTAGTTAGTACCACGGTCAAAGTCCTGGTTAAAGCACATACACAACAACCTCAGAGGATAAATGTATGGGCTGGGATTTTAGGACATTCTGTAGTTGGACCCTTTTTTATTGATTGTAATTTGAATGGAGCAAAATACCTAGACCTATTACGTAATGATATTGTGCCAGCCATAAACAATATTGCCCTAGAAGGTGATTTTAATCCTTTTTATCAACAGGATGGTTCCCATCCTCATTACGATGTAAGAGTTCGACACTTTTTATGTTACAGATTGATATATCGATTATGCTATGTGTAGCTATCGATACTTGTATCACTATCGATATCCATTATTGAAGTCGATATTTTTCTTCTTAGTTGACTGTGCGTTCGTGGAATAACCTAAAAATGTAATTCTCTTTTACTGATATTAAATAAATATAATGTGTAGTCATGCTGGTGTTTTCTTTGAGTTGATAATAATCCCATGAAAGGTTATGGGCCCAGAAAGTTAAAAAATGAAAATTTAAAAGAAGGTTATGAGAATATGGTGAGTTCGGAAAAGTGACAACGTGGTCGCGATCAGTATAAGTTAACCGTATACGATCTTAGTCCGGAAGTAATAAGTAAATTGTTATTGTGTATATTTACTAACGAAATCGAGAGTAAATATGTCGGGAGTAAATATTTGTGTACCGGTATTAACGGGAACGAACTTCAACAACTGGAAGTTTAGAATTCGTTCACTTCTAGAGAAGGAACAGTTAGTTAGTGTGTTGGAAAGTGAACCGCCAGATGACGACAAAAAGAAAGACTTCCTCATCAAAGATGCTAAAGCAAAAGCAATACTGATACAGGGTGTAAGTGACAAACATCTAGACATTATCAAAGATGCAACGACTTCAAAACAAATGCTAGAAGCTCTGCAATCAGTGTTTGTACGTTCGAGTGCATTTGGTAAACTAGCATTGTGGAGAAAATTAATGAATCTGAAATGTGGTAATAGAGACTCTCTCGAAGACCATTTCTTGAAATTTGACACTATAACTCGTGAGTTGGAGGATTTGGGATCAAAAATTGAAGAATCAGACAAGGTATGTCATCTTCTTCTCACACTTGGTAAGGACTATGATACAGTTATTACAGCCTTAGAGACTCAACAGGATGTAAAATTTGATTTTGTAAAAGCTAGACTGTTGGACGAAGAAATCAAATTAAAAACAAAACAGTCAATCAAGACTTCAGAACAAGAAGTAAGCTTCAAAGCATCCAACAATGGAAACAGCAACAGTTGTTTTGGCTGTGGTGATAAAAATCACTACATTGCACAGTGTCCTAAGAAAACAGCCTTTCGAGGAGGAAGAAGAGGTAATAGTGGTAATTATTTTCGAGGAGGAAGAGGTAAGAATGGAAATTTCAATAGAAGAGGAGGCAAAGCCGTAGGCCTATCAAACTTTGCGCAAGAGTCGGAAATTTCATTCATAGCTTCAAACAACAAAGATATGTCAGGTGATGAAGAGTTTATTATCGACTCTGGAGCCAGCGATCACATGTTAAGAGAAATTTTGAAAGGTGATATGTTTGAAATAAGTAAACTTGATAAGCCAGTAACTATCTACATTGCAAATGGTGAACAAATGAGAGCAACTGAAAAAGGAAAAATAAGAATCACATGTCAAAGTAGGATAATAGTAATTGAAGCACTCATAGTTCCAGGTCTGCAACATAATCTGTTAGCATTAAATAAACTTGTTTCAAAAAATTTAAAGGTAACTTTTGACAAGAGGAGTATGACGATTTTTGGACCAACCTTTAAAATATCATGTGACAATGTGAAAGGAATCTATGTACTAAGAGGAAATATTATCAAGGAAAACAAAGCGAAGTGTCTTACTGTTCAATCCACTAATGTAGAAAATCTGTGGCATCGACGCTTGGGTCACTTAAACAACGAAAGTTTACGTCAGTTAGGACTGCCTTCAACAAAAGAACCATGTGAAGTGTGTATTGAAGGGAAGGCGACCAGACAGCCTTTCTACGAAAGGAAGAAAACCACCAAATGTATTGGTGAATTGATTCATACAGACATTTGTGGACCGGTGAATCCGATGACTCAAGATGGTGAAAGATATTTTCAGGTAATAATTGATGACTTCTCAAATTTTGTAATAGTTCGATTATTAAAATCAAAGAATGAAGCAGAGAATAATTTGATTGAATATGTAAACGAAATGGAACGACAACAAGAAATTAAAGTAAAGAAAATTCGAATGGACAATGGTGGTGAGTTCAAATCAAATTCATTTAAAAGATTTGCTCAAATGAAAGGAATAAAACTTGAATATACCATGAGCTACAGTCCCCAGAGCAATGGAAAATCAGAGAGAATGAATAGAACTTTAATGAACCGAGTAAGAACCAAGTTAATTGAATCAGGTGCTCCAAAATTTCTATGGGGTGAAGCTATTAGATGTAGCGCCTATGAGTTAAACAGAAGTCCGTCTAATTCATTGGAAAAAGGGGAAACGCCATCTCTCCTTTGGAATGGCAGACAAGATACATCAAAATTGAGAATTTTTGGATGTAGGGCTTGGTACACAGTAGTTCCAAAATTGAACAAATTGGATTCAAGAGCAAAACCTGCTTGTATGATAGGTTATTGTGGAGGTGGGTATCGACTGTGGATACCAGTAGAAAATAAAGTGATAAGATCAAGAGATGTCAAATTCGATGAAAGAAAATTTGAATTTAAGGAAAGGAGTGAAAGGAGTGATTTGACACAAATGAATGAAATTACTGATTGTGACGACCAACAAGACAAAGAAGAAAAGAACAAGGAGGAAATGAACGTAAAAGAAGATAACGATGAAGAAGAAAGGAGTGAAATAGAAATTGATTACACCCAACAACAACGAGAAGAAGACTCTGGATTACGATCAAAGAGAAAAATCACAACACCAAGTTATCTTCAAGACTACGAACTCTACTCAGCATTCTGTATGTTAACAAAAACAGAAGAACCTACAACTTATGAAGAAGCGATGAAGATTCCCGAATGGAAAGACGCTATCAAGAAGGAACTAGAATCACACGAGAATCTAGGAACTTGGAGTCCATCTCAACTACCTGAAGGAAAAGTAGCAGTCGACACAAAATGGGTATTTCGATCTAAAGAAGATGGCAGTAAGAAGGCGAGACTTGTAGCAAAAGGTTTCCAGCTTCAAGATGACGAATCCAGCCAATTCTCCTATGCTCCAGTGTGCAGGATGACTACTCTCAGGATCCTGATATCGCAAGCGGTAAGAAATGATTGGAAAATAAGGCAAGTTGATGTACCGACAGCTTTTCTAAATAGTACTTTGAAAGAAGAAATTTACATTAAAAAACCTAAAGGACTGAATTGTTTTGATAAAGTATTTAAGTTAAATCGTGCTTTGTATGGGCTTAAAATATCACCAAAATGTTGGAATGACAAATTCAATGAAATTATGGTAATTAATGGTTTTACTAGGTCACAACATGATTATTGTTTGTATTATAGTGATGACGTTTATCTTTTGCTGTTTGTAGATGATGCCTTAATTACAGGTAAAACTGAAAAAGTTGAAAATCTCATAAATATGTTGTACAAAATTTTCAAAGTTAAAGATATGGGTGAGGCAAATATGTTCTTAGGGATGCAATTTAGTAGAACAAAAGACAGTTTGATAATAAATCAGAACAAGATAATTGACAAATTATTGAAAGAATTTAATATGGAAGAATGTCGAGGTGTAACTACTCCTATGGAAGTTGGATTCAAATTAGATGAATCAAATATGATAATTGATGTTCCATATAGACAGTTAGTATGTAGTTTGATGTATATAGCAGTAATGACTAGACCAGATCTATCATTTGCAGTTTCTATTTTAAGCAGAGTATTAGACAAACCTACTGCTCAAACTTGGAAAGCTGCCAAAAGAGTTTTAAGATATCTCAGTGCTACTAAAGAAAAGGGATTAAGGTTTGACAAAAATGAGGGGAAATTAATTAGTTATTCAGATGCTGATTGGGCAGGTGACACAGTGTCACGAAAAAGTGTCAGTGGATTTTTTGCGTCTGATGGGTCAAATCCCATTGCTTGGTTTTCAAAGAAACAGCAATGTGTAGCTATTTCCACTATGGAAGCTGAATATTGTGCTGTATCGGCAGCAGCTCAAGAACTAATAAATTTAAAAGGGATTTTATGCGAATTTGATAAGAAACTATACAGTAAGAAATTCCTGATTAAAGTTGATAACAGTAGTGCAATTTCATTGATAAAGACTTATGAAAACTCGAAGAGAGCTAAGCATATTGACATAAAAATGCATTTCATTAAAGACCTGTACTCAAAGGATATTGTTGATGTTGAATATGTAGAGTCAAATTTGAATGTAGCAGACATTCTAACACAAAACCTTTGAACAAGGTTTCGTTAGAATGTCTGCTAACGAAAATATAAACTAATTAAAATAAAAAAAATATAAAATATAAACTTCTCATCAAATTTGATGAGAAGTTTCCCGAAAAGTGGATTGGTAGGCGAGGTTTTGTAGAGTGGCCTACTCGATCACCCAACCTCAAGCCTCTCCAATTTTTCTTCTGGGGCTTCATTAAAAGCAAGGTGTATAACACTAAAGCCGCTAACCTTGTTGAATTAAAAGTGCGGATTGAACGAGCGTGCCAGTTAGTCACACCAGAAATGTTGGCAAATGTGAGGCAGGCATTTGAGTCCAGTCTTTACTTCTGCCAAGAAGTAAACGATGGTACTTTGAGCAGTTAACCTAAATTTAATAGTGATGTTTTCCACCATTTTCCCTCCTGATCAACCCCTATTCTGCATTATTAACAAAATTTATAAATTAATAATATTTAAAAAAATTTAAAGCTTTAAACTAGCATATCTTTTGATAAACCCAATGTAGAGAGTTCCAATTTGCATCATTCGTTTTCTTTTGTCAAGACCTTTGAAATGGTATGCAACAAGCTGGGGGTTGCTATTTAAGAATTTCAACTCACCCCTAAACTACCCCTTTTGGGGGGGAGGGGGTGAAAATTTGAATACATCAAACACTACCTTTTTTTGATCAATTAAACATCCCCAAAGTATAAAATTTTTATTCCCATTAATAAAAAAATAACAGGAGGTGGGACTTTTGAGACACACGGGTATAATATAAATATATTTTCTTAAATTAATGCTTTTGAAACTAGGGGGTATGTGTGTTTGCCCGCATGATGATTGTGTGATCACCTGAGTGTAAGACATGCTATTTCGGAATATATTACCAAGATAATAATAAAATGTTTGACAATCAGACTTTCCAAGTCCACAATATTTAAAAATTCTCATTAATTACTAAACACAACTTGCATGGTGTGTTAATGAATAAATCAGTTTAAATGAGGGTTTTGCCTTATGAATAGATTAGAATTCTAAAATGTTTTCTTGTTTCAGGGTATAGGTGTGCGGCCAAAATAATTAAGCCTATCTTTGTAACTTATATTCTTAAGTTCAATAAGAAGTAATCACCATGAGTTTACTAAAGGAAAAAAAAGAATCTGGTCCAGTAGTTCCTTATAATTTTAATAAATGTCAGACATTTGAAGAAAATTTATCAAATCCTAGTAGTCTGAAGGAACATATTCTACTACATACTGGTGTGCGCCCTCATAAATGTCTGATATGTCAAAAATTTTTTGCACACCGTAGTTCACTGAAAACACATATGTATTTACATACTGGTGAGCGTCCTTATAAATGTCTGACATGTGTAAAATGTTTTACACATCCCAGTAATCTGAAAATACATATGCTTGTACACACTGGTGAGCGCCCTCATAAATGTCCGACATGTCAAAAATGTTTTAAAAGTCATAGGAATCTGCAACAACATATGCTTGTACACACTGGTGAGCGCCCTCATAAATGTCCGACATGTCAAAAATGTTTTGGACGTACTACTGCTCTGAAAGAACATATGTTTATACATACTGGTGAGCGCCCTCATAAATGTCCGACATGTCAAAAATGTTTTAAAAGTCATAGGAATCTGCAACAACATATGCTTGTACACACTGGTGAGCGCCCTCATAAATGTCCGATATGTCAAAAATGTTTTGGACGTACGACTGCTCTGAAAGAACATATGTTTGTACATACTGATGAGCGCCCTCATAAATGTCCGACATGTCAAAAATGTTTTAAAAGTCATAGGAATCTGCAACAACATATGCTTGTACACACTGGTGAGCGCCCTCATAAATGTCCGACATGTCAAAAATGTTTTACAAGTCTTAAGAATCTGCAACAACATATGCTTGTACACACTGGTGAGCGCCCTCATAAATGTCCGCTATGTCAAAAATGTTTTGGACGTACCAGTGTTCTGAAAGAACATATGTTTGTACATACTGGGGAGTGTTCATATAAATGTCCGACGTGTAAAAAATGTTTTGCGAATTCTAGTGCTCTGAAGAGACATGCTGGCAAGGAACCTTGCAAATGTCCATTATGTTATCGATTTTTTTGTTATAAAAGAGACCTAAGGGTACATTTGTATTTTCATACTGGTGAGCGCCCTTACAAATGTCTTGTTTGTGGAAAATGTTTTGTAAGACAAGTAAACGTTGAAACACATATTATGTATTCACATACTAGTAAAACCCCTCATTAATGTCTGATGTGTGTAAAATATTTTACATTGGTTAGTGGTCTTAGAAAACCTATGAATGTGATCTTAGGGTACATTTGTATTTACACACTGGTGGACACCCTTACACGTATCTTACTTGCGGAAAATATTTCGTAAGACAAGAAAACATTAAAACACATACAGTATTATGTATTCACATACTTGTAAACCCCCTCATTAATGTATGATGTGTGTAAAACATTTTACATTGTTTAGTGCTCTTAGAAAACCCATGTTTATAAATGTTCTACATGTAAAGGTCTTTTAAAGATGCCAAGAGTTTAAGAGACCATATTATATTACATGCCAGCTTGTCTCATTAATGTCCTGTATATGAACAAGGTTATTTTTATAAATGTGATCTTAGGTTACATTTGTATTTACACATTGGTGGGCACCCTGACAAAAGTCTATGATTTGGAAAATGTTTTATACGGAAAGCACATTTGTATTCACATACTGAGGACCACTCTTGTGCTAGACACATTGAAAATGTTTGAAAGGGATTAGTATTTTGACCCATCATATCAATATATTAATGTTGTAATTTTTTAGATTTAATAATTTTGATTTTTAAAAAATCTTTGGCTCTTGTTTTCTGTTAAATAAATTAAATTATTATAAATATTTGCCTTTTTTATGAGCCCTAATATACAATCTATATCCTTCTAATTACTTAATCATAAAATTCCATAAAAAATTTCTTGTCCAAAATGTTGCTGACCATAAATGGATCCTAAAAATAAAGTACAGTAGGTAACTTTTAGGATTATCAGCCGCTTGTGTGCGGCGCTTGGTCTGTGGCTGGGGTGATCACTGATGTCTCTGTACAATTGGCAACACTAACAAGTATTAACAGGTTCCACCATTTGTGGTCTGTGCTACAGGTCACAATTAGACAATAGACAATTCTCTTTATTTGCACTTTTGTTAAGAAATACAATGGCATCATTATAAATTAATTAATCTTGCTTTACACGTTTCAACATATTTCAAAAAATGCCTTGATAGAGTAAACTGGTCGTTCAACTAGACAGTCTCTAAGGTGCTTCTTTAAACTGTTTCCTGACGTATTCTTTAAATCTTGTGCTTTAAATCTGCTACCCTTCTGGTTTTGTATGAATGAAAATTCCCATTTCTAGGTAGGTCTGATAGTTTGGTGTATATGACAACTGTATGGATGAAAAGCCCTGTGACTGTTAGTAGCTTTAGAGATTTAAAAGCCTCTCTGCAGCTATCTCCAGGACCAAGGCCAGAGAGTGCCCTAACAGCTTTTTTCTGGAGCACAAGAATTTTACCAAGGTTGTACTCAGATGTTCCTCCCCAAACAATTAATCCATATCTTATTTGTGACTATATTAATGCATAGTACACTATTTTAGCTATTTCAATACCTATACATTTCATTCTTTTCACTGCATGTATTCCAGATGAAATTTTCTTAGCCAGATTGTTATATGTTTTTAAAGCTAAACCAATTACTAGGACTGGTCTACAAGGAAGTTTATGATTTTGTGTGTGGGTATGGCTTGACCGCTTACATTACATACATTAGGCCAGTACATAGGATAACCTATGCACTGGCTATCGTGAAACCTTAATGAGTCATGGGGACTTTCCCAACTAAAATCTTTTATTACTGTTAAAGTATTTCAGTGCTTAACTCTAGCCATTATCATAAAAAAGGCCGATGAGGATCGTAAAGTCTTCTGGAGCCTAGAACCATTGCAGGCCCTTAAGGAGCTAAAGGTCATGTCAATATACTGCCAAATTGTCCTCAATACCCTGGTGTCACTGAAGGGTAATCTACACCTTTTCAACCTGTGTGGGTCCAGCACACCTATTACATGCGTAGAGCACATGATCTTGAGACTCCTTGCTGCTGCCTCAGCCACTTTCTGAGCTATTACCCTTAGTGCACAATAAGGGTTTAACTCCTTACCTCACAGTGTGTGAACGATGAACCTGCAGGTGTTCGGGATGTTGATGTGTGATTGTTTGGTAAAAAGCTCTCTCTATATGGGCTTGAGGAGCTGAAAGAACTGCGGTTTCCGTGATCAATTTAAGTCACGTCCGCATATTTTAAATGAAATTATACGCCAAGTCTTATGTATTGTCTATTATGTGATCTTTATGTATTACAAATTATGTAAATGTAAATATGACATGTCCTATACAGCAAATCTGGTCAAAAAAACAGGAAACAACTATCAAGTAATTAAGTAACAACCTGACGCTTTATGTAGGTATGTTAATAAATATTTTATCTTTTCCTAATGAAAGTATTTTTAGAATAACAGTTCAGTCATTAATTATGAAAGGAAATTCAAATGGTTTAGCTACTATTCAGCCTGTTGATCTGATACTCCTCTTAGTTCGGTAGTAATATGGTCATGTGCATATTTCACCTGCATTATGTTAGCAGTGTTGCAACCATACATCCCATTACAATTGTAAGAAGCAGATAAAGATAAAATTCACAATCATACAACAAATGAAAACAGAGGAGCATTAAAAGACAAAATATCAAGGAGCATACAACAAAAGTAAGCTAGGAATAAGAATTGCATTGAAATAAAAAAAGAGACTGGTATTAATAATAATAATAATATATTTTATTGTGTCGACAATGATTACATTGCATAACAAACGTCAATGAATATTCAGTAACAAAATAGTTATAAAAACAAAGTAGTTATAAAAACAAAAACTAACTTCAGCCACTCACACATTCAAACATACCACACTGGCCCATTCACTCTCACATTCGTACGGGACAAAGTTGCCGGAGTATGTATAATTTAATTTTAATTCCAGCGGCTCCTCATAAACTCATAATAAATCTCCCGACATCAAAAACTGTTTTCAAACGAATTTTGAATTGATTTTTGGTTGCTGACGCTTTAATCTGATTAAGCTGGTTGATTATCTTAACTATTTGAGCTGGAGATGTTCAAAACTGTTGTTCTGTGTTGTTGAACACGGTAATTATTTCTACCTGGTTTCATATCTGTGAAATCTCTGACCATGTCTTGCGATTGGCAATACATTGACACCTCCAGCATGTAAAGAGAGGGTAATGTGAGTAAGCCAAGCTCCCTGAATGAATTTTGGCACGACTCTCTAAAATTCAATTTTGCCATGATCCTGACTGCTTTTTTCTGCAGCCTAATTCAGTTTAGACTATCAAAATTCAAAACAGTTCTTGCTCATCTTACACTATAAGTATTATCTAGCTCATAAACCTAATAATGTTACGTACTAAAAACATTGAATCCAAACTCCTCAAAGTGGTGCAAAAAATTGTATCACTCCTAAAGCCGCATTGTAAAACTGCTGTATCTATATACATAAATAAATATACACTAATCAACTGTTTTTGTGCAACTAATTATAGTAACTGGGTAAAACATGTTTAAGAATACAATTAAATTTACTAAACAAGTTGTACAAAAGTCATGTTTTACAATATGTTGCAGGTTTCCCACCCGTATTGTAAATCAAAGGAAATTTACGTTTTATGAGCATTTGTTGTACAATATGTTTGATAAATGAAATGAACAATAAACGTTTTATAAACACAAGGTAAAGATTTAAAAACAAAACGTTGCATAAAACATCTTTTAGAAACAAATGTTTATAAGCAAGTGGTACCGCAGTATAGTGCTGCTTAAGTAATAAGCCTAAAACCGATCGAGAATATGTAAGATCTTAAGATAAAGAAAATTGGTGGTTACAAAAAGACAACAGCCATCAACAAATATTTATAATGTCCTTTTGTGTAATTATGACTGTGTAAATAAGTACTAAAGGAAACACACAGCTAAAGGCTTCCTTATTAAAGGAAAATACCCCCGACACTGCAGACCTGGGTACTCAGCAAATTTCCAAATCAATAATGTGCCAATAATAATATATGACAAGTTTGATCAATATCTCTTGATAAATAGGAGAGTTTGCCTATTTTCTACAAATCTTATCTTTTATCATTAGAATCAGTTCAAAAAAACTACACAATTTAATCCTTTATAAAGTTTTGCTCTGTCTCCAACTTAAAGGAGATAACCTAGATATAAAAAAGTTTGAACACAGTACTGTATGATGTATTTTGGAGCCAAAATGTTATCTTAAAAATAAGGAAAAACAAATATTTCACTTATTAATCTGTATTTTTGGATGAATCTTGGTATTTAGCTTCATGTGGTTGAGATCCATGCATTTACACTTTACAATCATAGTTTATGTATTTATCATAGCAGCTAACCTGCATTCTCTTTTCCAATTTAATCATATAAAGAATGGGAAAACTCCTTTATTTATGGACATATGTTGATAAAACTTGGTATAAATGGTCAAAATGAAAATTGTTAATGCTAGAAATGTATTTCAATGATCCTCACAGCAGCAAACGTGCATACACTTTCCCATGTTTGTCTTATGGATAATAGACAAAAAACTCATATTTATCGACAGATATTGATCAAACTTGTCAAATATTATTATTATCCAATCAATATATTTATTTTAATATTACACATATTACAACTGCAAAGTTACAAAATTGCAAAAACCAGATAAGGTTTGTCCCCACTCAGATAGATTAACACTTGCATCCTACAAACGAGTAAAAAAAATCAGAGTCCACACAGATCTTCACGGGCGCCTTTCCGTCTCATCAACAATATTTAATTACTTTACCACCAAATCTCAATAATACATACAATAAAAACAAACTCTGAAAAACATGTATAAGCCACATAAAAATGACCATGCATTTAAATTAAAAATAAGATAATACCCCTTAAATTAATAATACATAAATAAAATTTGAAAAAAATTATCAAAATATATATATTATACATATTGTTTACAAAATATTGTAATATTATTACTAGTATAATATTATATTACTACATATGGAATTCGTATGGGCAAAACCGGTTCACCGGATTGCACTTACTGCCCGGGCGTTCCCGACAATGCGGACACACTTTCCTCCGCTACCCCCGTTGGGAAAGGCCCCGACTGGAGAGAATGAAAACTTTGTGTTTTCTCAGTAGACACGGTCAGCCACAAGATCATTGAGGAAGAGGGAAACTGGGATTGTTTGTCAGAGTTCGTCCGGGGCGTCCTTCTAGAGAAGAAAAGCGATCTGGACCGCAATGAGGTCCAAGCCTCCAGCGCTCCGTGATTCCAAACCCCCCCCTTTTTATGGGATCCTTTATTAATGGGATATCTGTTGCAGAGAAGAGTCTAGACCTATGCGTCAACCAAGAAGGTGCGAGCCACAGAGGACCGACGACGGGCAGTTCCTGCGATTTTCGAGGATCGTCCGTGAGGAGCAATGAACTAGCGAGTTACAAAGGGCAAGCAGCTAAACTAGAATCGATCGAGTCTGAGGATTAGAACCCAGATCTCACGAGTTGTAAATATTATAAATACCTTAGCAGTAGAATGAATAAATCAAGAACACCAATCTGAGTCGTTGTCACTGAACCCAGGACTGAGTGTAGTGAGTTAGTGTGTAAAGGACTTCACCCACATATACGGGAAAATTCCCTTACAACATAGCTAAAGTTTTTGATACAGAGGATAGAGACTTATTGATTAATAAGCTTTGTATTATAGGTGTTAGAGGAACTGCTTTGAGTTGGTTTAAATGCTATTTTATAGCAATATATATATATAGTAATCGTTCTCAGATTTGTTCGATTTTTGGCGAGGGTAGTTTCAGTAAAAATATCAATTTTGGAATTTTACAAGGGAGTTAGTTAGTTCCTCTATTCTTTTGTAATCTGTGTGAACAAGCTCGGTAAACTGAACCTACCAAACGGGCAAATATTCCTCTACGCCGACGACACAGCTCTACTGTTTGAGGGCGATGGCTTGGAGGATGTCTATTGTCTGGCGGGGGATGGCCTGCTCACTTTCATGCGTTGGTTTGATCAAAATCGACCGTTTCTGAATATAAGTACTTGGGTGTTGTGTTAGACAGACGCTTTAAGTGGAAGGCTCACGTGACCTATAAAAACAACAAGCTTCGGAGATTCATTTATATTTTTTCTTCCCTCAGTAGAATACTTTAACCAGACTTGTTGCGAACTGTCTATTATGCGTATATTCAATCACTTGTACAATATGGACATCTTGCTAGGAGCGGTTGCTATCAGTCCATTTCAGCCCCTCTTGCAATTACGCAAAAATTAATTATCAAAGCAGTTCTACAGAAAAATAGTCATTATCCATCATATTTGTTGTTTGAGGAATTTAGAGTCTTTGACAATTCTCAACTATATTTTAGAACATTGGTTAATTTACATCTTTAAAAATAAAGACAACCTATATACCGATATATCACATCCATACGCTACGCGATCTTCCTTGAATATTGGGGTTAATCCACCCAGATTTATTAAACGTTCACATCAGCTTCTTCTCATTTCATAATCAGTTTCGTTTTTTCTAAACTCCCGTCTAAATAATAATACTGTAGAGCTAGTCCCCGCCCACAGGTTTTAGCCTATGTAGATAGTTTTATGTTACTTTTATAAGCTATGTAACTAAAAGTGATATTGTTTTATTAAAATAAACATATTTTAATTTCATTTCTTATTCCTCACGAACTGTGAAGTTTTAGTGTCCACAGCTAAGAATTTTTATGTTGATATCCTTTGAAAATGTAAATATTGAAACAGTAAGTCATAGGGGCGTATCCCAAGGGAATTTTAAGGAAATTAATATCTATGAGTTATATTTAGTTAAAGATCTATCTTTGTGTAAAATTTTAAACCGGTCGGTTCAGTACTTTTCGCGTTTACTTCCCAGAACAAACATGCAGGAACCACATCTTCCTTATAATATTATAGATTGAAAATCGCACCACTAAAAACACCCTGTACATGTACAATTGTCTGCAATTATTTGGGTTGTTATTCTATTGTACTCACAAGGGCAGTGTCGCTGCCTCCAACAACGGCGATGCCCAGACCGGCTGACAGTCGGGGGATCTCGATGTGACTCACCTCTCCTTCCAGCACCGGCAGCCTCGTTATACCTGGATCAATCACACTCAGGTTTTCATCAAATCACTTCCTCAAATTATATCAGCTTACAATAAATTCAGGCCGGATCACCAACAACTAAACAGATCTAGGACTGCTTTGAATCTTCCTTCCCAAGCTGGCGTTAGATTCCTGAACCACCTTCCTGAGGAGATACGGCGGGAGGGAGATTGGAACAAATTCAGAAGGCTGACAAAACGCTTGCTCATTCGCGGTGAATTTTACACAGTGGGCGAGTTTATGGCCCACTCATGGTAGAGGCAGTTCTCCTGGGGGCGTCCTTTAACGTCCTTTCCCAAAAAAGAGATTTAATATTATAAATGTTAACTTTAGCTTTAAATTATTTTATTTTTATGTATATTAAATTATTCACGTTTGCTACGCAATTCCGTATTGTAATTTTTTATGGCAATAAAGATATTATTATTATTATTATTATTATTATTATTATTATAAACCCAACGTCAAATCACGAGTCTGACTCGTGGCGCGACACTCAGTCCACGCTCCGCGCCACGAGACAGACTCGTGATCTGTAAAAATGTAGTATTTCTCCATAGTTCCAATTTTTCCAACAGATGGAGTTTTATGCCCTTTAAAACCGTTTATAGATATTGTTTTGCTCGTTTGACCAGCTTGTTGAGTTTTCATTTCGCAATGTTTTGATCACTTGATAATTATAACGGTAGGTTCGTGAGTTGAGAGTTCTTTTTATTTTATTTTTATAAAACACAATTTTTATTAAAAATGCATGGTTTTTATTTTCTACGTAAAACATACTTTGAAGTTTAAGAAAATGTATGATTCATAAGGTCTTAAAGAATATTCCAATAAAAATATAACACCTAGCCCCCTACTTTTAAAAATTAAAAACAATGAAATATTTTTATAAACTTTGAACCTGTTTTTCAAATTTATTAAACAGCGATTTTGGAAACTAAAAATAAAATAATACTATTCGTTCATATATTTCCGGAGTAGATGAAATACCCAGGTTTAACTTCAGAATCGGCACGTTTCTTCATGTTATTCTTGTGAGGAGTATTTATGCACAGAGCGAACAATTCGTAAAGAACCCCTTATTCATATCCAATCTACTGTCTGCTACTATACCACAACATTTTTATGAAAAAAAAAACAAATTTCACGAAGCATGCACCTTACAGGATTCAAAATCCTAGGCCCTCGCACCAAGTCCCACGGCTCATGCCACTGTCGCGCACGGGTCCCGCACCCCGCGCCGCGGCCAACACGCGCGTCCCAAGACTCACACCGACACATGCACCCAACATGACTGCCTAACTTATTATATTACTCTTATTAATCCATGACCTACTTAGAAATCCTTACCACTTAACACTCAACTCTCCTTTCTGCTTAATCGCTTTCTCCACTAAATAAAATTATATATTTCGTCTTTGATAATTCTTCCATTATTAAATCCACCTCTTATTATATCGCCTCTATCATTAATAATAGGTCTTATATTCTTTACTTCTGCACCAGATCAATTGGGTGTATACCATACCCCTACTAAACACATATTTATACCCTCACATCATCTCCCACTTTAAATGTTTGGTTTTTCAGGTTTATTTTCGTACAATTGACTCAACCTCCTATATATAAGCCTTTGACTTTTTTCATTCACAGTATTTGGTTTCATACCTATTAACCTTTCAATCAACTTTGGAAGCAGACAATTCTCGAAGTAACCAATCATTCTGCAATTGAAGTTTTAGTATTAGAAAAGGTTTTTAAGGTGATGATATAAGGTGAAGGTTATAAGGTGAATATTTAACTCTTTCATGAGGAATTGAAAAATTCTTTAACGTTATCAGATTGAAAATTCTTGACACCAGCTAGAAGGATTGTTTTTATCGCCCAGTTTTAATCTTAGCTCTCTTAGAAAAAGTATCTACGTGCACATGCGCCCAAGGATAGTGATCTACACTCACTCGAATTCCTATATAAAGCCGGTGCATTTTAAATATAATTAGTAAATAAACGTTTTTAAATTTTAAATTGAAATTTTGAAAGTTTAAAATTTTGAACTGAGCAAAAACCAGATATCCAAAAATTTATTACCGTGTTATTTTTATGGGAAAACGTGCCGATTCTGAAGTTAACCCCGGGTATTTCATCTACTTTCCAGCAAGTAAAAAATCATTAACAATATTCAAGCAATTTTATGCAACTTTTCTAAAATACTATATAATATGCTATTTTCATTGCTACCTCAGGGTTGTCCATTCTTGATACAAATACTACTTCAATGGGTTAACTGCAGTTAGCCTGTAACTGACGAAGTCAGATTTTACTTCTCAACGTTAAAACTTGTTTAAGAGTAACTCATCTTAAGATCTTAACTGTCCAATTTTGACCGGTTATAGCCTTGTAATCTTCCGTTAAGTAACTAAGGAAAGATTATATCTGAGAGCGTTTTCTTTGCTATTGAGTTGAAGGTAGTCTTCCATCCGTTGATATAAATATTTGTGGTTTTAGTATTTTTAATTATTTATTATTATATTGGATTACAATTTCGTATGATGTTTTTATTAACCATATCAGCGGTTCAGCTTAATTCAGCTTAATTTCAAGTTAATGTGGAAAGACCGAATGCTAGAAGATCACATTAATTAATATTTGAAAGTGATAACGATAAACAGCGTTGATCGTTGACCTATATGAATAATAGAAAGAGTTATTAATTTGGACTAAATGGATTTAATTACTAGATATAGATTATCAATTTTGGAAACGATCAAAGATGAGCTAGTGTTTCCAGCAGAAAAATTACAAAACTTTTAATTATTATTATAATATTATATACAAAACTAAACTACATTCTAATCCGACAGTATCACCTTCCACGTAAACACTGAACTATTTTTTGAGTAATTTTTGCTTCTTCATACGTTACTCAGTGTCATGATTTACTTCAAACGCTCGTTTAAGAAACTAGCGTTAGTTTGACGATTTTCGTTGTGAAATTTGCTCAGCGGTGGTTTAAATCATCGGTCAGTTTAACGGATGATTAATAAAACCAACGTTAGCGGGATTTTGGTGAAGTCCGTCCTAAATGTTTCGAAAAATTATTTCTCAGCATAGACTATATAGGTCTGAGGGTAATGAGTCAAGACTGCAGTACCTGTACCTTTTTTACTCACATCCTTTAAGAAAATAAACGGTACCAGTGGACTGACACATACTTTCTCCCATGTAAATTTAAAAGAGACAATCAGTAATAAAACGATAATGTTCTACAAAGTTAATCTAATTAATAAATCATTTAGTAATTTATTGTTTCAAAAATAATCATCCCATTTCTGAAAATAAAAACAAGAAAGACAAAGTTAAATTAATTGTTCGAATTGTATGGAGGGAAACCGCCGCCCCCCCCGGTAATACCAAGCTTTTTGAGTTGGTTTTGTTAAGTGATTTGATCTTACGCTTCAAACCAAGTTTCGTGGAAAATGGTTGGAAAATAAGGAAGATATTGATTATTTTATATTCTCCATAAGAATAACATTGGGCGCTTTCAGACAACGTACTGCGTTTATCATGGACAGTAAATTTAATTTTTCTCTGGAACCGTTAGTCGTAGACAAATAATTCAAATTACTAATTTGTTTAGTTTTTTAAGCTGATTTCAATGGTGTCAGTCAAGGTATACTTTACATTTGTTGGCTTTGCTGAAAATTTAAAAATTTGATTTTTTGACATTTAAAAGCCCATAACTTTTGAACCGTCATTTTTACAGACATGCAGGTGGTGTCAAATTATTTAGTACTGTCTGCACTATAAACTATTAAATTTTAATCAAAAGCGTTAGAGCCGTCTTTGAGAAATTTGGATTTTTCACTTTTTTTAAGGGTTTTAGGGGTAAACTGCCCTTAAAAATAAAAAATCCAAAAAATGAAAAAATGCGTGGACATACATGCCAAATTTCATATAAATCGGACCGACGGATTACGCTGTGGCTCTGTACACATCTAGACACACACACACACACACACACACACACACACACAGACAGACAGTTACACGGACGGACAGACATCACGTCGAAAACCACTTTTTTGGATTTAGAGGACCCCAAAATGGATATATCCACCCTCAACTCAAATTCGAAAATTTTGACGAAAACAATACTTTCTCCATATACTACTCGTATGTATAAGGGGAGAAAGAAAAAAGGATAGCTCGCGGTTTTTTATGCTCAAAACACTAATCGGTCTAAAAATCAGTTTATCATAGCCAAATCCAGTCGTACATAGCCTACTCTGTTTTAATGTGGGGAGCAGGAAGGAGCAATCTCCAGAAAATCTTTGTTTGGCAAAAAAACAATCCGTGCCATGCTCCAAATGCCACCCGATGCCAGCTGTAGAGAGGCTTTTGTGCGGCTTCAAGTTCTCAGAGTTCCCAGGCTTTACATACTTGAAGCTGTCACTTACATTAAAAAACATAATTTAAACACAATCACACCTTGCCATAGTTACAATATCAGATTCAAAAATATATTTCCACAACAGCACATATTAACACATTTTGAAACCAATCAAAGTTACATTGGCATAAAATTATTTGAATATTTGAATATTTACCAGAAAACATCATAAATATTGTACAAATTGAAAAAAAAATCAAAAGAGCCGTAAAATTGTTCCTTTTAAGTGCCTGCTTCTACAACTTGCATGATTTCCGCACAACCTAAATCCATATTATACCCAGTTTAATTCTAATGAAAAGCCTAATTTTAACCTTACCTAATCTAACTACATCAAAGCCTTGCCTGTCAAACTCTGTTCCTAGCGCGTGGCTCGCTATTTTGTGTGGGCGTCATAAGACAGGACACTTGACGCCTCCAGCACCTTCAGAAGAAAGACGTGGAGAAGAGGATATGTATGTAAAAATTTTAAACTAAAAAATCACTGTGACGTTTTGTGCCACATAACCTTAAACTTTATATAATTTGAACTATTTCATTTCCTCAGTGGATTCATCCTTATCTATTGCTTGTATTTATATTTTAATCGTACTATACAGGGTGTTCATTAAAGTCGGAGACAAACTTCGAGAATGATATTACTCATTAGAATAAACAAAAAATTCCAATAAACATATATCGAAAAATCCTTCTTTTAGCCGCTAGCGGCCACTTTGCAGTTTTTACGAAAACATTTATATGTCATGAACTATTTAAGCTACATAAACCTAACTTTGCACAGATCGTTATTGGCTAGAGAGAAAAGTATTCTCAAAGTATCATTTAGTTTTCTTTTATGTTTACAAAATGGCGATGGTTAAAATGTTTTTAATATAAATAGCAACAAAACCAGTTTAACCATTTTAGTATAATTTTATCAATTTTTACTAGATATAACAAAGATTATAATTTCAATTTTATATCTAACGATACTTTGTTGAATGAAATCCGTCCACGGATAAGCAAGAAGATGCAAAAAATATGCAATGCACTTTTAATGCAATTTTAAGGCGCACCGCCGTGCGGCAGTTTCGCACGGGCCTTGTAAACTAACATTAAAAGTGCATTTTACCGCTTACCCGTGGAGGAATTTCAATCAACAAAGTATAGGTAGGATTTAAAATTTAAATTACAATTTTTTTTACATTTCATAAACATTTTATAAAGTTGATGGTTTTGTTGTAATTTAAACTAAAGGTTTTTTAAATATCGTCATTTTGAAAATATAAAAGCAAACTAAATAGTTCTTTAAGAATATTTTCATGTTCAGCCAATAAAAATGTGTACAAAGTTCGGTTTTTGTAGTTTAAATAGTTCTTGAATAATGATTTTTGTAACAAAACAAAATGGCGGCCTAAACGAAGGACTTTTCGACATATGTTTATTGGATATTTTTTGTTCGTTTTGATGAGTACTATCATACCTTGAAGTTTGTCCCCGACTTTAATTAACACCCTGTGTTTACCACTTATAAATATCTTCCCAATCAAAATATTCTAATTTAAACTAGTTCGATGCGTTTGATTCGTGTTTGAAGAGAAGCCATGTTTCAGAGTGTGTAACCGGAACGCTTACGGGGCTAAAAATCCAAGATGGCGGAGGTATTGCTGACTCTTTCTAAAAGTAAGTTCCCAGAATGGTTAATGAGTCCAGGAAATGTGGCGGAACCTTATCAGCAACTCTGCACCTGACCGGTCCATCACAAAGGACTATTCATTATCTTCCTTTCTTGAAATTACGACACAGCGTCTATCCGTCTTCCGGTAGACTCTTGTGTAGAGAACATGGTCAGAACCGAACTAATGTGTAATAATCCGTATACAGTAACTTGGCTGTTGGACCTTCGGCTACCTGCGGGCAGTCCCGGGTCGGCCATAAATGTCCTCCTCCCTCGTGCAGCTGTGTCTGCAAATAGGCTGAAGAGGATCCTAGGCTGAAGAGGACATAGTCCTATAACAGCCGCAGTGGGCCTTCAGCCCACTGAAACCTCACATCCAATCCAATCCACAACATTAATAAACCTTCTAAACGACAAAATTTTATTTTTTCCATGACATTTTCGTAAAATTTAAATGAAAATAATATCAAACACGACAGTGTTCGCTGTATAAATACTGTTTATACTGAAATATTTGTATACTGTATATTTATGATTTATAGTTAACTATTTTAGAGACCACTATCGTGTTTGATATCATTTTAGCAAATTTCGCATAGGGAAGAAGCTATTACCGTAAGCTCTACCAAATTTTGTAGAGTCGTATATTCCTACATTTGCTCGGACGAGTTCGTAAACCAGACATATCGGTCAATAGGAACGTGTAGTTTGGGGGGTTTTGTACTCAAAATCGGGTTTTTGTGTTTTTCATATGTAACTTAAAAATTCCTAACATTATCTTTGACCATTAGAATCAGCTTTAAAAACTACACAATTTAGTTCTTTAAAGTTTTTCTCTATCTCTAAGGGTTACCAAGACATTAAAAAATCTAAACACAGTACGTTGTATTTTGGGGCTCCATGTTAAATCTTATGGAGGATAAAGAAAAATTAATATTTCACTTATCAACCAATATTTTTTGCTTAAACTTGGTATTTACCTTCACGTAGTTGAAATCTATCCCCTTATGATTAAAAATCATGGTTTATGTGTTTATTATGGCAGCTAACCTGCATACTCTTTTCCCATGTTAATCATATAGAGAATAGGTAAACTCCTTTATTTATGGACAGATATTGATGAAACTTGGTATACATGGTCAAAATAAAAATTGTTTATGGTAAAAATGCTTAATTTCAGTGTTTCTCACAGCAGCAAACCTGCATACTCTTACCCATGTTAATCTTATGGAGAATATGCAAACTCTCTTAATTATTACGGATATTGATCAAACCTGTTACATATTATTATTGATTTGAAAATTCGCTGAGTACGCAGGTCTGCTGCGACGGGGTGTTTCTTATTTCATATAAACTTTCCGGAAATGTCATAAAAAATTGAAATTCCGAGTCGGTTTAAAAGTTAATTAATGTAGTGGTATCACCAATAAGTGACTCATTGCAGACGTAGCTAAGCGAGGGAGGAGGAGCTTTGTGGCCGACCCCGGCCGCCCCGCAGGTAGCCGAGGTTCCATCGGCCAAGTTACTGTATACAGACTCATTGCAGACGTAGCTAAGCGAGGGAGGAGGAGCTTTGTGGCCGACCCCGGCCGCCCCGCAGGTAGCCGAGGTTCCATCGGCCAAGTTACTGTATACAGACTCATTGCAGACGTAGCTAAGCGAGGGAGGAGGAGCTTTGTGGCCGACCTCGGCCGCCCCGCAGGTAGCCGAGGTTCCATCGGCCAAGTTACTGTATACAGACTCATTGCAGACGTAGCTAAGCGAGGGAGGAGGAGCTTTGTGGCCGACCTCGGCCGCCCCGCAGGTAGCCGAGGTTCCATCGGCCAAGTTACTGTATACAGACTCATTGCAGACGTAGCTAAGCGAGGGAGGAGGAGCTTTGTGGCCGACCTCGGCCGCCCCGCAGGTAGCCGAGGTTCCATCGGCCAAGTTACTGTATACAGACTCATTGCAGACGTAGCTAAGCGAGGGAGGAGGTACAGACTATAGTAGGTTTATGAAAATAAATGTTAATATTTTATTTGTCTAGTATAATATTGTAAATATGTGTTTTGTTTTTTACGAACATTACAAGTACCTAATGACAATAGTTGTTTGAAACATGGGAAATTCAGAGAATAAAATCTTCTGTTTGGTATTTAAAATTTTACTACGGTATTCGTTTAACGTGTGTTGCCCTCTGAACGACACCAATAGTTCCAGGAATGTCCAACAAAGACATGGAACGTGGGACATGGGGAGGACGAAATCCCTCCCCACACCAGGACACCCAACTACATCTTTTCACAACCTGAAGCCTATAGTTAACTAGGTAGGCGTGATTTATTCAAAACCAAATCCTAATGGCATTACCAAATTAATTTTGTTATGAAAAATATATATTTGAGAAGTTACTTACTGTATAAATCGAGTAGACAATAGCGGGGTAAAGGGGGATGTGCGTGTAATTTGTTTGGAAACTAATTTTCACATCGCTGAACATTGCGAATAGGGTTCTCAATCTCGGGATCCCGAATCCCGGTCGCTTTTGGGAAACTATGAATTCCCAAGTTGGGAATTATCAAGTTGGGAAACTATGAATTCCGGGATTAGAGGATCTTAATCCCGGGATCCCGAATCCCGGTCGCTTTTAGGAAACTATGAATCCCGGGATTAGAGGATCTCAATCCCGGGATCCCAGTGGCTTTTGGGAAACTATGAATCCCGGGACTAGAGGATCTCAATCCCGGATCCCAGTCGCTTATGGGAAATATATGAATCCCGGAATTAGATGATCTCAATCCCGGGATTGACGGGACTAAAAACATCATTATTCTACAGTTTTTTCGGGATTTGAATGTATAAACTACTGCAAAAGTCGTCTTTACAAACACAGATTTTTGTAAACATTTTAAATGCCGTCATTTATTTTTATGGATATGATAATAATATAAATAATATTTTTACTTTGCTTTTTATGTCCCTTTAGACTGATATTTACCTATTTACCTTTCTCAAAGTTTAATTTTGCCTTAAAACCGAAGCGCAATTCAACAATGACAACTTATTTTTTGATACTGACACAGCACTAAGTTTTCTTATCGCTCCGAACTTCCTTCCGTTGCAAATAATTCCCTCTATCGAGGTATCCCACGGCCGCACAGATGGCTTTATTTTGATATTTTTAACATGGGTATGTCTTAGCTCTGGAGGGGGGTGTTGGTAATTTTTAAGATGAAAATTTGAAGCAGTGTTCCATAGAAACTACTAGAGCAATTGTATTGAATTTTTGATATGAGAATAAGAACAGCTGTATGAACCGAAAATATTCCCGTTAGACATATCCATGATCTAACTTATTTCCCACAGGGAAGTAAATACGAACATTTTTTTGCTTCATGATGTCCTACTATTGATCAACATTTTTAGTTGCTATTGGACTTTCGTTCAGCAAACAGCTGTGCGAGTCGGGAGAGATTTGTGTAGTGAGAGTGAGTAGTATGTGTCGTTAATTTCTTTTAATTTTAATAATGACCATTCGTGATCTGTTTAAAATTCCAAAAGCTACCAGATTTTACGATTTTATAAGCTGAAACTGTTGATAATATACAGCTTTAATAAAAAATTCTTTTAGGGGTGTCTTCACCAAACAAAACATCCTAGATTTATAAAAACGGTAATCCCGGGATCGGCTTTATTCGATCCCAAAATCCCGGGATTGGAATTTAGGTCCGGGATTGAGATCCCTAATCACGAGGCACGGTGTGTCTCAAAGACCATTTTTAGAATTTTTAAGAACTTTAAATCAAGAAGTGTAGTCAAACCTTGCAAAAGGAGATACCGTCTTAATAGCGCTGAATATGTTAAACTTTTTTTACAAATTTCACAAAATTATTTTAAAATTTTATCTATGTTTTTTAATGGGATCTAAGACAACTGTTTCATAGTTTCAAATTGTTGGACACCCTGTGTACGTAAGCTATTTACTGTTCACAGTGAGGTTCTCCTTCCAATCATTCAAATTAAGTTAAAACAATATTCTCGGCAGCAATCTGAATTTTGAAAAAAATATTCATCTATAAACTATTTACTATTTAGTTTTGTTTTAGTTTAATGAAAGTCTATTTATTAGAACACAGCCAGCTTTAAGGCGTTAAATAGTTTTGACTTGTTTTTATTATGCACTAATATTATGAATATTTCCCCAGTAAAATAGAAAAATACGCAAACGTTACGTTGTTACTTATGTCTTATATTTTAAGAATAGTTGAATTATTTACAATTTCATGCTCTTCTGATCGCCTACAATTAATTACATTGATTAATCATTAATATTGACCAATTGATGTCTTTCACTGCTTTATTTCTTAGGTAATGGAAAAACTTTAAAAATAAATTAATTGCAAAGGAACTTAAAATTCTGGAAAAGTTCCTTTGAAGCTCCTAGGAAGAATTCTTGACATCATTGTCTCGAGGGACAAATTTTTAACAAGCCTTTAATTCTTGTGGCTTGCCAAAGGAAAGCAATTTATATGAAATAAGTTATATTAGAAACATAAAGAATTTAACTTAAATGTTGGTGAAATGACTGTGTTCATTATAAATAATCCATAATATTATAAAGAAGAGGTGGTGTGTGTATGTTTGTTTGTGGGTTTGTTGTGGCAAGTAAATGCGAAAAATACTGAACCGACCGGTTTGAAATTTTACACAAAGGTAGATCTTAAACGCATGCAACACATAGGCATACTCATTTCCTTAAAATCCTCTCGGGCTACGCCCTGTGAACGTCCTAAGTTTTAATGTTTACATTTTTAGAGAATGAAAACATAAAATTACTTGAATGTCAACAGCTGTGAATACTAAATTTGACAGTTCGAGAAGAAGGAGAAGAAGAAGAAAGAGCTGCCGTGACCGTCCTAGGTTTCAATGTTTACATTTTCTACTGACAACATCCGTTTGCACTATATTTTGACAGTTCGGGAAGAAGAAGAAATAAAGTTGATTTTTCAGATAAACTGCTGGATCGAAATTAGTGAATTATTTGAAATAGCGGAATTGTAGATTTTAAGTTTTTTTCCGACGACTGTCTCTATTACATTAATCCTTATCCTCTCCCAATATTTGACAGATGTTACTTTGAAATGTTGTAGACACTCGTGTTTTGTCATTTTGTAAACAATGAAGAATTAATTAACAATAACTTAAATGTATCAGTAGAGCCTACACCGTTCAGCCTTTTTTCAACCCGTGCGAAGAACGGGTACTTTGGCTAGTGTTAAATAATCCTTAAACACTTTAAAATTAGTACCTGGTGACCGAGCTTTGCTCGTTTAGAATAATACATGTATTATAAAAAATAATTAGAAAAATTAAAATACATTTATTACTCAATGAAAACGTTTATGTGGTTTATATAAAACCGATTTAATACGGTCTATAGTGAGGCCGACACGGTACAACTCGGCTACGACGTTAGTCAATTGAGCGATGCCGTTTAACGTCTTTTAGCCAAAGCCGATCATTTACTGTTTAATTATCCATACCGTTATTATTAGCCTGTGATCAACTGATTTTGTTATAAACGGAATGAGGATTGAAAAGCAAAAGAGAAATTTAATTTACATCAATTAATTGGTTTGTTACAGTGGCTTCAAGCAATACAACGAATACGTTTTCTATCAAAACACGGAAGATTTTGGAAATACTTTTTCTGCTTTTATTTCGCACAGCTATGTTATCCTTACGTTTTTACAAATTGTTTAGTAACCTGATAATTTTGCATTTATTTAATTCATAAAATAAATATTAATGCATAACCTCTATATTGTTCCCCGCAGTCTTCAATCAAGAACTGTCAAACGGTTATAAACAGCTGTTTTGGTTTGTATTGTTTACATTTAATTCTCCGTAAGCGTAATGTTAAATTTTTAGATTTTAAACTTAATATTACAAGAAAACACGAATTTTCCTGGACATTAGACCTATCTAGAACTTATTTTCTACTCGGAAATTAGTTATTTCCAAAATTTAAAGAAATTCCTCGGTGCCGTTTTCGAGATCCGTGTGCAAATATATATATATATATATATATATATATATATACATATACAAACCTTGCTCGTATTATAGTATTGGATTAAAAGGTTGTTGGGACAGTAAAAATACATAACAATATCACATGGGACGGTACAGGCCAATATCAGTGGCACTGTCACATGGGACAGTACAAGCCAATAAAGGACGATATCATATAGGAAAATATAGAATTGGACAATACAGGAAAATATCGTAAGGGATAATGCCACTTAGTTCCTTCCTAGTTTTTCTGCTGGAGCTCCAACAATACCCTGAACACCTACACACCTACACTGCTCTCACTCTCACTTACGACCCGCTTCACCAAGAAATTACTCCGACATTGCTGAACATTCTATCTCGTGGAAAAGAAATTTTCTTTATTGATTTATGTTATTAATTAATTTTTACTGTTTTTTTCTAAAATAATACAGAAATAAATATTTTAAGATATCTATGTTTGTTTGAAACTAAAATATAAGTTAAAAAATGTCTTGTTATTTTTACTTTTTTAGTTTATTTATTTTAGGTTTACATTTGTTTTGTTTCCACAAATAAGCTACCACAGGTTCTTGCGGTATTATTTTCCGATACCAATTTTTGTTTTTTTATCCTTCCAAAATATTTTTTTTATTTAACTGTGTTTGACTTATTTGAAATATTATAAATTGTATCACTTTGTAATTTATGTGCATTTAATCATCTCTGCGTCTCCCTAAAAATTCGAATTTTTGGTACAGAAGTTTTTTATCGTCTCACATTAGGCTGATGGAATAATTTAAACTGACAAACCTTTCTTTGTTTGAAGCTAAAGAACCACTTTGCATAAAATACAATCTCCTCACTGAATAAAATTTTAAAGTTTTAACTATTTGATGAGCATCTAAAAATATAACGGTTCAAAAGTGTTATTAATTATGAAACTTCAAAATATATTAATTCACTTATTTATCAGCATGATACGTATATTATTTATGGATGTATATAAATGCACATCTTTCAAAACTGAAAGTATCTGTTATATTATGCACTGAACGTAGTAGACGGTAAATAAATAATATATAAAAAAGACTACATTATTCGTCATGCGTTGCTGTAATTTTAGAAGAAAATTTGATACAAATTATGTACGATGTTATTTATTTATTCTGTATACAACAGAGAACTTTGAAATTTTCTGCAAAATATACTAAAGGTAGATCTTCATTTTTTATCGTTTTTTTATTTCTCACTTACAACCCAAGACGTTAAGGCCAAACAGTTGATACTTATGTACGTATATATGTTAGAAATTTATCTTGATAATAGGTTTAACGTAACATCTTGTACATTCCTGTTGTATCCATTAACTTTCCTAGTGTATTCTACAATCACGTTCACTGCATTTTTTACTCATTTATTAGAATACTGTATATCTTCAATAACTCCCTAAACCACACAATGATCTATTAGTTGATCTATATATCTAATCTAATCTATCTAATCTATCTAACTATCTACCTATCTATCTAATCTATCTAATATCTAGAATGATCTATCTGGAGAGTAAAATACTAAACGATTCCGCCGTATTAAAAACTTACGGAAAAAATTAACAATGGAACAGCTTATCTGCTGATTTACCGTCAGTGCTGCCAACCTATTTACGCGTATTCGATCCTACTTAGCTTTTAGGCTACACCCATAATAAATAATGTGTTTTTTATGTTGAAAATCTAGTAAGAACACACGAATACGAAAGTTAAAATATTCACACTAGATGTCTACGATATTAGTTAGTATATTAAAGTACACTGTGTCCCAAAAAGAGTGAATCAAAAATAAAGCGTGAGCACTGTGTGTTAATTGGACTATTGAGATGAAATCTGCAGTTCGTGTACAAAGAAGATGTCGAACTGTTTACAACCATCCTATACCATCTAGAAGCAGTATCCAGCGTTGGTACAAGCAGTTTATGGACTCTGGAAACATTACCCATAAAAAGGCTACGGCAGGCCCAGACTGCAGAATGAAGCTGTCAACATTCGAGATGCATACCTTCAAGATCCAAGAAAGTCACTCCGAACTGCTTAACGAGAGTTAAATTGATCAAATGCCAGTATTCATAGAGTCCTTGACAAGATATTAAGCTTTCAAGCAAATAATATTCAGGTTTTGTAAGAGTTGAGACCAAATGACAAACGGCTCCGGCTGGTGTAGAATTGGTTTTGACTTGTTAGCCCCTATTTATTTCACGAGCAAACAGTTACTGGAAATTTGTACCTCGACTTGCTGGAAAACTATGCCTATTCTCAATTAGAGGCGTACTAACCTGACATTATTTTTCAGTAAGATGGTGCTCGCCCACTGGAGTTTATTTGTAAGGGAGTCATTGGATGGGGGAGCGCGCTGGTCTAGGGACAGAGCGCGGGACTTTGGTGCCCAAGGTCCCAGGTTCAAATCCCACCAATCACCAATGGCATTTCGCTATGTGATAATGCCGCAACCCACACAGGGGTGCGCAAAAAGCCGCTACGGCTGAAGTGCCTTGGGAGTAATCCGCCCCTTTCATTAAAAAAAGTCATTGGATGAAACCTTCTATGACCGCTGGATTGGTCGGAACGGTCCCTTTCAGTGGACTCCTAGGTCTCCCCCAAGTCACATCCTGTGATTTTTTTGTCCGGGGATTTCTGAAGGATCAATTGCATCGATCCCAAATGAACCCAATGATCCCAATTGCAAACCTAGATGAACTTAAAGACAGGCTTTTAATAAAATATCTGATGAAATGCACCACAATGTGTGGGCAGAGCTGGTGCACCATCTTGACTTTCTTTGAGCAAATAATGCGGTGAAACTTAGTCAAAAAACTTTAAACGTTAAGAAATATACTGTATATAAAAGTTATTTTCTATCATTAATAATAAATTGTTTACGACTGTTTTTATCCATTCTTTTTGGAACACTCAGTATTTAGTTTTGTTATTTTTGGTCCAGTTTTTAGTTTACGTTCTTACTACTTTTTTATTATAACCTTAACGTATTTCAGATGAAGCTGCGATTCAGTTATTATTTAATTAATTTAAGTTACGAGGAAATCATAGGTTGAGTAAAGGTGAAATTACATCTGAAGCTTTAAGGAAATAAACGAAAATAAAAAACTAGTAGCATAATATTAGTTGCAAGATAACCTTACAGTCACATGGAGGTTTTTGTTAATATACATTATTTTGTTTGTCCTGTTAAATTCATGGACCAAGTCCATGGAATTGAACGTGCGTTCGCCTAAAATTACGAATATATCAGAATATTCTTTATATAATTTATGATTGAAATATTTTGAAAATTATTTTTCAATTAAATTTTGATAGGTTTAGTTTGAATAATCCATGGATAATTCAAATTTTAACACATCATTACCAGCATGAAATATCTGTTACGGGAACCCCTAGTGGAGTGGAATATGTTAACACTCTTAATCTGGATATTGGAAATCGGTTATGCCAGCTTGTTCTAATTTGAGTGCAGTTTAATAAGCAACGTGATAATCCCTTTCAATTAATTTATAACAAGGCTAGATTATTATAAATATATTTGGAGTTTCAACATACATATTTGCAACTCGTTACGTCATCAACAATGAACATTATACAGTTAGTATATCACTAGCTGATTATTTGTAATCATTCTAATTTATTTATTATCACTCTAGATTATTTATATTAATATTAAATATTTTAATATACTTATCTCGTGAACGTACAAGTAATTTGACCATCTTACACTTTCAGTTTATTTAAATATAAACATACTTTATACTTATTTTATGCCAAGTATGAATGAGAAATGAGTGTAGAAGATGATTGTGGCGCAATCTTGTAGTCTTGTTACTGACTAAAATTGTAATGTTCCTTTGACATAACTGTTAATTGATAGCCCAACAGTCAATGGCATATCAAAGGACCTACCGTTTAACGTGTAGTCCGAACCACTGCCTCTGAATTACGAACTGGTCTAATTATGAGGATGGTATTTCCGGATTAACGTAGTATTCAATAGTGCTGCGGTTAATCCACACAAGAGAACAAAAACTTCATACACCAACCATCGCTCACAACAGTATCCACAATTCGTGACCTCCAAGTAGCTGGACTACAGGACACGCCACGGTCCCAGTAATAGTTAAGATAAAGATTTTTCAATATTGCAATGAATTCTATTTCTGTCTCAGTTTTATAATATAGCTTATACATGGATGATTCCAAACCTATAGTAATAAATCTATTAACATTATTGGATTGGATACATTAGATAGGTGTTTATAATAAACCAAAAAATTTATT
Organism: Nephotettix cincticeps; assembly: GCA_023375725.1. Taxonomy (NCBI): domain Eukaryota; kingdom Metazoa; phylum Arthropoda; class Insecta; order Hemiptera; family Cicadellidae; genus Nephotettix; species Nephotettix cincticeps. The sequence continues at coordinate 20,542,592 of CM041784.1, forward strand.
TAGGAAAAACTTTTTACTCGGGTCGTGAAATAACAAAATAGGAACAAAATTGGTTGTGTTCTTTGTGAGAATCATATGAAATAAAACGCATTACATGAATTGTAAATTCTTTGATGCAACGTTAGCAATATCTGATCGCTTTGACAGCCGCTGAAATCCAACATGGTAACTTACTCAGAGGGACCGCTATATTCGCTTTGAGCGATACTCTACGTTTTTGTTTTCAACAATAACATTAATTTTGCTATGAAATTTATTATAAATCGCTGATAAAATTACGAGTATATCAGAGAAGTAAATTTATGGATAAAATAAGGACATTTAAAAGATTTAAATGTACTTTGATACATAATTTTCAATCACCATAACAAAATTTAACAATTTACTTAAATTGTTATACACATAGTGCGCCAATATTAAATTCCACATCATGGCCCGAATGTTTAAAATCACAGTTGATTTGTACTTAATTTGTTTTTTATGCGGTATGTCTGCGCTACTTTGACTTTTTCCATTTTACAAATAGCTTTTTATTAAATTTTAGGTGTTTAATTTAGGTCTTTAATTTTTTTCTAACATGTAATTATTATTTATTATTTTTATTTCTGCTTAATCCGTAGTGTACGAAGCTATACACCTAAGAACTCGTCCCGCGCACAGGTCATTAATGACCTGTGTGGGATTTTGTTGGAGTTATTTAACCCTGCTTCCTGTAAAACTGTATTATTTAAAGGCAATAAATGATTTTTTTGATTGATTGATTGACATTATTGTGTAGTATAGTTTTGAGTACATGCATGGATGTGTGTTTACTGACCGTCACTGATGACGTTGATGGAGAGAGGTCTCTGGCAGGTCCATTGGCCTGGCCTCGGAGGCTTCGACCAGTAGGGGGCTTCCGATAGGAACATCCGACATCCCACACCAACTCACATCGTCCAGTCCGTCTCAAAGTTCCGCTCTTCCGTTTCCGTCCGCCTTCCCGGAGTCCAAATCTCAAGAGACCTCATAAGAAAAGGGTAACTTTGATTAACTCTTTCTAGTTGTTATTTATGTAACACATACACTAGCAGTAAGCCCGTCCTTTGCACGGGTTGTAGGATTCTGTTTAAGGGCACCCTAAATCGGCCAAAATTAACTTTAACTATATTAGTGTTCTTTAGAATTTTCTCTTTCCAATGATATGTAACACGTAATACTAAAATGGTACAAAGTCACTGAACAAACAATTATGTAACATCTGTAACCTTGAAACGAAGGCTTTCGCGGCCGGTGTCAACAATGTCAAGTTGATTTTTCGGCGTCAACCGCGTCGTCATGTAGTTTGTATTGCCAAACATTTCACACTTGCTGTGAAGTGGCATCCTCAGTGCCTAGGCTGAGCACTGAGACTGAAGGGTTGTTTGTCCAAGCGCAGGTAGACGGAAGGGTTAACTGCCCTGGTGGGAGTGGGGATGACCGCGCGGACCTACCAATTAGCAATGCTAGTGCAATGCTTGTGATTTTTTTTTGTGATTTTTTTTAGCAATGCTTGTGAATTTTTTTGTAAAACGTGATTGGGGTAAACGAAAGCTGTCTTCTTTTATAAAATTATTTGTGTGTTTCTTTATTTCTATGGCTTCTCTAATTTTTCTGGGGTATAAAAGTGGGATGTTAGCTAGTACTGGTGATTTGTCAGCCTAATTGGCAGGTCCACCTCCTCCAAGGTGACCCTACCCTCAACCTGCGCCTGGACGAACAACCCTTCAGTCTCAGTGCTCAGCCTAGCCACTGAGGATGTCACTTCACAGCAAGGGCGAAACGTTTGGCAATACTAACAACATGACAACGTGGTTGATGCTGATAAATCAGCTTGACATCTGTAACCTTATTTCAGACGGATTTTGGGAGATTTAAAACCGTCACGATTTTATTTTGGATCAACCTTTTGAGATCCAGTTGCAGTATTTTGTTTCCAATCAGACCTAAAGTTAAATATCAAGTTTGACTTATCCTGAAAGTGGAAAATTCTGTCAACTTCCAATAGATTGACCTATAAGAAGTTCCGGAGTTATTTTAGTTTTTCAAAGTTTGAAGACACATAACTCAGGAACCAGTAGACTTATAACTACAAAATGTTTATGGTATACTAACAGTGCGCATATCTAGTTCCTTAGAGAGTTTTACCACAATATCTTAACTATAAAAATATTAAATACTTTGAATTTTTGTGTTTTTCAATATAATATTTTTTTAAATTCTAAAAAAATGTTATACTCAATGATAATATATACAATTCTATCTACCGACATAGATAACAAACTAATATTTGAAATAAAACAAATTTCAGATCTCTATGTAGTCTGGTTCTAGAGATTTGTAGCAAAGTTAACATTTCGATGAAGTGGGACATAAAATAAAAAAAAATAAAAATCTGAAATCCTAAACAAATCAATACAAAAAACAAGTCCACAGCTTAATTACTCAGCATTAAATTTCAATTAGATAAATTAGAATATTTATATCATTATAAAAATTAGTTGTACGTTAAAAAAACATATAGTGTAATTTTAAAATGGGATCGAATAAAAAAAATATTGATTTTAATTTGACTGCGTTTTGTTTTTAATTTATTAGGTTACTTATACTGTATAGATTGCACGTTCTGTAAACTGAAATGGTATGTCTAATATGGCTCAAAACTAGGTTTTTGACTGCTTATTTTTTGTATTTTAATAATTCCTGGGTCAGTTAAAAAACAAACACCTTCTCCAAAATGTATACAATGAGAAGAATAAGTTTCATAACTGTGGGTGCTCTTGTTTTCACGGAGAAGACGAACACAAATGTCTTGTTTAGTGTTACAGAGAGATCTGTCTTTCTGCAGCGCTGTCTACTCTCTAGAGTAGACAGACGGACAATAATTTAGATAAGGCCCATTTCGGCGTTTCCGGTATATAAACCGTAGGAATAACTAAAAGTATTACCATTCCAAGCAGTGTACAGACAAAACTCTAACTTTATTTCCATGGATTTAAACTTACCATAAAGCTTATTGTCTTTAATGTTCAGACACTCGTTTCGTATTTTCTAAGCTGCACCTTCAGTGCAAGTTGGAGGCTGAATGTTATATTTGTAAGGATTATAGTGATAATTCATCAAAATAGGGAGGTCTTCCAGATTTGAATATTGTAAAGTTTTAATTTCTTTTATTTTGATAGCTGTCATTGATGTTCAGCTATTTACTGGACCTTGTACTGGCTTGTTTCTAAGTCCCTGCTCACCTGAAGACGGAGTCAGACTCATAATTCCGAAATGTGTTACTTGTGTTTCTGGTTATAACACGAATAAAATTAATGTCTCGGAGTCCAAACCACTACCTCTGAATTACGTTATGGGGATGTTCTTTGCGGATTAACCTAATATTCAATAGTGCGGACGTTAATCCACACAAGAGACACACCTACCTACACCTACCGACTATCGCTAAAACTATGCGCAATTCGTTAATTAGGTTTTTGATGTAAATTATTAGGTAATCACTTGTAAACGGGAGGAGTTTCTCCGCCTCCAGAGACGTTGGGTAATTAAAAACACAGACGCCAAAAAAGCCTGACACTCTGGATAGTTTAACGGATCAGAACTACTGTGAACAGGCAACAACCAGTCAGAGAGCTGTATGTGAAATTTGATGCCGACTGAACAACCCTAGTCCAGTTACATTTGCGTTATCTCTAATGTAGTGCGGTATTTCTGACAATATCCGATGTAGAGTTAGGTGTTTGAGGACATAATATTTATATCCTCTCTCGATGCAGCTTAGGTCCACGAAATGTATGTTTGAACATTAAATACAATACAGTACAATGAATTTATAATGTTTACATGTATTCGAATCAATAAATATTATTAAAAATTCCTGGTTCTGTAAAGATTCTTTAAGGAATGTTTTCATTAAATAACAACCCTTATTTCCTTCCTTTTTTATAACAGATTGTTTAACAATTGCAGTGAAAAATAGTTTTTACTTTCGTTTATGGATAAAAATAATACTAGTTAAATCATAGATTTATGGATAGTTTATTAATAAACAAAACTGTGTTAAACATATTTATCAAACACATAACATTTTTATTTTATACTTCAAAAAATAAAACCCTGCTAAATCATTTAAATCGATTACACTGGTTGGAGGTTGAAAGAAGAAATTCGTTCAAGTAACGTATTCAAAACTAATTAAGGAATATATATAATTTACGAGGAACTAAATTAATTATTTCAATTTCGTTCTGTAAAGTATTTATTTCGCACTGGCGAGTTTAATTGATACCAGTTGCCTCTGCCAGGTGATTTTTATATTAGAGGCCAACTGACTTTAAATTTCAAAAGGTGAATTGGTAGTACACCCAATAAGTTAAAATTAAATAATGCAAATTTATTAGTTTTAACATTTTGTATTTTTCAGTTTTAACGAATTAAATATAAACTTAACTTTTACATAGAAAACTATTTAACTGAGAAACTAATATTTTAAAATAAATCCCCAGTTTTTGAAAAGAATATAGAATATTCATAAAATATAAAATTCCATATTTGTTTGAAATTCATTGTTGGTGATATTGAGTTTATGTTATCTCAATTGTTATTGCGGACATTTTCCACTACGAATTCATGATGGAAAATATCTGCTATAACAATCTAAATAACACAAACACCCTCTTACAATATTAGTTGATGGTCACTACTGTTTGATTTCAAATTGCATAGCAAAAGCAACATACCTTAGTAAAGTAATAGTTGTTTTGCAATTTTATAACTTCGTGTGATGCAAAAAACTATTTAATTCAAAATTCTACAGGGTTTATCTGAAATACAACGAAAAACTTTTGGATGTTGTTCCTGAGGTCTATCTCGCTCCGTTTTCCGTCTGTCGGTGTGATTGTTTTTTACATAATTTGCTATAACTTTGGAACCACCTTGAAGTGTCACCTTCAAGTACATGTATGAGTACTAATAGGACCTATTATTGTGCAGTGTATAAAATTTCTACTTTTTACCCTTTCAAAATGGCGGCGATTTTTCATTTTACAAAGCTGAATAACTCAAAAACTATGTGATTTACAAAAAAACTAAGACCAAAACACTTGCAAAATGTAATTTTCTTTAAGAAAATTTAAAGTTTTAACAGGTTCATAACACAAATAAAGAGTAAAATGTTTTTTTTCTAAAGTCACAACTGTCAAGTTAAGCTTTAATGAGCAATTTGAGTAAGTAGTAACTTTACTAAAATTGTATTTTATTTGTTATTTATGTTATAAGCCTGTTACAATTTTACATTTTCTGAAAGGAAATTAATTTTAGAACTTTCTTATCTTTAATTTTTTTTCTTTTGTAAGTCTGGTGGCTTTTGAGTTATCGAGCTTTGAAAAATTAAAATGGCCGCCATTTTGAAATAGTACAAAGTAGAATTTTTATACTATGTACAAAACAGGTCCCATTACTACGCATCCACGTACCAAGGAAGTTGTAACCTCAAGTGGTTCTAAATTTATAGAAAATTATGTAAAAAGGCTTACACATTGACAGACGGAAAATGGAGCGAGATAGGTCAATATGATCACAGGACAGTTTTTGTTTATTTTGACTTCAGAAACAATATCCCAAAGTTTTCGGTGTATTTCAGATACAGTTGCCCTTGTCCAAAGTTATAATCAATAACATATCATGTAACTAAGTAATTTACATTAATGTTTTTTCCACCCAAAACCTCCAGTATGAATTTGGAATCATGGAACATTGAAGGAATTCATCACTACATTTTATGTATATCATTTCTAATAGCTTAATCAGGATTCATGCCTTTAATTATTTTTTGTAAATAATATAATACGGGGGTTTAACTATACAATAGAGTAAAATCTAAAAGAATAAAGGTCTATATAATATGTAGTTTAATATTATTTACATCTAGTTCCCTTTTTAAATAAAATTATATGGGCATTATATAGTCTACAGGTGTAATTTGAACAGACTATTTGTGCCTTTAATTATATTTTGGAACAAAATTATATGAGAATTATTTTAGTCAGGAAGATTAATTTGAAAGTATGGTAAATACAAAAATGACTAATAATAAAAAAAACACAGCACATGACACAACAAACGTGTGACAACATCTGTATTTATAACTTAATTCTCTTTTGGAACAAGTTTTGCTACAAATTAATTTAGTCTAGGAGCATAATTTGAACAATGCAAAGATACATCGAGTGGAAACGCACAGTAGGTATGTACATCAGTATAAATACAAAGGGTAAATAAATAGCCACAATACAGGCCGCAGCCCCACAAAAGGGCTGTTTGGCCCACTAACTAAATGGGTGGCTTGAGGGTTGTTTACGTTGGGACAAAACAAACCCAGGATTGTACTTGAAATGTTTTGAAACAAGGCTGTGATTACGGTATAATAAGCGCGGGATTTCGCTTTGAACCAGCATTGTAAAAGCATTACAATAATCTCTGGGAATTTAATTTAATCATTACATTTAATTTGAAATCTTCTTAAACTAATCCATGGTGATTCTCAAAATTATATAAATTTATTTAGATCTAATTTAATCCGTAATTACATTTTGAAAAACTCTCTCTTAAATATGTTCCATTTAGGAGAAAGATCTTTGAGTGACACACGTATTTTGTATCGAACTTAAACCAACACTATCAATAACCACGATTTAAAAAAATATTCATAGTTTAATTATAAGCTATTCCTGTTTATCTTAAGTTCTTATAATTCAGCAAACATTTTTGCTTTTTACTTTTAAGATGTCAATTTCAAAGAACAAAATTTATTATTTTATTAAAAATGTGGTTACAAAGATTAACTCGAATATCATTGATCAAAATTCGTCAATTTTTCTATTTACAAAATAATGTTAACTGGTAGTAAAATGTATTTTAGCATTATATCAAAGTAAACATTAACGCAGCCCTTCATTTTCAACTGTAAGCAATAATAATGATTTGAAAGTGAGGTTTTAAATTAAAATTTTTACAAATTGGTTACGCTTAACAATATTTTTAAAGTTTCATTAATTCTATACCAACAAAAACGTCACTACAAACTTATTTCACTAAACAAAAAGTTTTTCACAACAGATTATATATATTTTACAATTCTACACGAGATTTGCTATGTGTAAATTTAAAAAGTACCTTTTGTAATAAAATCCGGTCAGTGATGTTGGATGTGGAAAGGTAAAAAGTGTAACCGGAAGTAGATTATTTCGAAAAGATCGCGAGTGAAGGGGATGCGTGGCGTCGAGGTAAGCGATCGTGGGATACTGGCGTGGCGTCGTCGCGACGGGGTGGCGCCGGATCGGAGGGTGGTGGGTGCTAGGGGCTGAGGGATTGGGGTGCTAGGGGGTAGATGCTGCCTCCACCTCACTCTTCCACGATTCCGGAATGGGTATAATTAAATGTAAGTGTTAAAGGTACAAAGTAATTTGAGTTGGCAAGATCATGTAAATTCTCTCATCCCAAAAATCCCAAAGTGTTTTTTTAATTACTTATTTATCAACATTAACAATTTGGCGAAATTTATCAGTGACATAAGTTAAGCACAGTAAATGTTTGTCCTTTTCATTTTTTATTTTTTTTTTATTGAAATGTGACGCTGCTTGCCGAGTATTTATTTTTGTTTTTTACACATGATGGAAATCCCAGATCATGTTTTTACCTAGGGATTCCCTATTTATTTTGCCTTCGTAATATCTCTTTCTTATCATTTTATATTTACATTTATAGTAAAATTGTTTTCTATTTTATATTTTCAGTCAATTTGTTTACATTTGACCTACATTTTACTTGTTTAGTCTTAAATAAGTTAAATTAGTTTAAGGAAATATTATTCATTTTATTACATAAAGAATGTGAATAATTGTAGACTATTGTAATCTGTATTTGTTTGTATGTATTGTTCTTGTATACTATTTTTGGCAAAATAAAGATTTTTATTATTATTATTATTAACTGCAAGAGGTACTTATACATGATACGAAACCCTAAGCCTTTTGTTAGTACTGAAGTTTTAATGACTATTTACTATGCATATATCCATCCACATTTATCGTTTTCACAATATTATTGGCAAATAATAATTATTTTAAGTTGTTGTTCAGTGCCCAAAAAAGGCAAATCGACTTACATGTAATGCTCCTCCTAGAAGCCATTGCAGGGAGTTATTTATTGGGCTAAGTATAATGCCCTTAATTACCATGTGTTTATTCCAATGTTTCATTTATATCAGTAAACACCTAGATAAATTTTCACTGAACTCAGATATTAATAGCTATAATACAAAGAACTGAAAAAATACAAAAGAATACTGTTCCTTAATTAGGATTCAGAAAAGTTTTTAGTGTACAGCTGTAAAATTGTATAACAGATTGCCTCTACCGGTAAAATGTTTCTTTAAATAAATTTAAGAAACTGTAAGAAGTTTTTCATTAGATAAGTGTTTTTATTCTCAAGATGACTATCTTGACTATAATTATAGTATTTAAGTTAAAAAAAACTGACGATATTTATACAAACATTATTTTTGTACTGTGCTGTGATTTGGACAAAGGAAGATTTGATTTGATTCTAATAGTTATTAACAATTTACAATAGTTTGACAACATTATATACAATCATTAGCGAAATTTCCATGGTAAAGTGAGCTATTCACATGACCCGCATTGTTTTGGAGGTTTTGTACCCCAAAAATGGGGGTTTCAATTTCTTTAAGTATAATTTTTGACACTATCTAATTTTACTTTTAGTCATTAGATTCAACTCGAAAAACACACAATTTAGTAATTTTAATCATGAATATAGGTCAATTGGTTATTGAGATATTTAAAATGGTAAATACAGTACATTGTACAATGTTAATCTTATGGAGAATAGCTAAAAATCAATACATCACTTATTTACTTAATTCTTCCAAATTGTGGTATGCAAGTCCATATAGTTACGTTTTATCAATACTTGTACAAAACCTCCAAATTTAATGTTTCTTACGGCAGCCAACCTACGTATTCATTGTAATTCTTACGGATAATAGATAAATTGGTACAACTCGCTTAGTCATTTACATAATTTGATCGAAATTTGTATGTGTTTTTACTTAGTAAACAGCCTTAGTATAAGCACGGCACCATGTAAAACCCCCTATTGCAGAAAATATGCATACTTAGTCCAATTTGATTACAGTAGAGAGTCGATTATCCGAAACAATAGGGGATTAAGGGTGTTCAGATAACTGAATTTTCGGATAATCGGTCACAGACGGGAAAATGATACTTAATGCACATAATAAAACAAGATACAAAGAACTCTAAATAAAGTACAAAAACATTCTGAGCTTTAAAAAATCCAATAAAAAAGCTTAAAAAAGTTCTTTGAACATCAAGTCAACAACGCGCAAACGCGAGTTTAGTCGGGTCGGCAGCGCTGGGCTGCTGCTACCGCCGATGCTTATACTCAAGTTCGGTACGCGGTTTCATTTTTTCATGTTTGACTGTGTTTCGGTTAACCGACGTTTCGGATAACCGGGCTTCGGATAATCGACGCTCTACTGTACTGTGATAGGAATAATATAAGTTCTATGAAATTCGCTCTACTCACGCCAGAGTGCTACGTGCGATCTCGTTATTAATTTATATCAAAGTTAACAAGACAATCTTTGCCCAATTTACCCATAACTATGCAACTAGAAATCGATTGAATATTGGCGTTGCCATTTCTAGATTAATTTTGAAGCATATTTATACAACACATTTGACATAGCTCATCAACATTATAGAAATTTTTATTATAGAAACTATCATCAATTCTAAAGATAGTGGCAGTGTTGCCGTCTACAATCGGGAGCTGGGGAGGTGGCTATTCAGCCTAGATGCGGAAGCAGAGAACGATTTAATACAATCCCCATATTATTGAGCGAAATAAAAGCAGAGAAAATTATTTCCAAAATCTTTCGTGTTTTGATAGAAATTTATTCATTATATTGCTTGAAACAACTGTAACAAACCAATTAATTGGTGTAAATTAAGTTTCTCTTTTGCTTTTCAATCCTTATTCCGTTTCTAACAAAATCAGTTGATCACAGGCTAATGAAAACTGTATGGATAATTAAATAAACAGTATATGATCAGCTTAAACAATTGGGGTTGGCTAAAAGACCTTAAACGACACGTCTAGTCCGACGCCGTAGCTCAATGGTAGCGCGAAGGTTTCATTTTCCTGAGGTTATACTCGATCCCCACCCGGGGATCATATTTTTGTTCCGTGTTTATGCTATATTAATTAAGGTGTATGAAATCGGTTTTATTTAAACCACATAATTGTTTTCATTGAGTAATAAATTTGTTTTAATTTTGCTAATTAACTTGTATAATACATATATTATTCTCCAGGTACTTTATATAATATGATGTATTTGATGTAATTATGAATATTCCTTCTATATCTGTGGGGAGTCCGTGCAGTTTACACTTTTGGACTTCAGACTAAGGGCAGAGACTCAGGCAGGAGGCGGTTTTCGCCGAGTCGGCCCCGTTGGAACACATGCGGTGCAGTTTCCACTGCCGACTCTTCTGCCGCCTTGGCTACGCGCCAATTTCATGGCCCACTCTTGTTTGTGAAAGTAAACATGAAAGCTGATGATGAGTGTGAAAATATTTTATTGTTATAGTTACTTGACCGTCGAGGGCGAAAAAGGAAGAAGAATAGCAACTTTGAATTCATCCAATAACTCCAGCGAGATGATAAGGGATTTTTTTAACCCTCCAGCTGCCCATCATTTCACTCGAGAATACCACCTTATTTTTGGCCGTTTTTCAGATTTCGTTTAAAAAACCTTAACAGCTTTGGATACTATGCAAAGTATAACATATTAGATATTAATGTGTTCAGTATAAAACAGGCTACAAGAAAATAATGAAAATTACCAACTCACATGTAACAAAAAATTATTTATGTAAAAATTGTTTATAGAAAACGTTTTTTCATCAAGTTGGCGCTCCCTCAAATTGCTCAAACATTTTTTTTTAATATGAAATAGCCAGTTTGTTTGAAATTTCATAACGATATACTTATATGGCTATCTAAAAAGAAATAAAAGTAATCATGTTCAAAAACCTTTATATATACACAAACCCCTTACTGCCTAGTCCGGGGTCTATGAGAGTAATCGCCAAATAAATTATATAAACATTGTAAAGAATGACACTAGGCCTACACATATTGATAACACTAAATACAAGGAGGAATATGCTACAAATAGTTCATTTGTTATTATAGATAGTTCACGAAAAATACACAATGAAACACTAACCCAATAGCACGACTCTAACACAACGGCTTGGACTCTAACGGCATACGGCTTGAACAGCTGTTGGCGCAATGTCGTTACACCGGAAACTAAATGTAATCGTACGATGTAATGCATAGATTATAAAAATTTAAAATACTACTAAGGATATAGATTATAATCTCCTCTTTACAATGGTATATATAAAAGTACATTTTCGATGTACCGTGAGCAGCTACGAGAAGTATGTCTCGCCGGTTTTATCGCCGGAATCCGGCAAATGGTAGCTGGAGAGAAGAATTAAATATATGGCCACAGCTAAAAGAAGATGATGAAAAAATTTTCAACTTAACAAGAATGTCCCAATAATATTTTCGTGAACTTCTTGGATGCACGAGGGAAAAAATAACCATGAAGAATATGACTATGAAGGATAGTATCTCCGCTGAAAAAAAGATTTTTGGTAACTCCTAGGTAAGAAAAAATAGGGTACCGGTGTCCGCCGCACCTCGAAATTGGACGCGCCGAATCAGCTGACGAGTCTGTGTCTGAGGCATAATAACACTAGTGAAAGTGTAGTTTGTTGAACACTCCGCACACTGACCTTGAGCCTTGCGAAGAATTCTTTCTATTTAGTTTTCCCTCTCTATTAGCGAATTTCCCATACGGAAGAAGCTATCACTATAGGTCTCTTGGCAAGACTTAAGCCCGAGACCATGTTATTTTTTCATCTTTGGGTGCCCAGAGGCCAGAAACAATAGTTGTTAAAATTTATATATATATGTATGTGTGTGTGGGTGCGCGCGCGCGCGCGCGTGTGTGTGTGTTTGTCTGTGAACACGATAACTCTCGTAAAGTAGTCCGAACAAGACCAAATTTAGTAGAGACGGGTATTCCTACATTTTCTCGGACGAGTTCGTAATCCAGACGTATCGGTTAACCGGAACCCGTCGTTTAAGAGGGGTTATACTAAAAAAGTGAGAGTAATTTAAAAATATTTTAAATTCTATCTTTTACCATTAGAATCAGCTTAAAAAACTACACAAATTACTACCTTAAAGTTTTTTTCTATCTCAAACGGTTACCGAGATATTAAAAAATCTAAACACAGTACGTTGTAATTTTTGGCTCCAATGTTAATCTTATGGTGGATAAAAAATTGATATTTCACTAATCAATAAATATTTTGTATTAAACTTGGTATTTACCTTCTTTTCGTTGAGATCTTATGCTTCAAATGCTTAATCATAGTTTGTGTGTTTATCATGGGTGGCTAACCTGCGTACTCTTTTCCCTTGTTAATCATATAGAGAATAAGCAAACTGCTTTATTTATGGACAGATGATTATGAAACTTGGTATAAATGGTTAAATAAAAACGTTTTATGCTAGAAATTAATACTTTCAATGTTCCTCACAGCAGCAAACCTACATACTCTTTCCCATGTTAATCTTATGGAGAATAGGCAAACTTATTTATTTATGGACATGTATTGATAAAACTTGTAATACAGTATATCATTATTATTATTATTATTATATTGATTTGGAAATTCGCTGAGTACGCAGGTCTGCTACGACGGGGGTATTTATACATATGTATTAATGGAAAAAAAATGTGCAACTAGTGAGCCAAGTGGGAAATCACCATATTACCTTATAACATTATAATCAGTTGATAAGAATCAATTGATTAAGATGAATAAGATTTTTAAATTTTTATTTTTTCCATTATACTCGTAGAATATAATGGAAAAAATAAAAAATGTGCAACTAGTGAGCCAAGTGGGCAATCACCTTACTTACCTTAGAGTTATAACATTATAATCAGTAGATAAGAATCAATTGATTAAGATGAATAAGATTTCTAAATTTTTAAATACTCTAGAATATAATGGTATGTGCAACTAGTGAGCCAAGTGGGTCACCTTGTACCTATTATAATCATGATAAGAATCAATTGATTAAATGAATGAAAAAAAATAATATTAAATTATACAACCAAGAGGAAATATATTGAATAATATATAAAATCTTAGGTAAATATATTATAAATCAAATGTATATATATCATTAGTAAATGATAATAAAGTAGAATACATCATCAGTGAAGAAATGCACAGTTGGATACATGGATGCTGGTTGGCCAAGAATATCTTGGCAATGTGCTCCCAAGAGGGAAGTTAACTTTTGCAACGTGGGCACACGATACGGCCCGAGTAGCGATTTAGTGTGTGATAAAATCTCTTTTAACTTACAATTACTTCTTTAGGGTTTTAATATATTCATGTAATAGGTCAACACAATACAGTTTCTATCATTCAAGTTCAAAGTATTGTGTATATTCATTACAAATGATTGAGTCTAAAACTCTCTGAGCGATTTGAATTGAATAATCCAACTTGTATAGGTAGTTAATTCCCCAGCGGGGTAGATCAAATAAATGCCTCCGTCGCAGCATACCTGAGTACTCAGCGAATTTCCACTTCAATAATATGGCAATGATAATACAAGTATATGACAAGATTGATCAATCAATACCTGATAAATTTGAGTATTTGCCTATTCTCCGTTACATTAACATGGGAAAGAGTATGCAGGTTTCCTGCTTTGAGAAACACTGAAAGTAGGCATTTTTACCATAAAGTATTTTTATTTTGACCATATACCAAGTTTTATCATTATTTGGACATAAACAAAGGAGTTTGCCTATTCTCCATAATATTAACATGGGATAGAGTATGCAGGTTTGCTGCTGTGAGGAACACATAAAGTATGTTTTTTAGCATAAACGTATGGATACCAACCACATGAAGCTAAATACAAAGTTTCATCCAAAACTATTGGTTAATAAGGGAAATATTAATTGTTCCTTATCATCCATAAGATTAGCATCGGAGCCTCTAAATGCAGTGTACTGTGTTTAGATTTTTTAATATCTCGGTAACCATTGGAGATAGAGAAAAACTTTAAGGAACTAAATTGTGTAGTTTTTGAGCTGATTCTAATGGTGAAAGATAAAATTTGGAATTTTTAAATTACATGGGAAAATGCAAAAAACCCCATTTTGCGGTACAAAACCCCCCCAAACTACCCGTTCCGATTGATCGATATGTTTGGTTATAAATTCGATATAAATTCGTTAAAATTTATATATATATATATATATATATATTTTTAACGAATATTCTTTTTGGTCTCTGGGCACCTAAAGACGAAAAATAACATGGTCCCGGGCTTAAGTCTTGCCATGAGACCTACGGTAATAGCTTCTTCCTTATAGGAAATTCGCTAAAACGAATATTATACGAATATAAACGAATATTTCAAATAAACTTAACTAAAATAATCGCTGTATTGTTGGTTATCGTATAGGTAATGAAACAAAGGAAATTATTATTTCCTTCTTTCCTTAGAGGGAGTATTTTTAATCTAAGTTATTCAGCGTCTTGCAGTAGTAGAGTAGTAGTAGATTATTGTATTAGTTGGGTTTATCAAACAACTTCACACCACTTGGTCAAGTGGACAGTTAATGTCTCATTGTTTTCTGTATTATGTAATAGTTTATTTTATAGGAAATAATTTTAATTATTCGTCCAATTTTTTGGATCCCCAGGGGCAAAAAAGTATTCGTTCGAAAGTGTATGCTTAAAGTTATATAGAAAAAAAGAGGCAATGAATAAATTTAACAACTGATTTATTTCTTTTGAAAAGAAAAACATCTAAGAAAAACAGTTTAACACTTAACCTAACGCTATGATATAAATAGCGTAATAAATAAATATAATAACATCATATAATAAATAATATAACATACATCATATAATAAATTATCTATCTTTTGAGGTAAATTGGTATCACATTGTTACAAGTCCTTATGGAAGATTTCTCACTCAATACATAAAACAACTATTCAACAACTAACTGTATTAACTAACTAAATTAATACATTAACTTTCAGCATATAAAAAATGGAAAGGCAGTTTATAGTGTGTCTTGATGGCGAAAAATTTAGTTTTAGCCCCTTTAGAACAATGTTAATTTTGTTCTAAAGGGTCTAGGTAGGCAGATTGGCTTAGGCACAGACTTCAGACAAAATTGAGCAATTAATGTTAAATTAGTAGTTTAAAGTAACTACTGTAGTTAAAATTGAGCAATTAAGGTTAAATTAGTAGTTTAAAGTAACTACTGTAGTTAAAATTTTATAATTATGTATTAACGTTAATCTAACTTTAAACACTTATAGTGTTGCTAACAAACAATAAACAAATAATTGTTAAACAAAACAAGAAACAAACTATACTAAAATCCAATATCAATGTACTTCCAAAGTTTTACATCGATACTTTGATAATTAACGCCACTACAGACGCCAAAGTGAAGGTATGTTCCGCCATAATTTAACATTGCTCTTACGGGACTAAAATCCAAGATGGCTACCACTGATGCAGAATCTTAACAGCTCGCAAATAATGACGTTTTAAAACATCGTTACTCCTTAAAAGGTTAAAACTATAAGGCCAATTCAAATTGATACAATAATTTTCCAAAAAGTAAAAATAAAAAGGATATGCTCCTATGGCAACGATGCAAAGACAATGCCGACTATGGGTGTTTCAGAATTCCCTACCAATACTCGAGGGCATTGTTCCTGGGTAAGAAACATATCTAAATATAGTATTTAAATTGTCCGGAAGTCCTTAGTTACTCACACAGCCTTCATTTTGTTTTTTCACTTATAATTTTTTTTCTGAATAATGGTTAAACGTACTGAATTGAAACTTTGCCCAAACATTTATGACAACTAGACAAAACTACAAAAAAATCATGACAGTTTCTCAAATTCATAAAACAAAATGGCGGCCATTTAAAAATTGGTTTCTCAAATAACTCGTGAACCGTTGATTATCAGAAAATTTACAAGAATAACTTTTTTTTAGGTAATGTAATTACAAATCGATTGATACCAAATTGTTTTAAATTATACAAATATTAACTGAGATATGGCAGCTTTAGTAATAGGTGACCGCTAGAACTTAGTTGCAGTGCATGTCAAGGCATGCGACTAAAGTCTGTCACAACAATGCAACAGTCACCGCCTGTTTTGTATGTTATTTGTAGGTTATTTTAGATTACTTCAAACAATAATAAAATGTCACTTAACCCTCTTGGTCTTGGCATAAGTTTAGAATAACTGTAGAGGAATTGACTACAATGAATAAAAAAATAACATTTTCAGGCAAGAATAAAATCAGATGATTAGTTTGTAAATAGTATTTTGACTTTTACCACAGCTGATATAAAAGGTTTGGGAGTTTTGTGTGAATTTTAATGACAGTAAGCAGACGGAGGCTGTTGCATTGTTGTGGCAGACTTTAGTCGCATGCCTTGACATGCACTGCAACTAAGTTCTAGCGGTCACCTATCACTAAAGCTGCCATATCTCAGTTAATATTTGTATAATTTAAAATAATTTGGTGTCAATCGCTTTGTAATTACATTACCTAAAAAAAGTTATTCTTGTAAATTTTCTGATAATCAACGGTTCACGAGTTATTTGAGAAACCAATTTTTAAATGGCCGCCATTTTGTTTTATGAATTTGAGAAATTGTCATGATTTTTTGTAGTTTTGTCTAGTTGTTGTCATGAATGTTTGTGCAAAGTTTCAATTCAGTGCGTTTTATGATGAGATTTTCCCGTGTGGTGAGATAAATCTCCCCAGACCTATCCCGGGAAATCCGGACACAAAGTCCCACTTACCACCGGATCGCTCTTCTGCGGCAGCTGGGCTATTCCAGGGTTCTTAGGATTCACTTTGTAATTTTTTTCCGGTACTCTATCGGGTATGCCGGGGTGAGCTCAGTACCGCGAATGAATCAGCAGAGTACCTTCATCATCGCTCTTTCCCCGTGGTGAAAGCCAATTTAATAATTTTGAAAAAAGTAAATAAATTTAACCATTATTAAAAAAAAACAAAATGGAGGCTGTGTGAGTAACTAAGGACTTCCGGACAATTTAAATATGATATTTAGATATGTTTCTTACCCAGGAACAATGCCATAGATTGTTGGTAGATAATTCTGAAACACCCTGTAGATTCCGACATTCGAATTATTCGTCGGAGTCAGTCTCTGCGAGGGAGTTCCAATATCGCAGCCACCTCAAGTCTGTGGGATATTGGAACCCCTCGTCAATGCATTCTAATGGGCTCTCAGTCGAGTCTTGTGGTGAAGATGCAGGCGACGTCAATGGGGGCGGCGGTGGGGGCGGCGGTGGGGGCAGTGGGGGCGGTGGTGGTGGTGCCATCTGCGGCACCTGGTACCCGCTACACCCACAGGGTACCAGCGTGTAGTGTGGGTAGCTTGGACACCCAACACTACTCCGTTGTTGCTGCAACATAAGAGTTATAATTAGGAGTATGCTCAATTATGTAATTGGATGGACAGACTAAGAAGAAACACATTTTTAAAGTCTACGTCACGTTACCTTATCATTTCACTTAATATGTGATACGGTAGAAAAAATAATATTCAGTAGCTTCGATAAGTCATCGCCTTTAGGAGTTATTTAATAAACTTTAATTTTTAAATGAATTTATGTTATCTTTTAGTTAATTTTTTATTTTGCATGATTTTAAATAAAAAACTTGATTGATAAGATTCTTGATATTGTTCATCGTACTAAATACGAGCAGAGTAAATAGGCCGGCAGGTTACTCGAAGCAGGTAACCTGTGGCAAGTAACCTTCCCCGTGTGAACGACCAAGCTCGTAAATCACAGGCACGTTGCTTGTCAACCTGCTTGGCAGGTAGACTTGCACGAGGAGTAGACAACCTGCCCCCCCATCACTCAAAAACGGACCTGCTACACAGCCTGCCTCGCACTGACGCCGTGTGAACAACTTTTTAGTCTGTCGAGCAAAGAGCAAGTGAGCTAATATTGTGACAAAAAGTAACAGAGCTGTAGAATGTTTGTTCATTTTTTTATTCTTTTTATATTGTGTAATACTGTACTGTAATGCCTCCACGTTGGTCCGAAGAGATGAGAGTTAAGTTTTTGGAACTTTATAGGGACCGGCCTTAGTTATGGGATTAGTTGTCCAAACTGTGCAAAACAAGAATGCACGCGAAACTGCCTTCGGCGAAATAAATTTCCGCTGTGAAAATTGAAGGGCTTGGAATGACTGAAGCTAAATCTAAAATAAAAGCAACACGAGTCACTTATTTAGGTGAAATGGATAAAACAGTGATCTGATGGAAACAGGAACTAAAGAGCTATTCCATGAGCTAACCCTTAAAAGTGAGTGAAAAATAAGATTTTTCAATTATATAAAAAATAACATAAACAATAAATGTTCTGTATAAATTATTCTGGATTTTAGTTTATCCATTTACGTTATATAAGCGAGATATTAGTTCAAAAATGTATATTAATTTGTATTTGAATTGTAGTCGTTAGCTAAATAAGTGAGATCCCATTGTAAACGGATAAAAAAGTTAACCAGTTTTTACTCCCAGAGATGAAAATTAAATTAGGTATATTTTAATATAATATATTTCAAAATTTTGATTTTGTCAGACATCGCCGATTCAATAGCTGTAGGCATATCGATAGTTTGTCTTCAACAATATTGCCTGTATCAATACATAAGATTTGTGTCGTTTTCGTAAGTGAATATCGGAAGATTCTATAATTTTGAACATCTGTACTGAGAAGGATGACTAAAGGTGACCGGAACCGGAAGTGCAGGCCGACTCCGTATTCCGCGTGTTTACAATAAATGACCTTCCTGGTCTCCGCTGGTGATAAAGGCAAATAAAAACAACTTTATTTCCTAAGCAAACTACATTTTTAACGAACTAAAATTCATAATAGGGTGAGTATCACCCCAGCGATGTTCAATGAAAAATCAAATCCTATAAATAATTATAACAATGAAATTGTAGAAACATTGTAGGGCCCCTAATACTACGTTTCTGCCCATAAGATTTATAGGACGGAGTACTCCCATTCGCGGAAGAAAAATAAATAAATCAAGAAATCAGTCAGAGTAAAATCAATTGGCTATTATCGTTAATAACATAATTTTACATTCCCATAAAATGATCTTATGATAGGCAGTAGTTGCGAAGAAAATTAACCCATGTTTTCGTAATGGATTCAATAAATGTTTTCAGTATGTCGGACGCAGCAATCCTGAGTCCCAAATCCAGTATAATTCCTATGAGATTGACCAGTCTATCGCAACACAGAATTTGGCTGTAATGGCAAGACAATAAAAACACGTGGACTCCGCACGGCTGAAGTTTCAAACTTCACCGCCACAGTCTAGGAGTCTAGGACTTCTGGCAACCTCGCCTATCCCATTCGTCAACGCAGGGTAAGTGCAGGGGATAAAAGTGTCACAACCCGTGGTCCGGACTTTTGGCAACCGCTGTTCTCCCCGGTGGGGATTTTGTTCGTGCCGGGCGGGGTTGAGGGTGAGGGAGAAATAGCGCTAGGGAAGGGCGAGAGAGGAGACGGTGGGCGAAGACGAAGACAGACGAAGAATAACAAAGCACAACGCATGATACTCAATTCCTTTCAAGTGTGAGATTACTAACCATCTAAGAACAGTCTGTTGTTAAGTTTGAACTATAGTCAGAGGTATAATATTATGAATTGTATCGGTCTTATTTTTAAACCTATACATAAATTCTTGAGGGAAGAATTGACGATTTATATTTCTTTGGAATCAGATGGACTTGTAACAATCAATTTATAATACTGTAATAATTTTATAGCCAAAATAAAGACATTCATAATGTGCAGAATCAATTAAACAAAATATACTGCCATACACTTTGTTTTTTTACAAATACAGTTGGTATAAGACATTTAAGAATGTAGGCTTTATATATAAATTTCACTGTATATATTATTTAGAAATTAATAATTAAAAATTAAAAAAATCAAAATACAAAGATAAAAATACTATAAAAAATACTACTAAAATTAAAAAATTCCAAATACAAATACTTAAGAGAGAAAATTCTGTCATTGTTCTAAAAAATGGGTCGAAACCTAATTAATTGTCCAACATCTCTTAAAAATTCTTGCAAATTTATTTTACCAGAATTGTTAAAGATGCATTTAGTTTTAATCAGATTCCTCGTTTGTTCAGAACAGATTCCACCTCCCTCTTACATCTCCTGATTTCGGTGATTCCAGGGCGAGGGAGGGACTTTAAGGGATAAGAGTGATAATTTGTGGGATTAAACAATGAGGCAGGGATTTTCAGGGAGAAAAGTGAGAATTTTTGGGATGAAACCGAGGTTGCCAAAAGGCCGTGGTCGAGGGCTAATTAGGGTTCCGACCCTCGGTAGGGGCTGGGCGGTTGCCAAAAATCCGTTTCCCCAGGGAAGTAAAGAACGTCTGTCTCGAGGGAGGGAGGCTCCTCCATGTAACTGTGACAAATCGTAATGTTTTGGAACTATGAGTAACCAGTTGCATCGTGACTGTCACTCGGTTTCAAAGTAATAGTTGCGAATAGACGGAACTGTTACATTACTTTCTCCGTGGCTGGTGTTGAGGCTTATGCCTTGGCCCACAGAGGAGAGTTAACTTTAAATAAAAAAATAATAATAATGATTTATTTACGGCAACACAGTCAACACACCATTTTACAATAATTGCAAAACGACAGTAAATCCAGTCAAATATTGACTGGCTTGACCAGGCCTGATTTAGTTAGAACAGGATTTATCGAAAAAGGGTTGATGCAAAACTTAACATTTAGTAAACATTTTACACATTTACTTAGTAGTGTATATATGTAAACTATGTATGGATCCATGAAAAGTTTGCGTGGCTCAACTTGTATAAGGATAATATATTTTTGACCTACAACCAAAAACCTCTAATATGGCATGTTAATAGGGAAAACCTATAAGCCTACATTTAAGGCTAGGTACTAACCGAATAATGAAATGACTCCTGGTTGCAATTGGCCAAAAAAAATCATGTGGCATTCACATTCCATATAAGAATTTTGCCTGCTATCCGCGGATTTTGTTGTACTTATAAAGTTTTGGTAGGACTGATCCCAGTAGGCGTATCAGAGGATTCATTGCATTTATGCAAGTTATTTATATGCCGCGATTGTTAAGAATTGGCGAAAGCACTATCTTAAAGTTTACAGATTATTTGTGGCTTCAAAATATTACTATTTACTTCACTCATGGCGTTTATAAGTTTATAATATATATAATAAGAATGTTATAATATATAATACGTTATAATATATAATAAACTAAAAATATATAATAAATAATAAACTATAATAATAATATAATATAATATATAAATATATATATATATATATATATATATATATATATATATATGATATATATATATATATATATATATATATATATATATATGTGTGTGTGTGTTTATAATAAGAAATTGACAGTCAAGATCGAGAAGAAATACAAATAAAAATTTAATTTTTGCCAAAACTTAATGAGGAAAGGTTTACGTGGACAGATTCCAGCATAAAGACCATAGTTGTTATCAAATTATAATGGCGAATTTAGGAAAAAAGAAAAAACTATTAACTAAGGTAATAATTTCAATAATTTGACTATGGGATTGACTTAAGTCGTGTGAAATGATATGAACTATGACTTTTATTTTAATGAATTAAAAATTTATTGTTTGTGTATTTATGTACTATTTTATTATAGTATGGTGCAAGTGTGTGTGTATTATAGTTCGATACCATCTCCATTCTTCAATGGCAACAACCATTTAAATTCAAAAGGAATTTTTGCTATATTTTGTGAAGAAATCTTAAGTGTTGGGGTGGAGAAAGTTAGGACCAAGGGTCGTGCCTGTTGTAGTTGGGTCTAATAAGAGCCTCGACCTCCTCCTTTCCAATACTGGATTGTTTTATTAAAACTGCAAGGTTAAGGTGAGTTAATTACTAAATCCAATGTGTTGGCTTCAATTTCGAAAAACATGTGATACACAGAAAGAGTTAGTTAATGATACAGAGGGAGAAGTTGCAATATTTTGAGTGAAACGTTGCAAGACAGAAATTCCAATATTTTGTCAAGATCTGGTAAATGTTAGTGTTAATTGGTATGTATATTGAATTGAAATTTTTAAACGTGTGGATTATCAAAAATGTTACATTCATTGTTAGCCATGTTATGTTAATGTCATTGCTAGCATTATTCAGGATAAGTTATAGGGCTACGGAGGAGTCCATTGGCTTTTATGGAAACCTGCTTTCAAAATTGCTTTCCGTACTATATTATATAATAATATTTAATATGTTTAAGTAATTAAAACAAAAAAGTTATCCCCTGTATCTTGGTCCAACTTAACTGTAATTTGGCCCCCTTTTATTAAATACCAAGGGTCACCTGCGTGTGCCTTGGGTAAAATTATAATATGTGAAGGGAAAAGCAAGAAATTGATAACAAAGCAAATATTAAAGCATATTAAGGTTTAAATACAAATGACATTGCTATATTTTACATAATTCAAGGTTTTTAATTAAGTTAATATATATTCAGACTTAGGTTTTCATTAAAACTGACTAGAGTAATTACTAGGCCAAGTAATCAAGCTATGTATTTTAGTAATTTATTATTAAGATTAATTAATCTCACTTGTCATTGGGTTATTTAATAAATGATGATTCCTAACAACAAGTCGAAGTTAGACAGTAACAAGACCAGGGTTTAGACTGTTTCCAATCAAAGTTTTAAAAATGCCGAAAGGCATTGGCAAAACTGGCATTTAAACTCTGCTGTTTTAGCAAACTTAAAACACAGGAAACGACGTAGGAAATTATAGCTTTCCTCTTTTACCAACATTTGGTGAAGGAACATCCCCCTCATAATTTTCTTAGGGCCATACAAAAGCAGAAGATATCTTGGTGTCTGTTAAGATTCTGCATGTACCACTGATAATAATACAGGCACTACAGTAGTGCTCCAACTCTCGTTCTGAGCGCATGCTATCTTGTGTCGCCCCGCTAACTCGAACGCAGAGTGTTGTGGTTATTTGTTGCGTTATCAATATAGTTTTTTTGTATTGTGCATGATAAATAAGTATAGTATTATTGACAACATGTCATAATTAATATCTGTAACATTCAATTTTTAATAAAAATTATTAGGTAATCACTTGAAAACGAGAGGAGTTTCTCCACCTCCAGAAATGTTGAGTAGTTAAAAACACAGACACGTTTAAAAGAGAATCTAGAAACTGAAACACTGAACTACCTAAGGGAGGCCCAATACAAACATTTCTCCTACTTATTACAGATGTAGAAATGAATAAGACTTACCCATTGACTGCCCCATTGAGGTGTTGAGCCCCATGCCTGTGCAGGGTTGGAGGAACTTCCCTGCCCATTCAACACGCCCTGTCGAAGTAGGAAAATTTTAGCAAAATTTAAAACAAGTTCGGAAAACCCGTCAAGGCGATTTTCTAGTAAAGTTCGGAAAATACACCGAAAGTGTATGCCATCTTAAATCAGAATCAATAAATAATCCTAAACATTCCATGTTATCACTTATTTTAATATTGGCTCAGTTGCATTTATACAAACACGAATGAGAATGTTATTTAATTATTAATTTTTGTTTATATTTAGAAATAGTTGAAGGTTTATATGAAAAGATGACTATGCTAGATTTGTTTGTATTTAATAAAAGATCATTTAAAAATATTTCTTCTACTTATGACAGATGTAGAAATGTATAAGACTTACCCATTGACTTCCCTGCCCGTTCATCTCGCCCTGTCGAAATAGGGAAATTTTAGCAAAATTTATAACAAGTTCGGGAAACCCGTCAAGGCGAGTTTCTGGTAAAGTTCGGAGAATAAAAGATCATTTAAAAATATTTCTTCTACTTATTACAGATGTAGAAATGTATAAGACTTACCCATTGAGGTGTTGAGCCCCATGCCTGTGCAGGGTTGGAGGATCTTCCCTGCCCGTTCATATCGCCCTGTCGAATTAGGAAAATTTTAGCAAAATTTATAACAAGTTCGGGAAACCCGTCAAGGCGAGTTTCTGGTAAAGTTCGGAGAATAAAAGATCATTTAAAAATATTTCTTCTACTTATTACAGATGTAGAAATGTATAAGACTTACCCATTGAGGTGTTGAGCCCCATGTCTGTGCAGGGTGGGAGGAACTTCCCTGCCCATTCATCACGCCCTGTCGAATTAGGAAAATTTTAGCCAAATTTAAAACAAGTTCGGAAAACGCGTCAAGGTAAGATTCTGGTAAAGTTCGGAAAATCCACTGAAAGTGTATGCCATCTTAAATCAGAATCAATAAATAATCCCTAATATTTCACATTATCACTTATTTTAATATAGACTCAGTTGTGTTTATACAAACACAAATGAGAATGACATTTTATTATTAATTTTTGTTTATATTTAGAAATATTTGAAGGTTTATATGAAAAGATGACTGAGCTAGATTTGTTTGTATTTAATAAAAGATCATTTAAAAATATTTATTCTACTTATTACAGATGTAGTAATGTATAAGACTTACCCATTGAGGTGTTGAGCCCCATGCCTGTGCAGGGTTGGAGGAACATCCCTGGCCATTTATCACGCCCTGTCGAATTAGGAAAATTTTAGCAAAATTTATAACAAGTTCGGAAAACCGTCAAGGCGAGTTTCTGGTTAAGTTCAGAGAATAAAAGATCATTTAAAAATATTTCTTCTACTTATTACAGATGTAGAAATGTATAAGACTTACCCATTGACTGCCCCATTGAGGTGTTGAGCCCCATGCCTGTGCAGGGTTGGAGGAACTTCCCTGCCCGTTCATCTCGCCCTGTCGAATTAGGAAAATTTTAGCAAAATTTTAAACAAGTATGGAAAACCCTTCCTGGCGATTTTCTGGTAAAGTTCGGAGAATCCACTGAAAGTGTATGCCATCTTAAATCAGAATCAATAAATAATCCCTAATATTTCACATTATCACTTATTTTAATATAGACTCAGTTGCGTTTATACAAACACAAATGAAAATGACATTTAATTATTAATTTTTGTTTATATTTAGAAATAGTTGAAGGTTTATATGAAAAGATGACTGAGCTAGATTTGTTTGTATTTAATAAAAGATCATTTAAAAATATTTCTTCTACTTATTACAGATGTAGAAATGTATAAGACTTACCCATTGAGGTGTTGGACCCCATGTCTGTGCAGGGTTGGAGGAACTTCCCTGCCCGTTCATCTCGCCCTGTCGAATTAGGAAAATTTTAGCAAAATTTATAACAAGTTCGGAAAACCCGTCAAGGCGAGTTTCTGGTAAAGTTCGGAGAATAAAAGATCATTTAAAAGTATTTTTTCTACTTATTACAGATGTAGAAATGTATAAGACTTACCCATTGACTGCCCCATTGAGGTGTTGAGCCCCATGTCTGTGCAGGGTTGGAGGAACTTCCCTGCCCGTTCATCTCGCCCTGTCGAATTAGGAAAATTTTAGCAAAATTTTAAACAAGTATGGAAAACCCTTCCTGGCGATTTTCTGGTAGAGTTCGGAGAATCCACTGAAAGTTTTTGCCATCTTAAATCAGAATCAATAAATAATCCCTAATATTTCACATTATCACTTATTTTAATATAGACTCAGTTGCTTCTATACAAACACAAATGAGAATGACATTTAATTATTAATTTTTGTTTATATTTAGAAATAGTTGAAGGTTTATATGAAAAGATGACTGAGCTATATTTGTTTGTATTTAATAAAAGATCATTTAAAAATATTTATTCTACTTATTACAGATGTAGTAATGTATAAGACTTACCCATTGAGGTGTTGAGCCCCATGCCTGTGCAGGGTTGGAGGAACATCCCTGGCCATTTATCACGCCCTGTCGAATTAGGAAAATTTTAGCAAAATTTATAACAAGTTCGGAAAACCCGTCAAGGCGAGTTTCGGGTAAAGTTCGGAGAATAAAAGATCATTTAAAAATATTTCTTCTACTTATTACAGATGTAGAAATGTATAAGACTTACCCATTGACTGCCCCATTGAGGTGTTGAGCCCCATGTCTGTGCAGGGTTGGAGGAACTTCCCTGCCCGTTCATCTCGCCCTGTCGAATTAGGAAAATTTTAGCAAAATTTATAACAAGTTCGGAAAACCCGTCAAGGCGAGTTTCTGGTAAAGTTCGGAGAATAAAAGATCATTTAAAAATATTTCTTCTTCTTATTACAGATGTAGAAATGTATAAGACTTACCCATTGAGGTGTTGAGCCCCATGTCTGTGCAGGGTTGGAGGAACTTCCCTGCCCGTTCATCTCGCCCTGTCGAATTAGGAAAATTTTAGCAAAATTTATAACAAGTTCGGAAAACCCGTCAAGGCGAGTTTCTGGTAAAGTTCGGAGAATAAAAGATCATTTAAAAATATTTCTTCTACTTATTACAGATGTAGAAATGTATAAGACTTACCCATTGAGGTGTTGAGCCCCATGTCTGTGCAGGGTTGGAGGATCTTCCCTGCCCGTTCATCTCGCCCTGTCGAATTAGGAAAATTTTAGCAAAATTTATAACAAGTTCGGAAAACCTGTCAAGGCGAGTTTCTGGTAAAGTTTGGAGAATAAAAGATCATTTAAAAATATTTCTTCTACTTATTACAGATGTAGAGATGTATAAGACTTACCCATTGAGGTGTTGAGCCCCATGTCTGTGCAGGGTTGGAGGATCTTCCCTGCCCGTTCATCTCGCCCTGTCGAATTAGGAAAATTTTAGCAAAATTTATAACAAGTTCGGAAAACCCGTCAAGGCGAGTTTCTGGTGAAGTTCGGAGAATAAAAGATCATTTAAAAATATTTCTTCTACTTATTAAAGATGTAGAAATGTATAAGACTTACCCATTGACTGCCCCATTGAGGTGTTGAGCCCCATGTCTGTGCAGGGTTGGAGGAACTTCCCTGCCCGTTCATCTCGCCCTGTCGAATTAGGAAAATTTTAGCAAAATTTATAACAAGTTCGGAAAACCCGTCAAGGCGAGTTTCTGGTAAAGTTCGGAGAATAAAAGATCATTTAAAAATATTTCTTCTACTTATTACAGATGTAGAAATGTATAAGACTTACCCATTGACTGCCCCAGTGAGCTGTTGAGCCCCATGCCTGTGCAGGGTTGGAGGAACTTCCCTGCCCGTTCATCTCGCCCTGTCGAATTAGGAAAATTTTAGCAAAATTTATAACAAGTTCGGAAAACCCGTCAAGGCGAGTTTCTGGTGAAGTTCGGAGAATAAAAGATCATTTAAAAATATTTCTTCTACTTATTAAAGATGTAGAAATGTATAAGACTTACCCATTGACTGTCCCAGTGAGCTGTTGAGCCCCATGCCTGTGCAGGGTAGGAGGAACTTCCCTGTCCGTTCATCTCGTCCTGTCGAATTAGGAAAATTTTAGCAAAATGTTAAACGAGTACGGAAAACCCGTCCAAGCGATTTTCTGGTGAAGTTCGGAGAATAAAAGATCATTTAAAAATATTTCTTCTACTTATTAAAGATGTAGAAATGTATAAGACTTACCCATTGACTGCCCCATTGAGGTGTTGAGCCCCATGTCTGTGCAGGGTTGGAGGAACTTCCCTGCCCGTTCATCTCGCCCTGTCGAATTAGGAAAATTTTAGCAAAATTTATAACAAGTTCGGAAAACCTGTCAAGGCGAGTTTCTGGTAAGTTCAGAATAAAAGATCATTTAAAAATATTTCTTCACTTATTACAGATGTAGAAATGTATAAGACTTAATGACTTAATTGAGGTGTTGAGCCCCATGTCTGTGCAGGGTTGGAGGAACTTCCCTGCCCGTTCATCTCGCCCTGTCGAATTAGGAAAATTTTAGCAAAATTTATAACAAGTTCGGAAAACCCGTCAAGGCGAGTTTCTGGTAAAGTTCGAAGAATAAAAGATTATTTAAAAATATTTCTTCTACTAATTACAGATGTAGAAATGTATAAGACTTACCCATTGACTGCCCCATTGAGGTGTTGAGCCCCATGTCTGTGCAGGGTTGGAGGAACTTCCCTCCCCATTCAACTCGCCCTGTCAAATTAGAAAACTTTTAGCAAAACTTTAAACAAGTATGGAAAACCCTTCCTGGCGATTTTCTGGTAGAGTTCGGAGAATCCACTGAAAGTATCCATCTTTCAGAATTAAATAATCTTGAGTTCAATATCACTTTTTAACAGATAGTTGTTATCAACCCTAGAAAATTAATTATTAATTGTTTATATTTAGAAAATTAATTTATATGTATTAGAGAAGTTAAAAATTTCTTTTATTTATCGTTGAAATTTTTAATAATCCTGATTTTTTTTTACTTCTAACAAGTTATATTTAGCAAAATATACAAGTCGGCTCAATCGCGAAAATTTTGTAAAGTAAGAAATAAAAGATCATTTAAAAATATTTATCCTACTTATAACAGATGTAGGGATATATAAGACTTACCCATTGACGGCTCCAGTGAGCTGTTGGGTCGGATTGCCGCGCTGTACTGGAGGAACTTCCCTGACTGTTCTCGCCCTGTCAAATTAGGAAAATTTTAGTAAAATGTAAAACAAGTACGGAAAACCTGTGCAGGGGATTTTCTGGTTGAATTCGAAGAATCCACCGAAAGTAAGTCTTTCAGAACCGACCTACAAACCATCTTGAGTGCAAATGCGACTGTTCGTGTCCTCGAGCCCAAGTCAACGCTGAAGGTCAGGGACCCTTCGAGAAACTTTGTCATCTTATTATTTTAATTCTAAAAGAATACTTTAAATGAATTTAATAAAAGATAGACGAGTTCTCGCTAATCTTAGAATATAAAAAAATATTTCTTTTTTATAGTAACCATGGAAGGATACAGAATCATAAGCACTATGAGGTGTTCATGAGCTCGAACGTTTGTCTCAGATTAAAACTAAAAATTTCACACAGAAAGTGCTGTAGACGGGAAAGCTTAGAGACCAGCTAGTCCTCTTTACAGAAGCAAATAAGAATTTTGCCAATAATATGTATGTTGCCCTGAGTCTTGAGGAATTAATAGCAATTTTTATAAAAAAGCTCTTGGGTCTAACAGCAAAGAGTTTCTTGTAAGAAAAAGATAATTATATTTAATTTGTTTTTTTTTTCAAGTAAAACCCATTACAGTGTTACTTAACATGATATCTTAAAGAAGTAAACTATGAAATAGGTCACTTTTTCTCATTTCTGGATAGTGCTGAATTCTGGTGGCTGTTGTGGGGTACTATTGTTCTGTGTGAAAACTGATTTCTGGTCTGTCATAATTGTTTTAAAGGATCAAAAAAATTTTTGAGTTTCTATAAAAGGAAATAAGATTAAATTAGAGTTAATTTCTATACTTATAACAGAAGAAGAAAAGCATGTTTTTCCCGTGAGTTGTTGGGTTGGATTGCCCAGCAACACTGGAAGAACATTCTTGCCCGTTCATCTCGCCCTGTCGAGTTAGGAAAATTTTAGCAAAATATAAAACAAGTACGGAAAACCCGTGCAGGCGATTTTCTTGTTGAGTTCATAGAATCCACCGAGAGTAAGTCCGCTTTCAGAACCGACCTACAAACCATCTTGAGTGCAAATGCGACTGTTCGTGTCCTCGAGCCCAAGTCAACGCTGGAGGTCAGGGACCCTCGAGAAACTTTGTCATCTTATTATTTTAATTCTAATAGAATACTTTTAATGAACCCAGTATTAAAATATTCATAGTATTCTTATCTTCAGAATGATGAAGCTAAAAAAATTTACTTTTGCGCTTATAAAACAAACTGTACCTCATGGCTAGAAAACAACAAAGGTTATTTATTGAAGTACATAAAGGTTACTACAGTGCTGTTTCAAACTAATTGAAGATAAAATATAAGTTTTAAAAAATTTCTACTTATACAGATGTAGACTTATATAAGACTTACAGTTCACCGCACGAAATGTACGATGGATTTGACGGTTGATGTGTCTTCTCTGCCGTCTTTCCTTCGACTTCCTCTTCTTGGTCTGTCGAATTATGAACATTTTAGCAAAATGTAAAACTAGTGAACCCTCTACAAAGGTGGTAGTAATGCACGAGTTCGTTCTGGTTTTATCATGGCTTTACACTAATATAATCCCAGAAGTCCATAATCAAGGTTATAAAATATTCAGATGGAATTTTTTGCACTTCAGAGCTAGAGAAACCTCCAATCAAAAATTCTGCCATTAATATTTTAAGAACCATCATTAGTAAAAATTAGTACTTTAATGGATCACAAAGCATTACCAGAAAAAAATATCAGAATCTCTCCTGGATTTAGATTTTGCCATGATGACCATGGTAACCACTTGATTTCCTATAGGGAAATTCTCTAAAACATCATAAGATATACTGTTAACCGTAACCCTCGTTGGGCACATGAATTTTAAAATACCCTAGCCACAGCAGACCTACTCTCGAAATTGCAGCGAATTTCCAAATCAATAATATATGACAAGTTTGATGAATATCTGTCGATAAGTATGAGAGTTATTTGCCTATTCTCCTTAAAATTAACATGGGAAAGAGTATGCAGGTTTGCTACTGTGAGGAACACTTAATGTAGGTATTTATAGCATAATTAATTTTTATTTTTACGATTTATACCAAGTTTCATCAATATCTGTCCATAAATAAAGGAGTTTGTCTGTTCTCTGTATGATTAACATGGGAAAAGAGTATGCAGTTTAGCTGCCATGATAAACACATAACATAAACTATGATTTTTAAGCATAAATTGATGGAACTTAACCACATGAACCTAAATATCAAGTTTCATCCAAAAGTACAGATTTAAAAGTGAAATATTAATATTTCCTTAACCTCTATAAGATTAACATTTGAGCCCCAAAATACAACGTACTGTGTTTAGATTTTTTAATATCTCGGTAACCGTTAGATAGTTTTTTGAGCTGATACTAATGGGAAAAGATAAAGTTTTAATTTTTTTTAGTATACATGAAAACTCAAAAAAACCCCATTTTGGGTTTCAAAACCCCCCCAATTTACCCGTTCCGATGACCGACCCCCGATGTCCCGTGACCGATATATCTGGATTACGAACTCGTCCGAGTAAATGTAGGACTACCAAATTTGTTGTTGAACGGACCATTTTTACGAGAGTTATTGTGGTCATGGACTCATATATACTTAGCTTATGTGTTGCCATGAGATTTACGGTAATAGCTAATACCCTATTGTAAATCGCTAAAATTTAGACGTTTATAAATATTTCTGTTTATACTATGTGTTGGGGAGATAAAGCCATGCTTACACCGGAATAGTTAACAACTGATTGCAGAACTTTGTCGGCAAATTGTAGGTGAACGCCATATAAAACCCGCAACTCGAATTTCCGTCTGATAGTCCTAGTTGCAGCGGCAACCAAAATTTCGGTATACGACTGGAGTCGGTAAAGATCAAAGGCGGTAGTCAACTCCGACCGGCGACTCGAGTCTGCAACTAACCCCGCCTCCCCCCCGCCTATACAAGCTCTGGGCTCCACGTACTGGAATTGTTTTCTAGCTAGCATCCTTTTTGACGAATATGTGTCCAATACAGTATAAATAAACATTCCAAGGCGTTGCTCGATATTCTTATGAGGTCGTTTTCTACAATCATTAAATATGTTGTTCCCGCGATACTTTGCTCTAGTTAGCTAGTTACTGAAATGGTAACCTACACAGGTAGGTAATTTAAACCAAGTATGAACGAAAATGAGTGCAAGATGATTGTGGCACGATCTTGTTGTCTTGTTACTGACTAAGGCTGACATGTTCCATAGACAGAAATGTTAATAAATAACCCAACAGCCACTGGCATAAGGGACCTACAGTTTAACGTAGAGCCCGAACCACTGCCTCTGGATTACGAACTGAATTATGGGGATGGTCTTTGCGGATTAACGTAGTATTCAATAGTGCGAATGTTAATCCACACAAGAGAACACTACACCCACCGACTATTGTTCACAACTATTCACAATTCGCGACCTCCAAGTAGCTGGATTATAGGACACAATAATACACTCTGCCACAGCAAGAACAACTTCCTCCGCACTCGAAATTTTACATACTGATTTTTTAGTTGTAGACCTAGTTTGTAGGTTACTATGAGCAAACTGTGTAATTTGTTTGCAAACTTCCATCGGCAACGAGTCTGCAACCAAAGTTGGCAATTTATTGTTGGCAAGTCCGGTGTGTACACGCGGATTGAAACAATTTTGCTTAAAATACAAACTTAGAGTGAGACAGTGTTGACAAAAAAACAATTAACACGTGTTTCCTACGGTTATGTTTACAAGATAAAATATACCTGCAACACAATACACATACAGTAGGCCTATACACTTGGGAATGGCATGGTTAGCAAAATAAATTGCATTAATACAAAAGTAAAAATCGTTATACCTATAGGCCTACCAATAATTAAAAATTAAATTAATTACAAATTCTTTAGGATTGTACTATAGTTTATTAGCCCTGACTAAATTTGTTTTAAAGCTCTAGGACATTAGTGAGGATTTTGTGACTATTTTTAGACCTCATTTTTAGGAGACCAGATTTTTAGGAGTCAGTCCAGGCGCTCACACGCTTGACATGGGATGGGTTTTAATTATCTTTTATTTGCTCGAAAAGAAAATTTATTAAAAACAAAATACCAAATACAAAGCATTATATAGGTCCTTATCGACATATTGATGTGTTAAACTACCAAAACTAAGGTTTAGAAATATTTTATTTTTTTGAAATTAGAAAATAAAAAACCCCATAAGGATTTAGCAAAACTAATTCTGTTGTATTATTTTTGTTTATCAGTGGAAAATTTCAAACTTTGGATCTATAAAACTTCACATATTCATAAATAAAATGTATGGAATAACTTTTGTATTTGATTTGCTCTTAGCCATAATAATTCTTTTTAAGTGCGTGAAAGTTCACGCACTTAAAAAATATTAAATTATTATTAAAACTTATTCATCCAACACATCGCTGACCAATTTGTTTTGAACTTGCAACGTACAGTATAATATTATTTCTATATGCTACCACACTATCACACCAGTAAACATAGCTGCAGTCATAAGAGAATTCTTTGCATTCATCAATTTCAAACCTTATACTGTAGAAAAAATACTCATAACTAACAGAATAGGCCTAATGACAAATAGCAAACAAACATTGTTTTTTAAAACATTAAGTTGAATTTGTTATTGTAAAGAAAGTAAAGTATAAACAATAAATATTTCTTACTAAAATAACTTTAAGTTTAAAACATTTCCTATTCGGGTTCGGGTTTCACTCCAGGAATCGAATTAAGGTTCCTGCAATGTGGAGGACGCAACCCGCACTACAGCTGAAGTGCGACTAAGATTGCGTTCTGCTTCGCTCAGGCGCAAAACATCCCAATAATCGTTTATTCATCACAAACAAATACATTTCATCATATGTATTGCTACATATAGAGTAATGAACATAACAAATGTAATCACCGACAACTTCTATCAGTATCATAAAGGTTGCGTTTTCAAATAGGCAAGTTTTGGTTAGGTTACAACCATCAGTCTACCAGTTACTTGTAAAGTTAATAAAATGTGGAATGTGATTATAAAAGGTAGGTTGGATTACCTTTTTTCCGTTTTTTTAAAATAAATTATGTATAGTTAAAACAAAAATAAATTAAAAAATAAAAATAAATTTATAATTTAACTTATATCACACTAAAAATACAGATTTTTAAAAAACATAAAGAATTTAAAAAAATGACATCAAGATTTTTATTATTTAGGAACTAGTAGGAATACAAAATAAAAGATAAAGGTCAAAAATCTTTATATTATAAAATTATATTAAAAAAAATAAATACAAAAAAATAAAAAAAAGTAAAATTAAAAATTAGAAAAAAACATACAAAATATTATTTTTTTTGTGTTTTTTTTTAATTAGTTAACAATAAACTTATAAATAATACTTTACTTTCTTTAATATTTATCTATGCCAAATACAGAACTAGTTCAACTCTAAAAGTCACACAGTAAAATACAGAGGGAAATTTTTTTATTACTAATTTTTTTTTTGTTTTTGATGTAAAATTGTTTATTTTTTTTATTTTACTTTATTTAAAATTTTTTACTACTTATATGTAAATTTTATCTTTTATTTTTATTTTTTTTATTTCACCACACTCTATATTTTAACTATTATTTCATATTTTTTTTTTTGTTTTTTTTATTTTTTTTATTTTTATGATTTTTTAATTTTTTTTAGCAACTATTTTTTTTTCCTTTTATTTTTTTTTTATTTTATTTTTACGTTTTTATAGGTTTTTTTTTTTTTCTTTTTTTTTTTTTTTTTTTTACTTTTTTTTTCTTTTTTTTTTTTTCTTTTTTTTTTTTTTTTTGATTTTATTTTTTTTTCTATTTTTTTTTTTTTTATTTTTTTTTTTTTTTTTTTTTTTTTTTTTTTTTTTTTTTTTTTTACATTTTTTTTTTTTTTTTTTTTTTTTTTTTTTTTAATTTTTTTTATTTTTCCCTTTTTTTTTTTTTTATTTTTTTCTTTAGTTTTTTTTTTTTTTGTTTTTTTTTTTGGTTTTTTTAATAAAATTTTTTTTTTTTTTATTTTTTTTTTTTTTTTTTTTTTTTTTTATTTTTTTAGCCTTTTTTTTTTTTATTTTTTTTTTTTTTTTGTCATTTTTTTTTTTTTTTTTTTATATTTTTTACACATTTTTTTTTTTTTTTTTTTTTTTTGTACCTTTTTTTTTTTTTGTCTTTTTCTACCATTTTTTTTATACCTTTTTTTTTTTTATTTGTATTTTATATTTTTTTTTGTGTTATTAGCAAATTAGGATATAAAAAATTAGAGTCTATAAAAATATTTAAGACTATAATAGTTTATGATGGCTAGAACAAAAAAACAGTAATGGAAAAATGCCACCATAAAAAAAAACAAGGATCTTCTAGAATTTTGAAATGACTTCCCAAAAATTATTTGTTTCGTTCATCGTTAGTAGGATATTTTCGTGCATTTTAGATTGTAATTTTAAACGATTTAGCAGGATCAGTCAAAAACCCTGATTTAATTAACCAAGCCCTGTTAGTTAATTAATAATAATAGCCTAAATACTTTTGCCGAACTCAGAAAAAACTTTTATTTTATTATTATGATTTCTAAAGTGGTTAAAAATCAGTCCAAAATAACACCCCAGTACACGGTGTTATCATACGTTATGTTGACTGTGTTTTTTTACTTGTACTACAGTTATTTTGTGGTAGTAACAAAGAGAATAATTTCAACTATTTTTTTAACTATCCACTGGTCTATCTCAGAAAGAATCGTTCAAGTGAAAAAGTTTAACATACAGTATGATATGGGGAATGGCCAAATAAGTGCTACACTCTCAAAATAAAAATTGTTTATGGTAAA
Source organism: Nephotettix cincticeps (assembly GCA_023375725.1). Lineage (NCBI taxonomy): Eukaryota > Metazoa > Arthropoda > Insecta > Hemiptera > Cicadellidae > Nephotettix > Nephotettix cincticeps. The sequence goes on from CM041784.1 coordinate 20,578,410, forward strand.
AATGCCTACTTTCAGTGCTCCTCACAGCAGCAAACCTACATACTCTTTCCCATGTTAATCTTATGTAGAATAGGTAAACCCTCTTATTTACTACGGATATTGATCAAACCTGTCATATATTATTATTGTTTTGGAAATTCAACACACAGGTACGCAGGTCTGCTGCGACGGGAGTACTGCTATACATAGTAACAAAATATTATTAGCCCTGCAATATTGTTGTTAAATTTAAAGCACATTTCTTGATAGTTTGGCATTCACGATGATGTATGCACGTAATAATTAAATGGAAAGTTAGGATAATTAATTATTACCAGATTCTCAAATCCTTTTATCGTTCGCAAACTGGCAAAATTGCCGTATTTGTAACTAAATTATGGTACATGTAATAATTGATTTTCAGTAGCACAAAAAGGAAGGATAATAAGTAACGCATACTATTTTTCTAAGCACGTAAGTACAATTTAATAAAGATTTATACATTAATATAAACAAGTCTATAAGTTTATGTTTAGTTATAGGCCTACAGAAAAAAACAGTAAATGGAATATTCATAGCCTAAAAAAATTAAACTAACAAAATGTTATTTTTATTTTTTATGAATTAATTATTTTACACATGGAATTACATGACTACTGCAGATGAACGTCGTAGCGTTCATGAGAATTCTCATACCATCTGGGCCATAAAATTTAGAACTAATACCTTTTGTTGGAATGAGTTTTAACACATGCGTTTCCATGAATAAAATTAGTGATGAGTTTATTTTTGTGGGTACAACATGAGTTTTATACAGTTTTATCAAAATTGGGCGCCGTAGATATTAAGATAGGCAATCGAAAGAAGTGTTCATATTGCGTTTGCCGTTTCGCAGGCGCTGATGCTAAATTCCATGATACATTTTCGGCCCGGTTTGTTCTATTAAGTTTTTAAAATATTTCTCTTTAAGTGTAGTTATGTAACACAAATATGGTCGTCCAAAAAGCAGAGAGTTTTAAACTATAACATGATAGAAATTGTTGGCTCACATCATATTAAGGCGGTGCGAGAAAAAAATCGACTATCCTAAAAAAACATAATTTTTAAGGTTATTTGTTGATCGTATAATAAATATGCTTTGGAATAACTTTATCAAGTTTTTATTGAAAAAGTTCAAGTTACAGGGTAATTAATTCGGAAATTTGGCGTTTTTCATGCAAGGAGTATAGGAAAACTACTTATACTTATCAGCTGAAATTTTTGAAATGTGGGTGAATAACAGACCTTTTTCACGTAACCTATGTGAATTTTTTATAAAAGAAACAAAAATTCGTATACTACAGCAAATTGTTTTTGAAACAAAATTTTTATCCGATAATCTTATAAAATATGTTTTTTTGGAGGTGTAAAAATTTTTTAAATGTACCGTACGAAAAATTAGAATTTTCTCAAATCAAAAACAGGTCATTCAAGAAGCTTGCATGAAACAATCACATATGCGTAACGACCAAGCGGACAACAGTTTTCCTTAATGCCGCTGCACCGCCTCAAGGCAAAATTGTAGGTCTACGGCAAAATTCTCCTCGCCACTACGAAATAACTTGCCTGCTAGCTAAGATAGGGAACCTATAATTATGTTAGAAATGTGCAGTAAGAGGAAATAAAAGAGGTAAGAGGTGTGTGACAGAGGATATAATATTTTACCCATGAAGGTATGTATGTTATAATAAAAAAAATTGAGATAGGCTCAAAAGCTAAATAACCAATTTGTTGTCGTTTTAAACTTTTTTTAAAATTTTCACTATTTTATTGCAAAACTACACAACAGAATTAGTACAATTTTACATATTCTATCGAATCCTGTTTAGCATCAATGCAAATGAATGGGTCCCCCGGAAAACAATCCAAGTGACAAAAGCTAATTTCGAATTATCAAGCGTAGAAAGTTGAATTGACCATGGAGTGCTTATGGAAAGTCTTATGGAATGCTCCAAATCTGAAAGACAAAATCAGGGCTGCGAACTCGATTGTCTTCAAAACAAAATATACCACAGTGAAGTTCATAGCGTCTAGAACCTTTTCCACTTAATATCTCTGTTTTAGAAATTTTGTCGCTTGGAGCGTTTTCCTGGGGACCTATTCAATTAATGAGTTTCAAAAAAAGATTCATAGAAACTTTTACTTTGAACCTAAGGAAAAGTTAAAAAAAATTAGTTTAAAAAAAATCAGTTAAGTTTCAAAGTTCTGGCTACTTAGTTTTAACATCTAGTCATTTTCTTTAAAATTAACTTTTTAGAAAGGGATTATCACTTTTGAATCAAGATATTCAATTCAATACCAAACTTGACACATACCACTAGTCATTAATTTTTTATTAGCCTATAATTTTCCAAATATCACGGATAGAAAAATGTGTGCGGTTGTATAATCCATATTTTCATTAGTACAAATTTTATTTTCATCAGAGGGTTAATACTGTGGTCCTCACAAGTACCACAAATTTTCTTATATTTCATCCATAGATTGTGTGTATTTTTAATTTTATTAACTACACAATGTTTTGAATTTGGTTCACTTTAGAATATTGCAACGTTATAAGAGGTATTTTAATTTATTTTTATATTTAACTCAACATGTAATTAATAGTTTAGTATTTAAAAATATACCTTTAACCATATTCTACTTAAATAACTTGTTAACTTACCATTCAATCAGTGAACTGACTCAGAAATATTCTCTGTGTCTCGAAGTCTAAGGTTACAAGTTTCTTTGTTAAGCAAAACAATAGTTACCTTATTTTTTAAGTGGATCACGAGCATTTATAAAACAGTACATATTCAGTCTTTTATTTGTCTTTTTTTACATAATCGTGAGGAATTTTTTTACATGAAATTTATTCCAACTTCACCTAACGGTAAGTGAAATCCGAGGGTCTACCAGTAATCCTTATTAAGGGTGTCTTCAACTGTGCAAGAGCCCCTCTCCTCCTCCTCCACCCCTTTTAACATAAGGACACCATCCTGACCGATGGTTGAAATTGGACGCATTACATTATACTTGTTTTTGAGTACGCCTAGATTTAAATTCTAGTTAGCCTATAATAAACTTTCATCAATTGACTGTGTATCACTAACAAATAACTTTTTAATTTTTAGCATTTACTAAATAACATATAATTGTCATACTGATTCTAGTTAACTTGCGGATTGTCGAGGCGTGAGCCCTGAAACGTAAATGTTGCCCTGAAAAAAAATTATTTTCTTCCTTATTTCCCAACCGTTTTCCATGGTATGCAGCGTAAGGTTACATCACCCAACAAAACCCACTCAAAAAAGATTGGTATTACAGGGGCAGGGGGGGGGGTTCTAACAGTTATTTCTCTCAACAAATTTCAACAATTAATTTAACTTTGTTTCTCTTGTTGTTATTTTTGGAAATTGGATGATTATTTTTGAGCAATTAATTATTAAATAATATTTATATAAACCTTTTTTGAGTAGGCCTACAACCTTGTGCGGTATCGTCGTTTCCCGTTCGCCTGATGTACTCGTGTATAACCCCGGTACCAGAACTGTATATACACATAAATATATATATATTTGTGTTCATGTACCATGTGTTTTTTATATATTATGACATCCACTACAGTGGACTGAAGATGTATCGTAAATGATGTGAAACGTGTCTCGTAACAAGTGAGCTATACAGTATTTGACACCTTAGGCTACCAAACAGGTAAATAATTTAATTGGTTAATTTAATTTAAATGGTTGTCGTTTTTAAATTTACTTAAGGGAGAAAGTATGTGTCAGTCAGTTCATTGATACCGTTTATTTATCCTACGTGAAACCTTGTTATTCGGCTAGTTTATTATATTACAGTGCTTATAAAATTGGAACTTGGGTAAATATTTACTTATAATACTATTTATTATCAAGTAGTTTTGTTGCCATCAATAATTCTTAATAACCGAGAGGCGCAGTCGTAGCAACCCCAAAATTTACATCTATAATTAATTAATTATTGGTTGCTAAAAAAACACACAATATACTGTCAAGATTGCTAATTTTTTATGGGAGGACTTCATGCACGCGATATAACAATCGTGCGTGAGCAATGCCCTCCTTTCATTTATTTACTGTTAGGCGTAACGAAGTTCGCCGGGTCAGCTAGTTTTTAATATAAAAAAATAAGAACAGCTGTTTAGATGAATTGAAAACATTCCCAATAGTCATATCCATGATCTAAGCTATTTTCCACAGGGAAGTAAACATATAATCTAATCAATATATCTTATCTTTCACAATGAAGTCGTAATGCTATTAGACTTCAGAACATGGCCAATTTTAAAGTTAACACGTATTTGCGGCTTTAGCCAATAAAAATAATCCTAAATATATTTTATTTATTTTCTCCACCGTCTTAATTTCTATAGGTTAGCAAAAATGTATTTTCAGAGAGAAAAACTTGGAGGAATAACGAGAAAAATGCTATCGCACGATTGTTATCACGTCCGATTGAATGGATCCCTACTAGCCTACAGCCTACGTGGAATAATTTTTCCAATTATTTGTTAGTATAAATTACTACAACTTTTCATACAGAATGGTATAAAGTTTGTTCAGATTAAAATGCAGTTTAGGAATTAACAGAATTTTATTACAGTTCAAGCGCTACTAAACTTAAAGACTCTTCTGAGACAGAGGTAAAATATGAATCCAGAGAAGATTATAAATGTGGTAATAATTGTGAGGATGTCCAGAAGATAGAGCTGGTATAGCGGCATGTCTACTGAGACTGGTCTTAGGTGGGGAGCCCCTCTGTGACGGAGCACGTAGTCCACCCAGAACACTACTGACTCAGCAGCCGACATCGGTCGATCCTGATAAACTTGGGACAGCTTCACGGCATTCTCCTTATACCTGCAACATTCACGCATTAGTAGCCGTCCATGGTCTGAGTGTCCTAGTCAGTTCCTGAGAAAATAACAAAAAATTATACTTTGTTAAAATAAATTAACAACACCATAATAATATTGGAACATAATACAGTTGAACGTCATTAATCCCGATGTCAAAAATTCGGACCATCGATAATCTGGATTCACGCCTATAAAAATGTATGCCTGTAAATGCCAAATGGACTGATGAAATTTGGTCTGATGGCAGAGAAGTGAGAGAAAGTAGGCTATGATTAATGTGATGTAAATAATGCCAGTGAGTAGTTGTCTGTCGATAACCAAGATCCTGGAGCTGAGATGTTGACTGATGACGAAAATTCTACTATAGTGTGTGAAGACGACCCAGAACCCAGAATCCAGAACCAATTAAATCAGATGGTGAAGCTGAGACAAAATTGTACAAGCAGTGCACAATTAATTCTTTTAAAGCGAATATAGAACTTAACTGCAGAATAAAATAACTACAGCCACATTTCAAAAGCCCATCACAATTTTTTATCTCAAATACTCAGTGTTTTATTTGTTTACTGTTTACTGTTTACTGAACACATATCCTTAAATAAAATATAGGCTACAAAACATTGCTTGTAATAAAAGATTTTAATTTATATCTCTTTTAGACTCGTACTGTACCTGCCTAAAAAGTATACAATTTTAAATAGGTTTTCTAAAATAGTGTGTTATAGCCCTTTTTATAAGGTAATTTTGATGATTCGGATAGTTTGAGACAGCTCTAGACAAATGGCTGATAGCAAGAATACACAATACACACGATAGAAGAATTTATAATTTGTACTGAAAGAACATTGTTATCTATCTAATACCTAAAAAAAGTGAAATTTGTATTATAAATTGACACTGTACACTTCTGTAAGATATTATAATAGTTTCTGATTTCTTATAAAAGACACAATACATACATGAACATAATCTATTTTTGTTTGGGATAAAAATAGTTTCTCTATTACTGTGTAGGTATTGAGTTTTTGGCTTTTGCTTTCCAAAATTTAATTGTTGGGTGAGGGCAAAAAATGTGTACAAATAGATATTGAATCTGAATCAGATATAAATTTAGGATTAGAGATCTTTAGTAACACCAGAGCATGATTCATCCTCTCATGATTCTGTTCGGAATAACTTAAAACTTACTTGGGATCGCTCAAAACTTTGGTAAGTGCATTGGTGAGAGCTTCTTCTGAGAGTGAATGGAAGTCCACCATAATACCGACTTCTCGATGCTCCATGAATCTAACGTTGTACGGTTGATCTGCAAAGAATGGGATACCAACAGTTGGTACCCCTGAGTGAAGAGCCTCGTGCGTACTCATCAGTCCACCGTGGGTTATGAACACTTTACAGTTTCGGTGAGCTGAAATATTGGAAAAAGTGTTCATAGTTTTTCATAAAACCTCTAGTATCAATTGTATGAGCGTTAATCATTTCTCTTTTCGTTGGTTAACGACGTCGCACCTCGCGCGGCCAGCTTGGGTTCCATTCCCGTGCAATGACTAAAATTTTCGATGACGATTTCCGATTCTGGCACACCAGGTTCAAATCTTATATTACAATTTCATATTTATATACTAATTTTTATACTGAAAAGCTTTTAATATTTTTATTTTCTCTATGATATTATTTTATTGAAACTTAAGTTTTTCTTTATTAAAATTATTGTTGGTTAATGTTTATTTTTATTTTAATAAAATATTAAGCAATAACGTTACAGATGAAAATAACGATACTGTACTAGATTTAAAAAGGTGTTTCTTCTGAGTTCGTTCATCCCATTACAGGAATATTTGAGTGACTCATAGTTAATTGAGTAGGGTAATGAATTAATATCGAGTGGTATTTTTCAAATATGATATTCATTAGTTAGTTATACGTTAGTAGATTATTCATTAATTAGGTTTGCTTGGAAGTTATGGTAAAGTTTTAAAAATAAATTCACAAATTGACAAAAATAAAAATATTTATTAAAGTAAAAAAAAGGAAACTCATAAAATACATTTAAAGTCAGTATTTAAATGTTTGAAGTTCTGTATTTCTGTCAATGACAATTTTATTAACAAATATTACTCAACAGTGTGGTGAATAATTCATCTTTGTTGCTATAATGTAATACACAATATCTATCTTGCTATAGAATCGGGGCACATTCTGTGAAATACGCAGTTAGGTAATATCTTTTTTATTTTCCATTTGTCTGGGTCATTTCAGGCATAAGAGCAATAGAGTTCTTGTCAAACACACATTACTTACACCAAAACGTCAACGTTATCAGGGTTACTCTGTATTACTGTATTAAGTATGCCAAACTTTGCGGCTAGCACGCCAAAAGAGCATTCTACAGATTTTCTTCCTCTTGACCATCTGCTATTAAAAATCCTCTTACTGTTAGTAGTCAATACTTTTCAGGACAAAGGATTCATTATGTTCTTTTTCAAGGGTAATACTTCATCAGCAACGAAGTAATGGTAGGGAATTGCTTTAGTGTCTCCAGGTAATGGTTAAGGTTCGGGTGAATCTAGATCTCCTGTCGCCAAGGCCTTGCCAAAATTACTGTTTGTTAATACCCGGCTATCGCTATTCTGTCCATAATCTCCCACGTCAATGGCCACAAACACCATCTGCACTTGACACTCCAAGTAAAACAGTGGAAAAACCCCTTTGTAATTAATATAGGCGGAACCTGATCATGCTGGAGCTTTTATTGTTATATGTTTACCATGAATACTGCCAACATAATTGGGCAGATTCCACAGGGATCCGAAACTATGTGCTACTGCTGCCCATTTTTCTGCTGTTGGTTTTGGCATGTATACAGTTTTAGCCATATCGCTTTTGACGTTTGATGTACCACCATTGAGATTGTTAAGTATCCTTTAACAAAATAGTATGAAAGTGCCTTCAACACCCAGTTGCAAAGAATCTAGAAAAAATAAAAATTCTTGTCAGAACAATAATAATTGTAGCACAGAGTATTTATACACGATATTTGCGTGGAGTCTCTTCATTGTGTCATTGGGAAAAAATGGTCTTATTAATTTTAGTGCTGGGCAATAAATTTTTAAACAATAAATTTTGTTGGATTTAATTTTGAAACAAGTAAAACAAATAAAATAATTTTCAGTGGCTGATTGCAGAGAGAGGTGGAAAAACATAAGAGGATGGTACACCAAGTCTAAAAGCAAACTAACTGCTATCTGGATCTGGCGTTAAAAAAATAAAGCAATATTATTTGGCCGAACATTTAAATTTTGCATTTGTTTGTAAAATCACGAGAAAGTAAAGGCAACATTGTCACTGAAGTTCAGGCAACTCGAGAAGAAGAAGACGAAGAAAGAAGCGGAGAGGAGAACTTGAATGAGGATTCATATCCCACATTCCATGTTGAGGAACGTGGAAACACTAATTCTTTCAAAGGTCACAATGAATCCACTAATACAATGACACGTTAAAAAAACCTGCCATTTCTTGCTCCACCCATCGAGGAAAATAAATATAGCAGTTACAGAAAGAGAGTGAGACAATCTAAAAGTTTTTCTGACGTCAACAGCTCTGCTGTAAGTATTTTGAGACTGAGAAACGGTTACTGGAGCAAAATTTGACAAACGGGTCTGTAAAAGATTCCCCGCCTGACCCCAACTGGCCTTTCTTCACAGTATTTCTCTGACATTAAAGCAATGAATGCTGGGCAAAAAAGAAAATTTAAAAATGCTGTAATGCGTCTAGCAGACGAATATTTCAACAACACGGAGGGAAAACATCGGAATTCCTCACCACAGGCTCATCAAATTCAAACCCATTTACCCCAATAATTAATTACACATCAACGTCAAATTATGACTATGCTTCTGAAGACCAAGAAATAATTCAAATAAGCCAACGATTCGACGAGGAGTGAAATTTTAATACTAATAACTATTTGAATTTTATCCCTGAGAAATCAGTTTAGTTAGAAGTTGTCCAATAGTTTTAGTGCAATCCCGAAAAGGTTCCTTTTGTTGTTTTATTTGTAGGAATAAGTTTCAGTAATTAAATAAATAAATATGATATAGAAATATATTTACATAATGTATTATAATAATGTAAAATAAATGTAATTTTAATTAATAATGTTTAATGTAATAATGTATTATAGATAATAATATGGAAAATAATTTGATGCCTCATTATGTTTTTATTAAAATAAATATGGTTTAATAAATAAAGATAAATAGTTATAAATACAAGTACTGTATTACGTACAAGTTTCCTAAAAAATTAGGTAAGAAAATGATATAAAAATAATAATAAGTTTTAGATTTTTTTTTTATTTTGGCTAATAATTATTACAAATCAATAACTACTAATTTGAGTAATTTTATTTACCTCAAAGTTATTAGTAGTCTCTCTTCTGGACAAACAGGTTCTCTCCAATTAGTGTTTTTCTTTTAAATGTCGTACTTGACGAGAGCCAATACTTTAGAAAAACACTCAAGTGACATTCTATAGAATTGTTGAAACCGTTCTGGTATACCCAGAACGGTACAATACAATTTATACAATTCAACTCCCGCATAACATCAAATGGTCCCATTTCTCCCTTCTTTGACCACAAAGGGTGAACTCAAAATCTTCTTTTATGCAAATTCGACAATAACACCAAATCGAACATATCTTCATCATCTTCTTCACTGCTATCCATAATGTGATAGATAACTAAAAAATTTAAAATGAAATAGCTACAAATGCTGTTAATTTCAACCAAAAAGCCCAATTAAAGTCACTGGCACACCACTTCTGTGTGCAGAACACACGCCACGTCCGCGCCACATCTCTGCTATACGTCCGTTCTGTGTGAATTTGGCCTTACTAACGTTCATGTAAATAAAGAATTTGAAATAAAAAAAAATAAAAATATTATTTTCCAATTTTTTTTAGATTTAGGTCGATTGAATTTGTTACATTTATATTAAATGATGGTTTAAAAATATTTTTGAGGTATTAAAAATGTAATTTTTTTTCTGGATTAGCCATTTCAGTTAATAATAATTAGTTAATAAATCCTATACATAAAAAACATGCTCACAATAGACACTATTTACTGCTAAAACACAACGAAAATAAACACACATTGACAAACGTCATCAAACAAGGTAAGCAAAGGTGAAAACAGCTGGCTGTAATAACTCGCGTATTAAAGCGTAAACAGCAGACTGGGAGTGGACGAATACTGGACACCATTGCCTAGCAACAGATATCGAGTCACTAAAAATTCCAACCAAGCGCCATATTGGTTTTGTGAGTACATTGAGGCAAAAGCAACATCACCATGCACTCTATCGGTTGTTTCGCAAACTACAGCGCAGTAATTGTGGCTAAATAATTGGTCGCGTCTAAAGGCACTAGCCGTGTTGTAGGACATACTGTGCTGCGTTTAAAGGCGCTAGCCTCCTGTTAAGGGTTAATTTACTACAGTTATTATTGGTATTACTCGTATTAAAGACAAGTGTGAGTCATAAATAAAAAAAACAATAGTTCCAATTTAAGCTTGTTGCCTTCAACATGAGAAATTAAATCTTACTATACCTACCTAATATTCCAAGTTGTGGAGCCCATTTTTTTATCATAATATTTTTTGTTAGATGTATTGAAGGGTCTAAATTGGGTATTTTCCATATAACTCTCTGAGGCAATTTCTTAAAAACGTTTAGGAATATTTGTATTATTTCCTTTGGCATTACGTGGATAGGAACAACGGATCCAAAACTGAAGAAAATCACTCCTTCTTTGGCTTCATCCATAAATTTGAGTACATCCTAGAAAAACAATACCGTATATGAAGCAATCGCCATAATAATATTCAATTGAACAGGAATAAAAATCTTGTTTCATCTAAAAATTTTGTAAAAATCATGTTTCACTGAGTATAACGTCACACCCAAAGAACTCTAAAATATTTCTCCAACTCACACTCAGAATTGTCAAAAGAATGCCTGATACTGTACAGACCAATAGCAAACACTCTTATAGATAAACCTCCCTGTAAAGTGACAGATCCAGAGGGGGGGCAACAGCCCCCCCTGAGGATTGGATTCTTTAATACTTTTTTAGTAAAAAATATTCTGGTTATTTTAATTAGCAATTCACTTACTCTGTTATAATTGATTCTTTATTGTCAAATAATTGTATTTATTTTCTGAACTGTTTTTGGCCTGTTTAAACACGTTAACAATTAATGGGAGTAAATATTTCGTTTTAACAATGCCTGACAGTTGGCTGCACTGCCGCAACTGGTTTGTTCCTATACTGATTCAAAGGTTCAAAGAAATATTGTACTGTCATTGTCCAACTGCAATATGAAGTTATTAAGGATAGATATTTTTCTTCCTTTACTAAACTTCAAACATGAAAGTATGTTCAGACTATGACTCCAGTGAAATACATTTTGGAACTACAATAAAGGTGAATGCAATCAAATTAACATATACCTAATTGTGTAAAATAAAAAAATTATTTAAATAAATTAAAGATGTGTCCTATGTTACCATGCAGATAGTTAATTTTTGTGATCAGACAAAAAGTCCTCAAGTCTTAGAGCATTGAAATATGCTTTAATTATTGAACTCTTCTGTATTTGAGCTGACTGACAGAATTTACTTAAGTAATATTCTTATATTAAATTTATTTTAACAGCAATGCAGCAGACACAATGAAAATTAAAGCAACTTCTTTCATTCAATTTTCTCTAACCTCAGGTAGAGTAGCTCTGTCAGATGATATGGTGATTCCTCCCAATGGTATAATATTTGGTGTATGTGGGCGAATGTAACTAATCGCTGTTGGATAACTATTAACGAGATACAGAGAAACATTTGACACCATATCCGCCACAGGGGGTACATTGCCATCAAAATAATTCTTGACAATTTCATCATGCAATGGCACATGGATATAATAATGTTGTAGTAGTGTCAATGAAACAGATATGAAATTCAACACTCTATCTGTGAAAGTCATGGGATAGCTTTGGACCACTTTGGATGACAAGTCTGGAATCGAGGCAATCTCTAGTGAGTTCCCCGCGATTCTGTTGAGGATGCTGAAAGGAAAGAAAGTTTCTATCGTGATTGTAGGAGCTGAGAACTTATGTCCGATGGCTAACAATGATTCTTGTCCAAATGTAGATTCACTCATGACCAAATCAAAGTTTTCATTTGATTTCAGAAGCTTCTGTATATTAGGGTGGTTGAAGGTGTCTTCACAAACTTGATAATTCATCTCCCAGATTCTTCTAAGTTTGCATCCAAATAAACTTTTGTCCATATGTGTTGTTTGATATATGAAAGACTCATAATTCCAGCCAGCTGTAACAACCAATATTAATGTTTTAACAACAAAGATGAAACTATGCATAAATATTTCAAACTAAACTGTTTGTTTTTAGGTGAAACTTAGCATATAAAAGCTAACTTCATATTAAAATAGCATCATAAGAATCTGTGTCAAAGCCAAGGAGATGGATTGTAACCATCTCATAATTTCTAAGAAAATACAGCCTTAGATTTCTGAAATAATTTTTAGTTATTTTTGTTGTTTTTAGGAGGGTTTACACTTTTACCTTGGAATATATCAAGCAAAGTTTAGAGGTGAGTCAGAACAGTACTAGCTAAGCAGTACTGATAAAACTGACTGGCAAAATCAGGATATCTCTGCCTCAGATTCAGAGTTTGTCTCACTACCGACTAAGCCATTGACTTATTTTTTCCATACTTATTTTTGTTACTTAGATTACTTAACCCTTCTTGGACAGGTGACGGATATATCCGCTAAAGTCTTTTGCAATAAAGGATGGGTAATGGATATATCCGCTTATAGTTTTTGATATTCCGGATGGGAACCGGATATATACGCTTTCTCCTTAGACAGACTGGCATGTGTTTGAGCAGTAACCAGATGTTTTGTGCTACTAAGACGCTACTTTCCTGCTCCCTCCACAATGGCTGTGATTTAACCCACCCTCTCCCCTGCTCCCCCTCTTCTCTAGCATCACCCCATATCCCGCACTCCCCCCTAGATGTTTCACCCTCAACATTACTTTGTCTATGTTGGCGCCAAAAGATACAGTTGTCTATTCAGCGGAATGAGATAGTGATACATGCTGACTTATAACGTAAATAGTCCTAATTTTTCTGGTGATATTATTGAATTATTGAACAAGAGTTTTTTTGGGGACTGATTTAAAATAACCGAGTAAAATGATAAAACCGATTAAAAAATTATTTTAACAAAAAATTCTTATTTTTTTCCTTTAATTTTTTCCATCCTATGTCACGAACTCGCCCATTCAGGAAGGGTTAAGATAAGTTCAAGGCCATTCTGAGTTTATACTGAAATTTATATTTAAATACATTGTACTTACACAATTCCTTTTCAAAACTGTTGTGGATTTCCACATAAGTGTGATTTGGAATAAAATTTGATGGAGGGTACGGACTGTATTCAACAATCTGGTGGCCTCTTTGAGCCAATGCTTTCATGATAGCTGTGCTGAAGATGTGATGACTGCGACCCGGGAAAGGAAGTACTGCAAGGATACGTGCTGGGTCCACGCCTCCGCTCCACGATATAAGCAAAATCCATCCAATCGCAGCTCTCATTTTTTTCTATATAGTTTTCAAAAGATGATTTAATATATTATTTGGTATAGACTGAAAAAATATAACATAATACATTATACATAAATGGTCATGATTTCTATGGAAATGCTATGCTGGCAATTCCACGATGAAGGGATGGTTAGTAAGTAGTGACACTTAAGCTCAACAAAATAACACTATTTTGAGCTCACAATTTTTCGTTGTGAACTAATTTTTTTTAAAAGGAGTTCAACAGAAATCCCTGCTAGTGACACCATTCATGACAATTTTATCAATGATTCTTTTTCTGTATGTTAAATCAGAGAAACATTAAATCACATTAATTAATTAATCTGTTAAGTTCACAGGGAAAATATAGTATGAAATGATAAGATTGTTGGTGAAATTATCAGTCTTTCAGTTCAAAGGACGTGATACAGTGTTATAAGAGAGATGTGGACATCCATCTGCTTAGTGATAAAGTAGAGTGTCGCATTTACAAAATGAAACATCAATCAAGTTTCACAATTGGTTACCGAGCCAGGAATTTCAGATTAACTCCCATCTTACATGTCCAGCAGCAAACTCAAGACGGTATTATTTTTATTTTGACACAGATCAGGCAGGTAAATCATAAATAAACAACCATCATTGATATTCAGATAATATAACTCATAAACCACCCATAAACTAACAATATAAAGTCTAAAGGGGCGGATTGCTCCTAAGGCACTTCAGCCGAAAGTGGTTTTTTGCGCATCCCTGTTTCTTTCATAAACCCATAAACTAAGATATCCACATTAGCTTAAATTCATTAGAAGTAAATTTTAATAATCATTCCATTGTCAAATACATTTTGTATTGGAATTTACACTTTATATATTTACATTGGTCATATCTTCTCCTTCTTGGCTGCTTACAGCCTACTTTAGCATTCCATAATTTGCCTTAAAGTGATGAGAAACTATACAAAACTCATCTCAGAAGGGCCAGTCTAGAATGAATCCACAAACCTTTCAAATGTGGAGATTTTTATGTGTTGTATCTCTTATATTTAAGTTCCACAATATTGTAAATGGTGTTGACCGTTGATCTAAATAAATAAATAAATGTGAGGTAGAATTTTGGGATGTTCCTTCCCTACTCAGTCACGTTAATAATTATTTAAACTATTTAATAAACTATTTTATTATCAATCTAAATATTAATGTGTTTCTCTTAACAATTTAAAACTGTTCTAAACTTTACTCCATATCGCTGAATACGCTTCTACCTTCTATTTTCAATTACAAATACAGTACATTCTTTTCTTCCTAAACTTTTTAAAAAAATACAGGACCCATCTAATATATTTATTAATATAAAATGTAAATTTTACTTTATTTTCAACTCATGTTCATTTAAATGCTACTTTTTATTCATATTAATCATATTATATAACTTTTATGTCTACGATATTTTGTAATGATTGCTTTATGCAGTGGAAGGGGAAAACAACCCTAAGAAATTGGATGAATACATTTTTAAGAGACTATTATACCTCAACATTACAATAAAAATGAAGCGTGAGAAATTTCTCTCTAAACTATACTTTATATATTCTTTTTCTAACCTCAAATACAGCTTGTACGAAACAATACATTAAACAGCATGTACTCACCAGTTTAATTTCTCTGTTTCCTGTTTCATCTAATGAAATATCACTCAGCAATCAAACATTCTCTATTCTGAGGATGGTAAAATATTTTATTCTTTCATATTATATATCTAATGCATGAATGAGATAGTAGGATGCCTGTAGTATTTTCCAACTGGTTTAGAAGTCATTCACCTTCTAACCGGTTCAAGGCTTAGACAATTATCAATACAAAACAATGATACCACTTTTTTAAATCTCTTCCGCTTTCTTACATCATAACAATGATAAAATTGAAGTGTAACAACTCAGCTTTGTTTTTATTTACTATTTGTCATTTTTATTTCTATTATGAAAATAAATCATTCATTTCATATAAGAAGTATAAACTAGTCTTACCCAGTTCTTTAAAATATGTGTCTAATACAATAAAATCAGGATACATATCTTTTAGTCACAATCATAGAAATTATAGGTGTCCTTTATGCCTGAGAGTTTTTAAACATTTTTGGATTATTATTCCCTGATGAAGTAATAAACTCCAACATGTGGGGAAAATATTCCTGCAATTTTTTAGAACTGTGGCCGAAATGTACAAATGTAACCTTATTTTATTAGTAAATAATGGTTTTGGAGGCATCATAATGAGTATAGCGTGAGTGTCTAGGCCCCTTTACCAATGTAGAATAGCAATATACTTAGCTGCATATAGAATTTAAAAGTAATCCATTACATTTTTTTTATACTTGGCTTTGTATTTATTACCAGCAGAAATTATATATAAAGTGCTGAATAAATTGATACAGTTTATTTATTTGTCTATCATTCATGAATTAATTGAATATCTATTAAGAAAACTATTAGAGACTGTGTCTGGATATGTTAGTAATTGCATACTATGCCTTCTTTCATTCTCACTTGAGGTACCCCTATTGATTTACATTATGTGGCAACAGCTGTTATTCTTAGAGCATTTTTGTGGCAGAAAAAGGCTCTTAGAACAATAAAAAATGTCCCAGTAAGGGAATCTTGTAAGTCAATTTTTGAAGAGTTAAAAATAATGGGACGGTGGCGACGTCCTGTAATTCAGCTACTTGGAAGTCACGAATTGTGGATAGTTGTGAGCAATGGTTGGTGGGTGTAGTGTTCTCTTGTGTGGATTAACGTCCGCACTATTGAATACTGCATTAATCCGCAAAGACCATCCACATAATTAGACCAATTCGTAATTCAGAGGTTGTGGTTCAGATTCCACGTTAAACTGTAGGTCCCTTAGATGCCATCGGCTGTTGGACTATTAATTAACAGTCCTGTCTAAGGAACATGTCAGCCTTAGTCAGTAACAAGACTACAAGATCGCGCCACAATCATCTTACACACAATTCTCATTCATGCTTGGCTTAAAATACCTACCTTGTAGCATGGTCGCCATTTCAATAATCTAATCTAATCTAATGGACATTACCTAGTTTATATGTATATTGCTGTCTGAGTGTTAAAGAACATCTTGATTGTTTTAAAGTGAGAGAGGAACTACATAGGTAGGTATCCTACTAGACAAAATCATTTGTTAGATCGAGCTTAAGTAAAATTAGAAAAAATCAACAGCAGTCAATTACCTGAAGAGGCATGGACTGTAAATTTAAAGTTAAAGATAGTAACTGATATTGGCTTGAAGAAATTATTTTATTCAGTTGAAGAATACATGACCTGTGATATGACTAGTTTAGTATTTTAATTTTTTTGTCACTTAATGTCACTTGTCTTGTATGTAGTTTAACTTATTTAAATGTTTTTTTAAAATGTAATTTAACTCATTTAAATGTATTTTATGTAAGTTGACTTATCTTATTAATGATCATATTTGGTTCTATGCATGTATAACTATTTATAAAATCATAGACATAAATTCTATGCAGTGACTTTGTCAATTGCACTTTGTAAGAGCTTAAAGACAACAAAAATCTTGAATTTGAATGAAATAGCAATTGTCAATAAACCTTTGAGTAAGTAAGACTGCTCGATGCTTATCGGTCTTGTATATCCTAATAACAATTGACTATATATACGGGTATGCTATGGCTTAAATTCTTATCAGAAAACTTTTTAGGTTTCCTGCATTAAGATTTCTTTAAGAAAGTCAGATTTCCTGTAACAAGCAAGCTTGAAATCAGCATGACAAGCTTGTCAACAATCTTTTAATATGTAATACAGAACCCTTTTCAGAACTTGCACCCTTTTTGCTAATAAGTATTTAAGAGTTTAAAGTTGGTTACTGACATTATTTTGATAACCCTCAGACAACCATAAATTGTTATCTGGATAACAGAAACCAAAGCATGGACACCCAATCTGGTTTGAACTCCTAAAGGAAGTTATTGATCCTCCATTGTCAGAACACCTTAGGAAAAGGTTCCTTTAGTCGGTTTAGAGGAATACTGATTCAGGGAAAATCATGCTTGGACACTGAATTACGAGGGATATTCCAAATGTAAGGTCCAGTTAAGGAAACAAAATACAAAATCAAATTTTTTTGCCAAAAGAATTGTTATAGCATATTTACACTCCTTACATCTTTCTCTATTTTTGTTCATAATTTCCATTCTTATTTAAACATTTGCCACATATTTCAACAGGGTTTTGAATGCCTAAGTTAGAAATCGGCCGCCAGCTAAGATAACCATTCTTTCACTTCATCATCTATGTCGAAGCGTTTACTGCAAAGAAAATTCTTCAGGTAGGATAACAAGTGAAAATCACTTGTGGTCAAGTCCGGATTGTATGAAGGGTGGTCCATCTGTTCTCAACTAAATTTCTTGATTAAAGTTTGTGTTTCATTTGCAGTGTGGGTCTGGTCGGCCAGAGCATGGTTCATCATGCACATTTTCCCGTCCTTCATTGAAAGCTTGCACACACTTGCACACTTTACTGTCACTAGTTATGTCAGGACCGTAATCTTCAGTAATCTGCAGATGAATTTCTGCCGTTGAAATGTTTCTTGCAGACAGAAATTGTAATACTTCCCTTACTTCAAAATCGGTGGGCTGATTAGTTATCCTAAACATTGTGAACTGACACTATAAATAACACACTCAAACCAGAACAATGCTAATGGCGGCGCTTTGTGCACAAGACATGCCAGGAGTCATGTGTGTTTTGTCCTTGGCACCAAATTCAAATGGTTACAGCGAACCGAACCTTATATCCCTCATAGTTTGGGAAATGACCATTTGATAGATACAAAAGGAGAGCAATTTAAATATAGGATGAATCATTAAAAATTAAATCTAGATAAAGACTTTGTACAATATAGAACAGACCCAGGAGGTCTACTATACGTTAACCCTTTGAGGTCCGACTGAAAATATATTGTCAGTACAATTATTGTTGAAAAAGACTGCACTGACGATAAATTGACAGTAGCTAGTACTGTGAAAAACTCCACTGAAGAAATATCGTCAGCTAGTAGTTTTTCATAGAGTATAAGCTCTCTGGCACATTTTAATTTAACTCATTTCACTTTAGATGTCTTTGGTTTCCTCTTTTACTGTGTGGATGGTTTTTGTTGTTATAACTACAGCCAAAAATAAATAATACATTTGTTTGATTATCTGTTTGTTTTACTGTTGTGAACGAAAACAACATACCCTATGTTATATCAATATTATTTAAGATAATATTTTTTTTCAAAATCCTATGAAAATTTGTACACACACACACTCTCTCTAATGTATGTAATATTTTAAATGTGTTTGCCGTGGTAAAATTATTCTTTATTTGTTATCTGTAGAAAGTTAAATTTAAAAAAAATCCATTTCAATTATTATACTATTTACATTTCAGATTTCTATATTTTAAAATCAATATAATTATCGGTATTGATTGCTAGGATAACAAATTATAAGCATTTTAGTAAAAAAAATCATTAAGATATCTTAAAAATAAGTCTCATTACAAAACTTTTTATAAACCAGTACAAATGGTGATTTCACATGGTCTTTTTCGAATAGCATATCGACTCATGGCATTAAAAAAAATTCAGACCTACCAGTAGATAAAAATTATAAAATGGCTCTGATCGTCGAAGGGTTTAGGAATCTCTCTATTAGAATAGTGTATAAACAATCCTACTGTAAAACCGTTACGCTTATCAACACCTAGGATCAATAATAATTCATCCACACAGTTAAAACATTTTTATTGTAAATGAATTGTTTTCAATTAAAATCACTCATGATGTATGATCGCAGCTTATCTTCTCTCCCACGTTTGTCTACAATAATGCCACTGAGGAGCTTTTTGAGGACCAATACCTGAGCTACGGACACAATAAGTATTGCGATGGTGACAAAGGAAGACCACAGTAACACCATGTAGTTGAGGTGCTCTGCCCTCTTGCGACCCTGAGACTCCTTCACTCTGTTGTGCCTCTGGTAATCCATCATGAGCCGAGTGTTACGCTGGATCTTGAGCGAAACCTCTTCCAGCTATTAACAAACCAGTCAAATAATTAACTTAAGACCTGTTCTATAGAATATTTACACTATTTATTTACTATCACTTTTAACCCGCAGATGGGTGAGGGGTGAGCACTGCGCTCACTTTTCATTTTAAGTTTGTACAAAACATGGAGTTTGTAATATATCACAGCCTGAAACTCGGAATAGCTGTTGTTTAGGATGTCAGTAGTGGGGGGAACACAGCCAGGGAGGTTAAGTGACCTTTAGTCTGCCTCGCACCTTTGTTTTGTGACGAATTACAGAGCAGTAAGCACAACTGCCTTTTATTTGGCCAAATAAAAAGCCTTTTATTTGGTAATAATTTATTTTTTGTATATTTATTATTATTGTTGTTGTTTTAGTACAGTGAATTTGCATAATGTCTTTTTAATAGCGCCCAGTGTTTTCAATAATTAGTTGAAAAAAGTTAAATTAATTTATAGCGAAGTTTATAGTTTGAGAGTTTTTAATTTTTTTTGTGGAATTAGTTATTTTTAGTTTTCTGTATAATTAAAGGTTAAAAAATAGCTAAACTAAAGTGGTATTATGTCATTTGTTTGAAATTCGTGAAATATAGACCGTTAACAAGGCATTTATAAAGGTGAGCGCGATGGTGCTCACCCCGTGACCATCCGTGTAACAAATGTGACCGTGTTAAAATATTACTCTATTAAGATGTTAGATCCCAGAGGATTAGGAAATCCTTGCAAAGTCAGTTAGGCTTCCTGCAGGATATTGTATAAGAAGGGATTCATAGGTATGGGAAAGGTAGAACGTGGATCTAATGTTCAGAGAAGTAAAATGAACTCCAAACCAATCCAAGTCCGGGCTCGGGACACGCAATACGCAAAGAGGTATAAAAAGGGTTCATATTACAACACAAGAAATCTCAAGTGTCCTAGAACAAGGAAAGGGCCTAACACAGGAAGCCCA
The DNA here is from genome assembly GCA_023375725.1 of Nephotettix cincticeps. Taxonomy (NCBI): domain Eukaryota; kingdom Metazoa; phylum Arthropoda; class Insecta; order Hemiptera; family Cicadellidae; genus Nephotettix; species Nephotettix cincticeps. The sequence continues at coordinate 20,599,041 of CM041784.1, forward strand.
CAACTTTTTCATGTGAGGGTTCATGCCCAAGGAACCATGTAAACATCCCTCCTCCTGGGCACTCCTCCCAGATGTATATTAAGGAGATACACCACTCCGTCAGAATACTGTGTGTTCAGGCTCATCTGAGTGTTAATCAAGCCCCTTAAGAGCCAAGAAGGAACCAAGGTGACAGGGAAGCCTGTCACTATATAGTCAAAGGACTCACCAGTAATTGGGCATATTCTTTTAATTGTACCCAATTTTAATCTCAGAACTAGTAAAAACCAGTTAGAAAACCGACTAGAATTTTACTCCATTTTAATGAAATAGAATAATTGTCTAGAGTTAAATAAAATTTACATATTAATTACCATAAATATACAGGAAACATTGGAAACTTGGAAATCTGTATAAAAAACTTCAGAATAAGTTACCAACAGAAGTAACAAGTTTAAGAATTTTAACATTTAAAAACAATTCTTTGTAACCACCCCTTATATGATATAGAAGAGTGGCAACTTAGGGACCTACAGTTTAACGTGGAATCCGAACCACGGTCTCTGAATTACGAATTGGTCTAATTATGATGATGGTCTTTGCGGGTTAACATAGTATTCAATAGTGCGGACATTAACCCACACAAGAGAACACTACACCCACCGACCATTGCTCACAACTATCCACAATTCGTGACCTCCGAATAGCTGGATTATAGGACGTCGCCGTCGCCAGTGACGTCACCGTCCCAGTCAACAGGTTTAGAGGTTGGCAGCTTATTCTTTTTTTATCATACTTCACAAAAGTATAATAAAATTGTTTTAATACAGTACATACACACTACATTAAGGTTAAATATGTTTTGAAGATAAATCCTCTATTAATCTACAAAACATATCCAGAACTCATCATTTGAGTTAAGGGGTTATGCTTCAGTTAAAAACAAAAATAACTCTCAGACCATTTTATGACTTTCATACCTATTTCAAAGTCCCTTTATCTAAAAGTGGAACTATTTCTTCCTTCAAAAGTCCAGCCCAACAGGAGTACAGGCTTAAGCTCAGGACCCAAGGTGATATGGAACCATAAAGTTACTTTGAATAGGTAGTTACTATTGGGCAAGTGTATAGGGTTCTCTGAGTCACTATTGTGTAAATATACACATTAGATTTTGGTTGATTACGAAATACCAGCCACTGGAAAGAAGGAATTCGTAAGCCTGGAAAATTAAGGCATTGAAAGTCTACCTAATCCTTGGAGAAGTCAAAATCATAAAACAATCTAGACTTATGCTTTGGGGACCTGGGACATACAAAACTCAGAGAAGATTCACGCTTGAACTCAACAAACCATGAGTCTGCACTATATGATGCAAGGGTTTTCCAGTGAGCCCTTAGCATCTCATAATAGACTAAGCCCCAAAAACTCGGGGCAGAAACACACTAAAAACCGGTTTAACTCAGTTCTTGTTCAACAGAGAGTCAAGCCCCTGGAAAAGACAAGAAATAATCCAGGTGATATACTCGTAGATGCATGCTACACTAGGCTCATAAGTTTTTCTTTTAAATGTATCAAATTTCGATCCCTGGACTATCAAAAACCAGTCAAAAGTGCAATAGGGCTTCACCTATTTTATAGAAGCTATTACAGTGAAGTACTCTTAAAGTCTTTTATTTGGCATGCTGTATGATTCCCTACCCCTAGGCTCATTACTTTTCTTTCCTGGAGCTTGACAGACTTTGCTGAAAATTTTTATTCAGAGCTCCCATTCTAAAAAAATTTATTAATGAACTTATGAAGATAAAAGAGTAAAGTAACAATAAGGTTTTAGCATTAAAAATAAACATTTAAGATTTTTAGAATCGGTTTTATTAAATCATGACTGATTTTAAAATAATAGTAAATGCAAATCCATTCAAACCACTTAATGATAATACATAATAACAAGATTAAAAAGTTTTATATCGTATAGTAACAGTTATTGCACATCAATTTACAATCTTAACATGAGTGGATGATCTGTGGTCTAGATGGATGGAATTTAACTTATTTTATAGCAGATCAATTACTTAACTGGTCAATAACAAAAGTAGTATTATGCCTACTTATTATAAAATATAGGAAAACAACATTTATTAACTAAAGTAAATTATATCCTCCTGCTCTACTAAATGTAAATGACTTCCTTCTCCTAATGCTATTGATTATAATTTAACTACTTCCTCCTGCTGGTGATTAAAAATCAATGACTTCTGGTCTTCTGTACCAATGCTTGGTTTGAGTGATGGGCCCAGAGAAAAGCCTGCGAAGGATGATGACTTGGCCCACGGAGACCAGAAGAATGCTCAGGGTGCACGTCAGCGACCAGATGAGGACAGTTTCACTCAGTTGCTCTGCTTTCTTCCGTCCTTGTGTCTCCCTTACCCTCATGTGTCTCTGATATGCTTCCACCCTTCGAATATTGTTATGGATTTGCTCGGCCGATGCTTCCATCTACAACAATAATACAAATATTAGGAAAATCTTTATTTATATATTGAGGGATTAGGTAACCTGAGCATAATGGGATATTGGTAACCTGAGCATATTGAGGGTTGATGTGGTGGGAAAAGCATGACCTTGTTTCTAACCTCTTTGAAGAGTAAATTTTTAGTTCTTAACCTGCCCTTGATTGAGGTCACATGTATTACGGGGATGGTCGAGGGGTGAGCTCCACGTTCACCTTTTTAAACCCCTTGTTAACGATTTATATTTCAAGAATTTCGAACGTATCATATACCACTTTTGTTTAACTAGTTTTCTAGTTTTTTATTATATACAAAACTAAAAATAATTAATTTCACAATAATAAACCCTAAACTAATAAATTAATTTAACTATTTTTAATTAATTATTTAAAACACAGGACGCTATTAAAAAGACATTTTGTTATACTTAGTGTATTGTAACAACAACAAAAATAAATCTACAAAACACATTATTTATTACTAATAGAAAAGCCCTTTCTAGTTGTTCTATCTGTACTGTAATTCGCCATTACACAAAGGTGCAAGACAGACTGAAGGTCACTCAATCTCCACCACTCTATTTCCACCAACACTGACACCCCAAACAACAGCTATTCCGAGTTTCAGGCTGATATATTACAAACTTCATATTTTATAGAAACTTAAAATTAAAAGTGAGCGCTGCGCTCTCCCCTCGACCATCCTCTGGGTTATCTCCTAGCAAGGGCAGTATACCTCCTAGCACTTTTGTTTTTGGAGTACATCAAGGCTGATCATACATTTCACTCAACCTCCCCTAGTAGAGAACAAAAGTTGTATTTTACGAGACCTGTTTCAAATTAGGTAATTTTTTTTTGCTGTACGCAGAATTGGTACTTAAAATGGCAAGTGCCAGTTAGCACCTCTCTTGTCTGATCCTGATATTCTACCTTGTTGGAAATTGAGTGTAGCACAATTTTAACTAATTGAACTAATTATTTAACTAACTGAATACACACATAGGCTTCCGCCAAACTGATCATCACTTACACTTGCTTTTCCGGAATGTTCCACATAGTTTTTGGCGCATGTTGCGCGGTGTTCCTTGACGGTTCACCCACCATTTCTTGGGCGTCTTCAGGAGGTGACTATGAGAGGTGGTTGCACGGTGACGCACACTTTCACATAGTGAAGAGTTGGGGTATGGTGTTTGGCGGCTTGACCTTTGTCGGAGATTGTAGCGGGGGTGTGGGTCGGGATTTCCCGGGTCGGTGACCCGAGGTTGGTTGTGAGTGATGCCGGCACCGAATGGTTCGTCTCCCCATTGATTCATTTAACTGAAGCGCTGTCATCATGAATTTTAAATTTATTTATTATTGGGGCCCAGGTGCTTGATAATTTTAATCCATTGTCCTTGTTGCAATTATTGGGGTATTTTCTAATTTCTACTGCCTCTCTGATCATTCTTTCTCTGTATTAGAGAATACAGTAAATAGTGAATACAGTGAATAGAGAATTAGTGAATAAGGCCGAGCCGCCAAACAACACATCCCGACTCTTCACTACGCGAAAGTGCGCACCACCGTGCAACCACCTCTCGTCACCTCCTGAAGACACCCAACACATGATGGCCAAACGTCATGTGCCAATAACTATGCGGAACATCCTGGAAAAGAAAGTAAGTGGCAATAACCTCACTCTAGTTCAACTGGTATTCTTCAATGAGTGTGTGTGACATGTTTCCACTATTTGCAGGTAGAGGCCACTAGAGATGATAGTGACAACACATCCACAAGGAATTTTGTTCAGAAATATTAAAAATTTATTTTCAAAAACCTTTTCTTAAAAAAGAGGAGTTTGGCTTATATAATACAGGCTCAGAGAACACTTTGGTCAGGTAGGTAAATACTCTAAACCCAATACCCTTAAATAAGTACAATTCCATTTTCAACTTATTTATTTAACATTATTTATTTATTTTTCAAATACTTTTTTTAAGATAAGCTACATTATTTAGGTATTATTTGTACCACAATGGGTGAGAGGGGGAGGAGAGGCATGTGACGTCACTCATCGGCTTTACTACACTTAACCTTGCAGTCATGATCAAACATCTGGCGACACATGTCAAAAATTCAACTGGCCAGTGTCAAAATTTATGTGTTTTTTGACAAATGTCAAAAATCCAACTGGCCAGTGTCATAATTTATATGTGTTTTGTGACACATCAAAAATCCAACTGGCCAGTGTTAAAATTCATATGTGTTTTTTGACAGATGTCAAAAATCCAACTGGCCAGTGTCAAAATTTATATGTGTTTTTTACTTTATGAGAATTGACGACCTTTACAGTGAGAAGGAATCAACTTGGTGTTTTTTAAAATTTAAAATAAGTCGATCAGACTTGAAACCGTGACAGTTCCTACTCCAACCTAAGACCACTTGGCTGATTGAGATGACTTAAACTTTTTATTAATTAGAAATAATCAATTTTTTAATATTAAATCATGATGAACTGGAACTAAAATTCCATAGAAAGTAACAAAATGTTGTAACATTAAACCTCCAAGGTTTCTACTAATGTGGAACCTCACTATTTAAAATTATTAGTTTATCATAGTTTTTAATAATTATTCCTTATATTATATATTATATATTTCCCTATATATTATTCCACCTCTCCATATCGTTGGATTTTAATTGTATATTTTATTTTGTATATAAGTTTTTGTCATTTTTAGACGACCAATGTGATGGCAAACACAATATTTCTTTAATTTCGTGATTAGTCGTGATTATTGTTTTTACTATAATGGAACTTGGCACCCTTTATAACTTATACCAAACTAATCTAAATCTCTATATGACCTTTACATCAAAGTTCTTAATTAAAAACAAGTAATGAAGTTACATTGATGAGAAATATTATAAAAGGCAATAATAACACCCCTTACATCCAAGTTCAATCCTGTAACATGAGCATGGGCGGTGTTAGAGGTCATTTGTTACGGAGCATCACATGGGTGAGGGGGGGTCTGGGGGTTTTTGAGAAATACAAGAAAAAAGTGTTTTTATGATATTGTAAGCACACGTTTCTTCAAGAGGTAAAGAATAAAATGTTTGATTTAACAAATTACAATTTAGTGCCCTGAAACAAATGTGACTTTAATATTGAAGCGGTAGCGATCGTAATCTTTACTATTGCACTAATATATTTTTTGTATTTTAGCTCTTAATATAACTTGAATTTAGTTTGTATACTGAGCAAAGCTTAATTTTACGATAACTATTAACAAAAACATATATACAGGGTGTTCATTAAAGTCGGGGAAAAACTTCAAGGGGTGATAGTACTCATCAAAATAAACAAAAAATGTCTTGTAAACATATGTCGAAAAATCCTTTGTTTAGCCGCTAGCCGCCATTTTGTATTTTATACAAAAAACGTTATATATCAAGAACTATTTAAGATACAGAAACAAAACTTTGCAAAAATATTTATTGGCCAAAGAGGAAAATGTTCTTAAAGTATCATTTAGTTTGCTAATATATTTTCAAAATGGCGGGGGTTAAAAATATTCTAATTTAAATAACAAAAAAACCATTAACTTTATAAAATTTTGACAAGAAATACAAAAGATTTCAATTTTAATTTCAAACCGAACGGCTTTTAAGTGAACGAAATCCGTCCACGGATAAGCGAGAAAATTCACTTTTAAAGTTAGCTTACAGAGCCCATGCGCCGCCGCGGCGCGGCCGTGGCGAAAAAGCGACTGGCACAATTAATTCTTCGCCACGGCCGCGCCACGGTAGCGTGTGGGCTTTGTAATCTAACATTAAAAGTGCGTTTTCTTGCTTATCCGTGGACGGATTTTGTTCAACTAAGAACCGTTCGATTTAAAATTAAAATTGCAATTTTTTTATGTCTTGTAAAAATTGTATAAAGTTAAAGGGTTTTTTGTTATTTAAATTAAAAGATTTTCAACCGCCGCCATTTTGAAAATATAAAAGCAAAGTTCATGATACTTTGAGAAAATTATTCTCCTTGGCCCATAAACATGTGTGCAAAGTTTGGTTTTTGTATCTTAAATAGTCCTTGATATATAACGTTTTTTGTATAAAATACAAAATGGCGGCTAGCGGCTAAACGAAGGATTTGCAAACATCCATTCGGGGACAAACTAGAAGTTTAATGACTTATGAATATAGACTTTAATGAACACCCTGTATATATATATATATATATATATATATACCGGTATATATACCAAAAGGCTTGGGGGCCCCCTTTAACTCCGCCCATGAATATAAGATCTACTCAATGCCATAAACCTCATGTCTCGTGTGAACAGCTGATTTCTACAGTAATCATAATCATAAAATAGTTTTGTTTTCTTACTTAATGGTGAGCATATTGTATTATCTTCAAAGATTAGTGAATGTATTCACGGAATATATTTTTATAAAAATGGAAAAAATTATTTTTTTCAAATTATTTATTAGTTTATTATAAAATAATTTTTTTATAGATATTCAGAAGTTACCCAAAAAACCTTAATATTTTGAACCTTGATGTACTGTAACATGATGTTCATGCTCAATTTATTAAGGGTTCACTAATCGTCACTAATTATTTGTTTAGTGTAGCCTATTTATCAGAAACCATAATTACTTAAAATGAAATCCATAACAAGGAAATCCAAAGATAGTTTATAAAATGACTACCATTTTAAAAAGTCACATCATTTAGTGTTTATGATAATGGTAATAGACAATTTAAAAATATTTTAAATACTGTTGTTTTCGTAAGTAATTTTGGACGGGCTCCAGATAAACATAACGTTTACAACTTTCTTACAGACAAAAACTGAAGAAACCTTCACCCTTTATCATTTGTGATTTTAGATTCATAAGCAAGTTTAGAAATATTATATATTGGAAGGAATGCACTGTAACATTCAGTTACCATAATTTGCAAAATTTCTTAAGTAATAGCAAACAAGAAAGGAAAATGAGTAACATGTACAAACATTCAATAAACATTATGCCACTTCATTTTAAGAACTTTTTAATAAAAAACACTCTCGAAATACTTTTAAGGATGAAATACATAGGTAGGTAGGTTTATAAATCATGGACCAAAGCCATAAAACATCAAACGTATAACTTCAAAGAAGCTTCAAAATACACTTTGCATCAGCCTTTTAAAATTTTTACAGATAATTTTTATGAACAACTTAGTTGCGTAGTGCATCTCTTAGACCATATCAATGTTAGTCTATTATTTTTGTTGAGGAATAACTAATAAAATGCTTTTGCTAATATCGCTTTTTAAAATATCAATAAACGGTATCAGTGGATTGACACATCCACCCTTAAGTCAATTTCTCCCTTAAGTCAATTTAAAAAAGAAAATCTGTAATAAAACTATCATATTCTTCAAAGTTTACCTAAGTATCATTTAATAATTTATTGTTTCAAAAATAATCATGCCATTTATGAAAATAAAAACAAGAGAGACAAAGTTAAATTAATTGTTCGAATTGTAAGGGGGGGAAACATCCCCCCCCACGGTAATACAAAGCTTTTTTGAGTTGGTTCTGTTGGACGATTTGACCTTACGCTTCATACCAAGTTTCATGGAAAATGGCTAGAAAATAAGGAAGAAATTGATTTTTTAATATTCTCGAAAGAATAACATTGGGCGCTTTCAGACAACGTACTGCGTTTATCATGGACTGTAAATTTAACTTTACTCTGGAACCGTTAGTCGTAGACAAATAATTCAAAATACTAATTTGTTTAGTTTTTTAAGCTGGTTTCAATGGTGCCAGTCAAATTAAACTTTACTTTTATTGTTTTCGCTGAAAATTAAAAAATTTGATTTTTCTGACATTTAAAAGCCCATAGCTTTTGAACCGTCATTTTTACAGACATGCGGCTGGTGTCAAATTATTTAGTACTCTGTGCACTATAAACTATCAAATTTTAATCAAAATCGTTAGAGCCGTTATTGAGAAATTTGGATTTTTCACGTTTTTTAAGGGTTTTTAGGGGTGAACTACCCTTAAAAATCAAAAATTCAAAAAAATGAAAAAAACGCCTGGAGATACGGTGACTATATATATACATGCCAAATTTCATCTAAGGGTAGGCTGTGGCACTGTACACATCCACACACACACACACACACACACACACACACACACACACACACACACACACACGGACGGACAGACATCACGTCCAAACCCACTTTTTTGGATTCAGGGGACCCCAAACGGATATATCCACCCTCAACTCAAATTCAAAAATTTTGACGAAAACAATACTTTCTCCATATACTACGTATAAGTGGAGAAAGTAAAAGTAATTTTTACTAAAATAGGAATTAACCCTCATTTAAACCATGTATTCTGTAACAGAAACATATTTTCTCTGAACAGCACAGTACACTACTTGTATCATACTTACACTTATCATATTACTTCAATTATAAAACTTGTTGTGTCTATTGCTATACTCAACAGTACCAATATAAAATATATAGGTTTAAAGATAAAGTGAAAAATTTCTTGTTTGATAAAAATTATTGGTTTTTTATTATTGTTTCTATAGGTAAAAATAATTACATGAAATGTTATTTTAGTATAGGCGATAAAATTCTATACATAGTATGATAAAACTTATCTCATTTGAAGTTTGATTGTACAGACATTTTAGTAGTACCTTGAGTTTTTAAGTTTTAATGTTTAGTATATAGTATACATTTTTTCTGTGAGTTGCAAATTTAAATAATGATTACTCTTTTTTAGTTTTACTTTATTTTATTCTTTATTGAAAAATAAATATATTTCTGCATAATATTGAGATCATTACAACTTCTTGATATATTTTCTCCAATTTTATTATATTTCCATCAAAAAGACAAAAATATTAATTACGAGTGAATAGTATTTAATTTCTTGAACGACAATAATTAATTACACTTTTTAACAAGTAAAACTGTAACCTTACCACAGAATTTCAGTGTATGATGAAATTAATTAAATATAAATGAATCAATTCACCCTCTTTATATCTTACTCATATTGAAATAAATGAAATCTCAAAACCATTCATATAAACTTCCACGATATTTACTATCTTATTTAAATAATTTAAACTTGGTCATTGTGTTTTGACATTTCATGTAGAACTCCAAAGTATATTTGTAACCTAGGCCAAATCTATTACAAATCAACATTATCTACTGTATATCCCTATTAAAACTCTTACATTGGAACAATACAGACAGCAACCAAAGCTAAATAATTTTCAACAAATTTATACACAAAAACTAGAATACAAAAATCTTTATAAAAAAACAATAAAATAATTCTATAATTCCTTATAAGCAACAACACCTCTTCATAATTATAATTTCTCCGCTTAACAATTTAACCATTTTCTTTTCCTAGCAACAAACAATATTTTCCATTCTATATTACTTTGACGGACTTATATAAATTAAATGTTGTTTAATCCTACGGATTCAAATGCGTTTAAAGGCTGCCGATGGGTATTTTTCTTGTGTTTATTCCATCGACATTTTCTCCCGAGAAGAACTTTTTGAGAATGACCACTTGGCCAATGGAGACAAAGAGAATCGCAGTGGTACAGGTGAGCGACCACCAGAATACTCTTTCGTTGAGGATTTCCGCCCGTTTGCGACCCTGCGACTCGCGAAGACGGTGGTGCGTCTGGTATCCGACCACTCGCCGTAGGTTGATGTGAATTTCCGCAGTCGACATTTCCATCTAGAAAACACACGCGATTTTAAATTAGATTGGATACGATTTATCAGTCTTTGTACTTCCCAAAGTTAAACCTGTAACTTGAGACAGTTGCATCCATAGAGGAATTATATGATGCCGTTCTCACAATTTAAATTTAACATTTTGAGGGCAACACCATATAACTATAAACCTCTTGAATACAATATTTATGAAACTTTAGTCTCAGTCACTGGGTTCGCTACACCTGACCAGCTTTAGTTCTTGCAAAACTAAAACATTTTTAGTTTTTGTAAAACTCCTTTATTAATTTTTTCAAGACCGATTTATAGGTAACTATTGGCTAAAATTTAGGGAACAGCAGGTTGAAAAAATAAAGTTTTTACGCATAGTGATTTAGAACTTTTTGAAAATATAGTAATAACCAGATACAAAATGCGGCAAACAATGTTTACAAAACAAAGAATCATGTCAATTTTAGGGAATTTTGCTGCAGGAAGAATGGACATTCATTTTACATAGAAAGATATACTGTAGTAACAATTCAATTATTTTGTATTTAATCACTGATAGACAATAGACAGTTTATTAGTCATTCAACAATTTTACAAAAATTTGCAATAGACATTGTCATAAAAAACAATTTTAATAAGTCAGTCAGTCAATAGTCAGTCAGTATTATTGATACTCATATCTCTCAAAATTTGAATAGAAAATTTGATTTTGTAAGATAAAAGAATCAAAAAGTGATATCATTAAAATACTGTAAAAGTTGAATATGAGCATGAAAGCACCTAAAATCCACAGAGCACTCAAAAAGTAATTGCTGAGATTAATTATGATGGTTAAACCGAAAAAATGAAGAGGTGTTGTTACTGGTAACATCCTTTAACAGCTAGTTCATAATTTTGAGAAGAGAGACTTCTTACACACAATTATTATGATTACAAATATTGTCAATCATGCACAATACAATAGGATGAACATTGCTGGTACTAGTGGTACTGACTCCTGGTAAGTCTGGACACTCACAACCGGAATCCTTGGTGAATCGTCCAACTGAAATGCCCACGGGTAAGGATGCTTACTAGTGTACTTCGGAAGAATGCAGGGCAGGGAGGTGGTGTACTGTCCTAGGAAGGATTAGGGGCTTCCTGCCCTACCTTGCGGACTCAAAAATATTGTGTGAGAGCATTTTCACCATGTGTTCTGATAAATAAATTAAATTGCCTTTTATTATTGAGCGTTTCTCAGTTAACAACTGCTTTCCAGAACAGCTCTCGTCATAATTAATCTTACTCTATTACTAGACAAATGTAGCAATAAAATTACAATAATAAAAAAAGTACTAACAATAATAAGTAACATTTTATAACTACGGCAATAAAAACCATACATCTTTAAAAACAGTTAAGCAGGTCTTAATAATTCTATAACCTCTTCTTTTGAAGTTTTGCCTGCATAACCTTTAGAAGGAAAGGTTCAGAAGGAAGGTCATTGTACAACTTTGGGTCGAAATACGAGAAACTTTAACTTCCTATTTCAAGTCTGACTTTCGGGAAGTGAATGAGTTTCCACGCCGGGTACGACGTTGTGAGACCTTCCCCCAGAAGGAGAGCCGCTCACAAAGGTACTGAGGTTCTTGTTGATGCAGAACCTTATGCACCATGCAGCACATCATGACCCTCAAACGGCATCCACCACCAACATCCTAGCAGCATCTCTAAATGGAGACATGATCAAAGCTTTTCAAGCAGAAAATGAAATGAAATAGCAGAGCTTTGCAGCTTTTAAATTCTGCTCGTCTTCTCCGGAAATGCTATTTCCATAGGCTAGAAAATAGTAAGTGAAGACCAACAGGACTAGTGACTGCATAAGATGCAGCTTATTAGCAGACTCTGAGAGAAAGCTTTTAAACCTGTACGTCCCTCATCCTACCCAATGCTCACTGAGAAGCGTGTGTGACATGGTCCGAAAGGGTAAGGTTGCTATCAAGCACCACACCCAGAGTTTTTACCTTATCACACACATCCAACCTCTCACCCGAGCATAACATTAACTTCATTGCCGTTGAAGGACTGTATTAGGTCTTGTGGCGCTGAGTGCACAGTACACTTGCCTATGTTAAGTTTCAGCCCATTCGCTTTCGACCAACCTAGAACTTTTTCAAGGTCCAAGTTAATCATTTGAATTAACAGGTCAATGCTGGAAGGCTCATATGATAAGTAAAACTGTGAATCATTAGCTTACAAATGAACTGTGCAATGTTGTACACAGCTTGACATATCAGCTATATATACATTGAATAAAATCAGCCCAATGCAGCTGAATTGACATTTGACAAGCGGTCACCTGCGGCTTGGAGTCTGTAAGTAGGACCAAATCCATTTGAGACAATTATCATCAAAATCATAGTAGTTCATTTTGGCCCAAAAGCATATCATGGCTCATTGAATCAGAGGCTTTAGAGTAGTCAAGCATCACAAGAGTGTTACATTTACCCTTGTCCTTAGCATCGATCATATCACTGGATAGGTTTACTAGGGCTGTGCATGTGCTATGGTTTTGTCTAAAGCCTGATTGCAGCTTTGGTAATATTTTATTTAAGTTCATGTAATTTACTATTTGGTGAATAACTACCTTCTCTAATATCTTGGATATGGCTGATAATATGGAAATTGGTCTTAGCTGGTCCACTTTATTTACAACAGACTCTTTGGGCAGAAGACGGTCGATACTTGTCTTCCACGTCTTTAGGATATACTGAAGATTGTCCTAAAATTCTAAGTCTAAAAAGTTCTAAAATTGGTAAGTCAAACAGTTCAATTTAAAGTAAGTAATCATTATATATAAAAGAGTACAATGTTATTGATTGTTCACAATTAATTGTAAGGGTGCCGAAGAATAAAAATGTTCAACTATAGGGAGATATAGAATATTGTTTTATTAATAGAATCAATTTCAGTTCTCGTCTTCTACCACCTAATTAAAAAAATATAATAAAATATAATGTGTCTCCTTTTATCAATCCTTTTTGGTGTGACCAATTTAATGTCATCTTAACACGACATATTACCTTTTTTGTACAATATTTACAACAACAGCAGTTCAAATAGTTGTGACTGAATAACTGGAAAAAAATCTTACCTTTGGAAACTACACTAAGGTAATGGTAATTGGTTAAGCATTGCAAACCGGGGTGGCGAAGAGTACAGAGAGTACAGAATGGGAAGGACGCATTGGAAATTGTTTAGGTATCAGATGTTCTAGGAAAGAAAAAAAACCTGTGACAAAGAATATGGACTGTTGAAGTATCGAAGGTTTTTTACACCACTATTTTTAAATAGTACTTTTACTGCAATTCTTCTTATTCAAACAACTAGTGAAATAATTATGTGATTGTGTTTCAAAAATATAATTATTAAAATTAAAATCTTAGAACAAACTCTATACTTTTCCCATCAAGTAAGCTAGGAAAGGTATAATATAGTACAGTCCTGTAAACCTGGTTTCCAGATAACCCGGCGACCCTGTTAGTTGAATATTTTTTTATTAAAAGTAAAAATATTTAACGATTTTTGCGGAGATCGCCTTTAAGATTCCTCAGATTCGTATTTATCTCGGCCAGTATGCTTGAATAAACATCCCAATTCTTCACAGTTTTGTTTTACAACCCTGTCAAAGACTGCCCTTGGATTTCCCCAATTCTTTATCTAGGCCAGAAACTACACTTGAAAGAGCACTGACCCACCCTCCCATTCACCATAACGATAAACCATGAAAGGAAAATTCTATTGAACGATATAGGTAGGCTAGAGTTTAAAACCGTTGAGATTTTTCTGGGCCACAAATAGAAATAATAATAAATAATAGTAAACTTTTTCACCAAAAAAGTGAGTACAGTATATGTAAAGCTTTTATTGACTGTGTATGAACCTAGCTAGAGCTGTATTGTAAACTTTCCGGTTAAATCTGCTTTTGTATAGTTTTGAACGGTAAAAATTATGTTACACATTGAACTTCCTTCAAAATTTTGTAAAAAGAATGTTCAATAACCAGTCTTATGATGTTTTAGTAAATCATACTGTAAATGTGACTAATAAATTATATCTGTGTAGTACCATGCCGTATTTTTTATTTTTGGCCTCTTTACCAATAACCCGGTATTTTACAAACCCGGCGTCCGTCTGTTCCACATTATGCTAGGTTTGTGGGGCTGTACTGTAGTCAGTAAAATACAAAGCATGATTTTATTTTTATTGATTCTGAGAATTATTTACACATACACTAACAACTGACTTGGCAACTACGAGAAAAAGACCAGGTGGATTCATTCTTTTATCTGACAATGAAATTTTTAAAAAATCATTTACTTGATAGGGTCAAGTAAATGTTTTGCATGCCATTGCCGAGCATTGGCCAACCTCATAGACTTAACTAATATTTTATAAATTTATGGCAGAAAACCAAATAACTCAGCATTGATGGTAGATCCTAAGTTTTTGCCTGATATGCTTTTTAAAATCTACTAAAACCTTTTCTTTTCACACTACTGAACCTCAATTCACAATTTTGATGGATTTTAATTTATATTTCTATCTAGTCTTGAAACTTTCATACATAGCTAAAATCATTACCTACTTGATGAAATACAACAAAAAACTAATTATTTTTTCTTTTAAGTTATTTTATAAAAACAGTAACTTCAACTTACAACTAATTATACATTGAAATTTTGCTTAAACTTTTTTTTAAATATAATTGTCTAATGCTGAAAAACAGCCGTTTTAAACCAGATGATAACTCTGCTTACCTTTCCTGCAGCATAAAGAAAAATAATTTTTTATTTGGGTTCCATTTTTTACATTTCTTACCCGGGAGATATCTCATCAGAACATGTCTATAAGGTCAAACACAATCACAAACAAGAATAAAATAAACAATTACACTTATATTTATTAGTCACAAATACAAATTTGTACACCAAAAATTATTCACAGTGACATCGTAAAAAGGTCGGATATTATTAAATACAAGTCACCTTGTTTTAAATATATATTTTAGAAGGATTTTGTTCCAAAACATTTGTGACTCACAACGCACAAGTCAATTTTGATAAAGACCTAAATTATATTCACACCACATGAAATTTTCACTTACCTCATAGATAAATGATTTCAGAATTGGGTGAATCCATTAAACATCAAAGTGAATACAGTTTAACAACATTATTTCACAAAATTAACTTAATTTCTGAATAATGTAGCTACAATAATCTTAATTGTTTTCACAGTAA
The DNA here is from genome assembly GCA_023375725.1 of Nephotettix cincticeps. Taxonomy (NCBI): domain Eukaryota; kingdom Metazoa; phylum Arthropoda; class Insecta; order Hemiptera; family Cicadellidae; genus Nephotettix; species Nephotettix cincticeps. Next base: position 20,614,576 of record CM041784.1, read on the forward strand.
CCCTAGTAATTTTCAGTTAATTTTCAATTTACAGTTGTAATTTTCATATTTCAAAAGTAACTCCTCTTTTTGCATATTTCAATAAATAATTATAAGATTAAACAACAAACAATGGTGAACTTTGCCTTTGATTAATACAATTTAATAGACTTGAAACAGGAGTTTGAGATTGTTATGAGCTTTTAATAAATAGCTCTATAAACTAATGCAGTTGACCTAGTGTAGAAAAGTTAATAATTTGTTGGGATATTGCCCAGGATCGGACTAGCTAATCGAGAGGACACCATTACCTTAGCTCCTAACTTGAACAACACTTGGCTGGAATGCTAAAAAACTAAATACACCAGAGTCTTGGTAATCCGAACTAATTGGGACCCAACCCTGTTCGGATTTCACAGTTGTTCGGGTTAACTGGAAATGCAGTGTAAAGTTACATTAAAAGTACTGATAAAATACATATTTTAGACCCAAACTGTGTATTTAACTCAATTAACTTTATACAGTTCACACATAGGTTTGTCCACTATATGTTTTGCCTGAACAGCATCAAGTGTTCCTGCTGAGACGTTCTCTCCGTTATGGACTCATCGTTAGAAATATAAAACACGACGCACACAAACACATAAAAACCAACAATGATAAAACAGTGCTGTCCATAGGCCTACATTTTACATGATCATGACATTACACATGATTTTACATTGTTGGAGATGAACTGAAATGTTTAAAAAATAGATCACCGAAAAGCAATGATATATTCGGACTGTGAGAATTGAGTCTATTGTGATGTACTATGAGTGTAGGTAGACATCGCCCTACCCTATCTTTAGAACAGTGTACTGCTACATCAGAATTCTTGATGTTTATGAGATAATGGCGCAACTTTGGATTGGCTAGCAGGATTTCTTTGTTACATTAAAGACGATAACTGAATTCTTATGCTCCAAAAAGTAAGTATTTTCTTTAATTACATTGTGTATTTAGTACTATATAATTTTTGATGCTGTGCAGTAGATTTAAAGTGCCATAACTCAAACTACATTGCTTTGTTTTAAATTTAAACTTAGTAACCTTTTTCTTCATCAGGTAGTTTGGATTAGTCGGAAGTCGGAAGTTAGGACATCGGGACTCTGATGTAATAATCTCCTGCTGCAGGTTCCTCTACAAGTTTCCGTCATTTAAAACTAGAGGGCACTCACGTCGTCACATCTGCTGGTACTTTCGGACAAAGTTCACAGTTATAAGCCGAGTCTATTAAATTATTTAATGGTAAAAGATTTTGAAGAATGAAAATATAACCATTAAATAAATAAATTAAAATACAGTAATTAAAAGTAAATAGACACAATTATTTGAAAATGTCTGAGATTGTTACTATAGAAATATGGTTTTCAATAACCAAAACCGCTTAAGAAACTGTGGTTTTTATTTCCAAATTGATATTGAATTGTTACTTGTTATTTACAACTTTTTTGCAATTTGAATTACATTCACTATCTCTTCAAACATTTAGTAAATAATAACTGAATACCTTCAATTTACATTTGTACTTGTGATTGTTAAAAGTGGTCTTTGGGAATACACATGTGATGGAATACAAGTTTCCAGAGGCAAATCAATCAATCAATCAATTGCTGGCGCACCACAAATCTCAGATTCTTCGCCTTGTAGATCAAATTCTTTTTCAAAAAGGATATACAATAAAACTATTTTAATATTGATGCACCTTGAATAAATGTAATAATGCCTACATAATTTACAAACAGATTTTACCATATTAAAATTGTGATCTTTGGCTTATAAATAATGCTTATTAAAAGCTTGCAAAATATGTAGTAAAATGAAATAGTAATTCTTGAATCCTATTCGATATATTGAAACTGTACTAGTGCATTGCATGACAAGTCGTAATATTACCATTCAACACACTGGATCATGCTCTGCATCTTTAAACACTTTATCTAAATTATCTAATCAGATTGGGAACCTGATGGTTTTTAATGCGACTGAAATTTACCGTGAAACATAAATAGACCCCAATCCAAGTAGAGAAATCCTTATAATCCCTCGATGACAACCAGTTACGTTGTTTAATACAACCAAACGGCAACATGATTACATGGAATTTAAATAAACACATCATCAAAAGCCAGCTGTTTTACCCAACCATCTAACTGTTGGATGAATTAATTAAAATGCTTCTTTATTGGGGAGAAATAATAGGAGTGTTAGATACAGTCCTATTATTTCAGTAATAAAATACTTCACTTAAACTTATCCAATTTTTTAAGTCACTCTGTTCTTTTTGGATTTTCCAGTTTTTACATTTAACAATCTATGTGCGATATTGGTTGTCAAATTACTAACAAAGGCAAAAAGTATTACAGTACAAGTAGAAAAAGGAGTGAAAATTATGAAAATCTGGAGCTAAGAGAACATGGCACATTGGAACTGAGATACAGACAGGTTAGTTTGGAATAGTTTATAGACAAACTGAAAAAATTAAATAAATTTATAATAATCCATTCCTTATAAACTAATTTTTCATGACGGAATAACTCTAAAAAAAAGTTATTTGTATTACATTCTATTGGATTTTTAGTTTCAAATTTTACCTTTTTAACATTAGTCCAAACCCTGATCTTTTTATCACCTAATGTCAATTAGAAGTTATATATGAAATTAATTGGTCTAACTACAAATGGAGACTAATCCAAGAATCAAATCAGTCAACTCTTGATTGTTAACATGAGCATGTTAGCACAAAACTACCCAGTCATTCAATGATAAAACACTACTTAGGATATATTTTTGGAATTGGTAAGGAAGATAGAAAAGCAGGCTCCATTCTTCGAAATCAATAGCAGGAATTCAATGTGCTTAGAGCAAGTCAGACATAAGGAAGCCGTGAAAGATAAGCTCAGAAAATTACTCTATGAGAACAACAATATTTGTTCTGAGTTTTTAAATATAAAATAAAACAACAATCCCTTGATATTTGTTGAAATAACAACATAGAAAATGCCAATTGTTTTCAAGCTTCAACTATTCTAAAAAATCTTAGTGTAGTTAAAATGGAGTAATAAAAAAATTGGTTTATTAATGTAGCTTAAAGACAATGTATCCTAAGAAAATATGACATTTCGTTGCTGTTAATTGAATCTTATTAATTAAATGATAACAAATATAAAGATTTAATACTTGCACATAGCCTTTGCCAAGAGAGAAAAGAATTGGCTAAAATACCAAAATTCCTGGAAATCATTTTTAAAAATCAGCCAAAAATCCCTATTTTAAATAGTTCAAATAAAACTAAATAGTAAATATATTCACAAAATGTACACAACTTATCTGATAAAAGGCATTAATACTCAAATAGTAACATTCAAATCACTTGCACTCTAAATTTGATGTTAGTTAGATACTTAAATTAATTAAATAAATGTTTAACTCTTTTTTATTTACATACTACTTACATTGAACTAAAATGTAAATATTAACAATAACAAATGTTAATAATAAATCATGTGGTTTTATCAACCCTATATTACTCCTCCCCTCAAATCTACATACGTGTTCACACCACTTGCTACAGCCAGACCCTAAGGCTATCGTTAGCCCTCCTCCTAAGGTCAAAGTAGTAATTTTTCAGACAGTGTATAGTCGAAACCTAAGAGAAAGGTGTAGCTAAACATCCGTGTGCCTCCATGCCTAACACCAGGTTTGATCAAGATTCAAATGGGCAAGGACACTAGTTATCTCAGCTTTAACTTTCTCAAAGCTTATATTACACTCTTTGGTTTAGACACATTTTTGTGTACATCCTGGTGACTGGATTCGACTATAGTCAAGTTGGGGATGAGTCTCTGGTAGTAGAGTTAACCGAGCCCAGAAATGTCCAGAGTCCCAATACGTTTAACGGTTTCTTTGATTTTCAGATTGCCTTGACTTTGTTCTTGGGTAGACCATTTTTGGTCAATTGTATGACCATGTTACTTGATTTATGTTTGGAAAAACTTGCACTTTTCCTTGTTTAGCTTAGGATAATGTCTTCTGATAACACTCAAAACAGTGAGTTCTAAACTCAGTAAATCTTCAGTGTTTATCCCATACGTTGTTAAAAATCATGATTAATTATTATTGTTCTGCAATGTTTACATTTTAGTTCGATGTCAATATTTTAGTTAAATAGAAATGAGTTTCTTTATAATTATTTATTTAACTGATTCAATGATCGAAATAATTTAATCTACATGATTAATGTGTAAATGTTATCGGAATTGTGGATTTCAGTTTCGTTCTGTTAAAGTAAATAAAGTAATTACTTTTTACTGAAAACACTTTGACAACAAACAAAAGTAGAAAAAAATACTGCATACATGGTTACTGACTTTGTGCCTCACCCTGTCAAAATATACGATTTTATACATTTCTACACATGATAACAAAAAATCATTAAAACAAACTGAAAAGGGTTGAGATAACATCTCAATTTTAATAGACCTTGTCCAACCAGTGAATCCAAAATAGAAATCCTTTGCTAAAAATGATAAAAAGTATAGGTATACAACACGTAATGTTCAAATATAACTTAATAAAAAATTCAGATTAAATATAAAACAATATTCTGTAAGATACCCATTCTTCATTGTACATTTCATAACAAAACATGTATAATAAGCCAGAACAAGGTACTAATATACAGATGCACCTAAGGTTTTTAAAACATTGGCCAAAAGAAGTAGAAAACTATTATCTTGATAATGGTTTAATTTTTAAATTGAAAATAAAACTGTCTTTCAAAGACTTAAAACAGATAGATACTGGTCACCTCAGAATATTTTTTTCTAGAGTAACTATTACTGTCATCATTCGTAACAACACTTAGGCCTATTCATATTTTTAAACCATTTAAACTTTTAAATCATTCATAATGATTGTTAAATGTGCAAAAATTTAATGACATCATAAACTGTTCTGGCAAAGTGCAAGATACAGCTGGTCAAGCTGTCACTTTAAAAATAGTATCGCTGAATTCTCACCAGAAATAGTGGGTTCTATACTTATTCTTGGCACATAACAAGGGAAACAAAATTGTTTAAACTTGCAATCATATTTCCATAACATTCATTTTGAATGGCTCTTTTATCTTCACAAATGTCATATTTCATTCAATTTAGCTTAACAGCTGGTGTTACTGTGTGTAAATGTTGGGTGAATTCTAGTGTTGTCTTTCACTGTGTTACAGTAGTTTGACTCAATTACGCTCATTATTATTATTATATTTAAATGACACTTAATAAAAATTAAGTGTCATTTAAATATAAATAAAAATAAATATGATATATCTGTTTAAAAAAACAGATTTATCTTTTCATGCTTCAAGTTGCAAAACTTGCAAAATGTTAATTCCAAATAAGTTAACTGAATAAAAAGGGGCTATAATTTTTAAAGTAACCCTTTTTTAATAATTTTAGAACAGTTAAAAATTTCTATCAATGGAAAACCAGATTTACATTCAAAATGTATACTTTAACAAACACAATCATACTAAATGGCAGTTTTTTATATTTGCAAAACATTCAATATATTATAACTTCCGCGCAATACTTCTGAATCGAAATGCAAATATGCTGTTACTAAATTATGAAATTGATTAAATAAAACTTGTTTTATTTATTATTAATAAATTTTTTATAAAATGTGAGAATTATGTAAATCGCAGATAAACAGAACTCACAACCTAACGGATACACAACACAAAATTTATGTGATAATCAACCCAGAGGAAACACAAATCAACAAAAAGTGTTTACAACTATTTTTCACCTACGATGACTTCTTAGTGTATTTTATAAATATGATGAGATGGTGTTCTTAAACTAAACACTTGCACTCAGTCTTAACCGAGAGAGAAGACATTGGTGAACAATCAACAAAACAGTCTCAACACTTTGCCCTATAACCGGTTATGTGTTGTTGGCTTTCTTTCTGTAAAGAAGTTTTTTACTATGAATACTTGGACTATAGATACACAAAGTATCATGAGAGTTTCCGATAGTGACCACCAGAATACTCTATCATTGAGATCTTCGGCCCGCTTTCTACCCTGGGCCTCTCGCAATCGGTGGTGAGTTTGGTAGTCTATGATGCTCTTCAGTGATTGGTGAATTTCTTGAGCTGACATCTCCATCTACAAAAGTGAAATAGATGAGAACAGTCTAAGCGGGTAGGATGTGAAAGCTATTTACAGCACATTTAAAGAAATTCCTTTTTCTACAAAAACCACAACCTTAAGGCAGTAGAATGGATTACTATACATTTTTAGAACTTGGGTAAATTTATTCTGTCTGAAAGACCATGTTTGATTTTTCAAGATACACAATTTTGATTGTCCTAATCAAAAAACACCCTTATGAGTCAGAATTAATTTTTTATAATTATATCAGGCTAATACTTCTAACAAATATATCAGAACATACCCAATATCAATAAATAATTAGTACAGTAACTTCCCATTTCATTAATAACATAACTCCTATAATATGAACTTTGCTTATTCCAAACAACCAATTGATAAGTTACATAGATTACATTCAGCCAGTAGTACATAACGTACAGAATATACCTTTCATAATGACAATATAATACATTATACTACATAATTATGAATAAACACATTATCTGTACACACAATTAAACCTAAAATACATGACTATTTTTAATAAAGAGTGTTTCATTATGTACCTTTGTTATATTTCTTTTAGTTTAAACATCTTAAGATGTTTCTTTGTCTCTCAACTTTAAAAAATTAAAATGGTTTTCCGACCTTCTGTTTTCAAGACATAAACCCAAACCCATATGGTTGTCTGGGATTGGTTAAAACGTCATCACAGCTAATTTGGTAAAGTAGTGTGGAATGTGTGTGGGGGAGGGGTATGTTTTGATTGGACGATAGAGGTTAAGTCTGTCATTGTCACAGCTGCAGTAAAGGGTGTGCGTTCCCGATATGCTCTGTGAAGTAGTTTAGTTCTTGGCGGGTTCTTGGGGGAGGGGTATGTTTTGATTGGACGATAGAGGTTAAGTCTGTCATTGTCACAGCTGCAGTAAAGGGTGTGCGTTCCCGATATGCTCTGTGAAGTAGTTTAGTTCTTGGCGGGTTCTTGTGGAGGGGTATGTTTTGATTGGACGATAGAGGTTAAGTCTGTCATTGTCACAGCTGCAGTAAAGGGCGTGCGTTCCCGATATGCTCTGTGAAGTAGTTTAGTTCTTGGCGGGTTTTTCTGCATTTGACATGATCAAATGCATTCAATGTTCACCCAAGCTTTCAAATATTCCATACAAAAAACTTTTAAAAATTTAGGGTTTTTTCCTTTTTTACCAATTAGACACAAAAAATATATATTTTTATCAATACAAAACCATTTGGACCTTTTCCATCTATTCACCTATTGACTATCTATTTACCTATTGACAAAGATATAGAGTGATAACAGCTGAAAGGAATGGCACAGGTCAATGTCTACGTGTAAACCAGTTTGGACTGTTCTCTCTCCGGGGCCGGTAGCCGTAGGCCTACATTGTTGTGTGTCTTGTGTTTTATGTGTTAGTAAGGAAAAAACCAATCCGTGTACAGATCATCAATGGCTCCTTTAGAGAGCTGAAACTAGTTGCCAATTTGCAACCGAGAAGAATCATATGCAGAGAAGAAAACGTAAACCGATTTTCAAAACATCAAAGATTTAAAAGCCAAAAAGAAAATATTAAGATAAAATATAAGAAATTTGTATTAACCAGTAAGATATATTACACTCAACAACAACTAAAACACAATTTAAGTAATGACTATAATTTTTCATTATTGTAAAGTAATACATATTGCAGTAAAATGATAAAAAATAAATCAATACAAGAAAAAGCAGCTTAAATTTTGGTCCTTGTGATGAAATCCCTATAACTTGCTAAAGTCGACTAAAATTACCTGGAAACTTGAAACAACAACATTTTCTGAGGAATATAAATACTTTAGACACTACTTAGTGGTTATAAATTGGTAAAATAGTGATATGAATTATATAAACATAGCAATTTTAGAATCGTTTTGAATGCATAGTTTGGGTTTTATCCATATATTGGTACTAATAGGTCTTATGACAGAAGAGCCGGAGGTATTTCAAATAATGTGTAAACAACTGAGCCAACCTTCTAAAAGAGACATTTTCTATCTATAACCTAACAATAATTCAATATTGTACAGCTGAATATTCAATTTTTACCACTTTCTGAAGGGCATTTCTGTTTATAAAAAACTTCATAATGAGATGGATTATATGAAAAAACTATATTTATTACAAAACTTGAAAATTTGAAAATTTGTAATTTTGATCCTCAAAACTACTGGAGTTTCATACTAATAAGAAAAATTAATAAATTGGCTATTTATAGATTAAAGATTTTTATTAATTTGAATATTAAAAAATGCATTGATTCAGAGGCTATTCAATAAATTGTAATACATATTCAAGCACTAGATGCCTAGTCTAATCCAATTTATCAATTTGAACATTGAATAATGAATGGATTCAGAGGCTATTCAATTGTAATTTATATTCGAGCACTATCTGACTATAGAACAATCCAGAAGTATAATTTAAAGGCTTGATGTTTTTAAACCAGCTTTAACTAGTAGATAAAATGTTTCATGATTTTTGGCTGACAGTAGTTAACCAGCTATTTTGAAAGTTAAACTAGAGGTAAAGTGTAACCTACTTCTTGATCTTATCACCTACACGAAGTAACACTGTGAATAAATTTCTAAGAGAGATTTAGAATTTAACTGAAACAATTGTATGTTAATATATAGCTTATTTATAGGTGTGGCGTAACTATAGTAAAAAACAACCCTTTTTAAACCAATAAACTCAGTATAATTATATACTGCTAAAAAAATTAAGCAAAAACAACAAAAATCATGCTCACACACATAAAAAAATATGACACTAGAATGCCCATGGGTTATAGTAGGGGTTCCCAAACCTTTTGGATCCGTGACCCACTTAAACCTAAACAACGGCCCACTAGTATTTAAGATACTTCCTAACACTAGATAATGACCCATGAATACTTGATAAAACTAAAATTTTGTCTTGTGTTTTGTTTTCTTTGATTTCAATAAAATATATCTTTACCAAAATTTGAATAATAATAACCTAAAAACATCATGGTATGGGATGAAAAATAGCAGTAAAAAACTAAAAATTGATTTAATCTTAATCTATAATGAGATTTTTAAAAGACCATTTAGCTACTAAGTAATAGCTTGGAAAGGTTGTTTACTAGTGTGATTTATGGCACTGTTTTTCTTCAATTAGAGATTCAATGTCAGGATTGGATGAGGACCTTTTCAGTCTGAAGTCATTTTCCACTGCCCGTTGATTCTAATATTTGTTTTTGAATAACACAAATTTTGAAATGATTGCTCTCGTAATTTATGTGGTACCATCAAAAACTTAATTGCAAAGTTAGCAAGATCAGGATAGTACGGAAAGTAATAGTGCCTAGTCACCTGCGCCAGCCGGTTCAATGTGACGTTCAGTAATTTAAGCATGTTTTAAAATTAAAATTAACTTTAGGGCCCATGTCATGACCCACTTGACACCCCCTCTTTACACCCCTTCCCATCTTTGGTGGGTCGCGACCCACATTTTAGGAACCGCTGGGTTATAGTATGGTATAAGAAACATTAAAACTTTTGGGGTTTACTTCATTGGTAAACCCTAATAGCTCAGATTATTAAAAATATTCATATTTTATGACAAGTCATCACTTTACAGTACAAATTAAAATCAGAATGAGGTAATGGGATGAAGATAGTTTAAAAGTAAAACTTGCTAAAATGGCACATAACAATTAATTCTTAGAATATTTTTTTTCTGAATTCATACAATAATCTAGATACTGCCATGTTTAGTATAGTATCATAGATCTTGCAAGGATGTTTCAAACAAATAAACTTCCTCAATACTTCAACTTACGTATATTAATTTTCAGTTGGAAACCATTCTTAAATTATAGCACACACAAAATTTAGATCTACCAGTAGAACAGTGTTTAAGATTAAAAATTAACAGCAATAATAATGGCAACGTATAAAAAAATGTTTAAAAATTAATATTCGTAGAGAGACAACAGTATTTTTAATAGAGGTTACCAAATAAAACCTAATACATCACTTATTACCTTTGATACTTTATTACTGAGACTATGCTTCAGACCACAAAAATATACCATGTCAGAGGCTGTCGCACGAACCCGGACTAGTTTTTACGTCATTGTGGGACATCCCCAATGCCCAAAACTATTTTTATCAAGTCATTTCCACCCCCCCCCCAACTTTACCACCCTCTGAGTTAACAATTACAACAAAGTCTATCTTGAAAATGTAGGCCTATCAATAAAAGAGACCACCTTCTATTCCTTCTCGACTTGAAAGTAAAATAAAGAAGCTATAATCTGTAATATACAGAAAATCAACCATGGGTTTTCTTTCTTATCACTTCATTGAAGCAATACAGATCCCCGACACCATCAAAAATGCTCACACAACACACAACTTTGAATGTCACTCACCACAAATTAATAGTTAATTTTCTCTTGCAGGCAAACGTGCAACTATTTCTCAAAACTGATGTGCAATTTGGTTAGTAATAAATTAATATAAACATTACAGAAATTTGTGGCATCTCCCCTAAGATCTTAAAATTAAGTTGTAGCCTAAAAGGTTTTTATTGGTGTATATTTTAATACAACCAGAAATTACTCTGAAAATTCTACATTAATAAAATATTAACTATAAACCCATATCTATAATTCACTTAAATTAACAAATTTACTTTCAGGCTTTCAACGTGTTTTTATTACTTCCACAAACGAGTAAATCTTTGCATTAAAATTACACCTAGCCCTTACTGACTTAATCATGTATATGAATTGTAATATAAAAGTTCCATTTTACCTAACAATAGAATTGATAAATTGTATTGATAGAAAAATTGTAAATTGATTATCACCTAACCCTGAACAATAGAACAATAGAAATGTTATCTGGCTATCAATGTGTCGTTTAGCATACTGCAGTTTATAGACATGCCAGACTTTATGTTTACCACCAAAGGCTACAATGACTCAATACATTAGTGTTCCACTAATAGGCCTATATTACTTATTCATCATCATCATTACTGGTTTTATCTAAATAGTCATATTTTTGTTACATATTGTCTGATTATTTGGTATCATTTTCCACTACTTAAGTACCGATATTTCATAAATTTTACATTTGCCTTTCTAAAGTTTTTACTTTCAAACAACTACTGTTTTGAAAATAGGAGAGATATGAAATAAACTATTCTATAAAGTTAAGTAGATATTAGCTTTAAAATTAAAAAAAATTGACTGCAAAAATGTTGATTAAGATGGAATAAATGACTATTTGATTTGACTAACTATACAATTTACTACTAAGAATAGTAGTTTATTTGTGCAAAAACGCTAAATCGTTAAGTTACGACATTTTATATTTACAGTAAAACCTCGTTAATCCGGACCCCATTAATACAGACTTCGCTTAATCCGGACAGCCATTGGATCGCAGTTTTAATGCAAAGAACGCTGATTAGTAGCATGCGATCGTCTCTGTACGACTGCGCCCGGCGATGTGAGTCGTAAGTGTGCGTATGCCGAGCGCGGGGGCTCACAGCGCAAGGCGTACGTGCCGTTACAATGGTTACTGTCAGCCAATAGTAGCTCGGTCACACGATTGTGTTTCTCCTGCTCGTATCAGGCCGTCAGTTGCTCCACAGAGGTCAATTGCACTGTACTTTTAGTTATGTTGTTTAATTGTGAAATTAACACAAAATAAAGGCAAATGAAGTTCAAATCCTTCTTCAAACCAGTTCAGTCACTTGAGGACGAACCCCAACCCTCATGTTCAAAGTAATTTTGTCTTTTTTCGTTGTCTCATTTTTTGTATGGAAGTAAATACCAAGTCTATATTTTTGTTCAAATGTAACTACTGTATGTACTGTTTGTACAATATGTATTTTTATATTCAGAATATACATACTATTTAAGTTTATCTGCAAAAGGTGTTTCATTATATACAAGGGGTACCCAAAAATCACTGTCTTTCTTCGTATAGGATTATTTGTTTTAATCCGGACTTTTGTTAATCCGGACGACTTGGAGCCCCAATTAGTCCGGATTAACGAGGTTTTACTGTATTTCCAAATTGAAACAAATATATATTTTTTCATATAGGCTATGTAAAATATATTTCCATGGGGTTTCAAGGTTTTTAATTTGGATTGGCTAGAGTCCAGATTAGGTCCTTTGGGATGAGCGGGAATCTAAAATTTATTAAGCCTCTTTTTCAAAAGAAAATAAAAGTTGCAAAGTAATTCATAGCTGTGAATGAAAATTAATTATATATCGGTAAATTATCAATGTGATTGAACTGAGGAGATCCTCAGTTTCTAAAATAAATAGAACAATTTTTTAGAGTAAATAAATCAAAATATTCATTGCCGTTTCGTATGGTGATGGATCTTGCCCTTTGTAAAAAGACTGACACAAAACCCTTTGGATTTTATTTTTCAATAGAACATTATTGTATCAGGAATGCAACATTTAATCAATCTGTAATTTGGTTTAGTGCTTAATCGTGATAAAGCCAAGTTACATAACAACAATCAACTTTTTGCAAAAATTTAATATTTTAAATGGTAGAGATTTGAACTTGTCACAAACCGCTTTCAAACACCCAAGAAAACAATAATGTATCAAGTTGTGTCAAATAGGTTTACAAATAAACTGTTAGGCCAACAACTTTAAGATGGCAAGACAATAAACAACTAAAATCTGATGATTGTAAAAATAATTTTACTTATGATGTGACACAGCGGCATGACTAATTACGGTACCATTGCATTTGCAACTAATTTATAATCTTCGCTTCATTTCGTTAATCATAATATTTCCATTCTTTTATTGTCAGATTTAATGTGAATTTAATATCATTATATACATTTTGTAAAACTTAAGTACAGTAACTTGATAAATTTAACTTAGCTGTTATAAAACTCATGTTAAAAATTTTCAAACAGCTGTCATGTTAAAAATATGAGAGGCAAAATAAAAATTTTGTCGAGCCAATAATCTTTATTACCATGAAGCATGCCTATTTTCAGATTTATTCATCACTGTAATATAATGTTTAATTCAATTATTTCAAGACAATTCAGGGAGACCCAATAAAAATTGTTGACCCACAATTCATAATACAGACCTAACCCAGAACAACAACAAACTACGCTGCTTTTGATAACACAGATATATAAAAAATAGTTTTAGTAGGACTTTAGTTTTACTCCTCAGAAATCATCAATAACCTTCATAACCTTTCTTCACAGCCTTGGTTATACATTCAACCTGAGAGTGAGAAGTTGAAAAAAATCCTGAGGGCGTGGAACTATTTTGTGTTTTACTCTGCAAAATGTGAGAGTGTGACTGGAACGAATTGGTTTGTGTTTTATGGCGAGTTTCCCTCATAATTTATGTGATTGTGCCCATTATTTAGGATAATATGGGATTGATGTTATTTTTTACATTAATATTGCTAATATTAATATATTAGAACTTCGAACCTCAAGGGACCAGAAAAAATTTGAATTATCCAAAAATTTGAATTAGAAAAGTTTTTGCAAGTGGTTGAAATAAACAGTAAAACATCATGTTTTAACATTGTATATTAAAAAAAGTTAGGTTAATGAAGATATTATTGATTAAAAATCCTAATTTTTGTAAAATGTCGATAATGTGTTTGGAGGGATCCCGAAAATTTAGCTAGGGCCTATTTCAAACTTTTTCTTAAATCCCTTCTCTACCTCCTTGATTGCCGCTATTTATTCTTGCAACGTCAGAGATTTGTAGGTTCGCTTTGACGAAGCGAACCAGTTCATACACGCGATGTGTTAACATGAACTGCGCCGGCGCCGTGTAGTGACAGACTAGAGATGTCAATGTTGTGATTTATGAGCAGTAGAGGACTGGTGAGGGGTAAGGGTATCATGTGACCAGTCAACAGCAGGTGTACGTGCTGTGAGAAGGGTTGGCGGGGGGTGGGCAAGTTGATCTAGCTAAAAATAGTCTACGGACAGAAAGCCTGAATATCGTTTCCGGGAATATCGCACACAATGACTTGTTCTCTTTATAGATTTACGCTGAAAAATTCGAATTATCCAAATAATTATTCAAATTAACCAGAATATTTTAACATTGTTTTTATATAAAATTCTAGGGACCAAGTCAAAACTTCGAAATAAAGAAGTTTTCGAATTACAGAAGTTTGAATTATCCACGTTCCACTGTATCATATTAATGATCTCTTTGAATACTATGAAAGACCCCTCAATCAATAATTTACAAATTAAAGTATAATCAAAAAGGTCTATAACAGTACTATTGAGTTACACCCAATATTACTTTGAACAATCAATCACATTCTCAAACGCTAGGTATGTAAACAAAAAATTTGATTTCTTTTACGTAGCTTAACACATTGGCGGCGTTGCACAGGGATTCCTATGTCCCTGGCCCTAATTTAGAAGGTGAGTATGGGTTTTCCTATGTTTAGGCAAATACGCAAATACGTTTTAAAGGTGTGTAGTGAATTGCGTTGTAATTGTACCTGTACAGTACAAGACTTCAAGAAATATGTTTAATAAATTCTTTCCATGGTACATCTTTCAAGGTCCCATGGACTTTTTTGTATAAGAATTCTACAATTCTAGACTTTATTCCCATATCTGCCGTTATGGAGACATAACTACCTCTAATGGTCATTTTTATGTCATGAGTTGAGGATGATCCTATTGCTGGGTTGAAATAGTTTGACTTAAACTCAGTTTGTTTGAATTGTGAAGCATAAACAAGATGATATTTAGAATGATCAATATTCACACAGCTTTTTCCATTCATTCCTTGGGTTCCCCCTAAACTTACCTGAGTCATGACCGTAGCATGTTCCCCCACGCCAGGTAGTGGTGGCTCATCTCCAACCTGCAGATCCATGTAGACCAGCTTGTGACTGAATGTGGAGAACTCATTACTGAAGCAAACAGCGTATGTGCCTTCCTTAACTGTGGTAAATGTATGGGAGTCAAATTGAGATTTGACTTGACGGTAGATTATTTCCCTTGTCGGATCTTCCAAAGTGACATCTACATCATAAGAACCTCCTGTCACCACCTAAGAACAACACACAAAACACTTTACAAAGTTAGTTTTAAACATTTTTTTTAGTTTAGAGTAAAAGCCCTTCAGTTTTTACAAGCAGATTTATTCTTATGATTCTTAGACAAGACAATTTAACATGTTCAATGCTGATAATTTTGATGTATGCCAAGCCCTGAGCTAAAGGGTTTTAGTGTTTTTGTTACTCATCTTTAATATCTTTTAAACATTGAAATTGTGAACAAAGCATTATACACGGTGAAGGAACAAACTACAGACAAGTTCACTGCCAAACATAACCTTTAAACTGGTTCACGGCTCTATAACACCTGGAAATTGGGCACATGGGAACGCACTTATGCTCGTCCACATAAAAAATTGGACACGAAGTTAAACAAAATTCGCATCGAAAGTGTTAAATACTAGATGGGTTATTAGCTTAGCTGTACATCTTATGTATACCACTATTTTTCTAACAGAAAAAAAGTTATTCCTGGACTATCAAGGTTATTACCTATTAACCCCACGAGCGTCATGGCATTTACCTATCCAGACTTTTAAAAACATCAGTAAAACAGTATACATTAAAATCTAAAGCCAAGATAACTACAGCGGCCAATCTCAGGCATGGTAGTTTCTAGTAGTTATAAATGCTGCACGAGATGTCTCGATTGTGTATTTCTGAACAACAATCTCCCACTATCTTAAGTTTGTCATGCTTAGGTTTGTCGATGTCACTGCTGTAGTTCATGGTTTACACTCAAGGTATGCATAGTGCAGTATTGTTTAGTTTTTGGCGGGTTTTTCGACATTTAACACAATCAAACACTTTACATGCTGCATGTGAATTACTTTGTTACCTTCAGTAGGCCTAATACACCATGAGAACTTTTTAAATTTATGTTTCGAAACTTTTTCACTAGTTCAGACACACAAAAAATGTAATTTGTCTCATCTAGTATTAATTTTTAATTAACTTTTATTAATTTTAATTAATCAATTTTTTAATTAATTATTTTTAATATTCACTATTAACCCCTAATTAGTTAATTTTTTTTAGTCCTAAGGGTAATTTACATATAAAATCAGTTTACAACTGAGAGTACACCCATCTTGGTGCGTAAGTTTCAGTGGCACGTAGTTTAACCACGCTTGCCGTTGGCCCATCGTAGGGTTTTTGCAACTTTGCATGGTTGCAATAACGCAACGTAAACAACTACCAAGCGGAACATTTAATACTGCAGAGCATGTGGCACGGACGTAGTTTCATAAAAATTCACTAGAATGCAGCACCAAATGGTCTGTCACATATCATGGTCAATGTAAGTCATAGCTTGAGAAAAAACTAGCATACTTGTATTCATGAGAGAATCAGCTGAGAATGACAAATCCATCAAAACATGGGTGTCGCGGTTACTGCGGAGAGGGCATTGCACTTGTTATTCCGCGTGTTGCGTTAGCGAGCACAGAATACTACCACAAATAAACACGTGAGTCACGGTTAAAAGGGTTAAGCCAGTACTGGATGAATCCTGTTTTAAGCTGGTATTAGCTAAAGCTTGAGACCTGGCACTAGAATCTTTCAACATGCAACTGTGCAAGATCTTCCTATATATTTTAATATTTTTACTGGTGATACGGATCTTCACTCAGATTGAGCAGACTTGAGTTAAATAAGCTCTATGAAAATAATATTGATAGGAGATTTATAAAAAATCACTTAGGCTCAATTCGAAAAAAATAATACAGGATTGATTTTTAACATCCCATTCTGCATCCTTTAGTCTAAATTAAAGTTGCACCAAAACTTCAACATCACTACAACTTTATGGTTATAAATAGGAATTTTATAGGGCCTATCTAACGATGCATGAAGCAATATATTTTTAGGTATCTTTTACATGCAAGAATTATGAAAAGGTCCTTAGCATTGAAATGTAAAAGGATCTCATTTATTAAAATGAAACAACAGCAAAAGAAGTATTTACTGAATATCAACTGGTTTCAAAATATGCCAACTTGGCGACACTTGAATATACCAGAGGTTAACTTAATCAAAGGACAGCTCATGTATCCAAGAAAATCAGTGCAGAATATAAACATATGTTAAAATCTGTATAACTTACAAGGTCAACAATTAAATGGTAAAAATTTATGTCCTAATGAGTAACTACAACTAAAGCCTAAGTGGACAAATTCTTAAAGCCCACCCTTTAGTATCACATTATAAGAATACAACAGATCTATGTTTTACAATTCTCTAATACTTAAACTTAAATATTGTTTGGTAATGACCAACCTGGAACTCTAATGATACAGTAGTATTTAATTTAATGTCTTCATAGAAACAGTCTTTGGCATTATCAAGCAATTCGAAGGTTAGCTCGACTCCAGCGGCTATTTGAAAATAAGCCAATATTACAGTAAGTACAATCCATTTTGTCCACAAACCCATCGTATCACTTTTACGAGATGCACACATCAGTCAAACACAATAATTGTAACACTCAAAAACTTAACTCCATTGGAAAAATAATGAACTAGCCGCGTACGTACAAATTCGTTAGTCAATGAATGATATGACAAGTGTAATCATTTTACGGCAGCAGCCATAACGTGGCCGGAAATTTACTAACAGCTGATTAAAATGCAGTTGAAATGATGAAGCCAATATCTTTACAATATTTGAAGTACTATAAGTAAAATATTACTATAAAACGTAATAAAAAATATGAAAAGAGATTATACTAATAAAAATGAATGGATGGAATAGTGGAAGTGGAAAAGTTTCATTCTGTTATCAAAATAATTAATCAATAGACAGTACATTATACCAGAGACCTCTTATTGTTTTGTTATGATTATACGTACTAGGTTGAGTTACTTATGAGCAAATGACATTAATAAGTATAATAATTAGTAAAAGCATAATTAATAAAATATAATTAAAGGTAATTTGGTGGAAGATACACAACCGCTCTAACCTACGACAGATACATAAATATAAAATAATAATATAGATAAAATACTAAAATGAATAGCAAGGAATTTTAGTGTAGTAAAGTTATCTACTAAAGGAAATAATGATTACGAAAAATTAATTCATGACAGAACTTATCCTCCTCTATCTTCATAGAGAACCCTCTATTTCTACAATATTTCATTATTCACTGTAACAATGAAGGTTGCACAGTGAAAACTAAAAGGTACACAGGTGAAGGTTAAATATCCATGATAATTAATGTAATAAAATAAAGCCCTCAAGAGAAATAAAGCAAACCGGTAGACTAACGACACAGTAGCGTAGTCTTTCCTGTATTTTGGATTAACGTTCTATTTCAAAGTTGGCAATACTGTGCATGTGCTCTTTTTTATTAGATTAATCGAATCATCATCTGTTATCTGTAGCCAGTCTGTCAGACACCTAGGTTTCATAACAATTAAGTTGTTTATATTTATTCTTCTCACATTCTAATCACACCTTTTTAATTGAAGTGAAATTTCTATAATGAATAGAATATTTGGCAGAGGAAAAGAGAAAGAGCCACCTCCTAATCTAACCGATGTTATTCAAGGGGTAGGACTTTAATTTTATGATATTTTTAGGTTAGGAAAGTTGGATTGATTATTTTTATAAATATTATATTACAGTTGAATAGCTTGAAGATTATATTATTGAAAATATAAGAATTATTTTAACCCTGACTTTTCTTCAGAGAAATTAGGATTGAATTATTTTTTATGAGTTTGAGAAAAAGAGTGTAATAACTGATGCTTCTTAGTTCTCTTTAGTTAAAACTATGGAGCCACAATCTTATATTTCTATATTTCTCTCCCCTCCCCCCTATACTACATTTCTGTTTATCGTACCCACCATAAAATCTACTTGCTACCTAAATGTTGTTATGTTTGAAGATATTGAGATTATGACTAGAAGACTTCTAAAAAAACATTAACACAACAAATTTGTTCCAGTCAAACTCCGATGTTTTGCGAAACCATGATACCGCACATCTTTCTTTACGATTTTTAAATATTTTTTCAACAGTTTTGGTTTAGTGTAAATCTGATTGGGAAAAGAAGAAAGTCAATTATTCCTTAAGACATGGGACTTGTTTACGTTTTAACTCTGCAAAATGTCGGAGTATTATGGGAACCAATTTGTTTGTGTTTTATGAGTTTCAGTCATGTTTTGGGTGAGTTGTTCCCATTATATCGGATAATATTGGGCATATAGATGAAAGATGAGCAGACCAAAGAATTGTATTGTATTACATTGTGTTGCTAAGTTTTGAAAATTCCACTAATTTCCATATTCTTCCGTATGGAATGATTAGTAAACTAATAGATCATTGTTTTAATATTCAGGTTGATGGAAGAGCGGATTCAGTGGAGAAAAAAATTTCCAAGCTAGATGTAGAACTAAAAAAGTACAAGGATCAAATGGCCAAAATGAGAGAAGGACCAGCCAAAAATAATGTAAAACAAAAAGCCTTAAGGGTATTAAAACAGAAGAAAATGTAAGAAAATTACTCTAATAAACCTTAAACAAATTCATAAATACATTTTTTTAAGTCTAGCCTCTATTATACTTGGTTGAGTAACAATTTTCAATTTGTGTCGAATACAGCATTTATGAAAGTCACACATATATTTAATTACTGTAGTTATATTCATATAGAGCATGTAAAATTATTTATTTTCATATTTCTCATTTTATTAAATTCTGGATTTGGTGATACAGTGCAACTTGGTTATTGCGGCCTCGGTCGTAACGTCAACACGGATATAACGTAATTTATTTTTAGTTCCCGCCAAACTATAGGTATTGCATAGATAAAACCTCGGATGAATTGTCAGTAAATTCTAAAACCTCGTATATAATGTCAAGAAAATAGGGCCGAGATGAAGGTAACGTATAGCTAAAAAGAGAAAGTGCGGTCGGTGGTGCAACGTGAGGGCCGCAGCTATTGTTTAGCTAGATACCCCATTCTATTTTTAGAAACGGCATTTTATTGCTGTCTTACCGCTAACCATCCCAACACCCTCCCCCTACCCTATATCCACTGTCGCCGTTATCAAGGCCAGTGTCAGTGACTCACGTCGCGTCAAAGAACTGTAATACCGTACGTACGTACTTACAGTTCGTGCAGCTATCGTTAGTTTAGTGTACGTCTTTTACAGTTTGCTTTTCGTTATTTTAATTTACGAATACAGTGTTGAAAAAAAATGGCAAGTGTTACGAGAAAGGTTTTGCCGAGTAAAGAACAAGTGTGGGTTATAAGAGCGTGTGAGGAGGGACGTAAGATAGCAGACGTGTGTTCGGACTTGTTTTTTAATCGAACCAACAGTTGAATTCACCATGCCGAACTTCATTGCAATATTTTAAACTCGATTTTTTATACAGTATAGAGTAGTTTGGTCAGTCATAAACATAAACTTTTATGTGTATATCAAATTACCTTCATTAAAAGTGTTAATTTCATGCAGAAAAATGTGTTTTTCTATTTTTCCTCGGTTTTGAATTAAAATTATGGAACCTCTTTTATAGTGTCACTCTGATATAGCGTCATTAATTGTGTGGTCCCTTCAATGACATTACAACCAAGTTCCACTGTATTATACCAAAAGGTGCAAAGGTGGTGGTGCTTTGGTACTTCCTTTGGTAGTTATGAAACAGCAATACCTACACCTTTATTACCCATGTGGAAAAATTAATAGAGGGCAAGAATTTTTTTTACTGGTGAAAACTTAATGTTAGTTCTGCTTACAAGAACCAACCCATCGTTCATTCGCAAAGTCCAGAGCCGTGGCCAATGGCCATTCTTGGGTTTTTGTTATTTTCCAAAAGAATTATCGGGACCCATCGAGAACAAAACTTAAAAGTTTTTATTAATAGCGACTACTGAATATTGTTTAACTATATGTTTAACAATATTCTATATGTTTATTGTAAAAGATCTAATCACAGCATGAGGCACCTCCTACTTGGTGGGCTTTTCAAATGAAGCACACATTTGATTTTGCAAATGACAGAAAATAAACCAATGCACAAACGACCATTAAACTACCACGTCTGGAAGCCAACTGTTGTGATGTACGCTTCGGCATGATTATGACGGCACTGCCCCCTCTAGTTCCTGCAAAGGGGGCAAACAGAAGTTACTTTCCAAACAGCAACCGTGTACATACATTTATTTATTTGTTTTATATTCAACAAATGAAACTTTTCTTTTCAAACAATAGTGTTTATATGCTGAATAACTTATTTCTTTTATACCGTACTGTAAAAATTACAGTACTATACTTTAGTCTTTATTTCCTTTAATAGATTTGGTTCCTTATTTACACTGTTTAATTTTTTGTTGATAACCTTATCAACTTCAGTAATTTCAGATCTATTATCCGGGCTAGAACTGAGACCCAAATATAAACAGAAGACCCAAGCATAAACAGTACTACCCAGTTTCTAGCCCAGATATAACCACGTTCTGGCCAGATCTGCCCAGTACGGCCACAGACCTGGCCCAGAAAATCTTTCCCACATGGAACTCACTTCCCACAAGAAAAATGATAAATTCAAACAACTACTGTGATGTTTATATCAGAAAACCTTGTATTGTACTTGGTGTTATTTGAAAGCACATTTTGTCTTGTTATCATCTGATTAGAATTTAATTTTTTTAATTTACTCAGTGAATACATTATAAACTGATCAGATCCACAAAAAATATTATTGATACATTTCAAATAGTTTAGTAACATTCCAATCATATCACTGATTAATTTTTATTATTAACACAATCTAATTTGCAACTAATCCAATATACTTTAATTTTAAAATTCTAGAATGAACAGAAACATTTTTCAAAAATTTTTAACATTGCTTTTACAGGACTAAAAATCCATAAGACGAGGTACTTCAGACTCTAAAGTGGGGTTTAACCAATACAGCCAACTCTAAGTACATTTTCACTTTTGACATAAGAGCAATTTATTAATCTTTTTACAAAATTGCATAGACAAGTCAAGTTCAGTTTAATACAATTTGTATTCTGTCAAGTGCTACTTTTGGTCTAGAGCTACAAGCTTTCGTAATAGTTAATGGACATTTAATCAATAAATAACAACAGGTACTTTCATATAATACCGACCACAACCATACGATGCATTGTACTTTCCTTCATCAGTGCATTGCGGAGTTACATCAGGTTGGTTATTGATATATAAATATCCATAGTATAATAATCATTAACCAACCTAACTTAACTCCACAGAGATACCGGCACTCAGAGATACAGGTATCTCAAATATAACGCTCTGGCCTAGTAAGTCAAAGGTTGCTTGATCGAAACCAGCGGCCAGCGACTCCTGTCAGATCATGAGCGGTCACCTCTGGCATTAAGCCCATGTCTTAATGCCACTACGATACCTAGCTGTCTTAAATTCACCGCACAGGCCTAGGCCTATGGTGTTGGGCAATATAGGTTAAATAAAATAATGCAGAATGACAGAATATACATCGTCGACGTACAGATTTTGCCAACGTATGTTGGTTTTCTTTAGTAAAATAATATAAATAGGTTAAAATATCAATAACCCACTAAACTTAACTCCATAGAGCGTTGGATGTCGAAATATACAGTTCAATGTTTGAATGTGGTCTGTATAATATGAAAGTACCTAACAATAATCAGATTATAAAATAAATAAGTAAATACAGTGTTGAAATTTATTTATTTGAAAGTACAGGGAGTATGAGTGATTCCCATCATTTATGAATAGAAAGTTTTCAATTCATAAAAAAAGTTGTGTGTTTTTGTCTTATTATTACTGATACCTCTGCAATCAATGTACAGTCAATTTGGCAGATTTTTCGTTCCAATTATGAAGAGATTTGTTTATTTTACTAAGGGCCTATGAAAGAAAGTATATTGAAATGAATAAAGTTTTTAGTTGGATGAAGTATTTGTCAATTTACTTATATAATAATGATTAATTACTGTAATGCAACAATTTAATTGGGTGTAAGCCTGTTTTGTGGCATTTATACTAAATAAATAAATATGATTTTTTAAGGTATGAGTCCCAAGTAGACAACTTAAGACAGCAGGCTTTTAACATGGAGCAAGCCAATTTTGCCACCCAATCGCTGAAAGACACTCAGGCAACGGTGGTTGCAATGAAAGCAGGTGTCAAAACCATGCAGAAGGAGTTCAAGAAAATAAACATAGACCAAATTGAGGTTAGTCAGTTTGTGTTTAGGCCTACTTGTGTTGGCCAACCTGCTTATATATAGATTTGTTTAATGCAGTGGCAGTCGGCCCATAAGGACTCTAGACGGAGTCCTTCCATAAATAAAAGGAAAATACATATTACTTTAAGAATCCATTCAGTTAGAATAAAATTCAAATGGGGATTATCATAAATGGGATTAATTTGTTTTTGAGAATATGTTTTATGATTGGCAGTAGCTACTGAGAAAATGTTTCCAAGATAGTTAGTAGATATATACTACCTTTGTTTGTTGCCTATGTTCTTGAGTTTGTTGGTGTATTCGATACGTATTTCACCACGTTTGTGGCATCATGAGAAAATTAAAAAAAGAAAAAAAACAGATTAATTAATTAAAGAAAACTATTTACAGTCACTCCTTGTGCCTTAGTGCCTTGG
Organism: Nephotettix cincticeps; assembly: GCA_023375725.1. NCBI lineage: Eukaryota > Metazoa > Arthropoda > Insecta > Hemiptera > Cicadellidae > Nephotettix > Nephotettix cincticeps. Next base: position 20,638,540 of record CM041784.1, read on the forward strand.
TTGGTGGTGGGCGTGTATTGTACAATCGCACAGTGGGGGCTCGTTTTGTTCACTGGCATTTTCACTGATGGATGCATGGTGTCAGGATTTGGGTAGGGTAGTTAGTAGATTGCGACACAGAGCTGGTGAGTCCAAACTCCTGTGTATTTGTTATGGAGCTAACCAGCCAATCACAACACAGTATTTAGCTGTAATGGCAATGTAATACAGATACCTGGACTCCGTCCCCTGAGTATATTTGAAATTCACCGTACGGCCAGGTAAGCATTACAGGTCGAGTCAAATTGTCAAGTCGAGTCGGCTGCTTGGTTAGTGGTGAAAGAGGTTATGTTGTTATGTTTGCGTTTTACGACCCACGTGCGGTATTTTGGTATAGGCTCATGTATTTAAGTTACGGTAGTGTTTTTATTGATACAAGTGTAGTTCAGTGTATAGTGAACAAGTAACTCAGTGCATGGAATAAGTTCTCTGTATGCAGGTCAAGGGGTAAGTGACGATCAAAGACTCCAGGTAAAGGAGTTAGGCCTCCAAAACCTGACCTAACATTACTCAGACACAAAAAATATGTAAAAGTAGATAAGGATTCATAAGAAAATTCAATAAATGTATGATTGTGCCGATTGGCTGTAAAGTTAAGAGTGATTTTTTTCTGTTATGATTGCCTAGTTATGAATGTGAATGATTCTGCTTGGACAGTAAGTGGAGTTTCAGATCTGAAGCATTTAATTTTGAAAGTTAAAAAACACAAAACTTGTGAAAACACACTAATGTTAGCATAGAATATGCTGTTCTTGGTAAAGTTAGTTTAGGATGTCAATTAGATAATGCTTATAGGCTAAACATTAAAAAACACAATGAAGAGGTAGCACAAAATAGATATATTTTAAACAAATTAATTTATGCTTTAAAATTTTGTGGTGTTTTTAACTGACTTTGAGGGGACATAACCTCGTGACGTGTCTGAAAACCCTGGAATTTTCCGAGGATTGATCAATCTAATGGCTAACGTAGATGTAACACTCAAACAACATCTCGAGAAAACCAAAAATTGTGTTTTTTCTTAGGGTTATCTAAAATCATTCAAAATGATTTATTGGAATCAATGTATACTGTTTGCCACAAGCTAATTTGTAAGGAAAATTCAAAAACTAATTGCTATACAAGCAGATGAAACTACCAATGTTACAACACTATCTCAATTAGTTTGAATTGTTAGATACGAGCTGGATGGAAAATAAATGAAAGATTTATTTCGTATGTTAATCCTAAGAGCTTGAATGCTAAGGGAATATCCGAAACCATTTTTCACGAGCTACAGAAACTGGGCATTGATAAAACACCGGATAAAGTTACGGCACAGCCATAATGAGTGGTCAACACAAGGGAGTTCAAGCATGTGTCCAAGCAGTGTACAAAAATGCAAATTTTTTACATTTTTATGCAATTGGTGTGCACCAATTTAATTTAATAATAGAAAAGTGTGTAACTCAAACCAAACAATTGAAAATATTTTTTGTAATATCAAAGGATTTATTTCTTTTTTTTCAATGTCAATGCACTGGAGTTCTCAATGAATTTGTTAAAAAACTTATGCCAAAATATTCTGCTACAAGATGGAATTTCAAGTCAAGAATTGTCAGCACAATTTTCATATATAAATTGGAAATTGATGAGTTCTTAGAAAATATTGTGGATGATAACACTAATGATTACAAGGCCATCAACAAGGCCATGGGTCTGCAAACCCTAAAAAAGAATGAAGACTTTAACTATTGGCTTGATTCTTTTTAATGAAATTGATTAAAAATTAAAGGTTGACGAGTTTAATTGGCCTGTTGATAAAGTTCAACAGTCTATCTCTGATGTTGACTTATCATCAGTAAACATAGCAGGCTGTAGCCGTGATGATGACTTATCCTCTGGGGGCCCAAAGCAAAGCAGGCTCGTTTTAGTGACATAAGTAAAGACGTTGCAGCTAAAGAAGCATGTGACATTATCACTGCCGGGGTGAACGATCGATTTAATTTTTTGGATAATTTATTTGTTGGTATACTTTTTGAGCCAACCTTGTTCGCAAAACATAAAGAATTTTTTTCAGAAAGCGAACTAGAAAAAGCTGTAGAATTGTTCAGCCTGAATAAATTGGAATTGCGTCAATAACTATCAGTCATTTACAGCAGAGACAATTTCAAAGGTGCTAAGGGGCTCTTTAATGCATCTAAATTTTATGTATGAAAATAATTTTACTCAAATCCCTGAAACAGTAAAACTATTAAAAATTATTTGTATGTACGCTGTACGCTGTTATGTATTATTGTACGCTGAAAGTGAAAGATGCTTTTCGACTTTGAAAAGAATTAAAACCTTCACTAGAAACACTATGAGAGAAGACCGTCTTAATGCCTTAGCAATTTTCTCCATTAAAAAAGGACTTTTGAAAAATACAAACTTCAATGAATTGGTTATTCAACATTTTTCTGAACAAAAGTATTAACGGATGAACTTCTGCTACAAACAGCTAAATTAAGGTAGCTTAACAACGATAGATACATTCATAAAGGTTTATGATTTTTGCAATTATTGTGTTGTAGTGTAATTTTGATTAGAATTTATTCCGTTGGATTTTAGTCATCAGAGCAAAGATACTAATACACTTGATCTCGATAAATTTAATCAGAATAATAATGAGCTTCGCGCAAATTAGGACGGTTCTGGTTGTCATCAAACGAATTATTGTACGTATTCGTATATTGCGCACACACCACCTACTACAATGCAGATTTCAGACAGATTTTCTGCGATCTCTGACTTATTTGCGAGTTCATGATGATTATTATTTATTCATTATAGATGAGTCCTACCATTATTTGAACCCACAAGCTGCCACTGGTTTAATGTGATGAAAAGCTAAATCTGTGATGAAATACATCTTGTAAGCCGTGGAAACAGAAGTGGATTTGGGGCCTTCGACATGTTATGATAATAAAACAAAGTTAATGTTAAAATTTTAATTCTAATGAAGAATATTCTACTCCTGTTTTCTTCCTCCACTTCAAGTGTTTACTGTTACTTCAAGTGTTAATCGGTTTAGTCACACAATTACTTATTTCATCTTTTTCCTTTCATTCATCCTTTTTATTTTCTTCAACTTTTACAACTTTTTTCAACTTTTATTCAAGCTTTTTTTTGCATCCGCCTAACTGCAATTTGTTGATTATTCTAAATTTTCGTAAGGAAATTAGTATTGATACAATCTATTCCGCTGGTAAAGCAATTATTAATGAACTTTATATATCAACAGTCAACATTTTATAAATATGAAGTATCTCAGAGGTCTTGGAAATTAATGTGTATTAATACATTACTGCTCTTAGTTAAATTTAATAAAAGAATTTAATTTTTATTATAAGTTCAGACATCTCATATCCCTTCCACTCTTCATGCTAACGGCGAAGATGTTATAAAATATATTGTATTGTTAAGCAGTTTGCATTAAAAAAAAAAATTAGAGGTGTATGTGCGTATATGCGTGTGTACTAGTTTGCATGAGTATGTGCGTATGTGATATGCTTGTGTGTATGCGGTATGCATGCGTGTATGTATTTGTTTAAGTAGACAAAATTAAATGGTACGTATTATTTTAAGTTATCTAAGGAATAAGGATTTTGTTTGTTACAGTTTTAATTGAGCGCAAGTTGTGCCAACCAAGCAGGATGGTCCAAGTTACCATTGTTGTGGTTTCTGTTAGAGAATATCTATTCACATCAGATGTAAAGTATTGTTTCAGATTTTAAATAAAGCACTTTTGATTGATTGATAATCTCTTAGTGTAGATGAACATGCTGGCGCATCAAGTTATTGTGATTTAAACCTGACATTCTTTCTACTGCATAAGAATTTAGAAGGCTTCATTTTACTTTCTCCCCTTATACGTAGTATATGGAGAAAGTATTGTTTTCGTCAAAATTTTCGAATTTGAGTTGAGGGTGGATATATCCGTTTTGGGGTCCCCTGAATCCAAAAAAGTGGGTTTGGACGTGATGTCTGTCCGTCCGTGTGTCTGTGTGTGTGTGTGTGTGTGTGTGTGTGTGTGTGTGTGTGTGTGTGTGTGTGTGTCTGGATGTGTACAGTGCCACAGCCTACCCCGTTGGTCCGATTTAGATGAAATTTGGCATGTATGTATATATTCATGGTATCTCCAGGCGTTTTTTTCATTTTTTTGAATTTTTGATTTTTAAGGGTAGTTACCCCTAAAAACCCTTAAAAAACGTGAAAAATCCAAATTTCTCAAAAACTGCTCTAACGATTTTGATTATAATTTTATAGACTATAGTGCACAAAGTAGTAAATAATTTGACACCACCCGCATGTCTGTAAAAATGACGGTTCAAAAGTTACGGGCTTTTAAATGTCAGAAAAATCAAATTTTTAAATTTTCAGCGAAAACAATAAAAGTTATAACTTGACTGGCACCATTAAAACCAGCTTAAAAAACTAAACAAATTAGTAATTTGAATTATTTGTCTACGACTAACGGTTCCAGAGAAAAGTTAAATTTACTATCCATGATAAACGCAGTACGTTGTCTAAAAGCGCCTAATGTTATTCTTATGCAGAATATAAAAAATTAATATCTTCCTTATTTTCCAACCGTTTTCTATGAAACTCGGTATGAAGCGTAAGGTCAAATCACTCAACAAAACCAACTCAAAAAAGCTTGGTATCACCGGTGGGGGGGTTCCCCCCATACAATTCGAACAATTAATTTAACTTTGTCTCTCATGTTTTTATTTTCAGAAATGGGATGATTATTTTTGAAACAATAGATTAATAAATGATATTTAGATAAACTTTGAAGAACATGATAGTTTTATTACAGATTTTCTTTTTTAAATTTACTTAAGGGAGAAAGTATGTGTCAGTCCACTGGTATCGTTTATTTACTGTACCTCAGTAACGTTTGGGAGTAGTCGTAGTGTCTTTGTGTTATTTTGTTTTGTGTCTGCATCACTGAAATATTTTGATTGTACAAGTTGCCTTGTTATCAGCTGGCCTTTATTAATTAACATTTTATAATAGCAGACTGAAAATGTTTAATACCTTTGAGCGATCAAGAAATTAGCAAATACTTTTAAATTGGCGGCCTGAGTACTTTCCCAGATGACACAAATAGTGAAAGTGGCAATGAGATATGGGGGATAGAAGTTATGAGCCGAGTGTTACTTCATGAATTCTACAAAATGAATTTAAAAATACCCGGTCTTGTGGTTTACGGAGGTACCAAATTACCAGAATAGTGGTAAAAGTTCCTATAATATGGTAAGTCTTTTGGTTATCTTGAGTAACATATCACCTTTTATCATTCTTGTCTTTCCTGGTAACTTTATTCGTGGGTGAGCTGACTTAAGGAACCGTACACTCAGTTTATAATTCGTTACATATACTCATACTTAACGTATTAAATTCGGCCAACTGGGAGTGCTTGCCAATAGCAAGATGCTTTCTTGGTATGCTCAGAAGGTGAACACAATTAAAGTGTTATAACGCCCCAGAAATGCCCTAGTATGTGTTCTTTCAACCGAAAGAGTGAAAATTCCCCAAAATAGACTTCTACCGTGTCCAGTAGACTTAGAGAGATGTTGTGTTGGAATGTCAATGCTCTTAGAGTATACCATAGTCCGAGTGTAAATCTGGATGTGTTTGACCTTTTTTTACTTACCTAAGAATTAGGTACAATGTTCAAGTCATACCTCTCCCATCCTCATGATCCCCTGCCGGTAGCTGTACTATATTCAACTCTGGAAACCCAGCCGACTCTTCTGTGATCTAACGTCTCAACTCTTTTCTCATCTCTCTAGAACAATTTTCAAGACAAAGTTTGTAAAAACTTTAGGAAAGACTTATCTCATGTTGCTGATTTACAGGACCTCCAAGATGAGATGGCAGATATGCTGGACATGCATGAAGAGGTGCAAGAAGCTCTGGGTCGCACCTATGGCATGCCTGAAATAGACGATGACGAATTGCAAGCCGAACTCGATGCTTTGGGAGATGAGATCGCCCTTGATGATGACTCTAGCTACTTGGATGAAGTCAAGACTCCAGCTGCTCCTAGCAAGGACCCTGGGACCGACAAAACAAAAAACAAGGTGATTATGAGACACCGGGAGTTGCGTTGGCTTAGGATATTTAGGTTAGGTTAGTTTTAATTGGCTGATAATGATTTACAAGGAAATATCAATATTTATTTTGAAAAGCAAGCAAAAGACAAAGTTCGCTTTTTTGTTTTTTCTATACCAGAGGCATTTTAACAGAGAGTCAGAGAGTGAATACACACAAACACTATTTGGGAGTGGTCCAAACTCAAATGGGCATTCCAGGATTTGAACCTGTGATCCCTTGAAACAAAGTCCCAAGATGCTTTCTCACCACTTGTTGTTATTCATGACTTTTTTCTCACACCCTCGGTTCTTGTTATATATAAAAAGTTATAATTTACTGGTACAGTAGCTTAGGAATAAAACGCTGGTCCAGTAAGTCAAAGAAAGGTTGCTCCTGTCAGATCATGAGCGGTCACCTCTGGCTAGCCTATGTGACCATGCTGCTGCGTTACCTCGCTGTCTTTAATTCACCACAAAGGCCCTAGGCCCAAAGTGATAGGCAGTTGACGTTTTTAAAAATAAAAAAATTACCAGCCCATAGTGTAAAGTGAACAAGGCAGAGCAATTCATCAGACCATAATAATACTCAAGTAATTTTGAAAACTTCTTTAGTATAGAAGTTCTGTACCTATTAACCCATTCCGATTGGACAGACTGGTCGATGCCTGAGGCCCTCCGATCTGAACTAAAATGGAGCCTTGTTCACTACAACTGTGTGTCACTATTAACTTGATAGATTTAACAGTAACTTCATTAATTATACGTTTTGATTTCTTTACCCTGTTACTTATACCCTTTAACTGTGTATACAATCACTTTTAGCAAAAAAAATTACTGTACTTTTTCACCAGATCCAAGTGGTAGGATTAGAAACAAGTAGGTCTTGTTTCATCAAGACTTATTTTGTTTTCAAATGATTCCTTTATTTCACTTGGCACATCTACTTCTAGTTACTTGCAGTAATAAATAGTTAATGATAAATTAAAAAAAAAATCATTATTACTGTATTATCATCAATAAATACAATCGCTGAACGAATTGTGTGAATGAGAAAATAATTTACTGTCAACACGGAACATTGGACACTAAATAAAATTATTTAAAAGACGCAAACACTATCTATCTGATGAGAAACGAACTAGCACCCCTAACGGCGGAAAAAAGAACTATGTCAAACTATAACCAGGCAACGCACATTGTTTGCTCATAACTGCCTGCGGACACACAGCGCACGTCCTTAGTCATGTGTTTAGCGAAATACAAAACGTCCAATGTACGTCCTTAGACGGGAATGGGTTAAGACTGTAAAAAAATATCAATGTTAAAATCCTGTGACATTATTTCTACTGCATCATTAAGATTTATCACTCACATTGACATGATTTCATAATGATATTATATCCTTTTTCAGGATGGTGTTCTTGTTGATGAGTTTGGCCTACCACAGATTCATGCCTCATAAAACCGCACATCAGTTGTACATAACCTCAATACAAGACATTAGTATTATGGCTAATTTCATATTTATTATAGGTTGTTTTAACCGTAATAATCCAAATTCAGAATGAGTTTCATATTCAAGTTTCAGGTAAATTTATTTACCAAACTTTTAAGTTCTTAACACATTCAATGCTAATGACACTTAACCCCCCAACCGGTCCCGTCAATCTGTCCAACGTGATCGGTTGTGCGGATAGCATTTAACCCTTCATGCCCATAATTTTAAAAGCTTTTCCAACACGCCCGGACGGCATTATTTTGGGATTTGGACCACCTACTACCAGCAAACCTGACCTGTAACTGATAACAGTTCATCTAACCATAATGCAATGTATATTAAGTCTAGTGCATACTAATATTTTATTGAAAAAGCCCAAACCAATAACCTGGTTCTAGGCAGTACTCACAAAGTCAGTTTACCATAAAATGTCTTCTTGAAACAAATTTTCCACTTCATATTTACTATTACGACATTACTCTTTGCTAACAAAACATAAAACAGTCAAACTAACACAAAACTTTGCCTTCCTACATTACATTAGATGACAGTAAACAAACAACAATCCTAGTGGTTACTGTTTGTTCTTCCAGCTGAGATTAAAAAAAATCTTTTTCCTTTCAAAGACAGCAGAAAGGCAAAAACAATTATGTTAAAAAAGGCAGTCAGCGTTCTCCAATATTGAGAAGCTCCAAATAGTCCTAAAAAATCCTGTAAGGATGCAGCAAAATGCAGTACTGCCAAAATCCGCACCACCGGTTGCGTGTAGAATACGGCGACTAGCGGCGGGCATGACGTTGGCACCACGTGCACAGTACATCGAAGGGTTAACACTGTGTTTCCCTTCGATTTAAATTTTTTATGAGCTTATTTAGACATTTATTACTACTGCATTTTTAGACTTATATATTTAATAACCTAAAAATGTTAAAATAAAATAAAAAATTACATTATATTTTATAAAAAAATCAAATAAATTTTTTAAGTTATCTGGAGGAATAAATAAGTCAGAACAAGAGTTTGAATATTTTCTGAATATAAATTCTGTAATAAGTAATGGAATTATAAATTGGGTTTCAATCAATTTTTAATTACAGTATTATTAATTAGTTAGTATTATAGTATCAGTATTGGGTGCGGAATGCTCTAATGTAATATCAGTTTCTGCACCACTCTCTTCTAGTTCAGAAAAAAAAACTATCCTCTTCCTCTACCCAACTAATTGTCATCTACGTCAACAACACACAGCTTACAAAGTTGATGCCGTATGCTGACAACACACGAGTCACTTCTTTTCATATAAATGCTAATAAACAATTAAAATAAATTTTTTACTCATATAATATTTTATAGTAGTTTACAAAACAAATTATTTTTAACTAGTTTAGCAATTGTAAGCAATAACTCATTCAACATAATGAAGACATCGATATTAATGTGGTGAGAGCGGTGTAAGCGTAAACTGAAATCCCCTAGGTCGGCGCTAGTGTCGCTTACTCATTACACATATGTGATTGTTTCATGCAAGGATTCTGAGTCACCTGTTTAAGATAACAATTCTGTTTTTCTGTACACTTTTAGACCTTAAAAATGATATATTTTATAAGATTATTGGATAAAAAATGTGGCTTTAAAAATCATTTTCTGTAGTATATGAATTTTTTTTCCTCCTTTCAAAATTCCACATAGGTTACGCGAAAAATGTCTATTATTCATCCACGTTCTCAAAATTTCAGCTCAAAAGCATAAATAGTGCTCCCACACTTCTTGCATGAAAACTGCCAAATTTCCAAATTAATCACCCCATAACTCGAAAGTTTTCACTATAAACTTGAACGAATTATGCCAGAGCATATTCATGATACAATAAAAAAATAAATGTTAAAATTAAGTTTTTTTTAGAATAGTAAATTTTTTTGTTCCCCTACCTTAAAACATTAATTTTTTCATTTTAATTAGGCCTATTATTTTTTCATTTATTTCTTATTTTTATTAAACACTTTATTTTCACCAGTAAGTTACCGTACTGTATATTTATCATTGTATAAATATTAGTTAGTAGCCTGAGAAAAGTTAAGCAATAAAAGATTTATTGAATATAACTTACAAATCATAAGGATAAGTAATTTATTGTTCTAGCTGATAATGACGAGAATTGCGACAAGACTATATGCTTGGATAAGTTTACGGATACCTAGGTTAAGTTTTTAGAGTTGGTGCTCTTGTACGGAATGTGCAATATTCTTAATTTTATATCTACAGTTCATATTTAATATACATATTTGACTAATTACATTTTGGTAAACTGAAAGAAAATGTAAATTCTGTTATCGTATATTTATTACTTATGTTAACAGTTAGTTTGTGTATTGGAGATTTTTTAGCTTACGTTCAATCCATATTAAAATATATATCAAAACGTATTTAAATCCAAGAAGCTTACTTAAGTGATCATTAAGTCATGTTATAAATTATTAAGCTAATATAGTTTACTGTTTGTGTTTAGTAGGGATAATATAAGCCCACACATAACTCTTTGTCTTTCTAATAACATATATTAAGGAGTAAATTAAAACATAATCCTGTTTTAATGTATTTTGTTCTAGATATATGGTATGTATACATACATAAACATACACACATTATATGGCCTCATATACCATAATATTAAAAGCTTTATCAGGAACGCAGCCTAACTCTTGATTTGGCATTATTTTAAAATTTGCTTTCTTGGAAATTGTTTCTCCAAAAGGTTTTCTTTTTAAAAATTGTAACCTTTAAAAATGTTCTATGTTAAATTTGTCAAACAGAAATTAAAAAAAAACTGAAAAACACCAGAATCCCCCACCTCTGAGTTGGGTTTGCATTTTTTTATATCGGTAAGAATAAGAAACGTATAAACTTACACATTATTTTTAATAAGTAACACTTCCTTTACGTTTTTTAGGATTTATTTCTACTAAAATGAATAATGTTTGTCCATATTTAAGTGTATAAATTAAACTCATTTAAGTTTTTCCATAAGCTCTATACGCAATTATTGTTTTTCATAAGATTCACTGATTTCATATTTTATAGATTTTATTTCTACTGAAGTGAATAATATTTGTACATATTAAGTGTATAGATTAAACTAATTTCACTTTATGCTTATAAAAATTTAATTTCCTTCTAATCTCTTATAAAATGAACTTTCCTTATGGTATTTTTGTTTATTTTAAAAAACGAAAATTATTTAGTAAGTAATAAACTCGTTAATGAATGAATTCCTTGATTTACGGTAAATTCCATTTTATCTTACAGTTTAGGACAATCTCCCTCCTTGTTGAAAATAGCCAAGATATATCCAAAACACAATCGCCCCATTTCACTTATATCAAATTTTGCAAAAATAATAGAGAAGATCGCTTTAACAAGAATGCTGAGCCACCTTGAACAACATAATTTAATACCGAAAAATCAGCATGGCTTCCTTAAAGGGAGATCCACCACAACAGCCTTAACAAACCTCATAGAACAAATAATAGATCGTTTAGAGGAATACAAACATGTCTCAGCTGTCTTATTAGATTATAGCAAAGCTTTCGACTGCTTAGGCCATGATCTCATCAAGACTAAACTGTCACAAGGAATAGAAGGCTTGGCAAAAGACTGGGTGGCCAGCTACTTGAAAGAACAGAGTCAAATTGTTGAAATTCAAAAATAATGATGGGAGGAAAAGTGTATATAGATCAAAGCAATCTACAGTAAGCAGAGGTGTACCACAAGGATCAGTCCTGGGTCCCTTTTTATTCATCCTCTTCACAAATGATCTTCCCAATGTCATCAATGACAGCCATGTCCAAACCATAATGTATGCAGATGATACAACCCTTCTTGAGGGACACTGCTCAATAATTACACTCAGACATCCTAATATCAATAAATAAATTTTTTCAATACTCTCTGCTAAACAACCTGGCTATAAATCCATCCAAAAACAACCAGATAAATTTTAGCAGACGACACGAACAAATTAAAGAAATTCCCGATATTTTGACTGAAATAAAACGAAACTATTGGGATTAACAATTGATACCGAAATCTCCTGGACAGATCATATACACAATCAGGCTAAGAAAATTTCATCTGGAATATATGCAGTGAAAAGAATGAAATAGATAGGATGTGTTGAAATAGCTAAAACAGTGTACTATGCACTAGTAGTCACAAATCAGATATGGATTATAATTGTTTGGGGAGGAACATCTGAGTACAACCTTGGTAAAATTCTTGTGCTCCAGAAAAAAGCTGTTGGGGCACTCTCTGGCCTTGGTCCTATAGATAGCTGCAGGGATGCTTTTAAATCTCTAAAGCTACTAACAGTCACAGAGTTTTTCATCCATGCAGTTGTCATATACACCAAACAGTTTGACCTACCTAGAAATGGGAATTTTCATTCATACAACACCAGAAGAGCAGCAGACTTCAACCTTCCCATTCACCATACAACACAGTATAGCAGGAAAACCTCTTACATTGGCTGAAAAATCATCAAATCACTCCCACAAGACTTAAAGAACATGACAGGAAACAGTTTGAAGAAGAACCTCAGAGACTGGCTTGTTGAACGACCAGTTTACTCTATCAAGAAATTTTTTGAAATATGTTGAAACAAGTAAAGCAATATTAATTAATTTATTTATTTATAATGATACCATAGTATTTCTTAATGAAAGTGCAAATAGATAGTTGCAAGAGAATTGTCTATTGTCTATCTGGATCCGAATCATCCGGACCGGGTTTCCAGATCAAGCTTCTTCAAAATATCAGACGAAACCGCAGTTACCTTGCTGGAAGCGGTAAGTGTTAGTAACGATGAACTTGTAACATGATGAACGTTCACTCTGTATATTGGGGGTTGTATGGAAAATCTGAATTAAACTAGTGAAATTTAATGTCACATCTGCCCACTGTTGTGTTTAACAACACTGTAATTTTCCTCATTTAATTATTGGAAATACTCACTTGAACTACTAAAACTTATTAGATACATAAACTAGAATAACTGAGGATTGATGAGATGTTTTAAATAATACAAACTAATTAGAACCATAATAAAATATCACTTGAAAGTACACAACTTACCTCTATAACCTCCAAACCCTGAGGTAGCTCTGAAGAAAATGTTTTGTTGCTATGACACTGGTCTAACTCCCATCTAGTGGCGATTTTCTGAACTAAATAATTAGTGTTATTTAAAACCACAGTGGACATTTGAGGTTCAAAACAATAATTTTTGAGAAAAATAGTCACAAATATGGCATTGTATAAAAACCACACTGGGCGTTAAAGGGTTAATTGATTTGAATTTAAATTCAACAGGCACATATCACACTGTAGGCAGAATGTATAAGCAGTACATAGGGTGGATATGAGATCATATCCACCCAAGGGCGGATAAGTAACTGGCCAATCACATGCGTGGAATGCTCCAAAGCTATATTAAACAAACCAATAGCATGCACCAAGCGCTCAGTCAGCAGATAAGACAGTAGTAATGCTTCTGATTTTACGCAATGAAACTGAAAATGAGTTTACCGGAAACCTGAAAGTTATATTTACATTTAATACCAACAGGAAAATCAAACATAACCTAAATGACTTTTTTATTGTAGGAAAATCTTGCTTGTAATACGAGTGCACTCTGTCTTGGCCGCCCTCGAAGTTCTGGCAACTCAGCTGACGCTTCGTGCTGCCATATGAACCTCTCGTGCAATATGACATTCAAGTATTATGTACTTAGTTAAGAGTGCAGTGCTACAGCTGACAGCATTATTTTTAAAAATCATTATGAGAAGCTCATGGCCAAACAGAACAGTTAACAGATTCGAATACACATTGGACAAGACACAGTATTTTATAACATAAAAAATAAATTTTCAGTGTTTTAACAATGGTTTAAAATTTGTGGAAAAAATATAATCAGTATGATCTAATTCTTATACTTTAAAATACAAAATATCACTAAATTCAGACTAACGGTTTTCTTCTGAAAATTTACCTTTATTTGAGAAATTTGCTAACTTTGTAGCTCCTAACTCAATTATTATTTTCATGGTGCAGTGGAACCTCGTTTATATGGGGTATTCTTAAAAATGTGGTTTGTTAAATTGTGGCTTAATTCTGCTGAAATTTGTAATAAAGGGATTAGTCCAAATAAAGAATATTGATTGTATGCAACTTCTATTTAAAGTATATTTTTAGGCATATGTTATACTTTTTATATGTTTTACTGCTACAGATTTGTTAACAATATTTATTTGAGGGAAAGTAAATATGTACACAGTATTATTGTGCGTTTATACTTTACGTTTGAATTTGACACGAAAAGCCTTTTTACTACTTTTCACTGTCATGATGCACCAATACAAAAAAAATACATGTCTAGACAGACAGAAAATGTTTAATATGTAAGTTTACATGGAAGTGTTATCTTTGGATTTTTTATGGGGGGAAAGATTTTATACTTTTCTTTTGTGGTTTCATACGTAATCCTAAGATAAAATTAAAATATGACGTTTTCAGGGGATTGAAAAAAAATGTGTTATACTGAGGTTCATTACAGGTTTACTGTACTTTATATTGAAACATAGGTTAAAATAAAATAAATTACCCAAATCCATTCATGTAGTACTTTGTCATATATTAATTTTTTTTTTAATCATAATTCAATTTTTTAACGGATTAGGATGATTCTGTTTTTCACACCGGTGGAAAAAACATATGGTCATTGGTAGACATAATTATTTTAATATTAATTTTTTTTTATTTTATACTATTTGATTTCCATTAAGTTTAATTTATATTTTTAGAACGTTTTCTGAAAAACTGCTAAATGCTGCAGCCATAACAACTTGGCCAATCATAAAATAATGATTTCAAGCTGTTCCAACCAGAAGTGAAGTGTTGTCAGACTGACTTCTTTCTACTCTCTGTTACGTGCCTACGTACACTCTTAAGGATTTTTGGAATATATACTCCAATAAACATTTGGGATACAAATTCAAAAATTCATTCTTACAATTATGTGTATCTAACTGATTTTATTAACACAAAAGTCATTGTTTACAGTTGTCATTACATAAGTTGGAAATTTTTAAGGCGTTAATTGTTAAATAACAAAAAGGTTTATTACAAAATTGATATCAGTTAAACAGTAAAAGTTTTTAAGATGAAAACTTTTTAATTGTGTTTACAAAGCTCATTTTTGCTCGTACATTTGCTTGACAGAAAATTAACCTAATGACTATATTATAAAACCTTTGATAGTAAGAAAACAACAAAACCCTCCTACAATAGGCACAAGAACATAACAATAAAACCACAATTAACACTAATAACTCCTATTATGTATTGAACTGAAAACAAATTAAATTTTAAGCATGAGGTTCTAAATATTTAGGCTGACATCAATATCCCTTGCAGTCTATGAAGTTTCTTAAAAATAAATCAAAAACACACCACTCATTTGCAGTACATTTATTTTCTCACTTTAAATTTATATACTTGTGTAAAATTGCATTTATAGTACATCCTCTCCAAAGATTCAACAATTGCTTATTTTGAAAAATACTCCAACTCAATTATGTATCAGTTTTGATAAGAAATTTTGTTTTGTAAATTATGCAGGCATAAATTAAATTTCATCATTAGCATGGTAAAAAAGGGTATCTGTAAATCTTAGCATTACATATATCTATTTACATTGAGGTTTTAAAGATACAAATTTAACAATCAAAGAGAAAAATAATTATGTATAATTATTGCACAATCGAACCCAGGTCCTTAGGAAGGCACAGAATACATAAATATCACTTACAAACATTAATAAATTGACATACTTTCGGACATTCAAATGAGAAACTAATAAATACTTCTAATTTGACACATTACTTTATTATCTTCTCGTATCAAAAAATTGATACAAGGTTCTAAAGTTGTGTACGAGGCATTTCTATCAATGGTTTATTTAACTTGACAAATATCACTAACAGATATGAAAATTAAAATAAACTAATATTATTTTGTATCCATCAGTCGTTAGCTATCTCGATTAGCTGAATTATATTGAATGATTTATACTTGTACTGCCTACTGTTATATTTTGTCAAGTACTTGACATTTTAAACTAAGGATTATATCACCAGCCTTTTAACGAGTTTTGATCAGTTTAGTTAACAATTAATTATGATATGCCAATGCTGGTGGGCAATTTTCAAATAAAACGCTACATTTACAGACACCCAACTACTTTATAGATGAAAAATAATTCTACTAAGTTATTCCATAAATTAACTTAGGTTAAAACCAATTCGTTATCACAAAGTTAATGTTAAGTGGATAGTTACAAACGTATCCACAAAGGCAACTAAAAATTACAGTGAATCAAAATTATGTATAATAATAATTCATAAAGTGGTTTTTATAAAGATGTAAGCTAAAATTTATAAACAAATCACACAATCACCTCAAAAGAACAAATGCACAGCAAAGAATCATTTATTGGGATACTATGTAGAAATGTAGGGATTGGATCAAAATATTCGCCTTAACAATAAACGTAAACTAACTATTAAAGTACTACTTCCAGAAGTAAAACTATACTTTCTGATACCGAAAAGGTAAAATAAATATTGACTATGCAATTGAATGTTTAACAATTAAGTAATCGGTCGGTGTAACTCTTTCTATATGTAATGAGTTAATAGTGTATTCAACTGAGTCAATACCTCTGTTATTATGCTATTTCCATTTAACAGTAGAAAACATGAATGTGATACAAACAAAATATACCTAAACTCAAAATACTAAAACATATCAAAGTAAACAAAATGGGCAGAGGAAGTAGCTGGATAGGTGGTTACAGGTTTTGTTATGTTATATCACAATCAAAAATGTTTTTTCTTTTCCAGCTTATTTATAAATACAGAATCCTCTGATAACTTGGTCAGTTTTGGCACCGAACAGCAATGTCCTCAGTGCGAAACCCAACTATCTGCAAGAAAAAAAACAACCATTACAAGTCTCGTTAATACAAAAAGCCTTTCACTAGAAAAAACAATAATTATAACTATTTTTAATTGTTCACTGAGGGCGGCACAAGCTTGGAGTAACATCACTAATACAGAAATTCTTTATCAGTATAGATTTTTATGACTTCATAAGCAAGTAAAATTCATTACATGGCATGGCTAGAGAGTTAACCCACTGGTGGCCAGACGGATATAGTCCGTCCTCATCAAACAGATTCGTTATGGCCATAGACAAAAACTGTCTGTCCTGACGTTTACAAGAATGTTTGGTTGGGGTATAACCTGTAAAAATTTAGCGGACTGTTATCTGTCGTCTGCGTTTTTATGTTACCTACCTTAACCACGATGAAATAATATTAGAATCTGATTTATTTGTTGACATTTTGCAGAGAAAATGTAACACAAGTGTGTAAAATTAAAAAACTATTAGTTTATGGAGTATTTTTTTCTATACGAAGTGTTATTATAATAACTGAAAAACAAGTACCTAACCTTGATCCTGACATGAATAGCACTCATAATTGTGTCAAAGTAAAGAGCTTTTTTAAGCTCGGCTGGGGGCGTTTTGAAAAAGCTTGAAGTTCGAGCCGAGTTTTAAATGCAAAGTTAAAAAACACTTAATTTTTTCTGTAAATTTTAAATTGATCTATTTTAGTCATATGTCTATTTTTTATTAGCAGATGTGATAGGACAGAAAATAGTTTGATTTCCTCATCGCGATGTCCTAATACGAAAGTCATCATTGTTTTGATGAAACCTGAATCAGGAAACCAGCAAAAAACCGACTCAAAAATATTGTGCACTTTCAGATCATTACTAAACATGCATAAATAGAATAATTGTGTGAGGATCACATTTTTTTAGGTTTAGCAAAAAATTTTAATTTGGTTGAGTATATTTCATTATTATGTACACATAGTTTATTCGGTTAGATGTAAGTTTGGGGCACATATGTATGTAAACAGCTATCAGAAACAATATACTATCGACCTTGGGAATCAGCCTTGTTGGCTCAGCGATTCTTCTAGGGTTTTAGTTTAAATAGACTGAAAGGGTTAGATTCGGGGGTCAGTCGGTTAGTAGGGGAGTTAGCTCTGAGGAGGGCATCAATGAAAGCACACAAACATTACAGATCAGTTTAAATAACAACTACTTAATCACTTAACAAGTAAGAATCCACCCACGACTACAAGGGCACTCACTGGTCAACAAATTTTACAACTCAGGAGGTGCTAAAGCACTGCGCTAAAAATAGTTTCTGTATTAAGGATGTTGTGTGAAAAACTAAGGAAACAGTTATCTTTAGTGCAAATACTCACTGGTTGAGCACAATTTCCTGATAAATATCGGTCAATGTAATTTGGCATATTGGCCCGGCCCATGTGACAAATTAGGGTGTTAAACCATCAAATGTTTTACTGTATAAAAAAAGGGGAACAGATAAAAAATTACCTCTAAAAGAAACAAACTATTCTTTGTTTGTTCCCATCTTCTCTTCACGAGGCCTGGCTCCCCCAAAGATTGTGGAGGCCTGTGTTGTATTGGCCAACTGGTTCAGGGGGTCTTTGACTGTACGAGGCTGAAGCTGCAACCTAGGTCGATTGCTCGATTCTGCTGAAGCTAATTCCATCACAGATTGAAAAAGAAATTAAAAACCTTATGATCTTGTAAAATTGGATTTTATGAAATACAAACATAAATCAATTTGAAAAATTATTAGTTTGATAAAAAGAGCAGTATCATAAGATACACATGTGATACAGTCAATACAGTTTTCACACCATTCAATGGTTTTTGTTCCATTATCATAGGGACTCTGACCAGCGTGGATGTATATAACCTCTTATCGTAATGAGTTGAGGACTCAATACTGAAGTTCAGCCAGTAAACTTCAGGACTGTACAGTGTAGGCCTTCTGGCCAAACTAAGCATATATATGGTTGGCCTAAGGAACTTGGTAGATTCAATTGCATTAATATGTTCACAAGTCATTAATTTCACTGAAATATAAGTTTGCAACTTGTAACTTGGGATCTTATAAAATCTGCTATTATTATTTATTTAGCCCCATGAAAATTATAAAGTCATTACATTTAACCAATAATCATATTTTGGATCTAACGATGAAGATTTTTTTTAAACTTATAACTCTTAAATATTAATTTATATCGTGTTTTATAGGATATGATTCCTGAAAGACCTAAAAGTACAGTTTGATTAATAAATTCTGAACAGTTTTGTTTTGAAACTAGATATTTTTGGATCACAATAAACTCTGTTTTGTACCTAGTAATTCATAAAATATATTGAAAATGTTAGTATTGAATAAATACCAGGAGAGGCGTGATCCTTGAAGTCCCCGTCACTGTAAGGTCTCCTGTCTCGGAGTTGGCTGTCGGAGCGGCTTTCAAGCCGGCCTCGGTTGAAATTGCTTGTTCCTCGGCCCCCTCGGTTCCACTCTTTGTCTGGTTCACCTCCGTCAAAACCACCATAGCTGCCGCGGTTACCTCCCCTGTCAATGAAGCCACCACCTCCTCCCGCGCCCATCCTCCCTCCACCTCTTTGGCCACGGTCAAAGCCTCCTACAACAATGCAATGCTCATTTTAGAGGTCTGTGGGTAGTGATTTTGGGTCGGGTTGAGTACGGGTTATCATAAGCCAAATGAAACTTCGGATCGGGTTGGGTTCGGTTATGTAAGTTGAAAAATATTTGGGTCAGGTTCGGGTGTTATAAGTTAAAATTCGTGTCGGGTTCAGGTATTACAAGTTAAAATTCACGTTAGCCTTGGATATTATTTGTAACCAAAAATTAATTTAATTAAGTTTTGATGGACCTACTACTATATTTGTTGTAATAACCTACTCTGATTTAAAACTTACAACATTGAATATTACAAGGTTGAGAATGACTACAATATTTGAGAACTGCAATATATTTCATTGTACAAAAAAGACAGAAAAAGCATTAATCCTACGTTTATATTCTGAGCCAAGGATTCATAAGGCCTTTGTTACCTTTTGAGATTCGTTTAGATTTTCATTTCAAACAAACAAATTTACCACTCAATTACTAACTAAATCAAACACATAAAATGTTTTAAGTGTTTTAGAAGCAGATTTAAATGATTACTCCTCTAATTTACTAAATGTAATATTTTAGTAAAGGGTTAATAATTTGCTTAGTAAGGAATTAATAAGACCTAGACTAACAATTAATGTTCTTACTAAGTGTTATCAGCAATGCACTGAAAAACTCGGAACTGTATGGTTCTAAGCTTGTACTGAAGATCAGTCAGTACAGCTTCATATTCAGTACAAATTCAGTACGGTACAAACCAGATGTAATATTAACTTCCTAACTAAAGATTTATCACGACTATTTTACCTACAGCTTTTCAAGAAATATTTTTGTTTATTGAACTTTGTAGCGTTTAGTGAAGTTATTATCCATTATTTAGAAGAAAATTCAAATAAAGAACAATGGGCGGTTACACGCGTGTGCACTTACATCTTGAAGTGAAGTGGGCTGAGCGACGTCAGTCATGTCATCAGCTGAAGGTTGGTTGGCGCCAAATTTAACTTAGGGGTTTGAATTCAAATACTGAGATGGGTTTATAAGACTGTGCCTGGGTGTTGCATTGTATTGTATATAACAAAATATAATAATAATTCAATAAAAAAAAAATTAAAATTTCTTTGTATATTTCTTGCTCTAACATACCGCCCGCCAAACTAAAGTCATTTAGTTTCTTCTCTTAATAAATACATAAAGAAAACAAAAAACACAAAAAAAAATATATATTCCTCAAGGCGGAGGTAGTTATCTTATTTTATCATTAATTTTCAATTGGGAGTTGACAGAGCTTGACCACCGGTCTGACTAAGGTCTGTCCATTCTTGAGGCGAAGCGAAACCACACGAACAACGTTGTCTGGTTCAGAATTGGCCTTGGTAATAATTGCAATAGGCCATCGGAGTGGTGAGAGGTTAGGTTCCTTCACAAGAACAATATCCCCCACTGCAAGATTAGGCTGTTTCTTGGTCCATTTTATTCTCTGCTGCAATGTATGCAGGTATTCATTGCTCCATCGTTTCCAAAAATGTTGAGTAGCTTGTTGGACTAATTGCCAACGAGACATGTGATTCAAAGGCAGAGAAGTTAAGTCAGGATGCGGTACTGATGTAAGTGAATCTCCAATGAGGAAATGCCCAGGTGTAAGAACTTCAAATTCATTTGGATCTGTAGATATAGAACAGAGTGGTCGAGAATTCAAGATAGCTTCAATCTGGCAGAAAAGGGTTGACATTTCTTCAAAGGTAAGAACTTGCTCTCCTATTATCCGTCTAAGGTGGTGCTTTGCCGACTTAATGCCAGCCTCCCATAATCCACCAAAGTGGGGTGCGGATGGCGGGTTGAAATGCCATTGGATTTCTTTATGGCTAAGAGCCTCCTGAATAGCAGGTGATTCATTTCGAAGAAACTGATAAAGCTCTTTGAGTTGATTGTGAGCGCCAATAAAATTAGTGCCATTGTCGGAATAAATATCTGAACAGATTCCTCGACGAGCAATGAAGCGATTTAGCGCAGCTAAAAATTCATCAGTAGATAAGCCAGATACAGTTTCAAGATGTACTGCCTTTGTCGATAAGCACACAAAAAGACACAAATATGACTTATACAGTAGCGGTTTGCGTGCATGGTGGGTCTTGGTTGGAAATGGACCGCCAAAGTCAACACCAACACGAAGGAAGGGCCTAGTTTGTTGCAGTCTTGCAGCAGGTAATGATGCCATGAAGGGTTGGGGTGTGACAGCCTTGAATTTAGCACACTGGATACACAATCTGATGCGTTTGCGGATAAGGTTACGAATGGAAAGAATCCAAAATCTTCTAAAAATGAGTGCTTGTAAACTTCGTGGGCCAATGTGAAAATAGAGACGATGAAAGTGATCCACAATTAAAGTTGATATATGCGCTTGCTTCGGTAAAAGAATAGGATGTTTCTTGTCAAAGCTCATGCCAGAAAACTTGAGCCGGCCACCAACTCTCACAATTCCTTCCGAATCAAGAAAAATGTCAAGTTTAGCAAGAGGTCCAGTCAAAGATGTATTGAGTTTTAAGTTATGAAATACCTCCGAAAAGTAAGCGCTTTGTGTCTTCTTAATCAACAACTTTAATGATGCGTCTAAATCGGCTACGCTCAAAGGCGCAAAGTTTCGTTTGTCAAAGGGTTTAGAACAGTTGTCCGAGAAGCGACAGCACCAAGCTGCAACTCTTTTCAAGCGCTCCAAAGATGAAAAGCGTTCTAATATTGACATGTCATCAAATTCAATCTTAGAGACGTTACTTTGTAATGAAACTGTCCTGGTTTCTGGCAGTTGGATGAGAGGAACTTGAAAATAATCTTGTTTTGGCCAAAAGGAAGGATCTGTAAGTAACCAATGCGGACCCTGCCACCACAGTTTGTGTTTTATCAAGTCACTTGGAAACAACCCTCTTGAAGCACAATCCGCTGGATTTGTATGTGTAGGTACATGAAACCAGCAATGTGGGTTTGTTTTCTCTTGAATAACCGCAACCCTGTTAGCAATAAATGTCTTCAGAACATGTGGTGAATGATGAATCCAATTTAAAGTTATGGTTGAATCAGACCAGGCGTAAATACTAAGACTGATGTTTAAGCGTTTAGAAAGAATTGCATTAGAATATTCAAGTAGCCTCGCGAGTAGTACTGCAGCGCAAAGTTCCAGTTTGGGGAGAGAAATTGTTTTCAAAGGCGCTACTCTTGATTTAGAGAGAAAAAGATGGCATGACACTGAATCATCTGCATGCACAACTCGCAGATATACAACAGCAGCGTATGCATGGGTTGATGCATCAGAGAATCCATGTAAAGAGATGTCCTTGAAATCAGGTGACAACAAATAGCGAGCTATTCTAATTTCTCTGAGCACAGGCAAATCGTGGATAAATTTTAACCATTCCTCCTGAATTGATTTTTCCGGTAGATCATCCCATCCTATACCCAAAGTCCAAAGGCGCTGAATTAAAATTTTTGCCCAAATCACAACAGGTGAAACCCATCCAAGAATATCAAAGATGCGCGCAATGTGAGATAAAATGTTCCGTTTGGTCGGAATTGCATCAGAAGTTTGGACTTGATAGCTGAAAACATCAAAGGCAGGACACCATTTAATGCCTAACACCTTTATTGTAGGTATATTATCATTTTCATTAAAGGTTAGCTGAGGTTCTCGATCCGCTTCAGTGACAGTAGATAATAATTCAGAACTGTTACTGCTCCACTTTTTCAACTCAAAACCTCCTTTATTCAAAAGAGAGGTCACCTCATTCTTCAATAATAAGGCTTCAGTAAGCGAGGATGCTCCAGTTAGTAGATCGTCGACAAACATATCTTCGAGGATCGGTCTAATCGCGAGAGGAAAATTCTTGCCTTCATCCTCTACAAGTTGTCTTAAGGTGCGCATTGCCAGAAAAGGCGAACTAGTCATTCCATATGTGACAGTGCAAAGTGTAAATTGCTGAATGGGTTCATCAGGAGACCATCTCCACAGTATGGTCTGAAATGGTTGATGTTCGGAATGAACTAAAATTTGTCGATACATTTTCGATATGTCTGCAACTATTGCAATGGGATGTAAGCGAAAATGGCAAATAATTTCTGTAATATCTTTCTGGAGTTTGGGCCCTACATGTAAAATATTATTTAGCGATTTGCCATTTGATGAAGCAGCGGAAGCATCAAAAACTGTTCGGAATTTAGTTGAGGAGCTCGATTCCTTAAAAATACCATGATGCGGTATGAAGTACTTGGGCGAAGGGTCATTTTGTTCATGTGGGTGCATATGACCTAAATGAAGGTATTCCTCCATAAAGGCGTTGTATAATTTTCTAAGTTGCGGTTGAAAAGAAAATCGTTTTACTAACGATTCAAGGCACAAAAGGGCATTTTGAAATGAAGCGCCTAATTCTGGTGCATCTTCATGAAAGGGCAATTTGACAATAAATTTGCCTGTCTTGGGGTCTCTAGAATGCGTTTTGACAAAATGATTTTCACAGAATTTGTCATCATCACTTGAGTGGAATGTCTTGGGAAATTCTTCTAAGTCCCAGAATTTCTTTAAGTGTGTGTCGAGAGAATTATCCTCTAAAGTGCACAAATGTGAAGTTAGACCTAAGCCTAAGTAGTGGTCAGAAGTGACAGAAGGTAAGGCGACATGAGTAGGGCCTATCAGCACCCAGCCGAAGACGCTATGGTATGGTGTTGGATAACCCATTGGTGATTGAAGCCGCCCGCCATCGAACGTTTGAGGGTACAAATCCGCACCCAGTAGAAAATCAATTTGACCAGGTAAATCAAACTCATCATCAGCGAGATCTAAATCTTTGAAAGCCTGCCTCACTTCTGTAGGTATTACACAAGTTGGGAGAGGAGAAGTAATTTTCTCTAAAATTACCGCTGTAGCAGAAATAGTGGGTTGAATGTGACTATTTGGCTTAAGGAGACAATTTACAAGTCCTTTAGTCGCATGGACAGGGGTTTGAGATAATCCAGTTATGGGCAGGTGGTACTTCTGGCGTGAAAGGCTTAAGTCCCTTACACAGCTTTCTGTTATAAAAGACAACTGAGAACCTGGATCCACAAGTGCTCGGTACAACTTGAAACAACGTAAGACTGTACGAGACTGTACTGTACAGTTTACATTGTACGACTTGTTGACTCGTGATACGTCAAGGTTATCACTTTCAACAAAAACTGTTCTGCTAATGACAACTTATTTTTTATTAGATTCTGATGAAACGATCCTTGTTCCTTCTAAAACGTAAAAAATGCATTCACCAGTCCGAAGTTGCGGTATAATGCTATTATTATTTTAATTATAGATAAACTTCATCACAATGTAACATTTCGAAATGTAAAGCATTATATCATTGATTCAAACAAAAACCAAATATCGAAAAGCGGATGGATATTATCTATCCTACGTGAACTACGTGTTTGGTCATTATAACCTTGAAACGAAGATCTGCAATTTGCGAGAAAAAATACAGATTTACCAGATAGATATATTTTATTTCGTGACAAAATTTTCAAAAAGAAATTAAGTTTACTTCTTCGTTTTGAGTGTTAACAGTTATGTTTTCGTTATTTTATTTCAATATAAACCAACTCATTTTTGGCATTGTATCCACAAACCGACAAAGGATGAGTAATATATGGTCCAGGATCGCCAAATAATTACAACATTTTTGACACAATTCGTCAGTCTGTTTTTCACTTTTCTATACCCTATTTTTTTCACTCGTTTTAAATCCTGATAAAAATATTTTAGATTTGTACTTGTATTTGCACATTTTGAAAAACAAACTTGATATCGGTACAACTATTTTGTTGCATCAAAAGGAGGAACGAATTTCTGATCCTGAAAGGTGCTATACATGGATACAATAATAAGCTGCAAGTGCAAAATAATTTTGAGCCGGCAGAGAAACAGCTAGTTGCCTGAGTTTCACAAAAGTCTCGTCGACTTTGTAGTTAAAGTTGTGCAATAACCGTCTGTCACTAATTGCTTTGAAGGTTAACATCGCAATTGTGACTATCTGTATTTGAGTATTGAATTATTGAATGAATGAATGAATGAATGAATGAATGAATGTTGTCTTTATTCATGAGCGTTTTTCAACATAGCAGTTGTTTTACAAAAAAACTCAAGTCAACTAATTCTAAAATTTTCTATTTTTGAATTATTGTTCTAAAACCCGGTGGACATTTTTAATCTCTGGTTCTGTATTCAATGTCATGTCGGGTATTTGAAGTACCCGATTCCTTTCGGGTAGTAGGTATCCGCCCGACCCGAGTCTTATTTTTACAACAGAGTCTATTTTCTTATACCTGGAACTTCTAGCGACAATAAGGGCACAAGAAGACTGGGAGAAATCAATTTTCCATCATTTATATGTATTTAAATACCGTACAACATAATCCTTAATATGTTTAAAGTGTTTATTCTCATCCAGTATAAGTCCTTAGAGTGGTACCCAGTAAATTCTCGATTTATAACTCAAAAACCTGAATTCTCACCAATTACAAGGATTATTTTAAAAATAAATCAATTTGACATTACTTACCGCCACCTCCGAAGTCATCGAACGACCGGTCTCCGACCCTGTCCCCTCCTCCCCTTCCTCCTCTACCGAAACCTGAGGGTGAAACTCAACATCAGATACAGGTAACATAACAGGTTAACATACACCAGAAACCCGGTAATCTGAATCCAACAACCTGATGGGCAAAAAGATTACTAAGTTTAAATAAAATAATTAAGAAATATTATTTTAAATCTAACATTTTCATGTACAGCTTACACATGAAAACATTTACACTTACTCATTTACACTTATTTTACATTACACCGTACACAATGTTAATAATATACAATGACTTCATTTTTGAAACATAAGAATTCAATTATCGTCTTTAGATGTAACAAAGATATCCTGTTGGCCATTACAAAGTTGCGCCATCGTCCCGTAACATAAACATTAAGCATTCAGATGTAGCAGTACACTGTTGCTCGAGATAATGTAGGGTGATGTCTAGCTACAGTCACAGTACATCACAATAGATTCGATTCTCAGGGTCCGACTTTTTATCATCGCTTTTCGGAGAACTACTTTTCAAATATTTGAGTTCATCTCCAGCAATGACCGCAATCACTTAAAAAGTAGGCCTACAGACAGCACTGTTTTATCATTGTACTTTTTATGTGTCAATGTGTGTTGTGTTTTACATTTCTAATGGCGAGTACATAAAGGATAGAATGTCTCAGCAGAAACACTTGATGCTGTTGGTGCAAAACATGTAATTTACAAACCTATATATGAACTGTGATAAGATGTAAGTTAATTGCTCTAAATACACTGTTCATGTCTAAAATAATGGGATTTTATTAATACTTTTAATGAAATTTACACTGCACCTCCGGATAATCCAAACAACTCGGTAATCCGAACAGGGTTCAGAACCAATTAGTTCGGATTACCAGGACTCTGGTCTAATTGCGAGGACTAAGGTTTTTATAACTTTTCACTAATCCCATAAAAATAATTAGGTTTTATCTTTTTTAACTATAAAATATTCATTTATATAATCCAATACTATAATACGAGCAAGGTTTGTAAATATATATATATATATATATGCACACGGATCTCGAAAACGGAACTAAGAAATTTCTTTATATTTTGGAAATAACTAATTTCCGAGTAGAAAATAAGTTCTAGATAGGTCTAATGTCCAGGAAAATTCTTGTTTTCTTGTAATATTGAGTTAAAAATCTAAAAATTTAACATTAGGCTTATGGAGAATCAAAATGTAAACAATACAAATCAAAACATCTGTTTATAACCGTTTGACAGTTGTTGATTGAAGATGGTGATAAACAATATGTGAATAGAGGGTTTTCATAAAAATTTATTTTATGTATGTAATAAATGCAAAATTATCAGGTTACTAAACAATTTGTAAAAACTTAGGGTAACATAACTGTGCGAAATAAAAGCAGAAAAAAGTATTTAGAAAATCTTCCCTTTTTAGATAAAAAAGTATTGCTTGAAGTCACTGTAAGAAACCAATTAATAGGTGTAAATTAAATTTCTCTTTTGCTTTTCAATCCTCATTCCGTTTCTAAGAAAATCAGTTGATCACAGGTTAATAATAACTGTATAGATAATTAAACAGTAAATGATCGGCTAAAACAATTGAGATTAGCTAAAAGACCTTAAACGGCGTCGCTCACTTGGCAGGCGCCGTAGCCGAGTGTGGTAGCGCGTTGAACTCGGAACCCGGAGGTCGCGAGTTCCATTCCCACCAGGGCCAATACCTTTTTTTCAGTGCTTTATTAATTAATTATGGTGTATTTTTCGGTTTTATTTAAACAACATAAATGTTTTCATTGAGTAATTAATGTGTTTTAATTTTTCTAATTAATTTGTATAATACAAGTCTTATTCTATACGAGCAAAGCTCGGTCACCAGGTACTATTATTTATATACAGTAAAGTCTGGTTTATCCGGATTAATGTTACGGGAACCCGATCCGGATAGCCAAAAATCTGGGATGATCTCAAACTATACTGAAAATATACCATTATAGACATCTGCATTGCACAGACAATAATTGTGAATAGCCTGTAATATTAGTGCTGCAGACTGCATATAACCTTTGTACAACAACATAGCCGTGAAGTATCACAAGTGTTTAACGTGTTCAAAATCAATTTTTAACTTTAGTTATTATTATTAGTTTTAGATAGAAAATAATCTTCCGACGTTAAAACAACATTCTTCCTTTTACAACCACTCATAACCACGGCAAACCAAGCAAACAACCACTGTAGGCTACAAATATAATTGAATCAAATTGGCTTGCCTTCAATTATTTCGCTTTTAAATATTTTAAATATTGTGAACAAGGGAAAATAATTTAGACTGGAAATTATTATAAATTTACCTTATGCATATATTTATGACTTTCAGTGTTAAAAACCTGCTTAAACATCAGTTACTAAATTAGATATAATTTAAAAATTTTGCAACAGAAACATCCCATTGAAAATATTACAAGTTTTAGAGGTTTATTTTAATAGTTTAAGTTGTTTGTCAACTTGTTTTTTAATAATGACCCCCCTTCCTTAAAATTTGAATTTTAAGAACAAAACTAAGCACTTAAGGCAGTTAAAGATTAAAATTACCCCCATTGCAGAATATCTGCGTACTCATCGAATTCCCAAAGCAATAATAATAATATATGACATTTTATCAATATCTGTCTATAAATATGACAAACATTTGCCTATTCTCCAAAATATTAACATGGGAAGGAGTGAGCAGGTTTGCTGCTGTGAAGAACACTAGAAGTAGGCATTTATACAATAAAAGATTTTTATTTTGACCATTTAGACAAACTTTCACCAACATCTGTCCATAAATAAAGGGGTTTGCCTATTCTCTTATATGATTAACATGGAAAAAGAGTATACAGGTCAGCTGCGATGATAAACATGGATGTATCTCAACCACATGAAGCTAAGTATCAAGTTGCATCCAAAAATATACATTGATAAGTGAAATTATAATTTTCCTTATCCTCCATAACATTAACATTGGAGCCCCAAAATGCGACACACTGTGTTTAGATTTTTTAATATCTCAGTAACCGTTGGAGATAGAGAAAAACTATAAGGAACTAAATTGTTTAGTTTTTTAAGCTGATTCTAATGGTGAAAGATAAAATTTAAAATTTTTTACCATTACATATGAAAAATGAAAAAGACTCAATTTTTGAGTACAAAACCCCCCCATACTACCCATACCCATTGACCGATATGTCTGGATTAACTCGTCCAAGCAAATGTAAGAATACATGTCTCTACCAAATTTTTTTGAGAGTTGTCGTGTTCACAGACAGACACACACACACACACACACACACACATATATATATATATATATATATATATATATACAGTGCAACTTAGTTATTGCAGCCTTGGCTTTAACGTCAACTCGGATATAACGTCATTTATTTTTAGGTCCCGCCAAACTATAGGTATTTACATAGGTAAAACCTCGGATATAGCGTCAGTAAATTCTAAAACCTCGTATATAACGTCAAGAAAATTGGGCCGAGATGAAGGCAACATATAGCTAAATAGAGAAAGTTTGGTCGTGGTGCAATGGTGCAATGTTAGGGCTGCGGCTATTGTTTAGCTACATTCTATTTTTAGAAACGGCATTTTATTGCTGTCTTACCGCTAACCACCCCAAAATTAAATTTTAACAACTATTGTTTTTGGCCTCTGGGCACCTAAAGACGAAAAAATAACATGGGACCGGGCTTAAGTCTTGCCATGAGACCTACTGTAATAGCTTCTTCCCTATGGGAAATTTGCTAAAAATGAACTGTAATAATTAAAACATGAAATATAAAAGTTCAAGCTGCCTTAAAGTAAATTTTTATAAACACCCAATTTTGAACGATTTTTAAACAATATGCCCGGTAGAACATATGACCAACACACATCACTAGTTATGTATTCACTTAGTATATTTTGTTTTGTCTGTTGTATATGACAAAAACCGGAACGGTAGCTCAGGGGTAGCGCTCTGGCCCTGTAAGTCAAAGGATGCTGGATCGATACCAGCGACCGACAACTCCTGTCAGACCATGAGCGGTCGGTCACCTCTGGCTAGCCCATGTGACTAATGCCGCTACGGTACCTCGCTGTCTTTAATTAACCGCACAGGCCCTAGGCCTATGGTGATGGGCAGTTGAGGTTTAAAAAAAACAATAAATTAATAAATTATATTACCTGAATTATTTATTTCACTAACTGTAATTTGTTATTTAAATGTAAATTCTTAAGTAATCTGTATATAGGAGAGGAGTTTCATCACCTCCAAAAACGTTTAGTAGTTAAAAACACCGAATGTATTTTAAAGATTCAGTTAAACCAGGTATATAAAGTCTGTTTTTAGCTATAGTTACCTGCTTGTAAAAAAATGTAACACATTGTGGGAATTAGGATTTACTTATTTACAATGCAGTAATATACTAAAATACCATACACATGTATCCTACTGTCCGTCACCTGACCTATGATACTGACCTTGCCTTCCTCTGCCTCTGTCAAATCCTCCTCGGTCATTCCTTTTATCATCGGCCACATCGATCCTTAATAGGTTCTCATTGATGGATAACATATCATTGAAGCTGAGGGCATCTTTTAAGCTTTCAAGATCTTCGAATTCGACGTAGCAAAATCCTTTAAATAATCCTGTTTCTCTGTCAGTCACCAGTCTCACGCTTTTCACGTTTATATCCTGTAAAAATTACATGTCTAAGTTAGTAACCCAAATTTATAAGTTACAATTTTATTTGACTACCTAGTTATTGTTGGATTGGAAATTAACACCTACTTTGTTTCATGGTAAGTACGATAGATTGTGAAACAGATTTACGACTAAGAAACGGATGTTAACTGTTGGGTATTCTATGGATTGCTATTACTAACTGGTACCTGTGATGAGTGCCACCGACAGCACAACCACTGTATGTGGCTCTGATTTGGAAACTGACCTAACATATCCTAACCTCCTAAACAATGAGGTCCTGATCAGGGTACAAGTTTGAAGGTGGTAAAATCTTTCAGCATACTGCTGCATCAGTGGCAAAAAAGATAGTGACGTAAAAGTTAGTTTAATAATGGTGAAAAGTATGAGGGAGCTTCATAACTGTACCAGAGTAGATCCTATACAGATATCTGTAAGAGATATGGAACCATGTTGAAACCACACCACATAAATGGCCTGCCACAGATTGTGCACTTAAGATTGTGGATAACGAATATCAATAAAATAAAGAGTAAAAGTGCAATACTCCATACACATCGTCTCTTGAATCCAGAATCAACGATGTGAAACAAAAAGTAGTCCACAAAACCAATCTTTCAAATTCTAGTACATATTCCACTTTTCCCCATTGGAAAATATTTTCTATTGGTAAATAACAACGAAATATATTTCCTTACATTTTTATATATTATTAGTATGTCATTTTTAGGATTAATTAAAATTACATTACAACGACTTCACTATCATAATTTTCCACATATCCTAGGAAGGCCCAAACTGAAGAAAGAGGAAGAAATCTGTAACCTAAAACTAAAATAGATTTCACTGTCAGCTCAAATTTAAATTTAAATGAAGGTAAATATGGTACTCCTTAAGGATACATTTTAGGACCACTTCTATTCGTATGCTACCTTAATGGTATAGGAAAGGTTTTTAAATACTCTTCTGCCACTGAACTCTGTCTCTATGCCGATGAAACTAATTTAAAAATATTTGGAAACACTAAAGAGGACTTAGAAACCATGGCAAATTACGAGTTTGAAAAATCTTGACTATTTCTTAGAAAATCACAACATAAAAATAAATCCATCTAAAATCAAAAGTATAATTTTCAAAACAAAACAGACATGAAGTTAATCAAACAATTAAATTAAAACTATCAAATAGGCATGATTCAACAATGTAAATTTTTTGGGCTTATCGTGGACACCAATTTTGCTTTGATTCTTAGCTACATAACCTATAAATCAACGGAGCAAAAAAATAAAAAAATAAAAATTTGAAGGAAATATTAGAAAGCCATTAGAATCATTTTAAAATTAACTTACAGAAAATCCACCAGGGAATAATTTAAAAAATTGAAGTTTTTAAAGTTTTTTTAGGTTGAAAATTGAACTGGTTTTTGGACAAAGATTCTAGATGTTATAAGAAGTGAAAGCGAC
The DNA here is from genome assembly GCA_023375725.1 of Nephotettix cincticeps. Taxonomy (NCBI): domain Eukaryota; kingdom Metazoa; phylum Arthropoda; class Insecta; order Hemiptera; family Cicadellidae; genus Nephotettix; species Nephotettix cincticeps. Next base: position 20,670,651 of record CM041784.1, read on the forward strand.
CACAAAAAATTTAAATCATATTTGCTGGAATCAGTAACTTACAATTTTTACGAATTCAAATTTAGTTGATGAAATTAACATTAAAGCAAATTAGTAAATTAGTAATTAACTGTATTGATTGTAAGGGAATATCTATTTGACAAAACATCCTTTGTGGATTAATTTGTGTTGTTTTCTTTTATGATTTTTTTTAGGCACTGGGTAATCAAGCACTGTATTTTTAGTTATTACTTTTTTCAATTGTTTTCTACACTATTCAAGGTACACCCTGATGTACCAAACGAATAAAGAAATCGATGTAATATAAATTCCCTCACCGATTTAGACATGCACACTAAGCTACCATCAGTTGCAAAGACCGCATCACAAACATTGTTTGTGCTTATACTATCCTACAACCACAATCAACCGGTAGGAATACTTATTTAGTTCTATCCCTCTGTTGTTAAGAGTGATACATTTCATCTCTGCGACTTCTAAGGCTTAGTACTGCAGTTACTAGGTCTCTAGTACTAACTAAAAACGATACAGACCAGTCTGTAATCTGGACTGATTTATCTCTGCGACTGACGGAATATGTGAAAAATATTCATCGTTGCTAGATTGGTCTTTGGTGGGTGAATAGGAAAAGAAACAATTTATTAGGAAATATTCTGAGAGAATATCTGACTATGAGCTGATGTCACGATGACATCCAAACTTCCTTGTTTTACATAAAACCGTGATGGAAAATGTGTGCAATAAAAATCTAAAAAACATCCTAACCTAATGCAGCAATGTCGATGATAGCATTGGTCGCCTAACATTCAAGTCATAGACTAGTCACAGGTTCCCCAAGATGCTTAAGAATATTTTCTAGGTTTGGATCGCTTTAAAAAACATAGTACAGCAAAGCAAAAGCATGCTTGATTGAAAATACCTTCAATGTTAAAATCACAATAATATTTTTTCCTCTTTTATTATGTATTATTTTGGCTCAATCTTTGCTAATTACGTCCCGTACATAATGTTAGAGCATATACTAATTTTTAGAAAGCCATTAATTTACACTACATTGAGGTTAGCATTAAAAGTATTCAATAGTAAATCATGGTCCAAAATAAACCCTAAAAGAATAACATGTAAATATATGATTGATCTTCACATTAAGTATTTTTCCATATCAAAGTATTTTGGACAATTGATACATGCTAGTGTTAAACATCTCACATTGACAACTCTTTGTAGATACCTAATAGAAAAGCCTGGCAATGAGGAATAGTATCAGGCTATCAATAATAGTATTAAAATTTTAAATCAAGCTTACAAGAAACTGGGTTCTTGTTCCACAATATCATAATTTTAGTTGGAAATATGTTGACAAATTCATAGGCCTCAAAGTAAACTACCCAAAAACCAACAACACACATTCGGTATGAATAAAATATGAGAAATGTTATTGATAGAACTAATTTACCTATCTACATCAAAGTGATAAAAGCAAAGTGTCGATCAAAAATAATTTTAAAATCCTATTACTATTTGTATTTAAGATACCTGATAGTAAACTCTTCAAATTAATCTGTCTGCTCTCACACAGAACAGCTTCTTTTTAATCCAAGGCTAATTTTAAATCTCAACACAAAAATCTATTAACAGTTTTTTCAGTTAAAATCTATTAACAGTTCCAATAATTTTCTGTTCCATAGATTTTTAGGCTATTGAGTTTCCTATTTCCACAGACATTTTGAAATGACGACAAGACTGGACAGTGTCAAACTCGGACGCCTTAAAAATAATACCAGTAAAAAACTGTATGACACCCCTGGACACTTATTTTTGGATTCAGACTGTTAAACGTTATACGATATAACGTTAAATGATATATACTCGTTAAACGAAATATCGATCCATGACTCATCACCCGAACAATCAGAATAGATTACAGTAGAACTCCAATTATCCGAATTAATGGGGACCGGGACCCATTCGGTAATTAAATTTTCGGATAGTCGGAGTGTTTTAAAAAAAATTGCCATTAGAGAGAAAAAAAGCTACGTTTTGATATTGCATTATTTTTTTATTGAATTAAATGTAAGAAACGTGATATTTTCACATGTTTTAAATATAAATAAAATGTACGTACAAGTTTAGAAATAAAAATCATTGTTTTTTAAACTTCTCCGTCAATGTAAGCTGTTTTGCGGTCTTCATCGGATTTCGGGCAGCCAGGTCACGCATTCGCTTGACGGTGAGCAGTTGCAAGTGGTCACACTCGGGCTTCGCGGGGGGAAGAATAATAGCGCACTTAGACTTTTTTGGACATATTTTTTTCTGAAAGTGATTCGGATAATCGGCGATTCGGATAGTCGGAGTTCGGATAATTGGAATTCTACTGTAGTTGGAATAATAAAAAAATGTTGTGTCAAAAAGATAATGAACTTTCTTCATTCCCCTGAAAAGTTATAATTTTTGACATGGTTAGGGGCCTACCTTATTACAGTAAGGCTAATGATACATAACCTATCTTGGTAATGAACGATTGTTTATAGATCTATAATTAATTATTGTATAATTATTGTTTTTCATTACCAATGAAATTAAGTACGAGATTAAAATAAAATACAGAACTTTGACTACCCAAATCCATTTTTGAGAATGCCAACAGAAGACGGAAATACAGAGATGCGTATGTCGCGACACGATGTGGAAGGGCAGCGGCGCAAAACTATTATTGCTATTATCACTACAATCAAACGTGTAACCTAAATCATGTTTTTCAATATAATATTAACATTTTAAATTTGTAGCTAATATATTCAACTGAGCATTTGATTATCTAAATCACCCTGATTCCAAAATAATTTGATGGTCAGACTTCTCCCAGAAATATCTTTAATCCACATCTCTAAACCTAATGTTTAAAATATTATACTGTATTTCATCCAAGAGAATAAGAACAGATATGATAGACTGAAGTGGGGGCCGGGATGGATGTTGATTAGATTTATCTGACCCTGTACCCGAAAAACTAACATGTAACTCTTTAGAATTTTGTGGATAACCAAGTGGAGTCACTATATTTGTAACTGGAATCACTATAAAATATCAAATTCTAACCAAAATCATTATTAGGAATTAGATTTTGAGGATTCATTGCCTATTTTAAAAACTGCTGAGCAATATACAAAATAATTTTATTCTGTCTTAAATAATAATTATTATTTACTCATTCAAAATTAATATTTCAATCACAAATAATGTATCTAAATACATAAAAAATCTAATCATACCGACAAATTAAAAGTGAGATAAATATTGTTAAATAACGACTTACCTGTTTTGCTTGGTTCAAGAGTTTAACCACATCACCCTGCACAACTCCTTTCGGTAGGTTTCCTATGAAGGCTGTGTACGGAGGTTCTGTTGGAAGTGGTTTCTTTGGCCGTTGCCCTCCTCCAAAACCCCTGAAAATAATTTCTTTAATACTATCTACTGTTTACAATGTTTTTTAAGTACTGAAGAACATCTAGGCTATGTGCAATAGTATGACTTTGAATTTAATAAATAGGGTCAATTCCCTCTACTCCGGACACCTTGGGACCGGGCCCCTATCTGAAATAAAAAAATTCTGGACCATGCAGCGGTTTTATATATTAATCACAATCTGTAATAGTGTGCAGTATTTATATAAATCACATTTGTAGACAATTTTAAAGCATGCTTTCCCAAACATCTTAGATTTTTGTTTCCAACTCACTGGATCATAGTTTTTTGTGCTGTTGATATATTAAATGTGTCACCATAAATAGAAGTGAACATTAAATTATAAAGCACCGCAAATCGATCCTTTAACCCTCCAGCACCACGAAGAAACACGACAAAGCTTTCATAGGCGTCCGAACCATCCAAGTCCGGAGTAGAGGGAGTCGACTGTAATATGTGTTTCTTATATAATTTTTGGAAATAAGGATTTGTTTTTACAAACAGAATATACTATTACATGGGCACGAGATCTACCTGCAATGACTGACCTTAGTAAGTTTACTCAAAATAAATTTGAATCCTCCGAGTGGCAGACCAACATAAAATGTCAATTGAAGTAACATTTTGTACTTTTACATTTAAACATTCTAAAATCCGATGCATGGGAATAATTCTTACAGCAATATGAAAGATGGGATTCTGGAGATTAATTTTACAACAACAATATGTCTTGCAGCATTATTATACATTATTATATCAATTTTATCAGCAGTAAAACATGCACTAACTCACGACGGTGACAATTTTAGGTTGCGAAATCAACAAAATCAAGCAACTCCAACGAATCACAGCTGAGTTAATTTTCGTGTTCGACGAGAGCGGGATTTTTTAGTAGCTCAGGATTTTATTAACAGTATAAAATTCAATTAAGAGTATAGTTTTAAGTCATATTAACATGATAGCTGTCCAAAGAAGAGTCTCCACTCTTCCAAACTCTCATATCATTTTTTTTTACTTTAGACAGACTTGATTAAGTTTAATTACTTTATCTTCCTCTTCTTTTCTTCAATACGAAATCCTTTATTAGGAGCCTTCTCACTAAATACATTTTGTCTATTTCTCATTGAAAGATTTCACAACAATGATCACCATACTCAGTGAAGTAGTCATAGCTGGATGTATATTACACGTACGTTATTGTCTGTTTGAACAGAGCGTTTGATGTACATTCAGCTCGAGAGATAGAGCTAAATAAATTTAGCTATTCTGTTTGAACAGAGCGTTTGACGTACATACAGCTCGAGAGATATAGCATGACACGTGGGCCTAGGATGCACAGTGGCTTCGAAGTGCAATCGATTGGTGCGGGGAGCGCAAACCTCATTACTGTGCTGCCATCAGATATGCATGTATCGCGTGTCTTCCTACCAATACGCCATCCTAAAACAGTAACCACATCTGGTGTCGTATTTTGAAACTAACTTGTTTATTTAACCACCGCAATGGATCGTGGTATAAAGTAAGTGAAGTTGGTGGCAGGAAAGAGATTCATAGCAAAACCAGAGAAGTAATGGCAAATGTTTACGAAACGTGAATCAAAAGCAAAGGCTCCGATAAACGTAAACCAGGTTCAGCAGCGAGTTGGTAAAGCTACTGGAATCTCTGAGAGCTCTCTTAAGAAAATCGTTAAAACAGGAGGAATTATGCAATGAATCAGGCACTTTTTGTAGCACTCCCAAAAAAGGCATAAAAAGGTTTTAAAGTGACCGGAATGATTTTGATTTGGGCGTAATCAGAGGAAAAGTAAATGATTTTTACCGAGAGCGTAATAAATATCCTTTTTCATATTTTTTAAAAAGCTATTCTTAATTTAGCCCATTGGTGACTGAGTTTCAAGATCAAAAACTGCTGCCTGGTACTGACTTTTTTCCTCTAGCCGCATAGGCCTAGGAACTGGTTCAGGCTCTATTTCTCGTCACTTTCTTTATTACTCACTTAATTTTCAATAAATTCTTCATTTCCTTCGTTATCATCACTTTCACAGCCACTTTTGTTGAGAATATTTTCAATACAATCACTTGTAATAAATGCTCCACACACAATCACAACACAGCTGTGTTAGTGTTGCATTCGACAAAAAGCATAAACAACAACATGTACAGACCAAAGGCAAGTGAAATCGTGTTACACACTAGTGGTGCTGTCTGTGAAGAAACAGTGTAAAAAAAACTACTAAGGTAAAAGAGTCAGTTTCAAGTATATGCTCCAGCCAAACAGACAACCGTGGAACTGCTGAACAAATATTGTCCGTCAACAGTCCTTAGCGATCTGGGATGTATATAGACCCGATATATCTTTAAACCCGAATGGGCTAATAAAATATAATTACTTTAATTTTGTAAATGAGGAATCAATTAAATGTGTAAACAAGTTTCACTATAGAATATTACGACTATTTAACTTAAGTGTTATCCTAAATTATATACAAAAAATAAATTATATAATAAAATATGTATAAACTAATCGGCGAAAGTGTGACGTTAAACTTTAAGTTATCCAGCAGAATATTTCATTGCTCTGCATTATATAGTCCTTTATTTTAAGTGAATGTTACAATATTAACTGCAAGACAGATGTTGGTTAAACCACTCCGGCAAAGCTCCCGTAATGCGAATGCGACTGACGAATGCACGTCTAGCCGTAAGCATTCAAAGAGGCTAGTAGTGCGGCATCCCTTCCCCTTCGCTGAGCTGCATCCCCACCGCACACTTCTTGCTCTCCCTCTTGGGCCTGCTACGGTTCATGCTACACCTCCCGATTTGTATATGCCATTAATGCTTTGTACATGAGCATTTGCCATATATATATATATATATATATATATATATATATATATATTTATGATACACAACTCAATCTTATGTTAACGAGCATTAAATGCACATATACATAAAAAAAATTAAAACGTCATTTAGGTAGGCCTATTTTAAAATTGTTTCTGAGCAATCTATAGTTAATTTAGTCAATAAATAAGTATTATTATAATTCATTTAGTATTTCTTTGGTAAATTTTTGTTTGGTGGGTTGGCATCACTGATCTTGAAACATCTGTTCTACCGGCCGGCCTGTCATCCTAGTGTTATTGTTTCGCGCTCTCAGACGGTATTTCTTAACGTCTAGTGAGATAAAGGTTTGTGAAATATATTCAGTGGATTAGACTGTGATGTGATGTTTAGTGAAAATGACCAATGACCTTAAGGTTGAATGATCTGAATTTTGAAGAAGACATAATAGAACTGTTCAATATATATACGCCAAAACAAATGTGGTCAAAAACATGTAAAAAAATATGAAAAAATGTTATATAATCAACTTCAACCATCAGGTAAAAGCAGAAAAATATCAAATTTCAAAATCTATTTTTTGACCCCAACCAAAATACTTTTCTCGTAGCGAGCATGGCCGGACGTAGTGATCGCCACTCGGTAAGGATTAACACTTAAAACGAAACATCGGTCAAATTGACCGATTGGTAATTTTACTCCGTAATAGTGGCTAAACTGCTTGACCTTGACGGCTGTTACCCTCAGTACCTTCCCCCCAAACCCCTCTCCGTAATATTTGGTCATTTCCAACTAGTTGGCAGGACGTTGTCGTACATATTGCACGAATTGTGTGATTACGGTCGGTCAGATTTACCGTGTGTTTCGCTTACCGGCTGGCAATCGTCGGTCGAATATACCTGTGATTATACCTTGTATAATCGGTAAAAGGCTGTATTAAAACGGAACAAACAAAAGAACACCTACCAGAAGTAAAATAACATCTATATTACCCACTATAAGACCACAAATATGGCCTTGGGCAACAATCCTATACGGATTTTTACCCGAGGCCAGAGCTGGTCGTCTTGAAGCGTGGAGTTTGGAGTTTCATTTTTTTCTGTCACATGATCTTTGCGTAATAAATGTGATTTGTCATAAAATGTTATAAAACATCACTTGTTGTAATTGCCAAATGATACATAAAAACAATAATAAACACACGAAACACCAATAAAGCACAGTGACGGTCAAATTGACCGTATGTTTCTCTTAGCGTTTTAAAAATTAGGTTACGTTATAAGTGTTAAAACTGTTTTGCCCCAAAGTCCTTAAAACTAATTTGTAAAAACTCTCAACTCAAATAAAAATAAGATTATGAAAACCAAAGCGTTTTCTCTTCTATTACGGTACTTATACTAGGTATTAAGACTGAAGTAAAAACGATGATTTCTAAAAATTGCTGGATATGAACCATAAAACATCTATTTGATACAAAAAGTGAGTTTTGAGGTTTTTTTACACTGGTTGAATGTTGACAGCAAATGAATCAATGCTTCTTACCAACTTTAAAGTTTACATTGCAAAATATACCTGAAACAGTAAAATAGGTAATACAAATTTATACTTAAGAACGTAAAGATTAGAAAACTGATTAAATTAATTTTATTTAACCCTCCAACGGTTCACTATTTGACCCCTTGAGGTTCACCTCTTTTTGGCGCTTTTGCAGGCTTTTACTAAAAATTCCTCATAAAATAGTAAAAATATAGTAACTATAACATATTATACCGTACACCATTTTAATCTACATTAAATTATCTATAAGATAAAAGTAACATGTTTTATTTTTATCTTGGTTTTGATGGGTGTATCCAATTAAAATTGATAAAAAAATGTTTTTCAAAAGATTTTTCAAAGTTTGCTCCCCCACAAAACACAGAAAATAAATAGGGCCTACCAGTCAAAAATTGAAGATAGCCAAGTTTTTAAAAATTTAATAAGTAAAATAAAAATATATAGTTTTATACACATAAGTCACTGCTATCAATTTTAAAATAGTGAAATTAACATCAGAACACCAAACGCGACGAGAACGTGTAACGCCACCATTGTAAACAAAGCGACATAACCGCGCTACTGAAGACCGATGTTTTAACTAACATAGAATTCTGACGCATAGAGTAAGCAAAACGAAACATACCTCGGCGGAAAGCGTATGATCTGTAGAAAACAACGATACTATATTCAATGTAGTTTTAACCGAAAATGTATTCACACCATTGCTTTTTGTAAAAGCTTACCTACCGTCGATTGATCGACAGTGAACCTTTGACGACCGGCGGTGGCGTCGATGAATCGACGGTAAAACCGTTGGAGGGTTAAAAGCAACACTGTCAAGTGAGCGCCTTTCAGAAACCGCTGTCACCATGTCAAAATTTAAGAGACCTGCGGTGACGGTATGCGTTAGGCCATTTGGTCCCCGAAGCGTGCCGCTCCTAGGCCAGTGCCTGAGGCGAACTTCATCCTTGTGCTTGGGGATGTATTAAAATCATTTAACAAGGTTAATAACATTCATAATTCCCTGAAATAATTATTCTCGGCATTCTTTAAGCTGGAAATAAATCCTCACTTGGCAAAGATTCCATCCCACGTAACTTTTCCTTTTTTTAAAAGTAACTGTCACCTACAATGAAAAGGCTCCAGGAATTTATTGTGTTAAGCAATGGTCATATTATGGTACCTATTTTAGTTACTAATTACCAGCACGCAAAATTAACGAGCACCTTACATCTTGAAACCTTTCCTCTAATTTTTTTTATTTTTCCCCCTCTAATTTGAAGAAAGAAGAAGATCCGTAATTGCTAGTCAACTTTTAGAAAGAAAGTATAAAACCCTTACAACTTATAGTTGCCTAGAAAGTATCAGCCTCTAATTTGCGAAATGGGATTTTATTTTAGTCATGAACATGGTTTCCCAACTAAACTATTCTGTTGATTACTCAAAAAGGTTTCCTCATATTTTTCGAGAATAGTAACATTCTGAATTACATTTCCATCCTTAACTCACAGTCCTGAACTGAACAATTCCTTAAAGAACCTTATCTGTGCATGTCCACTGTGCATGTGCTCTATAGAGGGCCTCCTAAATTGTTCATCAGATATTATAGAATTCTCAAGTTCGACAGTTAAAAGAAAACTATCTTTGGAGTATATCTTTGGAATATATCTTGGAAACATACAGCCTTGTTTCCAACAGACCTGTAATTTAAAACTATAACCAAAACAACCAAGTCTTGCCAACATAAAACCCTAACTACAGCAAACTTTCGAGTTTTAAGCCTATAAACTTTTCTTTCCTTGAGATGTAAATGAAGGCTAAGATGACAATATAAGAAACTAACAGAACTATCAGAGATTTTGTGTACAAATTTTATATCTACATTTTAAACTGTTTTACGGAAAAAACAGATGCAGCCTGCAGCAAATAAGGTGCCGTAGCAGCAAGGCGGTACAGTTTCTCACTTGTTAACATAACATCATGATGTAACCTGGAGGATATTGCGATGTAGAATAAATATTTACTTTCATTAAATGATCTACAAGATGAACATTACCATAGAAATATATTTAATTTAGCCTCACCTAAAGTCACGATCACCATATCTACCACTTCCAGCCATTGTTTGTAGTTAAAGGAAGAGTGAGTTTTGCCAACTGCTGAAGTTTCAAGAAAATAGTAAAAATGTTGTGAACTGAAGAATTATGTGTATGTGATCTAAGTTTTTGTTAAAGCAAAATTAATAAAAGACATTTCAATTAACACATACCAGGCTTGTGTTAATTGAAAGTAATGAAGTAATGAAGTAGGTTTAAGTTTATCTCTTATGCTACTGACTCTAAACACAACTGATTAATTTTCTATTTACTAGATTAACTTTAAGCTTAAAAAGCATAATGATTTATTTCTATTGAATTTTGTAATTTTTTAAAATATAACTTCTTTTAAACATACGTGATTAATTTATCATGTGCCATAGTGCATATTATATATGTTACAAAAAAACGATAGTTTAATAAAAATACAGCACCTTAAGAGGAGACAAACGCTTCGTCGTTAGGCCTATAGTCTGAGAGTGGGGGATTTCATCAGAGATGAACAGAATGTAAAATATAATCCGATCCTCTCTGATTTTATCAATTGTGTGGAAAATGCCTAACCGTGGAAAACTCATACGCCTTCACCCCTCACTGTAATGTTAACTTACTTTTCCCAGAACTAGGCTACACAATCACTATCTATGCACGTAGCCATAAGATCAACGGCCGTAAAAGTGCAAATACGATGTTATGCGTTGTAAATAGAGATCAGATAATTATTAAAATTCACTTTTTAACCTCTTCAGGTACTGTAATCTCTATAATTCAACTTTTTATTTACCAACCTTCGTTCTACCCCAACATTATTCATTTTCTCTCCATTTATTAGATTAGATTTAATCAACAACAACCTAAAACCCCTCTCATCCGTTAAACTCAATTTCTATTTTTATTACTCGAACGTATTTTTCGTTTATGAGATTTTTTTGTACGAAACTTTCAAAATAATATTTCTTGTAGTTATAATGTTATGTTATGATACGATAAAGAATAAACCATATAGGGAAACAGGGGACAGAGCTTGCTAAATATTTTGGCGTGACATATTTAGAGGGGGTGGGCATAGAGTAACAATATAGGGTGTGTTAGCAGGGTACCACCTAAAATTTTGACCAGTAAGAAACCTGTTGACCGAGTACTTCTAATGTACCGAATTCAAACAAATTCGGCATGTACAGTACTTTTATTTTATGATTTCACATATAATGTAAACATTTCATTCCAAAAAGATAACTTTAAGAGGTATTTTGCATAAAAAACTTGTTGACCAGTACAAAATCATGGTAACCATGTACTTATAATGTACTGCATTCAGACAAATTTAGTATGAACATTTTATTAATCAACACCCACAGACGGTAAAATTTTATTCAAAAATATTTACGGGAAGGGGAAACTTCTAATTGTGTGGGTTTATAAAAGAAATATGCACAATTACATTTGGATGAATTCAGTAAATTGAAAAGTACCCGGTCAACACAATTTAGTATCGGTCAACAAATTTTTTGGTACAAAATACCACTTCCGGTAAATATTTTTAAACGAGATTTTTACAGTGTGTGTGTATGTTTATAAAAATATGGGCACACCAAATTTGGTTGGATTTAGTACATCGGAAGTACCTGGTCAACAACTTTAATTCTTTGTTACAAAATACAGTACCACTTCCTATAAATATTTTTCAATGAGATTTTTACTGTGTGTAAGTGTGTGTTTAAAAAATAAATGTGCACAGGATATATTTGGTTGAATTCAGTACATTGAAAGTATCCGGTCAACATGATTTAGTACCAGTCAACAATTTTTTTGGTACAAAATTCCATGCAGCACTTGCGATAAATATGTTTGAATGAGATTTTTAGAGTGTGTAAATGTGTGTTTATAAAAGAAATGTGCACACCAAATATTGTTGAATTCAGTACATTGGCAGTACCCGGTCAACATGTTTTTGTTTCGGTCAACATTTTAGAAGTTCTCTACTAGCAGGTCATTTCTGTCATAGGCGTCTATGGTTCTGTCTTGCGTAGTTGATTTGAAATTCACGAACTTTAAACTAGTGACGGGTAAGATTTAATAATTCAGCTATTGCAAGAATAATTGAATTTTGAATTTTTTTAAATCTAATGATATTATCATACATATACTCGCTCAGATGTCTAAGATTATATTTTTTTTGTTTTAATATAGGTAAGATAAAATACATTATAGATTTGTCTGAAACTCTAATAACTACGTGTTCGATCCCCGGAATGTCCATAAAATTTAGATGAGAATATTCATTAACTGGGGATGGGACGGTGACGAAATCCTGTAATCCAGCTACTTGGAGGGCACATTGTGAATAGTTGTGAGCGATGGTTGGTGGTTTGTAGTGTTCTCTTTTGTAGATTAACGTCCACACAGTGGAATACTACTTTAATCCGCGAAGACCATCCTCACAATTAGACCAATTCGTAATTCACAGGCCGTGGTTTTGATTCGACGTTAAACTGTATAGGTCTATTTTTTGCCATCGGCTGTCAGGCTATTACTTTTAACAGTTCTGTCTAAGGACCATGTCAGCCTTAGTTAGTAACAAGACTACAAGACCGTGCCCCAATCATCTTACACTCAATCCTCATTAATACTTGGCTTAAAATACCTACCTAATGGTCGCCATTTCAATAATCTAATCTAACAAATAGTGTACTTCGAAGTTACATAGCTTGAGCTGAGTCTGCCGTTGGCAAAATAGAAAAAAAAACTCTAATTACTAACAAACCATTAGATTGAGCCGGAAAGACTTTAGTGTACAAAATTACTATTGCCGCCAATCGTCATAAATACGTGAGGGTAGCATCATTCCGTATGTTCTCTTAGGACTGTTTGTCGCCCAGACTTACCTTTGGGCTCAACCTAGTGGATAACGACATTATCACCCAGCAAAATATCATTTGTTATTTGGCAGGATTTGTACTCAGAACTTTTGGCTCCCTCTAGACCAGCACGACCCCCTTGCTACTGTTAATATCTTATGCGTGTAGGCGTGGGGTACACTTCATTTAAAATATTTACTTATCTTTATTCTCTTAAAACCACTCATCTACATTAAGTCTTTTACTTTGTAAAAGTAATTGTTCTGCAGCGTAGTTGTTAACCTTTCACGATGACTGATTTTAATATTCCGGCAGTCACGCTGTTGCAAAAAGTACAACACTGTCGGTTTTTTGGATTTATATTATTGCATTTTGAGAGGGAAACCCAAGCGACCTACGTATGCCCACTCCACACTTTCACCGCATACCAACCCCTATTGTCCTGAGGACTCCTACAGATCGCAGGTCAGTTATCAGTTGCCATTAAGCCGATGAGGTAGGGTATCTATCTGCTAGCCTAACGGTTAGCGTCTTCGGCTTCAGTGCAAGAGGTGACGATCCCCGGGATGGAGACAAATAATTTAGATGGGAATTCCATAGAGTACTTTGAAATTGCATAGCTTAAACTGAGACTGCTATTTGAACCGAATTACAAAAAGCCGATGAGATACGTCCCTGTTGTTTACAACAGGCGCTCATTTTAAAGCAGATTTTTAGTTTTAGCGAATTTCCCATAGGGAAGAAGCTATTACCGTAGGTCTCATGGCAAGAGTTAAGCCCGAGACCATGTTATTTTTTCTTCTTTAGGTGCCCAGAGACCAAAAACAATAGTCGTTAAAATTTATATATATATATATATATATATATATATATATATATATATATATATATGTGTGTGTGTGTGTGTGTGTGTGTGTGTGTCTGTGAACACGATAACTCTCGTAAAAATGGTCCGATCGAGACCAAATTTGGTAGAGACGTGTATTCCTACAAATGCTCGGACGAGTTCGTAAACCAGACATATCGGTCAATGGGAACGGGTAGTTTGGGGGGGTTTTGTACCCCAAAATGGGGTTTTTTGCGTTTTTCACATGTAATTTTAAAAAATTTCTAATTTTATATTTCACCATTGGAATCAGCTTAAAAAACTACACAATTAAGTTCCTTAAAGTTTTTCTCTATCTTAAACGGTTACCGAGATATAAAAAAATCTAAACACAGTACGTTGTATTTTGAGGCTCCAATGTTAATCTTATGGAGGATTAGGAAAAATTAATTTTTCACTTATTATCTAATATTTTTGGATGAAACTTGATATTTAGCTTCATGTGGTTGAGATCCATACATTTGTGCAAAAAAATCATAGTTTATGTGTTTATCATGGCAGCAAACCTGCATACTCTTTTCCCATGTTAATCATATGGAGATTAGGCAAACTCCTATATTTATGGACAGATGTTGATGAAAGTTGGTATAAATGTTAAAAATAAAATTTTTGATGGTATACTTTCAGTGTTCCTCACAGCAGCAAACCTACTCACTCTTTCCCATTTTAATTCTTATGGAGAATAGGCAAATAATTCCCATGTTTATCAGAAAAACAAGGCGTTCCGTTATTTTCGCCAAATAATCAACGACCAGTAGGCTTAGCAGAATTTGGACTTAGTGACGACAAAACTCTAGTCTCATAAATGGCAAAGGTCAACAAAGCGGTTATACTTGTCTCATCCATGCATGACACAAAAACTATAGACCCTGTAACCATGTAAACCTTGGTAACCGGTAAGGGAAGGTAAAACTTATAACCGGTAAACCAGAGATTATTCTAGATTACAATATGACAATGGGTGGGGTAGACACCTGTGACAAGATGTGTGCAGCTTATAGCGTGTCACATTTAACCAGACGCTGGTCTCAGGCAATTTTATACGTTCTTATGAATATAGCTATCATAAACGCTAGAGTAATTCTTTCATCTAATGATCCATAAAATACTCCAAGAAGGATTTTACAAAAAATCTAGGTATGGACCTAATAAAAGGGCATCTAACCGCTAGAGCACAAATAAAATCGTTCCCCAAGGATATATCTTCCTAGTTGTATTGTCCTATTGTTCCTAGTCTGTATACTAGGAACGCTACCAACAAGAACCTGCGGAGGAAGCTACTATGTCTGCCAAACCTCTAACTGAGAAAAGGGGAACTTGCTGGATCCGTGGAATGCAGAAGAATTCATCTGCACCTATGAAATGTGACAGGTGTTCTGCTTTATATGCAAGCTCCATTAAAAAAAACAAACTGTGTTTGATGTGTAATGATGACACCGCTAATAACCAGTAAACAATCAAAGCTAAGGAACTGAAAATTCATTATAATATAATTAGCTGTAATTATTATATTTTCTTTTTTTGTTTTAAATGCAAAATAAAATTCATTGATCTAGTTACAAAATGTGTAGTCAGTTTAGCAAATTTAAAAATTTTAGAAATTAAGAACATTATTTTATTTTGTAAAATAAAATTTATATAAACTCAGAAAAATTATAGAAATATGTAATTTTATTGTATTTAACATTATCAGTAAAATGGAAGAGTAGCTATTTGTTATTATTAAGAAATACTAGTTCAATTGCAGTAAAAATATAGGTGTTCTAGAAATTACAATACGTATCTGCTCCTGATACTAGAAAGGTTACAACAGGAATGGTGATTCACAGGTGAATCATATACAAAAAGTGTGGTTTTATTCATGTATTGTAAAAAAGCTGTATTTTGATAGCCTACAGCCTTTTTACAACCCGATTATATAGGGGTTTAACCCTGTTTTCAATATTGAGCTAAAAAACTGAACTAAACAACACAGAATTTAAATCTACAACTTGTTTCTTAAAAGCACAAACAGAACATTATAACTAAAATATATAAATTTTGCCTGGGTCGGCTCAAAGTTCAGAAATAAAACTTCCTGTGTCCTTTTCTCGGTTTATGGGGTGTACCCATACCTCTCTGTTGTTAACATTGTGCTCAAAGACAGGCCCGGCGACAGGATTCTCGGGCCCCTATGCAATCATGAAGACCGGCCCCCCCGCCCAAAGATTCAACAGGCAACCAACCTAATTACATTAAAATTCACCCCCCCCCCCAACGTTAGAACAAAATTCCCACATTGGTTATATTAACATAGCAAGCATTATTTTATTCCAAAACTTACTACTCCATTACTTGATTTACTTATTTGTTAATTGATTCACTTCTTCAAAATTATGCCAAATCCGTGATTTTTCCTGTATTTACTTCAATTTAAGTTATATAAATAAATGTTGCTAAACAAATGGAAAGAATTGAGGTTTATAATTATGTAGTGATTATTTTTTTACTATTAAATCAATACAAAACAAAACTCACTGAACTTAATTAAAATCAAAAACACCATCCTTAAAAAATATACACTTAATGAACTAAATGGACAAAACATAATTAACAAAGATGAATAAAATCATTAAAATTAAAGTTCAACTCGTGTCGCTCTCCTTTTTAGTAGAAAACAAAACTTAATGATAGGTTCCTGGAAAACCTAATGAAACAAAAACTAAATATCATTGAACAATCACTTAACGAACAAAACTAAAAAAAATTAAATGAACATTGTACAAAACATAAATTGAAAATTAATAAAGAAACATTGGGCTATGTTACTCACTAACATTAAACATGACTAAAACACAACTCGTCGGGCCTTCTTCCCAGCAAAGTCTTCTATAATGTCGTCATATTTCAAACTACGTGCCAAATCTGACTCCATGGCTAGAATACTCAGGTCATTCATGCGGTCTTGCGTCATCGTAGAACGATTTGCACTTTTAATTCTTTTCATCAAACTGAAGCTCCTCTCCCCTTGGGACGAACAGAACATCGCTGTAGTAGTAAATTTTAAATAAACTACTAGTTTGTTTTTATTATTGAATTTTATTAGTTTAATAAATTTTTGTTTATTTTTTTTTTTTTCTTTTTGTTTTTTCTGACTCCTTTTTTTTTTTTTTTTTTGATTTGTTTTTTGCAGTTCTGGTTGCTGATTCTTTTTCTAAGTTTATTATTTTGTGTTCGTCAGTTTTTTTTAATCTTTTTTTTTTTTATCTTTTTTTTTTTTATTTTTTGTTTTTGCTGACAGATACAGGTATACAACAGAACAACCGGATCGCTGTAGTAATATTTGGAAATAAACTATCTAGTTTTTGTTCCTTAGAGCGTTTATTAGACTTATGGTTGAAGATTTTGTTTCCCCCAAGTTAGTGCGATGAATCGATTTCAAATGTTTAAATTCATTTAAAATTTCCATCTCAATATCCTCTTTGTATGACACAGACTCAAACATTGCTGCTCAATAAAACTGTCGTCTTCCTCAATAATTTCCAAAGACATTGGAAAAGGTTGCTGATTTTTCCAGCAAACTCGAATCTCTGAGACAGTCCCCCTAAGACTGAGTCTAAGATCTTGAAGAAGACATCAATCCTAAAACGTTCCTCTTCGTTTTTTAATTGATGTTCCGTGCCGTCCCTTGTTTCGTCATGAAAAATCTTTCTTTTCTTTAATCTTTTTTCCTTAAAATCAGTTTCGCAATCTACACTCTCAGCCATGTTGCCTGCCACTAGCTTGGCCTCAGTGTGGAGATTGCTCCATCTGTCTCTCAGTACTTTTAGTTCCTCTATTAAATCATTCAGATTTTTTGTTTCAACGTCTAGAGTTGTTGATCGGGCTTGTAATACTTTATTTTTGTTGTCTATTGCAACAAGCACCTTTAGCCATATTGCCGACATCATGATACATTCGAACGATTGTAGATATTTCAATAGCCCTTTCAGATCTGTCTTGCATTCTGCAGATAGATTCAGTTCTTTACAATCATTGAGGGCATTGATGATGAGAGGCAAATGCTTTACGAAAGGGCGCACACTATCTACTCGGGCTGACCATCTCGTTTGAGAAATACTGTGCAGAGAAGAGCCTATTCTGTTTTCTAAGTACTCCCATCTTTGAGGGCTTCTAGAAAAGAAGTTATACGTCTTTTGCAGCATGCCAAAAATGTTGTAGCTTCCTCGCAGCATTCAGCAGCATTAACCCCACACAGGTTGAGGCTATGTGCGGCACAGTTATTATAAAAAGCCAAATTGTTGGTCTCCATTATGATGGCTTGGGCAACTTTGTATATTCCAGCCATATTGGATCCATTGTCGTACCCTGACCTCTGCATTCCTTCAACGGAATTGAGTGTTTGTTGAGCTCGCTAATAATCAAGTTAGCCACATCCATTCCAGTTTTTTTGTTACAGTCAACAAAATTTAAAAATCGTTCGCAAATTTTAAATTCTGATTCACAATCTAAGAGATATCTCAAGATCAACGTTGTTTGCTCAGTATGTGAGGCATCGGGGGTAGAGTCAGCAATAATAGCATAATATTTTGATTTCTTCCTTTCTTCCAATACCTTCTGTCGAACTCTTTTCCCACAAACTTGAATGAATTCATTTTGAGAGTCTTTAGACAGATAATGAGCTTGAACACGTTTTCCCTCTTCTTGGGCCTTTTTTACTTTTGCAATATGTTCTCTTAGTAAAGGGTCATATTCCGCTAACAGCTCTATCAGACCCAGAAAGTTTCCATTGTTGGGATCCCCAATTTTTTCAGAGGTCCCTCTGAGAGCTAATCCTCGCTCTCCAAGGAACATGACCACGGAGAGCAATCTTTGAAATATATCCCTCCAATATTTGGTTCTTGAAGCCAGTTCTGAGTCGAGTTGAGAATGTATGTCTGATCCATCACTTAGCCTCCTTTCTAACTCTCTCCATTGGATGTAGCAATTTTTGTGGGAAGCGCTGGTTTCATGCAAAGGTAGCTTGTTGTAAAGCTTCCGCCATCCATATTCCTTTTTCCATCCATCGTTACTTAACAAAACTGACTTATTTGAATCGTGTTTTCACCCCCGCTATTATTATTGAAAAGTCTACATGGAAAACACAATAAGGACTCAGCAGTCTCACTCCATACAAGCCAATCTCTTCTGACGCTCTCTCCGTTCGGCCTTTTTGAAAAAAGAACCGTTTTTGGAAACGCTCTTTTTCCATCACTTGGCAGATCTGACGGCATCAAAGATGGACCCATTTTCACTAAAGTCTCAATCACACTGTCAGTCACCACCTTGTTTTTCAGAAGTCCCAAATCTGAACTGGTAATTATAGTTCCTAACCCCGAATCTACATTAGCATTTAGAATGTCACGATTGTGATCTTCCAAAACAATATCATCTTTAGGATCAGGTTCTGAGGTAAAGCTATCTACCATTGTTTCTCCTTCATCAGCATTAGGCCTACAGCTTTCAAGATCTTCGCTGTCTTCAGTATTAGGGTGTTCATGAAAACTGTGAGAAACTTCGCAAAGTTTCTCAGTTTCTCCCTGGCGGCGCCAGGGTCGTTAGGGCCGCTGTTAGAACTAGTTGTAGCTACGTCTACTTTGATTCCAACGTCAAATAATGTCCTGGATCCTTTATTTGAACTTTCAATTTTCTTTTGCCTTTCTTTACGTTTTTGAGCACCAGATTTATGTTTGTAAGTGTCCATTTTGAGATATAACGGTGTTTTTTATGCGAAATGATGATACAATACTGTGAATGGACCTAAAAATAAATATCTTGGATTAGTCAAGAATGATAAATTGATGTAGGCAGATCATAAAATAATATTTGAAATAGAATTTTAGAACCTAAATATCAAAATACAAATTTAAAAATGTATCAAATTGATCATAAACACTATTAGACAATTAAAAATTAGTATTGATTACTAGGCCTAAACCGAGCAGTTGCTAAAATAAATACGGAATGTAAATTATCAAACGCTGCGTTTAAAGTAGTAATGTATCTCAAACTGGGCTAAACTAATCAAAAACCGACAGGTGCAATCACAGGACACGTGAGGGGATGTGATGAGTCATTGAGCTATTTTCGGATACTGTATCGCTTGCTGCGCTCTCACTCAGATTTCCAAGGTCAAGTTTTTAAGACGTTTGCAGCCCAGTAATAATTAAGTTTATTTGTATTTTTTGCTGTTATGGAACCTTGTTGATCGTCTTAAAGGTTAACCAGCCCTTGGATAATCGGGAGTTAACTGTAGCCTAATTTATTTTATGAAACTGATTACTGTATAATTCAAATTTATAATGAGGGGTAAAAATCATGGCTCCACATGGGTTGGGCTGGTGGACCCCTGGTCCCAGGCCTGGGCCCCTGGGGGCCCGGCTCTGTCCCTAATTTTATATATTTTACAATTTTTATATTATTATGTTTATATTATAATCATCAGTTAAAATAAAAATCTACGTTACATTAAAATTAAAAATCTCATGTTTTAATTATGCCCTACAGCATGACAAGTGAACAGAAGGAGCGGGCCCTGAGCCTGATCCTGGTAACAGGGCCCGCAATCAAATGTGGGATCCATGGTAAAATTTATTCAGTTTTATAATTTTTTCGGAATTTTGGAACTTATTTTCTAAAATTAAATGATAAAAATATTTACTAACTCACCTGTATGTTTCTTTAATTCACGGTTAAATCAATCTCAATCTCCTTACAACAACAACAACAACAACAACAAACCTAATTAAGCACAACAACAAACTAAAACTAGAAGTGTACAAAACAACTAATCACGATAACTTAATAAAACCATTACCACCAGCAATCAGCATAGAAATGCAAGATTGAAAGAAACATTCGTTTATTATCGTGTCGGTGTCACTGTCATCCGACGCTCAGGTTGCAACTTGTAGTGAGCAAGGAGGGGAGGGGGTGGAGTGGTGGAGAAGAGTCACTGCCTTCGCGTCTGGGCGATGCGGACCCCGGGGCCGACGTCTGACAGCCACAACCACAACGGTTCGCGCCACCTCAGTGTTTACAATTTTATTGGTTTAAAGCGGAGCAAAGAAAGTAGTTTAAATTAACATTGCATTTTATTTCCTGAATATTTTCACCGCACAGGCCCTGGGCCGATGGTAATGGGCAATGATAAAAAAAAATTAAAAATACATATTTTAGTCGGCCCGGGCCCCTATGCATTTGCCCCCCTTGCCCCCCCCTGTCGCCGGCCCTGCTCAAAGAGCTGCAGATAGTTCAGAAATAAAACAAAATGGTCTCCTCATCAAAATCTATTTAAACACGATTCACTAACCACCAATTATATTGACACATGAGTTCACTAACAGAAGACTAAGTTAATTCATCATTCTGAGTTCATTGACTGTGACAATAAGAACATTTGCTAAATTTTTTATTCTGATGTGCCCTGCCTTGTTGTCGTGACAGCAGTATGACGGTGCAAGTCAGGTGGCTCGTTGCCCCCGTCTGGCCTTGCCTGATTCTATATGCGGCTGACCAGTGTGGCGGAAGATAGAATGAAAATTATTATCAAATCAAAATTATGTACTCAACAATGTTTGATAGCGTTAGGGTAACGAAGATTATAGGGTCTTTTGTAGTATGTCCCCAGATTTTCAATAAGTTGTGTTAATTGCCAACATACAGTGCTCTGCGGAGTTAAGTTAGGTTGGTTATTGATAGTATAAAATATTATCTATGGGATAAAATGATCAGTAACCAACCTAACCTAACTCCCCAGAGTGCTGTTTGTCAGCGACCAATACATGTTGTGTCACATTGTATTATATGAAATACTGCAGATATACAGTGCTCTGTGGAGTTATGTTATTGATAATATGAAATATTATTATTGTGACAAAAATGAGAATAACCTTCCTAACTTTACTGCGCAGAGTGTAGTGCAGAGTGTAGTGAGTGCGCTTTGTGTGGCTCTATTTAAAAAATTGGAAATGGTGGGTTATACTACAAAAGTCCCAGATTATATTTTCAATAATCTAATAAATCTTAGATAATAGGTTTACCAGGGAACAAAGAATGTGCTATAAAAATATATGAGAAGATGAGGCTTGGGGGTCTTAGAAAGGCAGGATCTATAAAGAAATCACATGATTTGTGGAGAATAAATAAAAACACACATTTCACAACATCGTAACGGTTGCAATGGTTTAATCATTGAGTTTTAAATCATAATTACAGCAGTAATAGTGTGATATAACTACAGTATTGACAAACAGAAATACATATAACTGATCCAGTATTTAAGGTGACTAAAATACAAAACATTGCCTTTTGAAAAATATGTAGTTACAATGCAAATACTTGATCTCAACTGTGAAAAGCATGTTGTACTTTATATTTTTAAGTCAGTGTCATAGTCACAAATCTTTTAACTCAACCGACTAAATTCGACACAGGATTCTGGAGGATAGAAAAAATAGGTTCACATATTAAATACATAAAATATGCACATAACTAGTACTAGATATAAAAATAGTGACCTATGTAAGTAGATGTATGTAGAGGAAAGAAGCCCAAGGAATTCATTATTGCATTTAACTGCTTAACTTAAATTTTATCATTTACTATCCTGCCAAATAATGGACTTACTTCATCTATTTTAGGGAGAATATTTCCGTTTCAAATTTTTATTTTAATTATCTGAAACCTTTACGTTTCGGCAATGCTGAGAAACGCTGACTTAAAGAGAACAAGAATTTAAAAGAAAATCAAATTTTACAACAAACTAAAAACTTAATATCCGAAATTGCCCAAGAGATTGAAAAATTTTAAATGGAAATATTCCCCCTAAAATAAACAAAGTAAGTAATCGAAGTAAAGATCGTAAACTTGCCATATAAAAATTTAGAGCTGAAAAGGAGGCCCAGAAAAAAGTTTTGAAAGAGAAGAAAAAACACCCTTTGTTGTGGGAATTTCTCACCATGGATCATCTCAATCGGTTACAGTTTTTCCATTTAAAAATATAAAATAAAAGTTTTCATTCCTACCACAACAAGTACCTCAAAGTGGAAAAAAACTCACATCACCACATACTCCAACTGTACTGAAGAGATCAATGAAAAAGAAACCTTGATTCGTAAACTTGCAAGGCTCAATGCTACCAATCTGAAGGTAATGAACATATTTATTTAGTTATATATTTGTATGTTATTTATTAAATGATATATCTTTTGTGGATTAATGAATAAACGAACTTAAACAATGCAACAAGTATTGATCTAGGGATACTAAAACAGCGCAATATATTTTACTTCTGATTCTCACTTATATATAACACAAATGTTATCATTCATTTGTTTATATTGATTATTTTTAATGGTAACTAAGCGTTAATAAATGAATGAGTCACAGGGGAAACTAATTTTTGTTTGTTCCAAAAATAACATTGGAGCCGCAACAGCAGCTAAAAAGGCAGTCTAAGCAAAAAAATCTTAAATTGAAAGGTAAGTATTTTATGTGATGTTCAGCATTTTCAAGGGTGAAATTTAACAATTTCAACAATTCTAATCTGAAAAGCAGAACCAAAGTATAAGTAAGTATAAGTAAAATATAACCAAAGTATAAGTATATAAGATTTTGTGCCATAAATGGAAATTTGTCAAAGGCTCTTGGCCAATACTGTCATATTAACTTTGTCAACAACTGCGTCTCTAATTTACCTAGTTGTCTTAAAAATAAGTACAATACAATGATATATAATTTTATAAACTTTACAATCGTTTGTACAAAAACAATAAAATGTGCACCTTGTTACATAAAATAGCTAATAGACTGTAATCCTAAATTCCAAATAGTTTTCACGTTTCAAAATTTTCAATAGAATTATTACAAATTTTTCCCTATACAGCATCTCTGTATGTGGCATTTATATATCAGCTGATTCATACTTTTTATTGAATATAAAACCTCCCGGCATTACTTCACTTAGGGAAAATTGTGTTGGTATGAGATTTTTACCTTAAATGTCCGCCAGATTATAAAAACAAATCAAAATAATACCAAAACTTTATGGTGTTTTGGCCTCCAGGAAATAATCAAAGTGAACCAGGGGTTTAAATTACCTTAATTGTATTGTTTATATGTGAGCGGTTTTGGCTAAACTACGGAATACTTCTCAACCCACGTTAAATTAGCAGCCTATTGCAAATTTTTAACATTCTACTCAGCATTTGTACATGACAACGTAACATCAGAATAGACTTTTTGCCATTAAAAACATTACAGGAAAGCTTATGAACAGCCAGGCTCTGTGGCTGTCTGAGCCGGTCTGAAACTAGAGATGTGAATTGGAAAACAATAATCAAGTTAATGTACCCACTTGGAATATAAATTTTAGTACATAATCATATCAATACAAACCATATAACATAAATTATATGAACTCGATTCTAATTATTATTAGAGACTTATATTTCAAATCATTTCCACTAGTGAGTACAAAAAATTAATTTCTTTGTTAAAAAAAAAATTGTGAAAGGAGATATCCTCCACTATATCACAGCAGTGATTCAACATTGTTAAAACAAGCGAAATAATAAATTAATTCTTTGAGAAATGCATTTTTTTAAATAATACATTTCAAAACATCATAAATTTAATAAAAGTGATAACTGGATAAAAATTGAAAATAAAACATGTAATATAGAATGTAATTAGAATTTTATATAAATAATACGGGTCTTTCTTGATCAAACACACTCTGCCTATAATTTCTATAGGAAACATACAAGAAAAAAATTATGTAAGGCCAAGATTGGTTGAGAACTAAAATGGGAGAGATTGGTACAGACTTCTAGCATTCCTCACTATATATCTTATCATACAATTAATATACGAAATATGTTAAATATCTATCTACTCTATAGTTATTCTTTTTATAATAATGAATCTACTGTTCTAATTCTAAAATTGAAAGACATAAGAGTGTTTATAAATATTCAAAACGAAGAACAGAAAGGAATCCAGCCATTTAAACATGTCACTGGCTCAAAAACCTCTATGGAAATCACAATTATTTGAACTGGTAGTCCAAATCAATCAACACTAACCAAAATTGACGACTCGAAGGTTGTTGAGACTCATTCGTTACAACAATGAAATAAAATTAAGAAACATAACAAACATAAAGATTTGCCAGTATCACAATGGGAATTGTTCACTTGCGGGGAGAAAACTTTGGATTGGTGGGGCCGTAAGTGAACGAGCGCATCTCGTAAGCGGTGTCCACGCCATGACCTGAGGCTGTATCCATGTCTGACTTGCGGAATATGATCATACGGATATCTGTGTGTAGTGTCAAACGGCCTGACTTGGAGCTGGCGAACCTGTTATAAAATATACTTCGTTAACACACAACTGGGCACAAGAACGGAACAGCTGCATTAGTCAGAAGAAAGACAACAAGGGCAATCATACCTAATTGTCAATTAGATAATGAGGATACCCTGTAATGTGTGGTTATATGGGTTGTATTTCTAAATGTCTTATACATTTTGCTCAGCAGTGAAAGACAATTCAATCCATAGCCTTGTTACGGTAAATCAATCAGATATTGGCTAAGGAGTTAGCTTTAATGTTGATGGTTTTTTGTCAATCATCAGAATGGCCTAAACTTTTTAACTCAGGGCTAATTCTTTTATATTAAAATAAATATAAATTGTGAATTGAGAATCCAGTAATATTTTTCTCCTAAATCTTTCTATTATTGGTATTAAAGTATGGAATCGAGGACCAAAACAAAATTTTAGAATTAGTATCATGAAAATTGGAGTCAGCTAATTTTTAAAACTATTCAATCTTATATCTTTTTTATGCAACTGTGGATAGTAAATATAAAGTCAAAAAGTGATGCCAAGTTGACAAGAAAGGAATCCTAATTAAAGTTCAGAGTAGAGGTTGTGAAGATTTTGCTCAAATCTCCAAAATTAACATCATAAAAATATTATTTTTAAAAGTTACTGCAAAACCTACACCGTAATGGCCATCGCCTAATAATTTTGTTATTATGACCTTAAAACAAATTTAGTTACCGTAAGTGAATGAGGTAGCGAAGGTACTTCTGAGAGTTGTCTGATGGCTGTGAGAGACCTGAGGGCATGTAGAGCGTCCGCTGACGGAGGAACGTGTGAGAATTGCTTGGCATGTCCGTCAGGTTGTATACAACCACAAACATTTTTATCACAGTTCCCAGTGGGTTCAGCAGAGTCACCTGGATCGTACCACTGCGAGGCACCACGTACCCTTTCTTGCCCAAATTTATATGAGCCTAAAACACATTTCCAATAATCAATAACTTATATAACAAATCCATATAAGGTCAACTCTCGATTAACCTGCTAAAGAGAGCTGGATGACCACAGATATTGTAAAACCCATGGTTAAAATTCATGTCAAAATGTCTTACTAGCCCAGTTGTTAGTCTAGGGACTTCACGGCAAAAGAGATCATGGGTTCAAAACCCGAAATGACAAATTGGGATTAACCGCTTCCCCAAAAATGTCTGTCTAAAATCAATCTCTCACTCCACGGTTCGGCCAGATATGTGTCTTTGTGTTTTAAATTTTTTTTTTAAATGTGTTAAACGTGTGTCAGTGTTTTAAATTTGACAAACTTCATATGAAGTGAAGAATCAAAGACAAAGAATCCTTGTGCCTGATGATAGCCTAATGTAGGCGGAAACTATAGTTGCAACTTAAAATACTTTGGATTGCTACAGATAGTTAAACCATTTCATTTATTCTCAACAATCCGGAGGCTTCATAATATCATAATCAGTATTTTTGATTTTGAGGCTCCCATTTTTGATCTCATTTTTCATAATGCAATTAATGGAGAGTGAGTTTATCATAAATAGACATTAATAACTTCCCGAACAATCAATTGAACACCTGGCATGAATTGTGATTAGTATACTGATTTATTCTGACAGCGGAAAACCTCAATTCCGTTCCACCCCAACCCTAACATCTCACTTTCCCGCATTACGTTTCCATCTCACTAGGTCTCATAAAACCATGATAACGGGATAAAAATAACACTGGATAGTACTAATACTCATATGTTATTTACTCATTTGTCTGGTTTTTTTATTCATATAATCTGTTCAGCTAGCAGTCGCCTAAAACGAGATCATCATGTTAACCTAACGGAGAATCCCCAGTCATCCCAAAGACTATCGGGGATTTTAAGGTACAAAATAATGTATTGAATTTAAAGAAATATTACTACATTGAATATAAATTTTCTAAATTGATAAGACTCATAGTTTGTAAGTTACTAGCCATTAAAAATAGGAAATATGTCTACTAAATTGGAATGATGTCTACTGTTAGTTAAAATCTAATTTTTACAGCTACATTACGATGAAACATCAAAGAGTGGTGTATAATTTTTGTAGCAAAGTCATAAACAATATTTTATCGGATAATATCGGTACATTTTTCGTTAAACAAAAATTAAGAATATAAAGTGCAAAGACAGGGACTTACAAGATACGGAGTGGAAACCTTGTCGTTATCACCCAGAGTATAGAAGAAGACAGTGACAGGTAGAACTAAATGGGCAGGACAAAACGAACCAGAAGCACCGAGATCAGCAGTGAACCCATGAACCGTGCTGACTGGTTCTAGCCTGCCGTTGAGAACAGACTCTTCAAAACTTCCTGCAATCAATAATCAAATCAATCAATCAAGCATCTTTATGGCCTTGTATATAAAATACAATAAATGGCGTCATTTTTACACTAATAACTATTAGTCCCAATAAACATCGTATGGTACATGGTATTTACATTTTTATATTCATTAAAGTTATACAGAACATACACTCTCCAGATACAGGCAATAAAACTAATTACACATCTGATTACAACTGATTTCCATTAAAGTAAACTGAAAAGAATACAAATGTTTTTTTCAATTAAATAGTATATTAGTTTTAATTTGAATTTGTTCACATTGTTTTCTAATCTTAGCACATCTGGCAATGCTCTAAAAAAATTAGTTCAAGCAGAATCGAACAAGCTGATTAAAACAGTACTACAGTCGTCTCCTCTAATCCGGACACCTCGGGACCGGACCCCTGTCCCGATTAAAAAAATTAATAATAATAATAATAAATCTTTATTGTCATTAAGTAACACATATTACAATAGACAAAGTCATTAAATAGAATCAACATTTTCATTTAGGATATTTAGAAAAGTTTATCTATTTTTAATCCTAGATTAGTAAATGTTACAGCTACATCAAACATAGAGTGATGTCTTTTTGTAGCAAAGTCCATTTTTACAATTTTAAAAATATAACTACCATACTAATAAACATCAATATTACGTGCACCGAAAAAGTCATTACGGTACAGTCATACCGAACCTCGGTACCGAGATTTTTGAAAAAGGACAAATAATAAAAATAGTCATAGCCAGTCTAGATCCAACTAACAAAATTAACTGTAACAACTCCCCCGGGAAAACATAAAAAAAGCGAAAAATATATTTACGTACTGTAATATAGATCAACTGCCAGATGTCGGCAAATACTGAACGAAGACTGATCATGGCGTGTCGGTGAATGATCATAAAAACAGCGCACTCATGGAAAACAGGACGTCTCCTGCCGCATTAACATTTGTGGCTGCAGTTTATTGAAAGAAGCAGCTTATGCGCAGGGAACCGTTTGTTTTTGATGCAACAAATAGTGTACCAATAAGCTCGTATTTGTCGTGTCAAATAGAGATGGGATTACTGGTGATTTTAACAATCACTGTGAAAACTTTTATACTGAGATTCTTTTTTCAAAATCATTCTTTCTTTTTGTTGACAGCCTGTAGATGTTATATGACCAATAAGAACTGTGATTTGGTAAGTCTCGCTATTTCGGGATTTTCACTCATAAAACAAAAAATCATAATGTTAAGGAAATAACAATAAAGGAAATAAATAAAGGTTTTTTTTTTTTATACATTGTATTTCCAATTAGTGGAATAAATCGAAGATTATAAGCCATTTTGGGAAATAATATTATGCACTTATTTCGTCACTGTATTTGCGCAGCAAACCTATTGGGATACAATGACTCAATTAAATTCATAAATATTTACCTGTGCTAAATAAACCACTCTCCCCCTACCCTCGCCCCTGTAGGGATGCGTATCGCGTCTGTTATGTCTTGTCAGTTTATGAGCGTTTATGCTGATAATGTCATCGCTAACAGACTGCTTGGGATTACGTTCTAAATATTCTTCACTTCAACAGTTTAAAATAACAGATTTAAACCTTAAAACCAAAACAAGTATGTGATTAATTTTTAAAAATTTCCAGCTATTTATTTTTTATTTCAAACTGTTCAGATTTGAATCCACTAATATTAAACAATTAACCACTTATACTAAAATAACTATTTTAGTCTAAAGAGCCCGACATTTTATTTATGAAAGTGTTTGATTTAATTGAACATTTTTATTGGTTGAATTAAAAATAATAAACAGGACAATATAAAACATAGGTCTAATGAACCCTTGGAAATGGTATTGACTCAGTATATTTTCTGTATTGTTTGTTCTGCAATAAAATACATTATATATTTGTTCACCTTAGTTTGAATCTTGAGAAGATTATTATTATTAATTTGTTACAACATATATTATAATGAAATAAATAATATGTTAATGTTATATATTTTTACAGAATGGAAAAAAAAAATCTTACAGTTTGAAATTAGTACAGTAAATATTTCTTTGACAATCTGATTATTTAAGTTTGTTCTGACGATTAATCTTGTTCTCGATTGATGCTGATCTGATGATTTAAAACTGTTTTGATTTTATGATTTCTCAAAATTTATAAGTAAATATGTAACACAATTAGTTTAACCTGTGAGTGGTTGCCGCTGATGTATCATTATTAAGAATTCCTCACACACGGCCAATAGTCTTGTGAGAAAAGACCACTTAAAATAATACTAAATGTATTTTTATTTTTTATGAAATAAATGAACAATCTTGATATCTTTTAGCGATTTCTCCTGAGAAGAAGCTATTACCGTACTCATCAAGAGTTAACAAGAAGTTATTTCTTCTTTAGGTCCAGAGACCAAAAACAATAGTCGTTAAATGGAGATTTATGTAAATATTGTTTGAACAATAACTCCGATCGATCGAGACACATTTGGTAGAGACGTGCCTACAAATGAGATCGAACCAGTATGTCAATGGGAATTTTTGTAAAAAGTTTTTTTGCGTTTTTCACATGTAATTTTTAAAAACCAATTTATATTTCACCATGAATCAGCTTAAAAAACTAATTGTTTTAAAGTTTTTCTCAGTTCAACGGTTCGAGATATAAAAAAATCTAAACACAGTACAGATTTTGAGGCTCCAATGATTGGAGATTAAAAAAAATTATTTCACTTATATCAATATGAGAACTTGATATTTACTTCATGTGGTTGAGATCCATACATTTTCTAAAAATAAAAAATGTTTATCATGGCAGCAAATGCATACTCTTTTCATGTAATCATATGGAGATTAGGCACATCCATATATGGACAGATGTTGATGAGAGTTGGTATAAATGTTAAAATAAAATTTTTGATGGTATAAATGGCTACTTTCAGTGTTCCTCACAGCAGCAAACCTACTCACTCTTTCCCATTTTAATCTTATGGAGAATAGGCAAAAATTCTCACGTTTATCGACAGATTTTGACCAAACTTGTCATATATTATTATTATATTATTGTTTTGGAAATTCGCTGAGTTCGCAGGTCTGCTGCGACATTTTTAAACTCCCCTATTTTTTCACTAAATAAGTTCGAAAATACTTATGTAAAAGGATGAGATCAGTCAATGTTACTAGCAGCATTATTCTCTTACCGTACCGAATTTGTACCGAGAACCGAGGTACAACAATTTGTACCGTACCGACCTCATAATTTCCTGTACCGCAGACCCCTACATCTCAGTATGGAGATTATAACATAAAAGCTAGTTCATGTAAAACAATAATATGTTGAAATCGAACAGCGATATTCTAAAACGGAATGCACATTCTTACAGCCCAGATCAAGGTCTAAACTCGGATACTAACTATTGAATTGATAACCTCACTGAAGCGCTAACGCATTGAAAGCTTCCGCCAAGCGACATATAGTGCACCGGGCTCAACGTAGTCCCAGTGAGCGCTATATGGCGCTACCTACTGTGAATATGTTATACATTGTAAACATTAATACATAACACTACGTATTGCCACAACTGGCGTTCATGTACCTCTTGCTGGATTGCCGGATGAATGGACTAGCATCTTATGGACAATAAGAAGTTGTTAATATGTAAATTAAAACAGAAAGGTAGGGATTTGTCAGTAAACTCTACTACTAATACTAGAGACTCACCAAGAAGTGCTGATCCAGGGGATTGATAGTGAACAGTCCACGGCTCGCCCTTACATGGGATATCGATCTGCGGAGAACACGGGGACTTGCTGCTGTCGCTCTCCGTATCCTCACCACTCTCCAGGTCAAACAGCGCACTGCACAGACACACAATTGAAAATATCCTGTATTTGTCAAATACACAAATTGCACAAATACAGTAGACGCCCGATTATCCGAGGTAATCGGGACCAAGGTCACCTCGAATACGCGGAAACTCGGACAATACAGTGGTTATGTATTATAGTGCAAATAATGAAGACAATACACATTTTATGTGGAATACTTTTTTATTAAAAAGAAAACCCTGAAATAGAAAGTTTGACATGCTTGCAAACATATACAAAAGAGAAGAAGTGGTCAAAAGATTTAGGCTTAACTTGACCTTGAGCGTTGGCTGAGGGTTCTACACTACCAATAATAGAAGTTGAGCTGAAGCTCCAGCAAAAATCATGGAGTCATCATTAATAACATGGTCATCTTCGAGAATCACAGAATAATCGAGAAGAACATTTTGATTGTAACAACCTGTCACTAAGTAATCGAAACAATCCATGAGCGGAACCACTCGATAATTAACATTGCAATTGTTTCGAAATCTCGATAAGCAATCAAAACCGTCCATATGAGCACAACCTATCAATAAAGAAACGTGTTGATTATTTCAACATCACATCAATCTACACAGGATAACCTTGTGTAGGAAAACGATTCTTAGAATTAGCCGAAATAGTATTCCCAGAAATAAACTGCTCAACAACTATACTAAAGGCACATTAGACAGCCTGTCAACAGTAATAAATTTGAAATATTGCACGTGCTACGAATAAAATTAACTTCTTGTCTTAATTTTCCTAATGTCTAGAGTTTTATTTTTATGAGTTGAGGATCAGCTCGGTTAACTAGACCTCGCATAATCGGGTGTCTACTGTGTAACAAAATGTTTTATTTTTAAATTACATCATTCATATGTTTGTGTTCACAATTTCTAGATTTCGCTAATTATATTTTTAACAAGATAGTTTTAAAAATATAAAGACTATGTACAGCACTTATTCCCAATTCAATAGTTCCTTTTTTTGGATTATTCATAATCAGGTTAATAGTACTAGGACATTAGTGTGGTGAGAAAATCACCGTTTAACTTTAGACATATAATAGTTCTGAATATAGAGACACAGAAGGTCTACTAGTATTAGTCTCGCATAAGCAAAATGCATAAATTAAAAAAATAAATTAAATAAATACCTAGGCTACACTTTTATTGACAAAAAGAAACAATAACATCGAGAGAGACAGGTAAAAGTATCCAGGTTATATAAACATCAAAGTAAAATATTCACATTTTTGGGATCTCCAAACACCAAGCTAAATAATTTGGCAAGACAATGCAGTGACAGTTAACATTGTAGGATGGGTATCGAGAATATACAGCAATTACTGGAATAACTTGACTAAACTGACCTTCGAATAGCAGAAACGGAGTTGATAGAACTGTCAAAGTCGAACCTTTGAGAAGTTCTACGCAGAGGAGCAGGGCTAGAAGTGAGAGGAAGCCCGGTACGCCAGTGAAAGACCATGGACGCTGCCGAGTCTAGTGAACGGCGAAACTTGGCTTTGTCCACTGCAGAGGGCACTTGAGGAGTCTGAACAACAACAGCT
The DNA here is from genome assembly GCA_023375725.1 of Nephotettix cincticeps. Taxonomy (NCBI): domain Eukaryota; kingdom Metazoa; phylum Arthropoda; class Insecta; order Hemiptera; family Cicadellidae; genus Nephotettix; species Nephotettix cincticeps. The sequence continues at coordinate 20,703,491 of CM041784.1, forward strand.
GTTAGTTGCCATTTTAAGCTTCAAGCATGATATAAATTACAGGATGCTCATTCAACCCTAAGTCGTCTTCATTCTCAGCTCCCTTCTTTAATTCAAATTTTTGGATGATTTAAAGTTTTTAGTTGGTCCCTTGAAGTTAGAATTTTCTAAGTTCCACTATAATAGCAAAAATTATGAATTCATTTTATTATAACATAGTTGTAAATATTTATGTTAATTTTGAGTATCATGAAGGGTTACAATTTTAACTTAAGGTTTTATAACCAACGTTCCATTCAAAATACAGCCTGAACACACAAAGGCCCTAAGTATTTAATGTTTATTCAATGTATATACACAATATATATCTGTAATCTTGCTGCGTGAATTTTGTTTTGCCCAAATGCAGATGTTTCACTATTCATTCTAAAAAAATATTTGGGTCTTCGTTGTAATTTAATTCATGCAAGGACGCCTATGGCACTCGCAGTATTCATCAGGAAAACCCTTCAAATTTTTTGTTGGGTGCTGAGAACGCACACAGGCGTCCATATATAATTTTTATATATACATTGAATATATTGTACATAGAGTAAAAGATGTGGCACAAATAAACTTAAGTTTAAGTACCTTTGAAAAAAATAATATTGCAGCTCTCAGAAAGGATTGTGAATTTTTTCATAGCAGTGGACGTGTTAAAAAGTATGGTTTACTGACAATAAATTTTGAGAGAATGTCCATCTTAAGTTTTTCAATGACTACTATATTTGATCAAGAACGGTTTTGAATCACTCAGAGCAAAGGGTTTTCATTGGGGCAATCACATTTTACATGTATAACTGTTACAGAGAACAACCACTTTGGCTTATCAAATCAAATCAAATCAAATCTTTATTGCAGTAAGACATTTTTACAAATGTACAGCAAGAGTCAGAAATTTAAAATTATTAACAGCTAACCTTATCATTCACTCTCTCAATTTCACTACAATAGTAACATTCTCGCTACAATAGTCACCATTCACACTTCTCATTTACACAAGAACTCTCCCCTGCTTAATTCAATGACCGATAAATTCTCCCACCGAGTAACATTCGGAAGCCACTAGATAGCCTTTCAATCGAGCCTTAAATTTTTTAAAATTTTGTTCAGACCTCAGGTTTTTAGGAAGGGCGTTTAGGAATTTCACACCCATCTGTGAGGGGAGGTGAAAAATTTTTTTATTATGTTTGAAACTCCTACTAAACTATTACTTACCTCCACTCGTTTATTGAGATCAAGATTGCTAAATTCCTGCACAAAGTAATCACTGTCAGGTTGGCACTTGGTTCTTGCTTCTTCTTCTTTGATACACTGTTTAGTCCGAAACTGATCCACCACCGAACACAATACATTGCTGGTCCCCTCTTTATTCACTTCACTCTCACTTTTTTTTTCTTGTGAAAAAGAATTATTGCTTGAAACAGCCACCGACACCGGTTTTGGCTGACTAATACACATCTGATGCTCAATATCATCTGATACTTTCTTAGCATATTTCCGTAATTCCAGATCAACGGGACATTTTCCCTTTTTTGGTTTTTCTTTAAACTTGTCAGTAGGTAAAATTTCAAGTGGAGGGTGTATTTTAGAATAGTTACTGTAGTCAAATAATTTGGTGTCGGGAATAGTGGTTGCGGGGAGGCAGTTTTCAAGATCTTGGTCAAGTTCCAATTTCCGCTTGAAGGAGACTGGCGGTGGAGGGGGCTGGCTTGAACGCAATATGGCCGACAACAGGAGGTCTCCTTTCCCACTTATTTTCTCAGGCTTAGCTGTGATGTTATCCGATTCCACTCGAACCCTATGATTAAAACAAAATCAATTAATCAAGAATGTATTATTAAGAGCAGAAATCATGTAAGAATTTATAGAGTTTTACACATATAAAGGTCCGGCACTGTAGAGAAAAGTTATGTCTCACAAAAGCAGAACAAGGCAGCAGGCAGTAACAAACATCGAAATTGTTTAAAAATATAATTAATATAGCTACTTAGTTACAACTAAGTCTTTACATTTTACATACAGTCATTACATTTTTTTTACAATTTTAATGTTTGTTTACAAAAGCTATAAAATAAAGGTTACATAAATAAAGAAAAGAAGATATACATTTTTGCAAGGATTGAAAAACCTTTCTACAATTAATTAGAGATACATTTTGAACGCAAGACAAAAAATTAATCTTGTTCAGGAGCAATAAATAAATTAGTCTGTAAATAACCACAACACATGTGTAACTTACACAAACTTTTGAGAAGTTCCACACGCCAGCAGACAAAGGCACAAACCCTCCCTACCCCTGTGAGTCAGTGAGTGACCTTGGCAATGAAAGAGTGCCAAAAAGACAACTATGAAACATAACCCTGAACTTTAGCAGACTTTAGGAGAACTACAGTTTATATTATTCACAATAACATTAATATTAAGCTGGGCTAAGCATTTTGATAAAACTCTGAGCTTGTGTATATTTCAAGAGTCCACATTGGAACTGTTATTTTAATAAACTCTAAACTGCATTAACCAATTAACAGACTTTTAGTCCAACTAGTCATATAGTGTGATGAAATTACACATTTTGTTGTGTCATCTAAAATATTATAAAGAAGAGGTGGTTTCTGTATTTTTGTTCGTTGGTTTGTTTATGGGTTTGTTGTGGCAAGTAATTGTGAAAAATATTGAACCGGCCGGTTTGAAATTTTACACAAAGGTAGGTCCTTAAACTCATGCAACTCATTTCCTTAAAATCCTCCCAGTTTATGCCCGTGAATGTCCTAGGTTTAAATGTTTACATTTTTAAGAATGAAAACATAAAATTACTTGAATGTCAACAACTGTGAACACTAAAATTTGACAGTTCGGGATTAAGAAGAAAGAGCTGCCGTGACTGTCTTAGGTTTCAATGTTTACATTTTCTAATGTCAACATCTTTTTACACCCACATTTTGACAATTCGGGAAGAAGAAGAGAGAAAGTTCATTTTTACAGATAAACTGCTGGATCAAAATTAGTGATCCAATTATTAGTTAGAAATAGCGGAATGTTAGATTTTAAATTTTCTCCCAATGCCTGCCTCTATTGCATTGATCCTTATCCTTTCCCAATATTTAACAGGTGTTATTTTGACATTTTGTAGACACTCGTGTTTTGTCATTTTGTAAATGGTGAAAAAGTAATTAATAATAACTTAAATATAACAGTACACTTCTCAGCCACTTTTACCCATGCGAAGAATGGCTACTTTGGTTATATAGCCTACCGAAGCACGGTGAGGACTTCTTCCATTTCCTTCTTGCTCAACTCCAAGTTGATTTTATTGCGAGTTTGACTCTGCGGCTCGTCGACATCCTCCTCACAGCGGCAGTCGTGTTTGCCGTGCTGGTTACAATCTGTCTGCATTCGGTCGTCAACTGGCCCTGTCACATGTACACATCATTGAGCATCGAGTTAACTGGAGCGATTCTGACAAGTAGTTTTTACTTTTGCCAGTAGGACGAGAATCTTGAAAACCGCCTATAAGGTCACACAAATCTAGTTAAAGTATAATTTTCAAATTCATTAAATTTTTCTTTTGTAAAGCGTACATCACTTTAATGGCGAGTTGATTTTTCGGCATCAACTGCGTCGTTATGAAGTTTGTGTTGCCAAACGTTTCGCCATTGCTGTGACGTGGCATACTCAGAGGCTAGGCTGAGACTAAAGGTTTGTTTGTCCGAATGCAGGTAAGTGGAAGGGTCAACAACCCTCCAGTCTCAGCATAGCCACTGAGGATGCCACTTCACAGCAAGGGCGAAACCTTTGGCAACACTAACTCCTGGCGGCGCGGTTAACGCTGAAAAATCAACTAGACATTGTTGACACCAGACTAAGTTTGAAGATTACAAACGTAAAAATTATTTTTAATCCAGCTATAATTCAATCATCAAAGAAAGATTAATTGTAATGGAAAATAGAGGAAAATATGGCAAAATTTATGATAGTGAGAAAAGCTTTTTAGTTTATTTTATCACGGGCAGCAATATGTCTAGTATCCTAGAGGTACAATTGTACCTCAAGGATAATTTTTTTGCGTAACTAGTAGGTATACGCAACTAGTTATGCGTATGCCTAGTTGTCATAGGCATAACAACTGTTTATGTATGTTTTTTGGTGCATAAATATAACAAACATAAAAAAATCTCAGTTTTAACACCAGTGCTGCTGCCGAAAATTAACGGAAATGAAGTCCTAAAATAGTAAACAAATTTGACATCTCAGAAAATCTCAAAGTAATAGTGACTTTTAATTAGATAATAAAATGTAATAATTAAAAGTCTTCTGTTTCATAGTAATAAATTTAAACATACCTTGAATCAGTTTTGAAACTGACATTTTCACTAGGAATGAAGGGATTCATTGAGGAAGGTTCGAAGGAAAATAAATAATCTAAATTTTTCAATTAAGAAAATGCCATTGTTCCTAAAAAAATCAACAGTATTAATTATATTCAATTCTAAAAGATTATAAAAGGATCTCCCATATCATATATTTATTATATGTCTAAAGTAATGTGATAAATGATAACAATATTTGTTGCTCAGTTGAATTCAGGACCACAAGGATGGCTGTAATCACAGAGAAATTCCTAAATGGTACATTAAGAGGCAGCAGGAGTCAGTCCAGGCGTTCACTGTAACTGTGGGCGCTTGACATGTGATGGGTTTAATTATCTTTTGTTTGCTCGTAAAGGAAATTTATTAAAAACAAAATACCAAATACAAAGTATTTTATACGTTCTAATCAACATATTGATGTTTTAAACTACCAACACTAAGGTTTAGAAATATTTTATTTTGTTGAAATTAGAAAATTAAAATCCCATAAGGATTTAACAAAAATAATTCTGTTGTATTATTTTTGTTCATCAGTGGAAAATTTCAAACTTTGAACCTAAATAAACTTCACATATTCATAAATAAAATGTATTGAATAACTTTTTGTATTTGATTTGCTCTTAGCCATAATAATTTTTTTTTAAGTGCGTGAACTGTTCACACACTTTTACCTATTTTCCCCCACACATAGACAACAGATCTGTGCTTATATGAGATATTAAGCAGATTAGCGGATTGGTATGAAGCAGATATGATAGAAGTGAACAGACATTTCTACAAATTACATGGTCTACAGTACTGTACTTATAAACTTGATTGGCAAGTCTCAGCTCCCCCACTCAACCAACCTACCTGCTACCGTTCATGCCTCAATTTGACTTAAAACATTCGCTGCGGCACCCGAAACCCCCATTCCTCGCGAGGAGCGGTCTGAGGACCAAACAAACGTAATCAAACAAAGGAAAATTCCAAGTGACCCATACAGAACTAGATATTGTGTTGTAACAAAGCTGGTCGTAGTTCTTTCAGATCCCAACAGGTGGCAGCACAATCTACATCGCCAGATCCACCATCTTCATTTTAACCTAAATGTCACCACTCGGATCCGAGCGGTCCGACCCGCGCGCCAGGACCAGTACCACTCGATCCGAACGTGTTAATAATACTGAACATGCTGATTTTCAATTTCACCATGCAGGATGTAACCTCTTGATCAATGATGATTATAAAGGACTATAAAGGATTGGTATACTTTGTTGAATGATCTGTTATTCTACTTAATTGACTACATACAGTTGTTTCGTACTTATTTTAACATGAAGTTCCAACAAAAATCCATCTGATGTGAACTAGTTCCAATACATGTTAAATTACAAAAATAAATTTTTAGTTTTAAACAATAAGATCAAAAATACATTCCTGTGAAAACCCGGACATGGGCAGGATTGGAGAGTCATAACTGGTTCATTCACAAGACTATTCCATATTTTAGGCCTAAAATTGCATAATCAGTAAAAAAAATTCCTTTTTTCTAATACAAAATTTTACTCTCTTTTACCTATACTTTGCCTAGCTAAATGGACTACAAATCTGTGCATGGGACATATCAATCAAAGATAGAGGTGAGCTGACACAGTACAGATAAAACCCTTCAGGCAACTCCGTGACCTGATACAAGGCCATCGCTGTCCAAGGTTTGGAGTCCGTCCACTGCCAACTGAGTCACTGACTGACTGTATATAATGACCAATAAATTGTTCCCCATTAATGCATTCGAGACGGCCGAAATTTGCCGCTTTTATAAATTGACGACATTTCATATAGAATATTCAAAATATTCGTAATTGTTTTATTTTTACAAAAAAGGTTTGAATTTATATAAAAAACAATATATGACTTGTCAAATTAATCAAATGTGTACAGAATTGTTTTTTCCCGTGTCCCACGGGTGGGTTACACCGTTCTTTTTTAATATAATATAAGGAATGTGCGCAGTGTCACACCAGTGGGACACAGCATATTCTTCTCTCAGCAGAAGGGGAACTTAGCCTAAAACTCACAACATGTCCTTTATTGTGTTTGTATTGAGCATACTGTCTTAGTTAGTGTATTTGTTTCTTGGACATTTTCATCATTTGATTATTTTCAAATAATTAATTTCATTAGTCGAACCATTGAACCACACATTTATGACAGCCGCCTACACATATAAACAAAGATAACACCAGCCGTTACAAAAATATGCATGCTATTTTAAAAAGGCACAACGTGTTCTGCTAGCAGGGCACAACAGGCATTGGTCTTTCGATAATGGAACGTGTCCCACCAGCGGGTCATGCCATCGCTAACGTATTAACTGCTGGGTCTTGAGGACTCACCTGGAAGTGGGAGGATGTGTCTCGAGGAGGGATGTTGATGTTTATCACAGCGTCGAGTCATAACTTGTCGCGAAGGTCTGCGACGGGGAGGAGACGGGGGACTCCCAGTGTGCCACTTACATAGGCCTGCTGTAATATAATTGAACTGATGAAATGGCTGTACATACATCCTGTACATCTAAACATACATTTTTGTCCAGTTCATTTGTATGAGACTGAAACGATTTTGGTGAGAAGAAATTTTTTTATTTGCTGATGAGTCAAGACTGTGATATTATGTGAATGGAGCAATGAGGGAAAAAGTTTAAAGTCCTTTTTGCAATTGTATTGTGGCATAGAGAAATCACTAAATAATTTTTTAAATCAAAATTATCTTCAATTAAAATCTAGATTAGGCCTATAGTGCAAGTACAGATTACATCAGATTTTAGAAGAGCATGGTTATTAGCGAATCTCCCATAGGGAAGAAGCTATTAGCTTAGGTTTCATGGCCGGGACCATGTTCCTTTTTCGTTTTGAGGTCCCTAGAGACCAAAAACTTTAAAAATGCTAAAAATATATGCGTCTGTGAACACGATAACTCTTGTAAAAATAGTCCTATCGAGATTAAATTTGGTAGAGATGTGTACATCTATACGAGGGCCGTTCAGAAAGTAACCTCCGATCGGTCACAATAGGGGGAGTAGTGATTCCATTTTTGCATTCACACACTCGGGAGGTCAGTCGGCATCAAGCCGTGGTCGAGTGAACATCGTACTTGCACTAGTTTAGTTTTTGTGTCAGTTTGAAATGTGTGCTGCAATAGAAAACCCCGCCAAATGTGAAGTGCGAACTGTTATAAGGTTTTTTACGTTATTGTAAAAATTTTGCTATTTTTTCCACTCTATTAGTCATTTTTTTATTTTTTATTTTACCCCTCTAGGAAAATCCAAAACGTATGTCATATGTACGTTGTATATGTATGGTATTTGGCCTCATGTGGTTAAGATCTATCTATTATGCTTAAAAATCATAGATTCTATGTTTATCATGGCATCTTACCTACATACTCTTTCCCCATGTTAATCGTATAGAGAATAGGCAAACTCTTTTATTTATGGATAAATGTTGATGAAACTTGATGTAAATGGTCAAATTAAAAATGTTTGTATTTACTTCCCAGTGGGAAATAAGTTGTATCATGGATATGTCTAAAGTGAATGTTTTCGGTTCATCTAAATAGCTGTTCTTACGTTTGAAATTTTGGTCATTCAAATTGCTAACAAAGAGCTAACACACATGTCCATGAGAAAATTTTTTATGGTTGAAATACCTTCTTTCAGTGTTCCACACAGCAGAATACCTGCATACTCTTTCCCATTTAATGTTATGGAGATTAGGCAAACTTATATTTATCGACAAATATTGATAAAACTTGTCATATATTATTATTATATTATTGCTTTGGAAATTCGCTGAGTATGCAGGTCTGCTACAAAAGGGGTATTTTAAATGTCAGGGTATCACTTTTTTGTAACGCGACTGAGGACATCACGTACCATGAGCTCGTGAGGAGGAGGGTCCTGGAGGGTCTAGCAGACTTTCACCCAGCAGCGGTTGCTCCAAACCGATGGATTTCTTGCGCAAGTTCTTATCTGGTGTACATGTGGCACAGGCTACCACTGGTGGCACCTCACTACGGGGCAGAGTCCTCACTGACACCTAGCCGGAATAAAACGACTTATTATTTGTCAATACATTCATAAAACTGTGACCTTAAAATCAGAATACAAAACCTAAAAATTACAAAACATTTCAATGAAATAAATTGCCCATTGGTAACCTAGTTTTATTTTGCCAGCAGCCCTGTATATATCCAATTAAATTGCACATAAATGCAAGGTTTTTATATACACACCTATATAAGTATTTCCTTTATATAATACTAATTAATGTTATATATTTTTTTGTACCAAAAAAAATTTTGTATCAAATTTTCTATACTTTTAAGGATGTTAAGGGCTTTTAAGGGTTTTTATGTCCACATATGTATATATACATTATATTTATATTTTTTAAATTAGGTTAAACTTGTTTATTAATGAAACTTGTAAAACTCATTTGCTTGTGTATTTTCATGAACAATATTGAATTCCCAATATAGAAAATTTTTATTTAACAGAATATCTATCTTAGTTTTTTATTATATAACATTTTGTAAATCTTATATATAAAATAATGCATAATTTGACTTAATTTTATGTTTATTATTGAATTGTGAAATGTATGGTGTGTAATTACTGGGTTTTTACAGCAATAAAGATATTTATTTATTTATAAGTATTACATGAAGATTTTATCTTTTATTGGAGCTAAAGTAAGCACTCCTCTGTTGTAGCAACTCATTCTCCTCTAAATTACTTCATGACTCCTAAGCACCTCCGGTCAGAATTGATTTAAAACTTTTTCAATGTTACTAAGTTGGCTTGATGGATTTAACTATTACATCATAAATAATGTTGTTAGAGTTACTGATATTGTTTACTTTTCTGTATTTTGGATTATATTAGATTAGCATTTGAAATGGCGGCCTACCCAGGTATGTATTTTAAGCCAAGTAAAAATGAGGAATGAGTATAAGATGATTGTGGCACGATCTTGTAGTCTTGTTTCTGACTAAGGCTGGCATGGTCCTGGCTGACAGAACTGTTAATTAATAGCCCAACAGCCGATGGAAAATAAGGGACCTACAATTAAACGTGGGTTCTGAACTACTTTTGCCTCATAATTACGAACTGGTCTAATTATGAGGATGGTCTTTGCGGATGAACATAGTATTCAATAGTGCGGACGTTAATTCACACCAGAGAATATCACATCCACCGACCATCGCTTATAACTATCCACACTTCATGATCTCCAAATAGCTGGATTACAGGGCATGCCACAATCCCAGTCTCTGACTATTGGCTAAAAAAGAACTTATATTACACTTTTGCACCAGTTTCAAAGAATGTTCTAGAACTGTTCAAGACAGGCCAAGTAACAAGGACCGACACTTCATCATCTTTTGTTTAGTTTTCAATGATTCCTCCTCTTCACCTGGCATTTAAAGTCCAGTTTACTTTCATAGGCAAAAAATTTTAATGTTATTAGGAGTTAATTTTAATGTTAATTATCTTAATTACTAGGAGTTGTTGACAAAATCTTCTACATTTGGATAGTTTACTTGTTTTATTGCTTAACAAGAATCACTGAACAGTTTATGCGAAGTAGGTTCTAGACTAGACATTTGATTATATTAACTAGAGGTGTGCGGATAGTGAATTATTTTTTTGGATCGGATTCAGATCGTATAGCTCAAGTTCGGATCGGATCCGGACCGGATGGTTTGGTTTCGGATCGGATAGTTTTCGGATTCGGATACTCGCAATAACAAAGTGAAATCAGACTTATATAAGAATAAATTAGGAAAAAATCAATAAAATGTTATCAAAATTATTAAATGGTACATAAAAAATCATAAATTCTTCATAGGATGAACAACAAAACTTAAATTTTTACTTCACTGCATTTAAAAGTACCAGTAACAAATTTAATATGGCGTAATTCACAAATTAAATCAACAGAAACCCTATAATTCGCCATTAAATAAAATAAAATAAATAAATTCTTTATTCATCAAAATTTTACAATTACACAAGATACAAGCTATAACATAATAAAAATGACATCAACTTTCTACTAATTCATCAATTCATCCTACTAATCATCAACTAATTCTCAATTTTATTTCACGATTCAATTATTTTATTTATTACAATGATAAAAACAAATCACCATTAACTAAGAATCAAGATTTGACAGTCGACGTTGGCTCGATGCCATCGGCTATCTGCGTATCGGCAGGGGCAGTGACTGACAGTGAAGCTGCTAACAAAGGCCTGTGCGCAGGCGCAGAGTTGGAATATTTGTCAGATAAAATACCCCGATCGGCTGTGTAACAATATTGAAACCCGTGAAATTATGGTACCTCGTCGTAATCTAGTTAGTTATTCATCTTAAAATTATCTAAAAATGTAAAACTAATTACGCTTAAATTCATTTAACAAAGAGAAAATTTAGATTGAAAACAAGTGGAAAATTTTTTGGTTATGTGAACACCGAACGACGAAATAGGCCAAATGTATATTTGGCAACACTTTATCGTATTGCTCAAACCCGGAGTAGTTGAGAATACGATAACTAAACAATTGATCGTCTACGTAGACGATCAGAATGATTAGTATTATTTTTGCTGGAAACCCCGTCGCCAAACGAGCTATTATGATGGTTTGTTACCAATAACATTAAATCAACAATTCAAGTTTTTTCGTAGCCGAAATGAAATTTTATACGGAACAATATCAAACCGCAATCTGATACTCGGTGCAACTATCGATGACGGTATGCTTTGTATTTCAAAATGCAATATCGTGTTGAACTTACGGTTACTTAAATGCGTAGGTTAAGAATCGAATAATCATACTGCATCCTCGGACCACCCAATGACGATATGAATTGCGTAATTTCGTCATCTGCTTTAACATTTTTGTTCGATCAAAGATGTTCCGTTGCCAACTTCTCAAACGGAAAGTTTTCCTTTCGGTTTTAATGCTCATTTTATACGGTCTATCCGAAAGTTCGGATATTTATCGGATATTACCGGATATCTTAAATACATTCGGATCGGTTTCGGATATCCGATCCGATCCGAATCCGAACCGAATTTTCGGATATCCGCACATCTCTAATACTAACATAGAATAGCTAACACTGAACAAAAATAAAAGTATCCACGACGATTCTATGAGAGAAATGAACTAGTAGAGAAAAAAACAACATCAGAATGGAAGCATTCAAAGAACATCGGTTTGCACAGGATCTGGTTATTATGATGGTGGATATACAATGTATGTAGACGGATAGGAGGGCATGACATGTTACCTTCAGTTGAGTGTTGGGCCCAACAGCAGCTGGAGGGAAGACATGGTGTTGCGGAGGCCGAGAGAAGCGAGACACAAACGCTTGCTCGGGCAGAGTGACACGGTAGCACACGTTTATGGGTTTGGCGCCACGGCTGCTACTCCACCAGGCGGAGAGCTGTGAGAAATGAAGCTGTGATCGCACTGCCTGCAGGAGGCTGCGTATACTCATGTTACATGGCTCATCACTGCAACATTCCGCCAGATAGATTTTAATAAATTTAATTCATGTTTTAATAATAAAATACAACACAGAACCATGATACAAAATTCTTTGTCCTTTTTATTTTTACTTCAAAGTTCTCGCAAAAAATTAAAGCGAATTAATTCATTAATTTATTTATATTTAAAAATACGGTGTAATCTTGATAATTTTGACATCTGTTGGAGCAACGTGTTTGGTAATCCAGGAGAGAGCACTACTGCAGTCAGTTAAGAGGGAGGAAACCAGTTAAAATGTGAATATTTGAGCTCACCGTTTGCTCATTAATTAGCAACATCATTACAACCAAGCGCAGTGAAATTGTAGCGAATTTGTCTGAAATCAAGAAGTTTAATACTTTCAAGGTTACCTCAGTAATTAATAGGCAAATATTTAATAATCCCCCAAGAGTATTTGATAATACGACAAGGGCATGGATCGGTGTAAGTATCTTATAAGTATCCGTCAGATTATGAAGAGTATATTGTATTCATAAAGTATTTTTTAATGATTCATAAATAGTTACAATATCTCACATCCATTTTGCTTCCCCACGTAATGCTAAAATTAAGTTGGGGATTCCCTGTTTAGCGTAATTTGAAACTAGTTTTAAATAATGAATAGAAGACAAAATGTTTCATTGCTTTGACATTCTGGCAGTAGAATTGAACCAAAGCATCAAATTAAATATGAAACTCACTATGTAGTAATATATATTGTAAATATATGTATATATTCTATATATATAAATATATGTATATATGTAAATATAAATATATTCATAGAATCATTTCGTATTTTCTTAACTACAATAACTGTATGAATCACATTCAAAACATGGGGATGTTAACATATTAGGAGTAAATAATGTTTGGTCTTTATTTACAACAAATAAAATTTACTTTCTCTTTCTTGAGAATATACTGAACATCCTAGTACAGTAGAACCTCGATTAACCGTCACCCTTTTAACCGTCAGTCTCTATTAACCGCCACCCCACTAGCACAAAAAGAATTATGGGTCAGCGCCGAGCCAGATCGTCTGTTGAGGCTCTATGATGAGTTGAGACAACTGTACTGCAACCTGTAATGTGCGTGAATCATAGGCGGCAAGGGTAGTGAGTGACCCAGCTGGTTAATCCCTTACACTGTCTTCTGCATTCTACTGCTACTGTTTCATTTCAGTTCAGTATGGTGCGTGGCTTACTACAGTGAACTGAAGTTATTGCCGATTTCGAGTGCAATGCCTTCTACGTGCTTTATTGTTTATTGTTGACAGTGCTGTTTTTACGTAGTGCATTCTCTTCTGTTGTGGCTGAGAAACGGAAACGTGTAGTTTTGGGACTCGACAATAAACAATTAATTATTAAACGCTGGTGCTTCTTCTCGGGAAAATTAGGAACATGACCGCCTGAAAAGCTCGACGGGGATAGAAACAAAAGAAAATGACGGAATATTTTAAAAACTAAATACCGGTAACGGAAGTTTTGAGAGTAAAAGTACGTACATGTGCAATTGATATTTCATTGTTTTCTTAATAAAGTATTTTTCACTTGAACTGGCGCAGTTTTGTTTTTTCTCATTTAAAATGAATTTACATTAAGTACTGCGCAGTAATCATGAAAATTAATTAGGACTTACAATAGCGCCGTTATAAAATGCAAGGCAGTGAATTTCGATGTTGCCACGCCAAACACTGTCTAAGTGCTAAGTTGTATTGGCGCTATTATTATTTCTGTTATCCGTCTATTCGGTTATCCGTCATGGTCCCGGTCCCGAGGGTGACGGTTAATCGAGGTTCTACTGTATTTATAAATAAAACTATTATCATTAATACTTCTAAATATATCATTTCACCTGGTTAAACATTTACTTGTCTTGAAAAAAATCACGTTATGAAAAATTTTCAATTACTAAAGTTAAAAAATAGAATACCTTGAGTAGTTAACCCTAGAGCAGGCAAGTGCCGGCGCAAAGGGGCGCGGCCAAACTGGCAACGCTGTATATATGGCACCAATGTAGGAGCCGCGGTAAACACATTTTTCGGTATAAAAGTGGTTCTAACAACCGTTAAGTTTGTATCAAAAGAAAGCTCATGAAATATAGTATTTTCATATTCATTATCAATACTTTTTATTTGTCTTTGACCGAAAGTATTCTTTATTTAAAGATCGTCGTCGCTTGCTATTGTTGCCCGTCCCCTGTTGTGTAATGGTGTTTTGAACAGTGACGATTGCCAAAACTGTTTATTGTTTATTTCAATGAAATGTTTGGTTTTATTTGGAAGTGAAAAAGAACTATAGGGATTGTTAGATCATTTGAACAATTCCTATAGTTCTTTTGAGAACTAATTGATGCCATTCTTTCACCGTTATTTTTTTATGAAAGGGTATTCAAATAAAAAAAACTGAACTATATAACTTATATAAACTAAATATTCTTTTATTTTAGTAATTAGAGTTGTATTTTTTATTTCTTTGTCAATATCAAATATTTCTATAACTGAGTGGGTTTCATTACTACTTGCATTTACCTTCCTGTTTCACAGCCATCAAAATTCCATATTGTTTCTAAAAGTTGTATCCTGTGATAACATACCTTAGGTTTGTTTTTTATGTTTGTAAAGTTAGATTATGTACCAAATTGTTTTTATTACTTATAACAATATTTTTTTACTTATTTTCAGAATCCGCATAAAATTTACTATAACTTTTAAATTTATCTTTTGATGACAGAACTTACCCGTACTGATCTACAAGACGGAATATAATAATTGAATTTTATCAAAATTAATTTTCAAAAAACGATACCACTAAAGTATTTTTGTTTTATTCGTGGCGCCCATCTAAACTGACTGTGTATATCTCCTTATTAACACGTTCACTGCGGCATAAGTCACCGATGACTCACGAGTGTCTGGCTCTGCTTGCAGTGACTCTTCCACCACGGCTGACGCTCCTTGCGGCACGCGTATTTTTCACACCTGTAATTTAGATCATTTGAACAATTCCTATAGTTCTTTTGAGAACTAATTGATGCCATTCTTTCACCGTTATTTTTTTATGAAAGGGTATTCAAATAAAAAAAACTGAACTATATAACTTATATAAACTAAATATTCTTTTATTTTAGTAATTAGAGTTGTATTTTTTATTTCTTTGTCAATATCAAATATTTCTATAACTGAGTGGGTTTCATTACTACTTGCATTTACCTTCCTGTTTCACAGCCATCAAAATTCCATATTGTTTCTAAAAGTTGTATCCTGTGATAACATACCTTAGGTTTGTTTTTTATGTTTGTAAAGTTAGATTATGTACCAAATTGTTTTTATTACTTATAACAATATTTTTTTACTTATTTTCAGAATCTGCATAAAATTTACTATAACTTTTAAATTTATCTTTTGATGACAGAACTTACCCGTACTGATCTACAAGACGGAATATAATAATTGAATTTTATCAAAATTAATTTTCAAAAAACGATACCACTAAAGTATTTTTGTTTTATTCGTGGCGCCCATCTAAACTGACTGTGTATATCTCCTCCTTATTAACACGTTCACTGCGGCATAAGTCACCGGTGACTCACGAGTGTCTGGCTCTGCTTGCAGTGACTCTTCCACCACGGCTGACGCTCCTTGCGGCACGCGTATTTTTCACACCTGTAATGCGATTTAAGTGGGGGTTGCGCTGTTATTATTAGTTTTATAAGTAGTATACATTTATATACATATTTATATATGAGTCAACGGTGACTCACACCACACTGTGGTTAATTTTTACTACATATTATTCTTTTACTGCGGCATGAGTCACGGGTGACTCATTAAGTTTTTTAAGCGAGAAAAATAGTTCCTACACATTTTTGTTTATTATTTGCACAATTATTGTTTGAGGTTATTTTACTGTCTGATGGTTTGAGTCTTCAGTTTGTTTTCTTGTAAATTACTCAAGATTTTGGTCGAGATCAAAAGTTGTAAGTGATCAATGCAGCGCGTCATGAGCCACCGGTGACTCATGCCGCAAGTAGCTATATACATGTCTTGGAACTATGTCTTTGGACTATTACATGAGTCACCGGTGACTCATGACGCAGTATGAACAAGTTATTTAATTTTGGAGACGCAGTGAACGTGTTAAATATTTTGTAATTGAGATCTTAAATATCCAGAGGCATAACAATGTTAATATATGATACTCTTTAAAAAGGTCTCTACAACTATAGTAATTATACTAAAGCACTACTCCAACTATGAGTATAAATGTCTTTTTTGCACAATTTGTTTACAAAAATAACCTCAACTGCACATCCCCATAAGCCGAGGGCTTGTGCGGTGAATTAAGGACAGTGAGGTACCGTAGCGGCATTAGTCACATGGGCAAGCCAGAGGTGATTGCTGATCTGACATCTAAGTCGCCGGCCGCTGGTTTCGTTCAGCAACCTTAACTTAATGGGCCAGAGCGTTACCCCTGAGCTACCGTGCTCCAGTAACTTAAATATTTCTTTATACGATTAATATAAAAGACCCTCAAACAAGTAACCCATAGCTTATGTGACGTAAAAAAACCATGGTAAGCCTGCATGAGAAAAATGTAGTGTAGGCCTAATGTTTTCACACCATGTCTAAATAAAACTGTCATGGTGTCAAAGTAAACAATTTATAGTTAGAACAATGTTTTTAAAAAACATTAATAAGTTTTCGGTACAGTATTTAATCAATGTTATGCAACGGAAAGACTGCAAAACAAATATTGATACAAGCACTACCTAAACTATGCTAATGCAATAGGGCTTAAGCAAAAGCAAAATATATTATAAAAATAACTAGCATAAAGTATCATTTAGAATAAATTTACAGCCTATATTGGGGGAACTTTGTTAGTTTTCTTTCTTCTTCATTTCTCTACCTATAAATATACTATAAATAAAAAAAGAAAAGTAAAACCATGGACTCAAAATAGTTATGGAAATAATCATGGAATCATTAGGCTACAAATTTTAATTAGAGGACCCCCTAGTAAAAAGACAATTAAAACGTTAGTTAGGCAGCAGGTAGTCTTTTTACTTCAAATAATATCAATATTATTATTAATTTGTCCACAGGCACATAAAACAGGGGGTGGTTTTAAGTATGGAATCAAAATAAAAACATCACGATGAAAGAACCTAACGCTAACATTGAATTTGTTTCAAACATAATTTTTATTTTCTGGAAGATTAGACCTATGTAAGTTTAAATTTATTTAGGTTAAGTTAGGTTTTATTGAATAAGGTTCAATAGAAGACCCTGGCATATCATATGGACTGAGATACATCATATAAAGGAGCCATCGGTAAAAAATTCAAGCTGAGAATTTCTATTTATTAAAATATCTATAATAGTCTCTTCAATTAATTGATGATGATAGAATAAAAATATATAGCTTTCAATAGCTGTTTTACTACTGGTATACAGTATACTCTGAATAACGGAGAAGGTTTTAAAATAAAGGTTAGGTTAGGTTAGGCTTATGTAAAGTGGTGAGTGGTGTTTAACATAGGTAGGCCTATCATTACCTGATGTGCACAACAGAGACAGTCCATTGTTCCAGCAGGAGGTCGGAAGAAGAGGGGATGTTTGCTACCTCTGGGCTACGAGCTCGCTCAGTGCCGCATGGACACACAGGGCAAAGCAGAACTTCCACACACATAGGCACAGCGTTGCTGCAGAGGAGGGATAAGTGCTTGCGAACTCTCTCGGCTCTCATACACTGAATAAATCATAATTTCCATAAATATTACTACTAATAGTAGTAGCCTAGGCAGCCAAGGGGTGGAACGTTACTAGAAAGTAGAAAGATGCTTTTTAATATGTCTAATTTTATGTTAATCATAACATATGGCCTTTGACATATTCTGTCTGACGTATTCAAAAGCACACAAACAGCACAGCACTGTTCTAATTCCAAAGACTCATTCAATGAACTAAAGTGCATCATAACTGCAGTAACAACTCAAGCAGGGTAAACGTTAGGGAGTGGAAAAGCTATGCTACAAATAGTTTGAATATCAGGGGTGTCCCACAAACACCCAAGAACCAGCTCTCATTGACCGAGTATATTTTCACAGAAACTTTTGATCACTGCTGTTTTAGGCTCAGCACTATATCAAAGATTTACTGAGCAGTAGAGCCCTTTATATACGGTCACCTCGTATTTGGTTGAAACGATTTGGCCGGATGAACCAACCTATTTTTAAAACAAAAATTTATACCTAATAACATTAAGTTGATAAATATAATCATAATGAGAGTGTAAATCTTTCTGTGATTGTTATTGGAAAAATACACATGTTTAAAATCAATAAAAAGTGTCATCAACTATCTCATATGAACGTTTTCTCAAGTATCGTCGCTCGGGTAAAACCTTTTCACACTCTATCTCTCTACAAGAGTCAATCAAAGGTTTTCAATTTCGATGCCAGTTATTAACTGCACTTTTTCCACATTTAGTTCATTACATATTTGCCCTAGATTAACCTTTATCAATATGTTCAATCGTGAAAAGCTTTTTTTTGTACCATCACCACGTTACGATTTCCTTTTAACACACTAGTTTTTATGTAGCCTACTGTCTTACGTTCAGTAAGTAAAACGACATAACGGTAAACGGCAATAAACTGTCATGACATGATCTGGGCTGACATGATCGAGTAAACATAACCAAAAAAATAGTCCAGTATTTATGAGGAAAGAATTTTTACGAACAATTTAATAAAGGAGTTTGATTATTTTGGTGGAAAAAATCTTTGTTGTATTTGAATGCAAAAAAATACAGAAGCTCCTTCCAGCAGAGTTAAAAATAATGCGTGGCTCCAACAGTATAATGTGATCACTGATCACATAACTAGAGTTAGGCCATTACTGAAAATCTTGTAGCATAACCTCTTTAGGTTAGGTTAGGAGAGCGGTCGAGTAGCGGAAGCTAGTGCATTTGTAAGCCGTGGGAAATACATTTATATATCTCTTCTGAAAGCGATATTCGGAGGACCAGGAGAACCGAGGCCGGTTATGAGGGGTTCTATTGTACTATAATTGTTTGGATAAAAATCTTATAGTTACCAAGAAATCAGCAGGATCACACTGGTGGGGACTGGGTTGGTTGCCGGGTCTAGGGCAGTGGGGTCCTTCATGGTACCCTCTGGCTGTCCCCTCAGCTGGCAACCTGCCCTCCACTATCAGGGTCCCCAGCTCCACGAACGCCTCCACCCCATCCTCCATCCGTGAGCAATGCATCCCTCCCGCAAACCTGGACAACACAAATTTAGGCTATAAAAAGTGTCAAGTACATTACCTACTAATTAGAATACAAATACAGTCAGTCCAGGATTCACACCTTTAGAAGTGCTGGATATACACTTTTTGAGGCCATGCTAACCAATAGGCTAGCATGACGCACAACTTTGAAATCTGTTGCTGAAATAACCTGCCTCATAGGATGAAAACATCCTATGAGTCATTTTAGGCCGGATTTAAGTTTCTGCATCTTTAATTAAGCAAGGGTGTCTGGCTAGCTTAGTGTTGCATCTTGGATTTCAGCACAAGTGGTCACGGGTTCAAATCCCAGGATGGCTAAGTACCGCTTTCCCGAAAACGTTTTAGTGATATTACTTCTTGACCCGATTGAAATGCCTCTGACGTAGATGAAAAAAGTTGAATAAAAAGTATTTTTAATAGGGCCTATTGAGATTTATGATAGTGTGCATTTTGTATTTTAGGACTTGAAACTGTCTATTAAATCAGTGTGAGCTGAATGCTACTTCATAGTTGCTTAAAGGAATCCTCACATCGGTATACCCTGTAAGGTATAATTTGATCAGCAATAAGCTATATTTATTAATAATAAGGAAATTAATTGAATAATTAAGCTTGATTAATTTTTCCACGGTCAAAAGGACACGTTTTATAGGAATTTGCAGTTGGGAAACTTAGGGATTAATTTTTGGATTCTGGAGGTAGGTTATCCTTTTTTTCTTACGCATTACACCAGCAATGGCCTAAATAAAACAAATAATCACTACATATAATGACAAATGTAAAACTGGCAACTGTTGATTTTCCTGTGAAAAAAAATATTCTGAGGAATGTTGTTTAACTGCTGGCAATTTGGTAATAAATTGGTGAGAAAAATAAAATTAATAATAATTAACTTGAACTGAAAAGCAGTTCAATACTAAGTTGATAAGCTGGTCTGTAATATTTATGAATTCGTGGCATGCTTCCGGAATAAAAAAATCAAGTCAGTAATAAATAATTTACATGAATTGATTTAGAGGTTACAATTTCATATTGAGCGCCTTCGAGGGGTCGCCGATTACACGCAACACACTACTACTTGGCGAGGGAACATTTTCTGCTTTGAAGGGAAGTAAGTTACAATAATGAACGAAGCGTCGTTTTTCTTTGTCAAATAACGCAGTACAACTTTCAGTTACAATCTGTAGACAGAACAATTTAACAATCTTAGGTTGTTTGTTTATTGTGGTTATACATACTGTAAAAAGATTATCGGAACTTAAAAAAACAGACATCATTCACAGTTGTCTCGATCGTTAAGGTTATCACTGGCCTTCTAATATGAGAAGATAAGCGAAATAACTTAATTATTTTGACAATCCTCTACCGAAAACTCTGGAAAACTTTACAGCTACGAATTAGATAGCGGTTAAACTTTAACATCGCACGGAACTGTTTTCTGCGAACCTAAAACTATAAAGAATAATTGTTGTGTAATAGGAGGTAAACTTAAACTCCTAAACATACTTACTTGGTATACTTATAATGGTTACTGTTTAAACTTTTAATACCAAATTAACTCTTTTGAATCGAAACTAACCAAAAAATGTACTTACGAATGGTCTATAAACACGCGCAGGTAATGAATGTCCTTTATACTTTATAGGTTAATTTAAAAGACTTCTCAGAACCAGCTGTTGAATCATCTGAAAACACCCTCGTCCGAGCTATAACTGACAATCTAAAAATTGATTTTAGGGGAGATATTTTTTTGCAAACCCGATATCATTATTTTTGTTACTTTTCATTCTCAAATCTATTAAAAATATATATATTCTTGCCTTTTGAAAATCGCTTAGATCATAGTCTAAAGGGAATGTTTCCTATTTTACATTAGCTTTTTACTTTTAAACTGAAATTGCAACCTAACCAGGTAGGTATTTTTAAGCCAAGTATGAATGAGAAATGAGTATATGATGATTGTGGCGCGATCATGTAGTCTTGTTACTGACTAAGGCTCACATGTTCCTTAGACGTAACTGTTAGCCCCAACAGTCAATGGCATAAGAGACCTACAGTTGAACGTTGAGTCCGAACCACTGCCTCGGAATTATGAACTGGTTTAATTATGAGGATGGGCTTTGCGGAATAACGTAGTATTCAATAGTACGGACGTAGTTACTCTAAACAGCTGTTGTTCCGTTACAATTTTCGCGTGACGCGGATTGCCAACACCCCCTCCCCAGAACTTCAACACAGCCATGTCAGAGTGTATGAAAAATATATAAATCAAAAAATATTGAAATGTGTATTTTGAGGATATTGATTTGGTTAGTGAATCATTATTTTAATCCTCAGTGTATTTGTAGTGTTAGCATACCATTCTTAATTTCGTTATTTATTTTTTAGTTTATTTTCCATTTAATAATCCAGTCTATTTCTAATCGCCAATAACACATCTGTTCACATTAGACTTGATGTATTTAGCATTGTAATTTAATTGACTTTGCGTATTGTAATAAACACTGTTGCTAAACGGCAAAACGCAACAATACGCATTGACTGGGACGGTGGCGTCGTCCTGTAATCCAGCTACTTGGAGGTCACGAATTTTGGATAGTTGTGAGTGATGGTTGGTGGGTGTGGTGTTCTCTTGTGTGTATTAACGTCCGCACTATTGAATACTACGTGAATCATCCTCATAATTAGACCAATTCGTAATTCAGAGGTCGTGGTTCGGATTCCACGTTAAACTGTAGGTCCATTAGTTGTCATTTGCTGTTGGGCTATTAATTAACAGTCCTGTCTAAGGAACATGTCAGCCTTTTAGTCAGTAACAAGACTACAAGATCGCGCCACAATCATCCTACATTTATATATCATTCTACTTGGCTTAACATACCTACCTCGGTAGGTTGCCATTTCAATAATATAATCTAATCTAATCTAATAGATATTTGGATTTGATTTGAAAACATACTTCATTGTTCTACAATGACTGAACGTAATAAACATGCTTAACACGACTGACTACATCATGCAGTGACTGTCATTGTGTATAATGTCATGAATCATTCAGTGATCTTTCATACAGCATGGCTAATTAGGAATTATGCCGTTTGTTTTTGTATAGATGATTAGTTTAAGTTACGGCTACTATACCTGTATGTATCGTTCACGTTCGTATACGACAAGCCATTATTTATCTCTGTAATGTTTATCACGCTAGAATCTAAGTCCGACCTAGTTCCTGTTGCATGTTCTTTGGGCGTGTTGGGTGAAATTGGGCCCACCTAGTTCCACCTAATTCTCACCTAATACCAATTTTGAGATGTGAGAAATCCCAGTTCAGATTTTAAAAGTCCTAGTTCATCCCATGTTCAAGATTGTCCCTCGCTTAATCACTTAACATTAGAAATGTTTGTATTGCATAACATAAATGATGTTATTTATTAAAGCCATCCATTATGGATGGCTTTAATTTTATTTATATATACAGAGTGTCCAATAAAAAGTTTCAATGGAGGTATGGCCTAAAACACTCATTTTCTCGGATATCCACCATTTTGTATTTTCTGAAAAATATATTTTATTTTAAACGGATTATTTTCAAATTTGGTATGTGTTTTACACTATTATACTAGTATTATTAAAAAATAACTAGCATGATCCAAGCTCAAAATCCAAAATAGTGGCCATTTAAATTTTTAAAACTAAAATACTTTTATGGCCGCCATTTTGAATTTTGATCTTGGATCATACTAGTTATTTTTTAATAATAGTAGTCTATTAGCGTAAAACACATACCAAATTTGAAAATAATTCGTTTAAAAATATTTGAAATAAAAAATAGTTTGTGGAAAATACAAAATGACAGATATCTGAGAAAATATGCGTTTTAGGCCATACCACCATAGGAACATTTTTCTTCCTTCTAATGTACCCAACCACTCACCGAAGTCCTGAAACGTTTTTCAAGGACACCCTGTATATATTTTGTTTTGCTTAGGGGGTTAACAATATTTTTCATCGTTTAAGGGGAAACAAAACGTCAAAGAGATTAAAAATCGATTTAAAAAAAAATTAAAAACTATTTAATTTGCTGACGAGGGCAAGTTTGATGGACGGATTTTAACATTTTAAATTACTTGAACATATGAAAATGAGACAATGAAAATGAGACATTGAAAATGAGACATTACTAGTTTAAGGAACTAGTAATATTGCGATATGTTCGACTTTTCAGACTTATATCCTGCTATTATGATGTATAAATATAGTAAATCGAGATTTATGTTTCAATATCACTACCGAGATATTCCAACAACAAAATCTCATAAAAACCAAAATATCTCCCGCGGGTGCATATTTAGGGTTGGAACCCCAGATGAACATGTTGGGGGGAGCCCTGAGTGCATATGTTGGCGGAGCCCTACAAAAATAAATGAAAGTGAAAAATAAATTCTCAGCTCAAATATTTATTATTAATTTTAAATTATAAAGTGTGAACAGTTAGTAAAATTTTGTTTACAGTAACATAACACTTAAATATAGTATTATTTAAAAAAAAGTTTAAATTCAATGATAATGTAAAAAACTATTATTGTTTTTAGTTTGACAGCTGAATATTTCTTTCAGTTATATCGCTTTAATGGATAACATGTTTTTTAGTACTAAAGAAATAAATGTTTGCTAATATTACTCAAAATTAGGGGTTTTAAAGCTATTTACTCTGTTTTAATAGGTTAAGGAGAAGTTTAAGGGAAACAAACACCTTCTCAAAAATGTAGAATAAATAAAATAAGATTCATTGCTTTGGTTGCTCCCGTTTTAACTGAAAAGCGTTACAAAAATCTTGTTCGGCGTTACAGAGAGACAGACAGACAGCAATTGAGACAAGACCTATTCCTGTTTTTATGGGAAATAACGTAAAATGTATATATCATCCAATTCCAACAACATACAGACAAATCTAATTTTATTTATATAAATAACATAGTTAATAATAAATATATATTAATTTTTAATTAATCGTTTTATTGGTGCAACATGTCGCGACGCCTTTTCCGTTTTCCGCTATATTTGGTTTATTTATTTCGTGGTTAATAACATTAATTAGTTTTATATATTGTCAAGGAAGATTTTATAGACCTACACCGACATTAAAAGAAACGTTGACGATAAAAGAACAAAATAAAAAAGTACAATGGAATAATAAAATTAGGAATTTCAGGTTGAAATACAAGAATTGAACTAAGTAACGAGGTCAACTATTTCAACGCTTGAATAACACGTAAAAGTGGTTTGTCTTGGTAGTTTAAGTGACGCAACTTTACGTTAGGGTGAGACACAACGGTGCGTATATAGGTCAATGGCCTTTGAAAGTAAATGGATCGAAGTCAAGAGTTTGAGCAGTTTGTGCGCGGCCATGACAGTTATCACCAATCAGCTGTTCAGCTGTTCCCAAGGACCTCTGTCAGCTGTGCGCGGAGCTGCCAACCGCGCAACGTGTGCCACGAAATATCCCTGACGCAACCTCCCTGGAAACTCGACAAAAACGCCAAATTAAGACATGGGAGGAAACGTGGAGGCTAAAATTAAGCGTTTACTGCTGGGCCTGTGGCTAGCGCTACAATACTAGTGTGAACTCTCGGAGTGCCACTATAGCACCAGGGAGGGCTGACTACTAACTACAAAATAAAGCAAAATATTGTCATGACACTTTCTTAGTATTAGAAGATATTCCGTTCTATTATACCACAATAAGAAATAAATAGTTATAAATTTTAGAGTACCCTAGTTTAAAATCAAACGCATTGTTTTCGGCGATCTCAACATCAAACCACTGTACGAGGTTAAAAGCCTCACATAAATTTTATTTCATACTTCTTGCTACTAAATAACTCGGATTTGTATTTACCATATGCTTTTGGAAAATAGCTACAGTACATGAGAGTTAAACCTACAATTATTACCAAAATAGCAAAAAAAAGAAAATATTTGGCTGTGTTTTCCTGAATAGTTATTGCAGTTACCAAATACAGTAGCTGGCACTCTCACATCGATTTTGTACGTAAGAAGCTCGGCAAGTTGCCCTCAGTGAGGATCTTAGTTGGATGCCACGCGTACCAAGAACGCTGATACAATGAAATAAATCTGATAAAATACGTATTAATACAATGAAATTGAAATGAATTGTGTAATTTTTACTTTCCCGCAATGGTATTCCAAGGATGGTATTACTGGATATCTAAATTGGCTGGCTTGGATTAGCAATTAGCAACATACATCCGTTTGGGTTACGTGTTTCTGAACAAATTAATCAATAAGTGTTCAGGAATCGTAAAACGATCAAGGGATTGCTAATTTAATTTACAAAATCCAAAAATCTCTCTGAGTTGTATTTGATTTAGGGGGCGAAATTGGATGCATGAAATATCGGCGAAGAATTAGTGAATCCTTCGGCTACCAAGTGCGGCGGTCTTCCCCAGCCCCTGTTTCTTCTTGTCTTTCCTGCTTCCTTGCATCCCTGAACCTGGACGGATGGTCACGGATATAACCGCGATACCAATATTCACCGCCACTAAAGGAAGTGGTTTGAGGAACTTTCCTCAAGTGTCAAGATAGTATTTCAATTAAAAACTGATATACTAGTTTTTATTTATTCCCTAATAGATTAACATAGTGGCACCACAAACAAAGCACCTTTGGTTATTTATTTTCCACATCATTCTAGAACACATTGTTTATACTGTTGCTTCCGTTTTTGACATTGACAATGAAACTTTTACATTTATTTTTATTTAATATCTGTATTCCAAATGGCTAAAACTACAAGTCTGCGAACTATTTAAGATTTAGTTATACATTAGGGTATAAATATTATAAAAACATCGGAATTCTGAATTGAAGTTGTATTGTATTGTTATTTATTTACAACCGATTGCACAAACACTGACCACACAATGTTATCGATAAGGTAAAATGTTTTAACTTTGTTAATCATTTAGATAAGATATTCATTAACATAACCACGAAAATTGTAGAAACAAACCAAACAAGCTAAAACAAGATTAAGGCCAAGCAGTACGTGATACGAAAAATGTCTATGTGGCAGAACTGATATTAATACACAAACTACACAGATTCGACCTGAGAATGCCAGAAATGCGATATTGTAACCACAACAATGCCACAGTATCGTCCACAATGAAGTTTAAACTGAACGATAATAATCTCTAACAATACGTTAACTTATACCTGACAACAATATGCCTGGAGAAATTTCATTCTGCCAGGTTTTCTACACTGCGACTTTAAAACAAAACCGAACTGGCAAGTTGGGAAATACACAAATTCGAATAAATTCAGCAGGACTGGTGGAAGTTTTGATCATGTAAGGGACTTTTCCAGCCCTGTTCGATTCCGTACATTGCCATCCATTTTTGCAGACCAAGCGTATTCAATTCCATGCTTATTCTATTAATTTGAAGACATTGGATCTAATCTTTAATGTCAAAATTTGATTAGTTAGTGAATTTCTTATGGAAAAGTGAGCTATTCAAATGCGCACAGTGACATTTAAGCCCAGGACCATGATAGAAGTTCATAACTCATCCCCTGAACCCGTTTTTGGGGGGGGGGTAATTCAAAATCTTATATATGTATAAAAGCATGTCGACAACGGTACGGTAACAGCCGTAATTATTTGCCTGATTATTATAAAACTCTTAGATGCGATGGTTGGACAACGCAATCGGACTACATTAACTTCACTTTTCGGAGGTTTTGTACTCCAATATTGGGGTTTTCAATATTTATTAGTGTACAATTTTTAAAAATATTCCTTTTTACCACTGGATTCAGCTAAAAAACACAAAATTAGTATTTTGAATCATGACTAAGTCAATTGGTTACTGAGATATTCAAAATGGTAAACACATTAAATTGTGTAATGCTATTAAGGAGAATAGCTAAAAATCAATAACTACTTAATATTCTTCAAAAATTTCCTTCTTCAAGAAATCTTGTTAAGTTTTATCAATACGTCCATAACCCAAATTTAATGTTTCTAATGTTGTTCAAACCTACGTATTCATTGTCCTTGTAATTCTAATGGATTGATAGACTTGATAAAATGTTGTATATGTTTTTACTTAGTGAACAGCGTTAAGATAAGCAAGCACATTACCATGTAAAACAAACCTTATTTCAGCAAACATGCTTTCTTAGTACTATATTCGATTACTATGTAGGGAATAAAAAATTTCTATGAAATTCGCTCTCCTCACGCCAGCGTTCTGCGTGCGATCTCGTTTTATTAATTTTTGGAAATTTCATTTAATTTGTAATGTCTGTCATTTTGTAAATGTTTTATTTATTTATTTTAATCTGGTAAATTGTTAATTTGTCTTAGTTTGTTATTTTTTAACAAGTGACTCCTAGAAATCGCTAGTCCGAGAAGTACTTTGTTTAAATTACTACCAGGGCCTCGCCACAACCGGCGCGGTAGCTCAGAGCCCAGGGCTCAGGGGTAACATGCAGGAGCTGGCTGGCTCAGTAGGTCAAAGGTTGCTGGATCGACTCCTGACAGATCCTGAATCACCAACGGTCACCTGACTAGCATATGTGATACTGCTAAAACACGTCGCTACCTAATTTAATTCACTACAAAGTACGTCCGTGGCGATTGACAGTGGAGGTTAAAAATATATTTAACGCATTTCAAAATCGGCAAACTCAACCGTCCGCGAGTCTCGGGAAGACCCCTGGGCCAATAAATGCACCCATGTGCTTTATGGGAATTATTTTGAACCCAGTAAAATTAACATTTAATTTAACTATTACCGTAATACATTTGTGCATCAATTTTAAATCGTGTAGGTCCTTCTCCAGATAAATTCTAACCCTCGTCATTGAGAGCGTTTGGATCAGCTAGGAGTGTAAGGGTGGTGGACAGACAACGTGTAGGTCCTTCTACGGCTAGAATCGAGCCCTCGTCATAAACAGTGCTTGGATCAGCTGGGAGTGTAAAGATGTTGGACAGGCAACGTGTAGGTCCTTCTACGGCTAGAATCGAGCCCTCGTCATAAACAGTGCTGGGATCAGCTGGGAGTGTAAAGATGTTGGACAGGCAACGTGTAGGTCCTTCTACGGCTAGAATCGAGCCCTCGTCATAAACAGTGCTTGGATCAGCTGGGAGTGTAAAGATGTTGGACAGGCAACGTGTAGGTCCTTCTACGGCTAGAATCGAGCCCTCGTCATAAACAGTGCTTGGATCAGCTGGGAGTGTAAAGATGTTGGACAGGCAACGTGTAGGTCCTTCTACGGCTAGAATCGAGCCCTCGTCATAAACAGTGCTGGATCAGCTGGGAGTGTAAAGATGTTGGACAGGCAACGTGTAGGTCCTTCTACGGCTAGAATCGAGCCCTCGTCATAAACAGTGCTGGGATCAGCTGGGAGTGTAAAGATGTTGGACAGGCAACGTGTAGGTCCTTCTACGGCTAGAATCGAGCCCTCGTCATAGACAGTGCTGGGATCAGCTGGGAGTGTAGAGATGTTGGACAGGCAACGTGTAGGTCCTTCTACGGCTAGAATCGAGCCCTCGTCATAAACAGTGCTTGGATCAGCTGGGAGTGTAAAGATGTTGGACAGGCAACGTGTAGGTCCTTCTACGGCTAGAATCGAGCCCTCGTCATAGACAGTGCTGGGATCAGCTGGGAGTGTAAAGATGTTGGACAGGCAACGTGTAGGTCCTTCTACGGCTAGAATCGAGCCCTCGTCATAGACAGTGCTTGGATCAGCTGGGAGTGTAAAGATGTTGGACAGGCAACGTGTAGGTCCTTCTACGGCTAGAATCGAGCCCTCGTCATAAACAGTGCTGGGATCAGCTGGGAGTGTAAAGATGTTGGACAGGCAACGTGTAGGTCCTTCTACGGCTAGAATCGAGCCCTCGTCATAGACAGTGCTGGGATCAGCTGGGAGTGTAAAGATGTTGGACAGGCAACGTGTAGGTCCTTCTACGGCTAGAATCGAGCCCTCGTCATAAACAGTGCTGGGATCAGCTGGGAGTGTAAGGGTGGTGGACAGACAACGTGTAGGTCCTTCTACGGCTAGAATCGAGCCCTCGTCATAAACAGTGCTTGGATCAGCTGGGAGTGTAAAGATGTTGGACAGGCAACGTGTAGGTCCTTCTACGGCTAGAATCGAGCCCTCGTCATAAACAGTGCTTGGATCAGCTGGGAGTGTAAAGATGTTGGACAGGCAACGTGTAGGTCCTTCTACGGCTAGAATCGAGCCCTCGTCATAGACAGTGCTGGGATCAGCTGGGAGTGTAAAGATGTTGGACAGGCAACGTGTAGGTCCTTCTACGGCTAGAATCGAGCCCTCGTCATAAACAGTGCTTGGATCAGCTGGGAGTGTAAAGATGTTGGACAGGCAACGTGTAGGTCCTTCTACGGCTAGAATCGAGCCCTCGTCATACAGCTGGGAGTTGTTGGACAGGCAACGTGTAGGTCCTTCTACGGCTAGAATCGAGCCCTCGTCATAAACAGTGCTTGGATCAGCTGGGAGTGTAAAGATGTTGGACAGGCAACGTGTAGGTCCTTCTACGGCTAGAATCGAGCCCTCGTCATAAACAGTGCTTGGATCAGCTGGGAGTGTAAAGATGTTGGACAGGCAACGTGTAGGTCCTTCTACGGCTAGAATCGAGCCCTCGTCATAGACAGTGCTGGGATCAGCTGGGAGTGTAAAGATGTTGGACAGGCAACGTGTAGGTCCTTCTACGGCTAGAATCGAGCCCTCGTCATAGACAGTGCTGGGATCAGCTGGGAGTGTAAAGATGTTGGACAGGCAACGTGTAGGTCCTTCTACGGCTAGAATCGAGCCCTCGTCATAGACAGTGCTGGGATCAGCTGGGAGTGTAAAGATGTTGGACAGGCAACGTGTAGGTCCTTCTACGGCTAGAATCGAGCCCTCGTCATAGACAGTGCTGGGATCAGCTGGGAGTGTAAAGATGTTGGACAGGCAACGTGTAGGTCCTTCTACGGCTAGAATCGAGCCCTCGTCATGGACAGTGCTGGGATCAGCTGGGAGTGTAAGGGTGGTGGACAGGCAACGTGTAGGTCCTTCTACGGCTAGAATCGAGCCCTCGTCATGGACAGTGCTGGGATCAGCTGGGAGTGTAGAGATGTTGGACAGGCAACGTGTAGGTCCTTCTACGGCTAGAATCGAGCCCTCGTCATAGACAGTGCTGGGATCAGCTGGGAGTGTAAAGATGTTGGACAGGCAACGTGTAGGTCCTTCTACGGCTAGAATCGAGCCCTCGTCATAGACAGTGCTGGGATCAGCTGGGAGTGTAAAGATGTTGGACAGGCAACGTGTAGGTCCTTCTACGGCTAGAATCGAGCCCTCGTCATAGACAGTGCTGGGATCAGCTGGGAGTGTAAAGATGTTGGACAGGCAACGTGTAGGTCCTTCTACGGCTAGAATCGAGCCCTCGTCATGGACAGTGCTGGGATCAGCTGGGAGTGTAAGGGTGGTGGACAGGCAACGTGTAGGTCCTTCTACGGCTAGAATCGAGCCCTCGTCATGGACAGTGCTGGGATCAGCTGGGAGTGTAAGGGTGGTGGACAGGCAACGTGTAGGTCCTTCTACGGCTAGAATCGAGCCCTCGTCATAGACAGTGCTGGGATCAGCTAGAATACTTGGTCCTTCTACGGCTAGAATCGAGCCCTCGTCATAGACAGTGCTGGGATCAGCTGGGAGTGTAGAGATGTTGGACAAGCAACGTGAAGGTCCTTCTCTGGTTAGAAAGTCATTCTCTCATTAGGCAGGACTAGCAATTTATCTCAATTTCGGAGGTCTGTGTCTATGTTGTGGTTTCGTTATATGCCTACCTCTACAACTAAACCACTACCACTACCACTCTTACGACAATAATTTATAGTAAGCGTGATATAAATTTACAGCCTGAAAGTAAATAAACACAACAACACAGCTCCGTCCAGCGTCACGGTCGTAACAGCTGATCTATTTTAGGCATCTACCATCAAAAACGTCAAATAAAGAAATTACGTATTTGAAGTGCTTTCAGACGTAGCCCAGCTGCAAGCTGCGCAGATGCGAAGCGGCCTTGGACCTGAGCACGAGCCGCGAACATCCTCCGTCAAGAACTCTGTTGCCAAGGCTGGAGCACGCGTGCGTACGCGCGCCACGCCGATATTAAATTAATTTCTGTAATTTTCAATTTTAAAAGGTATCTACGGCCATCAAACGGTAACTGTAAATCTTGACCAATCGACCTCTGTCAAATTTCCTGACAAACGACTGATTCGAATTCTATTCATCCGCACATAAGGCTATTATATAATAAGGTAATCAACGGAACAAGAATCTTTTAAAGGTGGAACAGCAAATCTGACCTCTATGATCACGACGTATCTTCCCGCACAATATTTGATCAGAATTTTTAAGGTAAAACTACGAATATTTTAATGAAGCTGTGCAGTCCCCAGCATCCTGACACCTACTCTTCTGTGTCCTTTTATTAATCTAATACCGTTAATAGGTTTAACCCGTTCTTATCGGTTCTCATTATTCTTATTTCCGCTCTTATTTTCCTTTGTATTTTTAGGTATTTCTCATTTTAAAATGTTTTAGCGAATTCCCCATATGGAAGAAGTTATTACCGTAGGTCTCATGGCAAGACTTAAGCCCGGGACCATGTATTTTTTTCGTCTTTAGGTGCCCAGAAACCAACAGTCGTTAAAATCTGTACTTATATACATACACACACACACATATATATCTATATATAGTGTGTGTGTGTGTCTCGTAAAAATGGTCCAATCAATACCCAATTTGGTAGAGACGTATATTCCTACATTTGGTTCGGACGAGTTCGTAAACCAGACATATCGGTCAATGGGAACGGATAGTTTGGGGGGGGGTTGAACTCAGAAATTGGGGTTTTGCGTTTCTCATGTGTAATGTAAAAGATTTTTAAATTTTATCTTTCACCATTAGAACTAACTTAAAAAACTACACAATTTATTTACGTAAAGTTTTTCTGTATCACCAACGGTTACCGAGGTATTAAAAAATCTAAACGCAGTACGTTGTATTTTGAGGCTCCAATGTTAATCTTATGTAGGATAAAGAAAAATGAATATTTCACTAATCAATCAATATTTTTGGATTGAACTTGGTGTTTACCTTCATGTGGTTGAGATCTCACTTCAAATGCTTAAAAATTATAGTTTATGTGTTTATCATGGTAGCTAACCTGCATACTCTTTCCCATGTTAATCATATAGAGAATAGGCAAACTCCTTTATTTATCGACAGATGTTTATGAAACTTGGTATAAATGGTCAAGTCAAAGTAAACATTTTTTATGCTAGAAGTGCCTACTTTCAATGTTCTTCAAAGCAGGAAATCTGCATACTCTTTCCCATGTTAATCTTATGGAAATTAGGAAGATAAATCTCATATTTAGATAAATCAGGTATTGATAAAACTTTTCATATATCATTATTATTATTATTATTATATT
This sequence comes from Nephotettix cincticeps, assembly GCA_023375725.1. Lineage (NCBI taxonomy): Eukaryota > Metazoa > Arthropoda > Insecta > Hemiptera > Cicadellidae > Nephotettix > Nephotettix cincticeps. The sequence goes on from CM041784.1 coordinate 20,736,295, forward strand.
GATTTGGGAATTCGCAAAGTATATTCGGCAGTATTTTGTTTACTGTTTACAACCTCACTTATTGTTGTGAAAGACTCAGAAATAAATGACAGTTTGTTCACGTAGCAATAATCCATAGTGGCACGCACACATTTCCTACTTTTCATTATTATTTACCTGTTTTTATAGAGTAAAAAAGTTTTATTTTCAAACTTTTTAAACATTACCCTGACCCTTGTAGTTCCCACGGCCGACGCGTATACCTACCTCCGTCGTGCGTCTGTCCGGGCAATGGAACGCGGCCTACGTCTTTTAGGTTTTAATGCGGCCAACGGCCAACGGCCTACTCGTACCAACTGCGCTGGGTCTAAGGGTGTTGGCAAAACTGTAAAACGCGCACCACGTCGAGAGGACAAATAACTGCTGAACAGAACGATCTACTGAAAATTAAATAATCAAAAGGTTATTCTTTGTTTGTAATTCATTGTTGGCGGAGTTCGGTTTATGTTATTTAGATTTTAATTGGGGTAATTTTCCATCATAATTAGTAAAAATAAAGTCTCACAACATTTCGGGATCTGGAATTTGATCCATTCTCAGGCGAGTTAGACCTAAAATATAAAATTAGTTCATTATCCTTGTTTCCTTTCTTGTGTGCCTTTTTTAGCTTTGGCTCAGTTCGGATTATGTGCTGATCTGGTTATATTTTAGGTTCTAGTTCACTTGAGGACGGGATTCCAATTGCACAACCCGAAACGTCGTAAAACTTTATTTTTACTAATCGTGATAGAAAATGTTCACAATAAAAATCTAAATAACAAGTTTATTATTGCAATAATATTGTTATTTTGTACAAACAGAGATTAAATATGTTTAAACAAGACCTCATTACGATGAAAGTCTAGACACTTCCGTTTTAAGAGATTCAACGACATATATTTTCGTCAACTAAAACAAGGCTAGAGTTGCGAAGAACAACAGAACAACAGGTTTGCACATCAACAGAGTAGACAATATAAGTGGTATGGTAATTTAATTTATCCGTGTATGGCCCTCACAGGATTCGATCACTTCATTCGTACAGCAAGTCATACCAACTTATTTATGTCGAAATACTGTATTTGATAAGGTCTGTTTTGTTACAATAGGCTATTTTTTGTTAACTCCACTTTTACAATTTGTAGATATTTATAATTATTAATGTCACAAAAATTAGTGTAAAAAAGGATATGTGTCTCACTAAATTTGTCTTGTAAAACAAAGAATTTTCATTTCATTTGATTCATATAAGTATTAATACAGAAATCCAAGAGTCAATTACTAATTAACCATTCCTACCAACATCGAATTTAAATTTACATCAGCTAATTCTTCAGGAAGTTAACAACAAGCGAGTGTTCTAAACAAAGACAAAGAGTTAAGCGATTACAATTCGGGTCAATGATAGTATGTGTATGGAAGAGGTAACAAAGGAACTGTTGAAATATAGAACAATGACGAGCGACATCCGAGAGGAAGGAAACGCGAGAACAAAGTGTGGTGTGTAGCAGAAGAAGAGCATGTAGCGTCACTAGCACACTAGCTTGTAGCGTCAGGCGTGTGCGTGTGGGGCGTTTAGTTGGGGTGTTGAGTGTACAAGGCGGGTGGAGGAGGGGGGATCAGCTGGTGGGTCGATCAGCTGACGATCAGCTGTGAGGGGGCCTTGACGCTTCAACTCTTCGTTCGCGATCGCAACGACGCAACCCACTGTTGTATTATACGTGGTTTAGAGTAAATATTGTTATTCCAGCTGTCACGGATGTTTCAAACAAAGGACTTCAGTTCCATAATATAAACTCCGTTGAGAGATTGTCACTGCCAGGGTGATAATCTTTACAGAGAGAACATTTCGATTATAAAAAGGATACACATGTTGACAACGTTAGATATACGTATTGATTTTTTTATAAGTACACATCAAATAGTAAAAAAAGTCGCACCAAAAATTAACATATTTTTTCAAAATTCTAATTTTACGTGTTACTTTGTTAATTTTCTCCGTTTATCCGGAATCTGTTTCACAAATCGCTAAAAACGCAATCGTTTTATCCAATTTATGGAAATAAATTAACAGAATGCCATGGATTTTTAAAAAATATTTTCTAATTTTGAAAAACTCGAAAAGTTTTTTTAAAGAAATTTAGATTTCTATATTTAGCAAAAAATTACCAAAATGGATTTACCTAATTATATTTTTTACTTTAAACTACATCTATTTGCATACAAAATATGTGTTTGCATGACTAGGTTGTGTTCACTACTAAGGAACTGAATGTTTGACCCTTGCAAAATTGTCAAAATTACCAGGACACCGTGCAGTTTACATTGGGACACTCAAGGGTTACAAAGGACCACCTCAAGCCGGAGCCCAACTCACTCTGGGACACAAAACCCTTACAAATACTACGCTGCATTTAACGTCATTGTCTACAAGTAATTTAAAAGTAATCCGTTGTAAACCAACCAAACAGCCAGACTAATACTGCAATACTCAGGTGAAAAATGCTATCAACAATTATAGTAAAACAGCTGACTAAGCGTTATGCGTTTTGTTTACACACGTATTGAGAAGTGTCAAAATGTATAGTTGAAACAGCTGTTAGCGAATTTCCCATAGGGAAGAAGCTATTACCGTAGGTCTCATGGTAAGACTTAAGCCCGGGACCATGTTATTTTTTCGTCTTTAGGTGCCCAGAGTCCAAAAACAATAGTCGTTAAAAATTATATATATATATATATATATATATATATATGTGTGTGTGTGTGTATGTGTGTGTGTGTGTGTGTGTGTGTGTGTGTGTGTGTGTGTGTGTGTGTGTGTCTGTTAGCACGATAACTCTCGTAAAAATGGTCCGATCAAGACCAAATTTGGTAGAGACGTGTATTCCTACAAATGCTCGGACGAGTTCGTAAACCAGACATATCGGTCAATGGGAACGGGTAGTTTGGGGGGGTTTTGTACCCCAAAATCAGGTTTTTTTGCATTTTTCAAATGTCATTTTTAAAAATTTCTAATTTTATATTTCACCATTGGAATCAGCTTAAAAAACTACACAGTTAAGTTCCTTAAAGTTTTTCTCTATCTCCAACGGTTACCGAGATATTAAAAAATCTAAACACAGTACGTTGTATTGTGGGGCTCCAATGTTAATCTTATGGAGGATAGGAAAAAATTAATATTTCCCATATTAATCAATATTTTTGGATAAAACTTGATATTTAGCTTCATGTGGTTGAGATCTATCCATTTATGCATAAAAATCATAGTTTATGTGTTTATCATGGCAGCAAACCTGCATACCCTTTTCCCACATTAATCATAGAATAGGGAATAGGCAAACTCCTTTATTTATGGACAGATGTTGATGAAAGTTGGTATAAATGTTAAGATAAAAATTATTCATGGTAGAAATGACTTCTTTCAGTGTCCCTCACAGCAGCTAACCTGCACAATCTTTCCTATGTTAATCTTATGGAGAATAGGCAAATAATTCTCATTTTTATGGACATATTTTTATAAAACTTGTCATGTATTAAATCATTGATTTGGAAATTCGCTGAGTACGCAGGTCTGCTGCGACGGGGGTTTTTTATTTTCCCTGTCACGTTTACAAAAATGAATTAGGCAATTATGGACAACCATAAGTCATAAATTGGGCAATAAAACCGATTTGTTTATTTAATATATAGAGCGTTCCATTAATTCCCCCGTTTCAATGCAAGAAACGGGGAAACTAAAAAAACTATATCAGTGAACCGTCTCCCCTATTAAAACTCAATTAAAGTTTTTTTGAACAAAAAAGTTATAAAACTAAACAAATTTAATATGATCCTTAACACTAACGATTTTACAACTGAATAGAAAATACGATGTCTAATTTTGGAGCTTAGGAAAAATGTTACACTGTATCAAAATATATTTAAGTAAGTTGAAATATTTTATAAAAAGATTAGGAAATTCTGAAGACGATTTGAGACAGCAAGTGTAATTTTTGGGCATTATTTTATCACCGGAAACATAAATTAATCTTTTATACTACGTACGATGTTTTAAAAGCGTGTAATTTGCTGTTTCCATTATTTTTTTTACTATAACTTTGCCTTCATCAGCACCGTGTTTTTTATATCATTACAACAATTATTATATTATATATGCACTGTTATCGGCCGAGCGTATAATTTTCTCTTCTCTTCTAGACTAAAGGGGTCTAGTCTGGAGTGGGGTCCCTTTAGTTTAGGGGCAACCAGTTTATGTACTGAAATTTTATTGTATTTCTGTATGTATTGAATGATTAATACTGTATCAATGTGTATATATTCTTAGTAAATATATTATCATTATTATTAAAACAGTTTGTATTTAGGTCAATAGTAAATACGCGAAACGTTTCGAAACACGACAAAGCAAAGTAAACACTTTCAGTTTTTTTACTTTTCTCGCTAAATACGGATACTTCGAAGATTTATTTACATCATTAGCCATCTTTTTAAGCCTCGAAAGTGAGGATTAATAGAGTACACTACTACGCAGCTAAACTTGAATATGGCGGCACTGGACATGACTTACAGGTAAAGCGGTTGCCTAGGAAAATAGCAAATATATTTTTACACTAAACAAGATCATTAATTGTTAATTATCAGATATAGTAATCCTTAAGACGTAAGTGTGTTTTATATTTTAGTAAAAAATCAATGTTAACTTCGTGAGTGCATTGGTCATTTGATAAACGGAAAAAGATGGATGACGTGTCAAATTAAAGTAATAGTGGTAATCTAGGGATATATATATATAACCGATTATTAGCAATTAATTGTACTTTTAATTTTGAAAAATTAAAAAAATGTATTTTTCTATATTACTCAATAACCACTTTCCTTTTAATTTGACACATCAATCACGTGTGGCCAGCAACGCTGTTGCAAAATGTAGGACATTGTTAAGGGCTAAAACGATATGTTTCGCCATTCACGAATATAAAGATCTTTACAAAACTGTTCAGTAAATCAACAGAGAACACGACTGACAATTAATTGTTCTTATGGGATGATCCTTAACAAACAAACATGGCAGAACTCTTGAAAGCTTTGCAAATAACCAAAACATTTTATCGGCTCTCTTGTAAGATCACGCGCAGTTAATTGAGAGTGAACTGTTATCAGACAAGCTCGTGCGAATAAAGTCCCAAATGATAATAAGTGATTGTTGATTGTTCCGTGGTCAAAGGGTCGGGTGTCATACCTCCACTGATGGGTCTACTGTACTTCTGATTATATTATCTATAATGTTATAACGAGTAGGTGGTTTCTGTATGTTTGTTAGTTGTGGAAAGTAAACGCGAAAAATACTGAACCGACTGGTTTGAAATTTTACACATAGGTCTCAAACTCGTGCAACTCAAAGCAGATCGCTATGGCATCGATAAGCTATGGCTTTTCCCCACTAAGGTTCAGTGTTCATACAGTATAATGAATTGTCATATTTGTTACTTTTTCACTTTTCTGTCTTAGTCTGTCTGTAGTGAACCAATAGCATAGCAGAAGCAGACAACTGCTATGTGAGTACTTGTTATTGTTGTGAAAATTGAAAATAAAGTGAGGTTATATTAGTACATTACTATTACAACTTTAATTGCGATTTCCGAAAAAGTGTTTTTTTTAACAAATGTTCCTTTATCTAACCTTCAGGTTGTCACAGAAGGCTGACATTTTTACTGTTGTTTTATAAATATATATTACACATACTGTACCAAAATCACAGATGTAGACGGTGTAGTTATTTAAATAAAAAATATTTTGTAAAAAAGTTGAATTTATTTTTATAAAAATTTTAATGTCACTTATACTGTTTTTTGTTATTGTAATATTATAATTCTAGTACAGTGCCATCATAAATTGGTAGTCAAGACACAGTAAAAATTTCAAAGCTGTAGCTTATGTAGTTTTTTTTTGCAAAAGGTACATTAGTATAGTACTGTACACCCATAAGAAACGCATGGTGGGCGCTCCAGCAGCCTTCTCCCAAAAGCAGTCAAAAAAACTTACAAAAAATACCAAGGAAAAAAGTCACGCACACAAAAAACAGTACGTCCACACGCCACAAGGGCCTCAAGAAGGACCGCAGTATTTCTACCAAAAATGTTTGTTTTCAACTTTATTTAGGGTTAGTTCGGGTTATCTACAAATCTTGACATGTTCTAGGTTACAGCACACCTGAGAACGGTTGAGATTCCAGATCTCGAAACGTCATCAAACCTTGTTCTACTATTCGTGGTTGAAAATGTCCGCAATAACTGCCTAAAAAACAAAACAATGTTGTTTTTTAATTTACGTATAAACCCATTCAGTAAAATAATCATTAACTGAGCCATCAAATGAAATACTGAAGAATTATTTCTCAATTATTTGGAAAAAAGAAGTTTCAGAGACAAAATTCAGATCCTTAACTTTTTATTGAAGCACCTTGAATGAAGCACTCTGTTCATATGTTTATTTAGTTTAGTTAATAATTTATATTTTATTTGTTATATTATGAAAATTATATTTTTTAATTTGATTGATAAATTGTATATACAATGAATCTCATATATATTATAGTGCATTATTTTATCTGTTATGCTAAATTATTAAGCACGTAATATTTTCATATACTCTGTCCGCCACTATATAACCTGTGAGAAATCGCATAACTTGGAATTGCAGCCGCTTGCAAAATTTTCTGTTGCTTGGACACACAGCAGTTTGACAAGTTCATTATTACAAATTAAAAATTAATATTACTGTTTTCAAAATGATACTGATACATTGTGGTGTAATGTTGATTGACCCGTGGGTCTTCTCGTAACTGGTGGACAGTAAATGATTCATAAAATATTTATGCAGTAAAGACACTATAAGATATTTCAAGTGCTGTAACGTGTGAATCTCATGTTAATCTTCATTATGTTTTTGTTATTTCGGTTTATGGTTACTGGTCTCGAAAAAGGAAGAAAATCATACTTTTGGATGACAAGGATTGTGTAAAAAGTATGTCTCATATGGTGAATAATTTCAGATTTTTAATCTTGAATTTATATAGTACCAAGGAATTATACTTTCAAAAGGGCGTCATTTGTTAAAAACAAATTTAAAAATATATTTCTGAGTGAAAAATAGCCGAATCTGTATGCTTAAAAGATTTAAACATTAATATATGTATATTGTACTTTGTATCTTAAAAACTCAAAAGGGATATGGTTATCTATATTAAACACACCACAATCAAAGACAAATGATTAAAACACTTGATTGCTTGTGAATAAGGATTCACAATAACAAAACAACCTTATAACGACACATGTCTATGACTATTTTAAAACACACGATCAAAAGATCATGCCTTAAAACTGTCTCACGCCTCAATATCTAAAATACAAAAGCCAAAAACGGTGACACAAAAGATTAAGTCGAGTGTTTAAATAAAGCCCGTTTACAGTATTGATGTGGGGCGGGGGCGGCCCAAAAACTGGGTCAGGGGCGCTTCCTGCTCTACGCCTGGCCCGTGCACGAGTATAATCCGTCAGCAATATGATAACACGGGTATAATCCGTCACCATGATCATTACACGAGTATAATCTGTCACCACGACAATTACACGAGTATAATCCGTCACCACGATCATTACACGAGTATAATCCGTCATCACGATAATTACACGAGTATAATCCGTCACCACGATCATTACACGAGTATAATCCGTCACCACGATCATTACACGAGTATAATCCGCAGCAACGATCATTACACGAATATAATCCATCACCACGATCATTACACGAGTATAATCTGTCATCACGATTATTACACGAGTATAATCCGTCATCACGATCATTACACGAGTATAATCCGTCACCACGATCATTACACGAGTATAATCCGTCACCACGATCATTACACGAGTATAATCCGCCGCCACGATCATTACACGAGTATAATCTGTCATCACGATCATTACACGAGTATAATCCGTCACCACGATCATTACACGAGTAGAATCCATCACCACGATCATTACACGAGTATAATCCGTCACCACGATCATTACACGAGTATAATCCGCCGCCATGATCATTACACGAGTATAATCCGCAGCCACGATCATTACACGAATATAATCCATCACCACGATCATTACACGAGTAGGATCCGCCGCCACGATCATTACACGAGTATAATCTGTCATCACGATCATTACACGAGTATAATCCGTCACCACGATCATTACACGAGTATAATCCGCAGCCACTATCATTACACGAATATAATCCATCACCACGATCATTACACGAGTATAATCCGCCGCCACGATCATTACACGAGTATAATCTGTCATCACGATCATTACACGAGTATAATCCGTCACCACGATCATTACACGAGTAGAATACATCACCACGATCATTACACGAGTAGAATCCATCACCACGATCATTACACGAGTATAATCCGTCACCACGATCATTACACGAGTATAATCCGTCACCACGATCATTACACGAGTATAATCCGCCGCCACGATCATTACACGAGTATAATCCGTCACCACGATCATTACACGAGTATAATCCGCCGTCATGATCATTACACGAGTATAATCCGCAGACACGATCATTACACGAATATAATCCATCACACGATCATTACACGAGTAGAATCCATCACCACGATCATTACACGAGCATAATCCGCCGCAACAATCATTACACGAGTATAATCCATCACCGCGATAATTACACGAGTATAATCCGCCGCCACGATCTTTACACGAGTATAATCCGTCTCCACATGATTACGTGAGTATAATCTGTGTACACATGATTACGCGAGTATAATCCATCTCCACATTATTACGAAGGAATTATCCGTCACCTCGTTGATAACGCGGGTATAATTCGTCTCCACGTGATTACGCGAGTATAATCCGTCTCCACGTAATTACGCGAGTATAATCCGTCTCCACGTAATTACGCGAGTATAATCCCTCTCCAAATGATTACGAAAGTATAATCCATCACCACGTTGATTACGCGAGTATAATCCATCTCTACATGATTACACGAGTATAATCCGTCTCCACATGATTGCGAAAGTATAATACGTCACCACGTGATTACGCAAGTATAATCCGTCTGCACATGATCACGCGAATATAATCCGTCTATACATGATTACTCAAGTATAATCCGTCTCTACATGATGACGCAAGTATAATCCGTCTTTACATGATTACTCGAGTATAATCCGGCTCTACATGATTACTCAAGTATAATCCGTCTCTACATGATTACGCGAGTATGATCCGTCTCCACATGAATACGCGAGTATAATCCGTCTCCACATGATTAATCCACTAATCTTCGTTATATTTTGCAATGTGTTGTTTTTGTTGCGAATTGTTAAATGTATATAATTTACTAACTGCTATTTAAGCGGGTTTCTACTCTGAAAGTATAATAATATATCATAATAGGTGCATTAGGTAGATTTCTAATGAATGATTCAGTCTAAATTATTTCCCCTTGTTGACAAGAGAAAGTCAACGCTTCTTCCAATAAAATAACACAGTATAGGCCCTACAGGTAATTATTGATTTTAATATAGACTATTATGTAAATATTTAAAATAAGATGGTTTGAAAGTTTAGAAGAGTGGTCTTCAAATGATTTTCCATTAAGGTTTATAAGTCTTTATCTGGATAAAACCCGGGCGCTTATGGATTTTGGGCGTTTATGTAGGCATATGCCCCGACATTTAAATACCCGGGCATTTTACATCACTAAATGGTGCTAAAAAATTGGGCTTCGAGAGCTAATAACTTCATTAAAATAGGACATGGATAAGTTTTAGGTACATAATCACCTCCCCTAACAGGTATAAAATAATGGAAATGAGTTTCATGCTCTCGTTTTGACGACAGGCATTGCAACGACCTTGTTTAACATTACATAAGGACAGTCAGAAGATATTGAGATAAGACCCGTTACAGCATTTCTGGGTACAGGCTCTAAAAGTAACATAAGTAATAAACGGTATCAATGGACTGACACATACTTTCTCCGTTAACTTATCATATTCTTTAACTAAATATCATTTAATAATTCATTGTTTCAAAAATAAACATCCACTTACTGAAAATAACAAAAAGAGAAAGAAGTTAAATTAATTGTTAGAGTTTTATGGGGGAAACCCCCTCCCCTGGTATTACCAAGCTTTTTTGAGTGGGATTTGTTTGGTGACCTTACACTGCATACCAAAATTCATGGAAAATGGTTGAGAAATAATGAAGAAATTGATATTTTAATATCCTCCATGAGAATAATATGACGCGCTCTCAGACATCGTACTGCGTTTATCATGTAGGGTAAATTTAACTTTTCTTTGGAATCGTCAGTCATAGAAAAATAATTCAAAATACTATCTTGTTTAGTTTTCAAGCTGGCTTCAATGGTGGTAGTCAAATTATACTTTACCTTTAGTTTTAGAGGGTTTTTTTCCTTTTAAAAGCCCAAAACTTTTAAACCCAGAATGATGTTTTGAGGACTTCGGGTGGTGTCATTTTGTTTATCTCATAAAAACTATAAACCACTTTACGTATTTTTTTGGGTTTTTAAAATACCTTTAAAAATCTAAAATTCAAACAAATATAAAAATGTATCCGAAATACCGTGGGTTGACCTACATACAGAATTTCATAAAAATCGGACCAATAGTCTCGTCTCTATCCTTCTGTACATCACACACAGACAGACATCACTCTAAAACAAATTTTTAGGGGACACTAAAATGGATATATCCACCAGAAAATAAATTATAAAATTCTGACGAAAACAATAATTTCTTTTTATACTATCGCATTAAGGGAGAAAGTAAAAAAAATCATATTTCTACGCTATTTACAAACCAAATTTTAATTTTTCTGCTTGAACGTTAGCTAGAAAAAGTCTAATTCAACCGTACGAAAAACCAATGGTTGGCCAAGAGATAATTTATGAAGTTCTTTGGCCAAATACACTCGCGTTTCATAACTGGATCAGTTGAGCGGCTCCTGGGTGAAAGTGAAAGTGGCCTCGACCTAAGCCCTGACAGCCTCAATCTCGCCTCAGCTGTACACGTACACGTACACGTACACGCACGCAATTACGTAAACACCAATTTCAAGGAAATGCCGACTTTCATTATTTTTTGTGTTCCGGTCAAATCTTGAAATTTTTGAAATTTCTTTGAAAGCTCTAATATCGTTTACAGGGGTTTATCGAGATAGTCGTTAAAGTAAAACATTGAATGGATTTGCAGTCATTCATTTTCAAATAATCCACAGGATTTTTAAATGATTTATTAACAATACTACAGTAATTACATAGCTGGACAAGCCCTCTTAGTCGATGTTTTTACAAATGGAAAAAGATATAATATTAAATTTCTTAAGTGATGGTTTAATTAGTGTAGTGTAGACCTCAATATATGGGTTCTTTCCGATTCTGGGTTCTACACCTCTTTAGTTGATGACTATGTATGTTTTTTAATTGTGTTTTTAAAACAAAGATTTTTTATTTCATATAGGAATTCGGAGCGAATGAGGCAACGCTGTACCTGTAGCAGTGATATAATCTATCCCCCGTTGCCCAACACACTACGTTAGTACCCGCAACTTCGGATAAAGGTGGCCCACTGACATACAAGCACGGTTACTACACTATCAGCTGATACCATGATCCACCACCGTACACAGCTGTACCTGTGGCTGTGCTGTAATCTATCCCTCGTTGCCCAACAGACTACGCCAGTATCAGCAGAATCGGGGAAAGGTGGCCCACTGACATACAAGCACGGTTACTACACTATCAGCTGATACCCTGATCCACCACCGTACACAGCTGTACCTGTGGCTGTGCTAAAATCTATCCCCCGTTGCCCAACAGACTACGCCAGTATCAGCAGAATCGGGGAAAAGTGGCCCACTGACATACAAGCACGGTTACTTCACTATAAGCTGATACCCTGATCCACCACCGTACACAGCTGTACTTGTGGTTGTGCTAAAATCTATCCCCCGTTGCCCAACAGACTACGCCTGTACCAGCAGAATCGGGGAAAGGTGGCCCACTGGCACACAAGTGCGGTTACTACAATATCAGCTGATACCCTGATCCACCACCGTACACAGCTGTTCCTGTGGTTGTGCTGTAATCTATCCCTCGTTGCCCAAGAGACTACGCCAATATCAGCAGAATCGGGGAAAGGTGGCCCACTGACATACAAGCACGGTTACTACACTATCAGCTGATACCCTGATCCACCACCGTACGCTGTTCCTGTGGCTGTGCTATAATCCATCCCCAGTTGCCCAACAGACTACGCCAGTATCAGCAGAATCGGGGAAAGGTGGCCCACTGACATACAAGCACGGTTACTACACTATCAGCTGATACCCTGATCCACCACCGTACGCTGTTCCTGTGGCTGTGCTATAATCCATCCCCAGTTGCCCAACAGACTACGCCAGTATCAGCAGAATCGGGGAAAGGTGGCCCACTGACATACAAGCACGGTTACTACACTACCAGCTGATACCCTGATCCACCACCGTACACAGTTGTACCTGTGGCTGTGCTGTAATCTATCCCTCGTTGCGTAACATTTGTTCCTTAAACAGAACTGTTAACTAATAGTCTAAGACATCTAAGGGACCTACAGTTTAGGAATCCGAATCACTTTTTCCTGTAAATGACTAATCGGTCTAATTATAAGGATGGTCTTTGCGGATTAATGTAGCATTCAATAGTGCGGACGTTAATCCACACCAGAAAATATCACATCCAACAACCATCACTTATAACTATTCACAACAACTTGTGACCTCCAAGTAACTGGATTACAGGACATGTCATTGCCCCAGTCCGATGTGTAGTGCCTTCTCTGCAGTTGTGGTAGGGAGGTAGATAAAAGTTGATTTATCTCCTATAGCTTAACTATAAATTCACTGGAAGAAATGGGTGTTAAAGATATGTTATCAAAGTTATTATATTAATTTGAAACCCTTTCTTACAGAGATGAAGAAATTGAGAAGTTTTGACGATATTGTCAAAACGTCTCAAATTATTAATTTTTATATAAGAATTTATTTATAGTTTTGACTCTGCAGTGTATTCAATACGATAAGTTATTTCGATTTTTAGTACGATAATTTTTCATCACTGTTTTAAGTAAAACAATGTTTCACAACGTTTCGGGATCTGGAACCTGATCCCTCAGGTGAACTGATACCTAAAACATAAAATGATTTGTACATAATCCGTAACATGTGGACTACATATACTTTTTTCACCTTTATACCGTCTTAGTCCGGATTATGAACTAATCGTGTTATGTTGGAAGTTGATTATCGTGACTGAACGCGATAACTCTCGGAAAAATGATCCGATCGGGACCAAATTTGGTAGAGACGTGTATTTTTACATTTGCTCGGACGAGTTCGTAAACCAGACATATCGGCTAATGTAAACGGGTAGTTTGGGGGGTTTGTACCCCAAAAATGAGTTTTTTGCGTTTTCCCATGTATTTTTTAAATTTTCAAATTTAATATTTAACTATTAGAATCAGCTTAAAAAGCTACACAATTTAGTTCTTTAAAGTTTTTCTCTATCTCCAACTGTTACCGAGATATTAAAAAATCTAAATACAGTACATTGTATTTAGGGGCTCTAATGCTGATCTTATGGAGGATAAGTTAAAATTAATATTTCCCTTACTAATCAATAGTTTTGGATGAATCTTTGTATGCATGTGTTTGCATGTGGTTGGGTTCCATACGTTTATACTAAAAACATAGTTAGTGTGTTCCTCACAGCAGCAAACCTGCATACTTTTTCCCAAGTTAATATTATGGAGAATAGGCAAAATCCTTGATTTATATCCAGATAATTATATATGGTCAGATTAAAAATAGTTTATGGTAAAAATGCCTACTTTTACTGTTCCTCAAAGCAGCAAACCTGCATACTCTTTCCCTAGTTAATGTTACAGAGAATAGGCAAATACTCTAGTTTATCAACAGGTATTGACTGATCAATCACATACTTGTACCATTACAGTCATGTTATTGATTTGGAATTTCGCTGAGTACGCAGGTCTGCTGCGAAGGGGGTATTTGTTCTTTAATCAATGTAGAAGTGATATAAAAGCGAAGTCGAACAACTTTGGATCACTGTGGCCGAGGAAGGAGAAGGATGCAATACAGGACAACAAACAATTCCTTAGGGGGAGACTAGACGACGGACGGTGGTGGTGGGCCACTCCGGCCTTCACCTAGATCTCACCCAGGCTAGCGTGGCAAGCGTCAAGCCAAGCGACCTTCGCTATTCGACAATCTACTACTTCTATCCATACTTCTAACCAAGGTGATAAGAATAGTCAGGTTCATCGACAAACGAAACATTACTCTAGTACACAAAGTATTAATAAATACCCCCGTCGCAGCAGACCTGCGTACTCAGCGAATTTCCAAATAAATAATATAATAGTAATATATATGACAAGTTTTATCAATATATGTCGAAAAATATGAGAGTTATTTACCTATTCTCCATAAGATTAACATGGAAAGTATATGCAGGTTTGCTGCTGTGAGGAACATTGCATGTAGGCATTTTTAGCATAAAATATTTTTACTTTGACCATTTATGCCAAGTTTCATAAACATCTGTCCATAAATAAAGGAGTTTGCCTATTCTCCATATGATTAACATGGGATAAGAGTATGCAGGTTAGCTGCCATGATAAACACATAAAATATGAGTTTTAAGCATTTAAAACATAAGATCTCCACCAAATGAAGGTAAATACCTAATTTAATCCAAAAATATTGATTGATAAGTGAAATATTAATTTTGCTTTATCCTCCATAAGATTAACATTGAAGCCTCAAAATGCAATGTACTGTGTTTAGATGTTTTAATATCTCGGTAACCGTTGGAGATAGGAAAAAACTTTAAGGAACTAACCTGTGTAGTTTTTAAGCATATATATAATTGTTTTTGGTCTCTGGGCACTTAAAGACAAAAAAATAACATGGTACCGGGCTTAAGTCTTGCCATGTGACCTATGGTCATTGTATGTAGATACCGATCCATTATATCTTTAACGGTTTTCCATTTTAAGGGTACAGTACATGAATACAAAATGTGTAAAATCAAAAATTCTCAGAAAAAGCACCAACGTACGGGTTAGCAATTGCACAGGGGAGAACGCCATTCATGTTGTACTCGACTTTCAGACATTTTCCCTTCAATTACCAAAGAACCTAACTCCTAATGGACATCTCATTCCCATACCTACGTGTGCGCCGGTAGTCATCTCATATTATGTACAACTTCTAGGCATTTACATTGTACCATCTGTTGATTGTTGATCGATTCGACCCCATTTAAATGAAATCATCATAAATATTCTAATTAATAAAGAAAGCGTGATCGGCACATAGCTGGGGCCTCTTTTCCCACAGGCCACATTTTCACTTGGAACAAGGAAGCCAACTATGCGAGAGCTGGATTGCTGGCTATCAACCGAGTTATTATGGGCCGCTCTTGGTTTTGGCTCGCCGCCAAATTCGTCGATTCATCCACCTCTGTCCTTGTATTAAGTAAACACTACTCCATCTTTTATTTACACGTGTAGTCGATCTGGTGACTGTGCTAAGAAATTGCTGTCACTGCGAATACTAGTGTATGTTGATAACAAGTAAATTGGTTGAAACAAAACATACTGTATATCGCATTACAGTAGTATTATTCAAATGTCCTAAGTTTGCCTCGTTTCTCTTTATACATATGACATTTTCCTGTATAAATATTGATTCTGGATGTTACAGAAGGTATAAGATAGGATAGGCCTCTTTTCTGTATAACGATATGCCAAATTGTAGTATAACGATAGACTACGTTGCTGTATAACGATAGACTACGTTGCTGTATAACGACAGGCCACATTGCTGTATAAATATAGGCCATGTTTCTATATAACTATAGGCCACGGTCCTGTATAACGATAGGCCACGTTTTTGCATAACGATAGAACACGTTCCTTTCTAAAGCCCACGTTTATGTATGATAAACAATGATAAACCACGTTGCTGTATAACGACAGGTCACATTACCGTATAAAGATAGGCCATGTTTCTATATATGAGGGTCATTCAATAATTAAAGAGACAAACGGGTCTGGGCAGAAAACTATTATTAGGGTATTTTTGGTGCTTTTACAACTTTAAGTACTGGGATAGGTCCTGATCCGCTGATTAATCAACATTGTTTTGTTTATAACCTCAAAAATACATTTAATGATGGTGAGTCTACTTGAAAATCCCACATTAGTTGAACAACGTTATGTTATTCGTTTTTTACTCGCTGAAGGTGAAAAACATCTGAATATATACTCTAGAATGACTAAAATGTATGGTGAACATTGTTTGAATCGTGCAAATTTTTACAAGTGGGTAGAACAGTTCAAAAATGGCCGGGACCCAGTGACAGATTAACACCGACCTGGCTGACCAGTTGAAGTTTCAACTCCTTCACTTAAAAATTAAATTAAAAATTGAATTAATGACATAATTCGTGCTGACCGCTGAGTCACTGTGGAAATGCTAGTTGTAAAAGTCCATGTGAGTGTGGGTACAGTTCACAACATTATTAAAAACAAGTTGAAGTACCGCAAAACATGTGCAATATGGCTCCCAAAGGAGTTGACACGGCTACACAAGGAAACGAGGTTGAGAGTGTGCACAGGGCTGTTGGAACGTTATGAAAGTGAAGGTGAGCACTTCCTCAACAAAATTTTAACTTACGATGAAATTTGGCTTCACTATTATGAGTCAGAATCAAAAAGGCAAAGCACAGAGTGGAAGGAAAACGAGGACGTCGAGAAGTTTGTGGGAAATTGGCTCAAACGCCAAGAGAAAGAGTTCTTTGCAGCTGGCATAAAAAAGCTTGTGGTCCGTTGGAACGAAAGCATAAATGTTCAAGGGGATTATGTTGAAAAGTAGTAAAAGTATTTTTTCGTTAAAATAAAGTTGTTTCCTTCCAGACCTGTTTGTCTCTTTAATTATTGAATGACCCTCGTAACTATAGGCCACGGTCCTGTATAACGATAGGCCACGTTGATGTATAGCGATAGAACACGTTCCTTTACACGGACCACGTTTCTGAATAACGATAGGCCACGTTGCTGTATAATGATAGGCCAGGTTGCTGTATAACGAAAAGCCACGGTACAGTGCTTAGTTAAACAGCGTCACTGTATTTACATATGCCATTTTATGTGTCAATATAGGCCACGTTGCTCTATAAAGGTAAACCACGGTGCAGAGCTTAGTTAAGCAACGTCACTGTATTTACATAGGCAATTTTTATGTGTCAATATAGGCCACGTTGCTGTATAAAGGTAAACCACGGTGCAGTGCTTAGTTAAGCAACGTCACTGTATTTACATATGCCATTTTATGTGTCAATATAGGCCACGTTGCTCTATAAAGGTAAACCACGGTGCAGAGCTTAGTTAAGCAACGTCACTGTATTTACATAGGCCATTTTTATGTGTCAATATAGGCCACGTTGCTGTATAAAGGTAAACCACGGTGCAGTGCTTAGTTAAGCAACGTCACTGTATTTACATAGGCCATTTTTATGTGTCAATATAGGCCACGTTGCTGTATAAAGGTAAACCACGGTGCAGAGCTTAGTTAAGCAACGTCACTGTATTTACATAGGCCATTTTTATGTGTCAATATAGGCCACGTTGCTGTATAAAGGTAAACCACGGTGCAGAGCTTAGTTAAGCAACGTCACTGTATTTACATAGGCCATTTTTATGTGTCAATATAGGCCACGTTGCTCTATAAAGGTAAACCACGGTGCAGAGCTTAGTTAAGCAACGTCACTGTATTTACATAGGCCATTTTTATGTGTCAATATAGGCCACGTTGCTGTATAAAGGTAAACCACGGTGCAGTGCTTAGTTAAGCAACGTCACTGTATTTACATAGGCCATTTTTATGTGTCAATATAGGCCACGTTGCTGTATAAAGGTAAACCACGGTGCAGAGCTTAGTTAAGCAACGTCACTGTATTTACATAGGCCATTTTTATGTGTCAATATAGGCCACGTTGCTGTATAAAGGTAAACCACGGTGCAGAGCTTAGTTAAGCAACGTCACTGTATTTACATAGGCCATTTTTATGTGTCAATATAGGCCACGTTGCTGTATAAAGGTAAACCACGGTGCAGAGCTTAGTTAAGCAACGTCACTGTATTTACATAGGCCATAGGCCACGTTGCTGTATAAAGGTAAACCACGGTGCAGTGCTTAGTTAAGCAACGTCACTGTATTTACATAGGCCATTTTTATGTGTCAATATAGGCCACGTTGCTGTATAAAGGTAAACCACGGTGCAGTGCTTAGTTAAGCAACGTCACTGTATTTACATAGGCCATTTTTATGTGTCAATATAGGCCACGTTGCTGTATAAAGGTAAACCACGGTGCAGTGCTTAGTTAAGCAACGTCACTGTATTTACATAGGCCATTTTTATGTGTCAATATAGGCCACGTTGCTGTATAAAGGTAAACCACGGTGCAGAGCTTAGTTAAGCAACGTCACTGTATTTACATAGGCCATTTTTATGTGTCAATATAGGCCACGTTGCTGTATAAAGGTAAACCACGGTGCAGTGCTTAGTTAAGCAACGTCACTGTATTTACATAGGCCATTTTTATGTGTCAATATAGGCCACGTTGCTCTATAAAGGTAAACCACGGTGCAGAGCTTAGTTAAGCAACGTCACTGTATTTACATAGGCCATTTTTATGTGATAAGCCACGTTGCTGTATAAAGGTAAACCACGGTGCAGAGCTTAGTTAAGCAACGTCACTGTATTTACATAGGCCACGTTGATGTATAAATGTAGGCCACGTTGCTGTATAAGATTCAGTCGTGGCCTACGTTGCGGAGTTCAAATCGCGCGTGCCATGAGCACAATACTCGGGACGTTTCCAACTATTTCACCACTTAGTGTTTGAACAGGTGAACATATTGGTGAACACTTGTAGTTGGGCTAAGGAGGCTAGCCCACTCCTTTGACAGGAGTCACGAATAGGGTGTTTGTTATCAACAGCTGTTTCAAGCATTGTACAATATCTAGAGTATTATCGGTGTATAATACTTACTAGCCTATTCTAGGTGGACGAAATATACGTAAAAGCGGGAGTTTTTCGTATTGTCCCACTAAACGAAAAATATGAAAATATTTGTAATTGTAGTTGAGTTAAAATAAATGTTGCTTTAGGGGGGCCTGCCTGATAAGAACATTTCGTCTAATTTGTAGAGCGTCTTTTTACGAACATTTTGATATACATGATAGTTTGTACAATATTTATATAAGTAATAGATATTTGTTTAAAAGCCTACATGTGCAAATCAGCTGAATTCCTGCTTTTCTCGAAAACTCATTTTTTTAACTTTGTGCACACTTTTCTCAGGAACTAATTAAGATAATGAAATGAGATCTTCGCCCACTTTCTCAACAGTTACTGAAGCACAAGTTGACACGGGTTTTTACTACACGCCTTAGTTTTTTACAGTAATTTAACATAAATATAACACCGAAAAAATACATACTTAAAAAAAGTTATATCTTTGAAAAATTTTAAAAACCCCGGGTTAAAGTCTGCTTCAGGAACCACAGAAAACACAATGAAGACTGCATTCAATTATCTTCATTAGTTTCTGAGATAAGTGTGCACCAAAATAGCACATTTAACATGCGTGGTATAGGACTCACCAGATCCCCTTAAAACTTGGTTTTGCTTTTATAACACCGATTATACGCCACGATCAGCATAAACATCTTAATGAACTAATCTCTAAGGTGTCAATGTTTGGTACACGAGGAAAATTAAACCAATTCAAGTTACTGTATATTATTTTTACAACCTGCAAATACCGGTTTTTCCTGTTGACCTGATAAAACTGAGTATACAGTTATATTATATTTATATTAATAAGCAAGATAACAATTTTCTTTTCGCATTATCTACTTTGTTAACATTATGGCTCTACGTGACGATATACCCGTACTGTACCATACGAAAATACTTCATCGTTTATAATGTTGCTAACAAAAACTCAATTATTTGAAATGTTTTAATACTTTACAACTGAAACTATAATATTTCATAAATCGAAACAATGCAACTTTCGAACTAATCATGCTTTCAAAAATCTAAACACCTTTTCGGACAACGAACAACTCCCCATTAATTTCTTCATACGGAGTAAAATATAAACAAGAACGGGTAATGAACGTTTAAAATTCTGATTATTTTCGCCGTCGGGTGAGCAAATTCAAAGGCATATAAAGCTTCAATTTTATTGTTGCTTAAATGCCTTAACACCAGTGGCGGATTCAAGGGAGGGGGGCGATTGCCCCCCCCTTGACCCTTGGATTTTTTTATACATTTTTTAATATTTTGTTTATTTTAATTAGCACCTAGTTTACTACTTTAAAGTTAAAATTTATTCTTTATCATCAATTTATTTTATTAATTTTCTGAACTGTTGTTAACAGTTAATGGGAGTGAGTATTTCGTTCTGACGATGCCTGACAGTTGGCTGCACCGCCATAACTGGCTAGTCCCTCTGCTGATTAAAAGGTTTAAAGAAATATTGTACTGTCAGCTAAAATTATGTTTTGTCATAAATTCACAATAAGTACATGTTTACTAAAAACCTGTCCACTGGCGACAAAAATATTTGTGCAGATAATAATAACTATGTTTAGATTTAAATACGATAACCTGATTTCTTTACCACTGATTTAGGTTTGAATTGCTAAACGGCTATTTTAAAATTATGAGTTCCATTGAAGAGAGATCGATAAATGCTAACTTTTATATTCAAACTTAGGTTATGTTGAATAGAGATTATAATTGTTAAGTAAATTTAACTTCAATTGTAATTTAGGTTGAGAACATATTATTACGATCTCAGGCCTGGGGACATTTTAAAGTTTAAAATAGCCAATGAGGCTATTAAAAGCAAAGAAAACCTTTAATACGGTTTTATAGTATTTAAACTATTGATGACAAAAATCTTTTTATTTCTGTAAATAAAATACTAGTAGGTATCTTTAATTATGTATTTTATTTTGCTCTCTTTTTACTTCTGTTTTTTGTTCAGTTGTTGTGTTTTAGTTCAGTTAAGTTTAGTAAATGTTTTACCTTTTCTGGTTGGCTCTGTTGCAATACAAAAATAATTACTACTAAGTGAACATGTGATTATCTGTAACAAAAAAATCGTAATGGTCACGACTGAGCTCGCCACCTGACAGTAATCAGGTTTACTGTCCGCCGCGCCACTGCTTTGCAACAATTGTTTGTTTACAAAATCCTCATCAGTGAGGCTTCATTTTAGCTCACTGTAGCTTTCCGTAGCTCAATGTTTCTTCTGTGATTATTGGTTATAATTGATGTCTATGCCTATCGGTTTGACATCTGTTTTCATGTTTTCATTGTTTTTTGTTTTTTCATTGTTTTTGTTTTTTCATTGTTTTTTGTTTTTTCATTGTTGTTTCTTTTTTCATCATTTTTTTCTTTTTTCATTTGACATTTATTTCACTTTAAATCTCAATATCTGGGGTTTATAACTATATATTATTTGATACAATAGTACCCGTGTTACACGGCCCGTGTGTAAAAGCCGCCAAATTTAAATCGGAATTTGTTCGGTATATGCAGCTTCCTTCCCCTTTCTTGCAGCAAGACCGAACAAGTTAGTCAAATCACAGATTGTTCAGCATTATACAACAGTTGCATAAGAGTATTATTTGTACTTCACCGTCCGTCCGTCTGTCGCCGTGCACTTGGTCGTCTTCCTCAAAATAATAAGTGATGCAACCTCTGGCACCAATGGGTCCCGGGTCCTGGCATAACTAATAGGTTACAGTACTGTTGCGATATAACATGCAATATGAAAATATTCCACCAACTATTTCAATTAACTGTTTAGGCTCTTGGCAAATTTCACAAAACACTCTGAAAGAATGGGGGTCTAGATAAATTAGTTTTTACCATAGTGCTCAGTATAATTAATTATTAATTACTCAAATTATTACGCTAAAACCATTACTGAAAACGAAAGTGTACTTCCTAGACATTCAACTTTTGTCAAGAATGGTACATTAAAAAATACTTTTAACTTTTTTCCTTTAGGGTGGTAAATAATAATCGTGAACCCCATATTTTTACACTTTACCCTGTTTCAAATAACTGAAAATTTTGTAAAACTATCTTTCATACAACTATGCAAAATTAAATTATTTAATTAATTTATTTCCAACCTTTTGGTCCCATCTAAATTTCACACTGTTTAAATTTTAAAAAATTAAGTGGAATTTTTCCCATCTTTATATATCTTGAAATGTGTAGTATTTGTCAAGAAACATTTTGACCTTTTTCAAAATTCAACCTGCTCCCTCTGTTAACGGTTTGAGAAGCTGGTTTGATATAAATATCCCGGCTTGATGATATAGGTATCTTGAAGCACAAAAGTTCTTTTTTTGAAAACCATCTCTTTTACAATGGCATTAAACTGTTCAATGCACTGCCAGCCGCCTTAAACGTTGAAACAGATGTGTACAAATTTTGCAAAGGGGTTAAGAATCTTCTTTTGTCACGCTGTTACTACAGCATTAAAGACTTTTTAGTCTAATTTCGACAATCACTGTTGAACGGTTTTTGTGAAGCTATTATAATTTTAATTTTAATAATTATTCCTGCAAGGAACACTTCTCTTATGACGCTATTATGCAGTTTGTAAATGTCTTAAATAAAGAGATTTGAGTTTGAATTTGGAGATCGCTTCAGTGACATCTCTGCCAACAATGTATTTCTTTCTATTAAAGTTCTGGTTAGTGAGCTGTTATCACAGACATTTCACATCACGATTAGTAAAACAAATTATTCAACATCTTTTATTGGACTTTTCCAAAGTGTCTGTGTTTTTATCTATACAGCATTTCTGGAGGTGGAGAAACTCCTCTTGTTTTCAAGTTACAGGTATTAATCACATCATTTTTTAATTCTTTGAAATACCAAAACACAAAAAAATATGTTTATGACTTTTACAGGTTGATATCTTCGGTAAGTTTTTTACTGCTTTAAAAATTTTTTTCAGGTTTTTACCGACTTGGTACATACAAGATTATAAACCAATCTTGTCATATTTTAAGTCTCAGCTCACCTGAGGACAGGATCAGATTCCAAATACCGAAACATCGTGAAACTTTGTTTTACTAATCGTGATTGAAAAGGTCTGCAAAAACAATCTAAATAACATTAATTTACCATTACCAATAACTAATTTCAAACAAAGAAGTTCTGGTAATAAAACTACATACCGATACATACAGAGTTAAATTTTCATAGGAAAAATACAAGTGATTCTCTGAGGTCTCGTCAATTTATCCTCATTTATATTCCTGGGGACAAACTATGTAATGACTATTTAAAATTAACTTTCAAGACAGCAAAGAGAACTACTGAAGAATATATAAATTTCAACTTATTGTCCAATCAGCAACCCAACATATTAAGTGTCTCAGATATTAGTGATTGTTCATTGAATAGCAAGATCAAATTTACAGTATATTACTGGTATTATAAGCCACATAGTAGAGAAAGAAAAATACCCCTGTCCCAGCAAATCAATATTTCCAAATCAATAATATAATAATAATAATGAAATATTACAAGTTTTATCAATATCTGTCGATAAATATCATAGTTATTTGCCTGTTCTCCATAAGATTACATAGGAAAGAGTATGTAAGTTTGCTGCTGTGAGGAACATTAAAAGTAGGCATTTCTAGGATAAACAATTTTTATTTTTATCATTTATGCCAAATTTCATAAAAATCAGTTCAAAAATAAAGGAGTTTGCCTTTTCTCTATATGATTAACATGGCAAAAGAGTATGCAGGTTGGCTGCCATGATAAACACAAAAACAATGAATTTTAAGCATAAATGGATAGATCTCAACTACGTGAAGCTAAATATAAAGTTTAATTTAAAAATATTGATTGATAAGTAAAATATTAATTTTTCTTTACCCTCCAAGATTAACATTGGAGCCCAAAAATACAACGTACTGTCTTTAGATTTTTTAATATCTCGGTAACCGTTGGAGATAGAGAAAAAATTATTCAAAGAACTAAATTGTGTAGTTTTTTGAGCGGATTCTAATGGTGAAAGATAAAATTTAAAATTTTCACAATTACATATGAAAAACACAAAAAACCCAATTTTTGAGTATAAACGGGTAGTTTGGCGGGGGGGGCCCCCGCCAAACTACCCGTTCCGATTGACCCATATGTCTTGTTTACGAACTCGTCCAAGCAAATGTAGGAATACACATCTCTACCAAATTTGGTTTTGATCGGACCATTTTACGAGAATTATCGTGTTCACAGACACATATATACTGTATATCAATTTTAATGACTATTGTTTTTGACCTCTTGGCACCTAAACAAGAAAAAATAACTTGGTACCGGGGCTTAAGTCTTGCCATGAGACCTACGGTAATAGCTTCTTCCCTATTAGAAATTAGCTAAAACACTAAATCAAACCAGATAAATCAAAATATCCAACAACTTACAATTAAGGTAATCATAGAACATTGATTCCTATTCTTCCTAAAAAGGAGACATATTTGTACAGCAAACCGCTTTAATAAATATCCAGGGTCAATAAACAGATTGTGTAAATATATAAAGAGTTCTCAGTATGATCTTTTTGTTGATGATGAGTTTTTATTTACAAATATTAATGTGGACGATTTGAATCACTGTTCGTGAAACAAACGTGTTACAGATTTCTAGGCCAAAACTTCAGGATGTTCCTTTGGTCAAAGCTAACAGAATGTTTTATTCATATAGGATCTATCTCATTCCATGGGTAATCAATCATATATTTTAAACTCAGTTAATCTACAACCATAAAAGTCTCTGACTTGAAACTACGTATGGATATAAGTAATGTATCACAACTACCCAACCTGTTGTATGTAGATTGCAAGGTAATAAAACTTAATGTAATTTTTACAGATAATAAAATATTCACATTGGTAGTCATTTTAATAGTTTTTAAAGAAATATATTAAAAACTGAAATTATAAACCATATTGGTGAAAGAGCTTTACAAATAAACAAATTTTTACCTTCTAAGAATAGGAAAGATAAAAATATTAAATAACATATTTGGATAAACATTAACAACCGAAGATCCTATAAGTGTCTATAATCTTAAGTCACAACCTTATATGGTTCTGGAAATGTAACCGATTAAACAAAAACCCATGCCTACTCACCTATCAAAAAAGAACACAAACGTAAAACCGTACCTTGAAATATTTTTTTGATAATTTTTAAATATAGCAATATTTGATATGTATCAATAACGTCGAGATATAAATTATGACAATTGTGGTTCACTTAGTAAGTTTACTTTATTATATAAATTTTATTTTTAGATTTTACACCACAGTTTATAGTCTCTATATTTTCATTATATATAATTCATTTCATCCAAACATTTTATAGTGTGGTTTTGTTCTTATATGGTGTGTCAAAAATTTCATTTCATAATTTTCACATGACATTCATAAACACTTTTTCGGGAAGGAAGACAAAATAACTCAAATTTTCTTTTTTTCCAAAACATTGGCAATTCATTAGTTTATGGTATCATATTTACCTATACTAACCTTAAATCTCAATGAGAAAAGGTTATAGCATAGTTACAATATTCAATTTAGACAGAGCTAGGATATGTTGCAAAGTGCCAATTTGACTTTGAAACTCACTAAAAATGCATAACTTTTTTTATTTATAATTTAAATTTTGTTGTGAAATAAAGGATTCAGTGTTTGAATTCATATTCTGAAGAAATATTAGTTGAATAGGAATTTTAAAAATATAGGATCCTGCTAATTATATTACTGCATTTAAAATACCGGCATAATTAAACATTTTAGTATTAGTTTCATCTGAAATTGGAATTTCAAGTTAATAAGTTACACATATCTTAAGTTGCACGTTGTTAAAAAAATTAATATCTCAGTGCCATTATTGTTGTATTACTGACTTTTCCTATGATGATATTTATACTAATAGGAAAGGGATAATCTAATTAAAGGGATTGAATCTGAACTTTTTAAATATAAACTAAAAATCATGATTTTCTGTTATTCAAGGCATAGCATCAGACTTAATTCCTGATGATATTCTTGTGCAAGTTAATTAATAATGTTATAACTTGCATATGGTAAACAATTTTTGATAACCTTTGGTAGGCTATGTGGCCTAATTTTTTGCTAATTAACTGTTCTAATTCATGCATAAGACACTATATAATTTATAATCCTCGTAGCAGCAAACCTGCACTCTTTCCTGACTCACCAGGGAAGTGAAGGGAGAATTTATATAGTTTTCCCATTAAAAGATAACATGTGACACTTGGTAATCAATACAAATAATTAATATAAATTCACTGAGTTATGGGGTTTCAAAATACAGTAAATTCAGACCATTTGTTACAGGCTGGAATGACCATTCATAGTCTTTAAATATATTCATTTCATTAAAAATAAAACAAGTCAGATATGTACATAAAATAAAAACTCCAACAGGAATTCTATGCAAGAACAAAGGCTTTTCAGTTATGATAACAAAAAAATTAAGATAATTAGTAAAAATATATATTTTATTATCATACATAGCACAAACAATAGTATAAACTATTGATTTAATTGTTTTATTGCGGAAATTCCCAATCAATATCAAGCATATTGCCACAGATTGATGCGGGATCATAATGGGTTTTGCTGCTGACTGTACAGGACCAGCTGATTTCACCCAAGTGTCAACTGAGAGCTACAATAACAAACATTGAAATCAAATTTTACTTACCAAAACGGATTGTCAACTTTTAACTCTTGAGTTAAAGAAATAAGACGAACGATTAAGATACATTTTAGATAAACTCCTCCTGCTTCTGGCAGATGCTATGTCTGCTAATTGTTTTATGTTCAACAGACTGCCTGACAGCAACGTACACCTCGCACAAAGAGCACTCACTCACAGTACGGATCAGACGCTCAATGTAGCTGGCTAGTAGCTGTTCCACTGTTGCCAGGCAAGCAGTAGTGCCACCAAGTCAATGTGATTTTACCCTAAATTGACCGAAGACCTACACATTAGCAAATTAGAGTTCTAAAATTACCCTAGAATTAAACTAATTTGGCTTAAAAGCAATGAAGACATGAGTGATTAAATCAATTTAAATTAATATTAATAAAATGTATTTTAAAAACAAGAGTATAGTGTACTTTAAAAAATTAATTGAAATATTTTTATCTTAAATTGAAGTTAAATTAATAAATTTTAATTTCATGGAATTGACGAATACATTTTGTTTTAGGACATTTATTGAATAAGAGCAATAATAACTGACACCAAAAGGCCTTTAAAATACCTTTAAAAAATTTTAAGTCGTATTGGTTTGTTGAAACTATTTTATATTTATTTTACCATTTAAGGAATAAGAATAATTAATATAGATCAATCAGTTAAGTGATGGCAATAGTATAAATATTTTTTACACTTAAAACTGGGCCTAGTTAATAATAAATTTGAATCGGTTATCTTAAAAATGAATGAATGACCGATTTAGATCATAGGGCCAGCTCCAAAGTTCAAACACTGGGGATAATGTATGAATGACCCAATAAGTGAATCAGAACTCTTAGATATAAAATTATAAATATTTGAAAACGTAGATTTGAAAATCTTAGAGTTGACAGTTATCCGTTTACTATGAATATGTCACCTATGTCCTTCAATCCCTCATCCCTAGACTAAACTTTACATCCAAATTAGATATTGCATGTAACACCTATTTATTTGGTTTTGTCCAAAATATCATTATTTCAGAAATAGCTTCTTCCAGGATTTGTATACAGATTATATAAAACAAACTTAGTAGATAAACTGTCAAATTATGACACTATATTATGAAGAAATTAACATCTACCGGAAATAAACTAAAATATATATTCAAAACTTAACTTAAAAAGAGATTAAAAAGCTATTTAGGTATATTATCCATTCCTTTGGGTTTCTTAATTCGTAGCCCCATCCTCCTTTTAGGTAGTTAGGCAAGCCTGATGCCTAACCACAGATCCCTGCCTGATTTTTGCCTGATTACCTCCTCTTCGTCGTTGACCAGCCAGGGTCGGATGGACACCGTCAAAACATGCCTTTTAACTAATTAGATTGACTAGATTAGATGGACCCAAGTTAAGAAGAATACCTTCTTACCCATCCTGGAATTACCCCTGAACTATATAAATCCTATTTTCTCCCACTATTAGGAATTTAATCACAGAAATAAATGGGATTCAAATAAACCAACAACAAAAATGGTCAATATATAAGATAATACGGCGTATAACTAACAAAAGCCCGCAATACTCTTACAGAACGCATTGTAATAACTGAAACTAACAACATTTCAGAAAGGAACCAACCTAGATCAGTATACTTTTTAAGATCAGTATACAGTATACTTTACAGTTGCATGATTTTAAATGTAGTCTGCTCTAAAACTTAGAAAACGAGCGAGGGAGTTTTTTCATATTCAAATGGTTATCATCAGGTTCATGCTGATCAGTCTTTAAAAACGTAAATATTGATGTTCTTTTGGGTAAATTAAATTTCCTAGAGTAGAATTTTGGCAGCAAGGGAGTTGAAGTGAGTCGTTCTGAAGATATTCATATTCGTGTGAGAGTTTTGAGGACTTGAAACAAGGTTAGTTTCTTGCTACAGTTTTGTTGCTATTAGTTTTCAACTATATTTAAATTGATGGCAGGGATCTATTTAATTAAGTCGATACGTTCAAAGTGAGAAGATAAGTAAAGTAAAAACCATCTAAGAGGTATGTAAGTGTGACAAGGCTGACAGTGTTGGGCCTAGATCAATATACTTAACAGTTGCATGCATTTTAGACTTAGCATGCTCAAAAACTTAAAACTGACAAAAAGTCTGTTCGTCAGCTTCAACAAAGCCAGCTTAGTATTTCCTGTGTGTTAATATTGATAGGGCAAGTTCTTTGTCTTGACTGATATGGGGCCACATATTTCGCTGGGAGACGAGCTTTGCAGACCTTGATTTCAGGGCACCATAGTGAAGTAGAATTTTAGTTTCGCGCAGTCGACAATTTCTAGAATTTACACTTACGGAACTTAAAATCTTAACTCGGACCATGGATTTTAGCTGGTTTTTATATATAGCGTCATTGTTGCAGATGTCATTTTTACATTCTACATTAGGCTCTAACTATGAAGATAATCTATGCTACCCAACTGCTGCAACTGGTGACTCCTTGATTTTGTAACCAGCCTATCTGTTCCCTGCCAGTCAAAGTACAACTCACTTTAGCATTAAGACTATCTTTGCTGGCATTTGGTTGGATGCAAATCTAACCGAGTTTTCTGAGGTATGTTTTTCAGCTGGAGTATCAAAATTTGTCAAGTACGGCATTCCAATGCACTTCATTTGAGACAACTTCATGTCCTCCAGACTCATCTCACCCTCGTCAACTGGCACCTGATAGGCCAAATTTGATACTAAGCTTAGTGGAGCAACCGCCTGATGATCCAATGAACCATAGTCATCTCTTCTGCACATGGTCTTAAAGAAACTTGATGGCCGGCTATTAATTTAAGGCCTCATTAAAAGGTTTATATCACCACTGCCCACAGTGAATTATTCTTCCATTAATTTATACCTAGAAGGGATTGAATTATAATTGGTAGTTTTTAAAAAAGCAAACATCAAAATCATTCAAAACTGATTCTCAAACTACTCAGTACAGTTAGTAGGCCTAGTTGTCAATTAAAACTTCCTAGTGAATCCAAAGTACAAATTCTGTCATAACTTAAAAGTTATTATTGGTGGTTATTATAGGTCATAGACCACTGTTTGCTGTTTGTTTACAAATGTCTGTTTATTGATTTGATTAAATTTGTTTATTGATTCGTATTTTATAAGGAAATCTAAAAACTTAGCCGCTCTCGTAGCGTGTCTATTATCACGAAGACCACTTCCACGTCCTGTTTGATAAAACGTTAAGTTGGAATCATCTCGACTCAACCGACAAACTCAAACCCTCTCTTTTTATATATCCAGTGTAAAAGCTTGTAATGGGAGATTAAAAAAAAAGATTAAGACGCTAACCCTTCCTTCCCTAGGGGAGAGATGAAATGATGATAGATCAGGGAGGGGTGGGGGGTTAACAAGAGAGAGAGAGAAAGAGAGACAGAACTTGTTTTTATACACTAGTTGTATTTATTATCTAAACATTTGATATAATTTTTTTGTTCTGTTTAAGGATGGCAACATCAAACAACACCTTTGAAAAAAAGTTTAACAAACTGACAACGTCAAACAACACACTCGAAGAGCAGTTTAACAAACTGACATCTGCAATAACCCTCATTGCTAATGAGCTGCTTCAGCGTTCGTATTGCAAGATACAGTAAACTGGTAAACCCAAAGACCACGGATGTCAAACGATATATTGACAGAGGTTTGCTTGATTCTTCACGCAAGAAAAGACAAGAGAACAAAAAAAGAGACAAAAAAACAATAATAAAAATCATATGATTTAAATATTAACCTGTTGATGAGTGGGCCCATCATGTGAAGTGGCTAATATCAGGGTTACGTAGAGAAGGTGTATTGCCATAATAAGTACACCTGGGACTAACAAAAAAATCATGGATTTCCGTAGATATATTTATTTTATTACTACAATAATTGGATAAAAAACATATTTCAAACAAGTTTTGATACTATTTACATCTCTTAGAACGTGTTTATATTCGTGGGTGTGATATTTTTCAAAACAATCATGCAAACATAACACATTATTAACATATTAACCATTACAAAGGAGTCAATTACTAAACGGCATGAAAAATCACTAGGTTACCAATGTTTTTTCTAGACGAAACATTAGCAGGAGTAGTGTCGTGGCCCCGTTCACTCCACGATTTGACCACATGTATGTGTTCGTGTTGTAAATGTTTTTTTTAATGTGTTATACATATATCAGTGTTTTAAATTTGACAACGTTCATATGAAGTGAGAAATCAGAAAAAAAGTATCCTTGTGCCTGATGATGGCCTAATGTAGGCTGAAACTATTGTTGCAACTTCAACTACTTATAATTGCTACAGATAGAGGTATTTAAACTATTTAATTTAACATTTCCTCCTCACTCAACAATTATTTGGGTGTAAATCATTTTAATTTAAAATGAAATGAGTATCAAAACCTAAGAGCAATAAGATTCTCTGTTGTGTAGACTTCGACATATTTTTAAAGAATATTAAAATATCAATCACCTTGTGTTATTGATTAACTACCTTAATTCTACCTTTTTAAGGTAATCATCAGATAGTAAAAGGCATTAAGAAAAAATAAACAGAGTTAGCTTCTTATGTTAAACAGACTTTGTTAAGTGAGCCAGATTTACACTATCCAATACTATAATACGAGCAAGGTTTATATACCGTATATATATATATATATATAAATTTTGGAAATAACTAATTTCCGAGTTGAAAATAAGTTATAGATAGGTCTAATGTCCAGGAAAATTCTGGTTTTCTTGTAATATTCAGTTTAAAATCTAAAAATTTAACATTATGCTTATGGAGAATCAAATGTAAACAATACAAATCAAAACATCTGTTTATAACCGTTTGACAGTTCTTGATTGAAGATGGTGGGGAACAATATGTAAATAGAGGTTTTTCACAAATATTTATTTTATGTATGTAATAAATGAAAAATTATCAGGATACTAATCAATTTGTAAAAATTTAAGGGTAACATAACTGTGCGAAATAAAAGCAGAAAAAAGTATTTCCAAAATCTTCCGTTTCTAACAAAAACAGTTGATCTCAGGCTAATAATAACTGTATGGATAATCAAACAGTAAATGATCGGCTAAAACAATTGAGGTTGGCTAAAAGACCTTAAACGGCGTTGTTAATTTGGCAGACGCCACAGCCCCAACGGTAGCGTGTTGGCCTCTGAAACCGAAGGTCGCAGGTTCCATCCCCGTCAGGGGTAATACTTTTTGTTTTGTTATTTATTTTAGATTTTCTTAGTTAATAAAATTTGGTACCTTGTGTTCTGTAAAAAGTATAGTACCGGTAGCTACAAACAAGATTGCAATTTGTTCAACATAACCTTAACTCCCTGGTAGTAGGCCTACTATACTCCGTTTAAAACTGCAAGTTCATATAACATATTGTAATTATTAATTAATGTTTTTAAAGGTTAGGGATATCAAAACATTTAAAAGATTTTGACATTTTTGGTTGCTTGAATGTAAACTTAAACACTCCTGACACCAGTGACATCATCAGGTTTTTTCGTGACCTTATCTCCCTTTAGTATTTTAGTTACCTTGGTTCTAAGGTGTATATAATAAAATTTGTAATCCACAAAACACCATTCTTGTGAGGATATCTGGATGACCTTCAATGTACTCTCGGTTGGACACAACAGAATTGATCAGGCAGTTTGATGTGAGCCACTCAACATGCCTTTCGACTACCTTCACACCAGACACGCCTTTGGTAAATCTTTTTCTGTGGTGATTCTACCAAGGACTGACTAGCAAGAAGGCAACAGACCTCTTCAACCCTGTGAGTCAGAATGGTATATGGATGGCTCCAAGAGAAGCAAGGGAACTGGAGCTGGGATACTGGGTATGTAAGAAAAAGTAAAGCTCTGCGTTCCCATGGGAGATTTCCCCACAGTGTTCTAGACAGAAGTGGCAGCCATCATGGAATGTGCTCTATTCAACCCAAACAGAGGCACCAGGAACAGGAACATCACCATTTTCTCAGATAGTCAAGCCACCCTCAAGGCAACGCGGTGTCCTCTCTTTGCAGTCTAAACAACGTTACCCTTTGCTGGGTCAATGGATATTCAGGAATTATGGGTAATGAAACAGCAGATCGTCTGAGAAACAATGGCACTTCTATCCCATTCGTGGGCCCACAATCTTTTTGTGATAACTCCAGGACACATGTGTATGGAGAGACCAACACATGGGCATGTGAATGTCACCGTAGAAGATGCGGAGCTTCCCCTCCTGAGAGTCAGCAACTGTCTCTCTCCCTCCTCAAGGATTGCTGATAAACTTCTACTAGTGATGGTAAAATTTTACATCTTATTGATATATCGTATGCTAAATATTGATGGCACCAATACATCAGGGTTTCAATATATATATTATAAAGTAGAAATCATTTATACAAATAATGAATTTGACTAGTCAAGCTTACAAAACTTTAGTTTTTTACTCTAATACTGTAATGCTAAAAATACAAAAAAGTACTCAAAGGGGAGATGTACGTCCATGAGAATACATACAAATTCAAATCTCATTTATCTAAAATTTACCTATAATATAATCATGTTCACTCATTCAAAACTACCAACACTTTTACTATTTACTTTTCAGTTTTTTAATTTCCCAGCACAAAGCATTCATAAAAGCAAACATAAAACTAAACACACTGGGCAGCTGAAGACAATGTTAAATAAAGAGACAGATGGAGATTGTCAGCTGAAATAACTAAATTTAAAATTATATGAAAGTTTACAGTGCATGTGCATGACAATGCAAGTGACATACTCTAGAAGTACCGTAGCCTAAACATAAATTTCAAACCTCAAAATCATTGCACGCATGTTTAAGAAACTTAATTATATATACCAGATGAAGTTAATATATTTTATATCACTGAACTCAGAATTAAATACACTATAACATAAAAATTAATTTTTTTCGGCGTACATCTCCCTATAAACCTATGGGTAGGAAGCCATACCGTAATAATAATTAATAATTTTGGTCCAATATCGGACCCATAATATAGATAGTGGTATATCGGTCTTATAAAATCAATATTTCCGATATGTCATTGCTATCCCTACCTTCTATGGTTAGGTAGGTCAGAACTCAAGACTCATTGTAGGTCTCACTACAGGACACGGACATATGAGGAAACATCTTCCTTGCATGGGATTCTTCACTGGAAACCCAGTCTGCAGGAAGTGCGGGCAGTCTGAGGAGACTGCCGATCATCTGCTGTATGACTGCACTGGGCCTACTGAGGTAAGGGCTGTCTCTTGGTGTCATGGAGAGGGGCAGTCACCTTCCCCGGGAGGAGCTGGTCTGGAGACTAAGGAAGGTCCATGAGACAATCGGCAACAGGGGTGCCCAATAAGCCAAATGGCTGACGTGCTGAAGAAACACTGTTCCGCCACTTTGTGTTATTCGGGTAACAACATTCTATTGTATATTATGTATTACTTTAAAGTGTGTGAGCATGGAGACAATTAATCGGCCTGCTCACTTCCCTTCCAGTGGCTTGTAAAATATGCCTCGGTTGACTTGCACCCATGGGAAATTTTTTTGTGAGTTGGGATAAGTTCCAGACTCTAAATTCCTCCAAGCATCAACATCAAGCTGTGCCTTTGTTTCAAGGGCGAGCATAAGGGGTGTATTGTGTTTGCACATGTTTGGAACATTTTTAACCCTCCACTACACATGCGGCTACTTGTTATGTTACTACACACGTGCGGACTGTCAATCCGCATTTGCTGTAACTTGGAATTTCATATAAATGTCAATGCATTTTAGAATTTTATATTTAATTTTACGTTAGAAAGGAATAGTAAAACGATAACGTGTTATTAAAAATTATGTATTTTAATTTTAAGTAACTTTTTTACAAGTTACAATAGTTAAACGAAAATTGTATTGAAAATTTTTAATTCATCCTCGTTTCCATACTCTGAAAGTTCACCGTCACTTTTATGGTCATTATTTTCAACGATATTGTTAGAAAACAGCCTGCCTTCTTATATATAAAAATGACCATAAATTACATATTATAGATACTATTTTAAATTTAAATACCATAATGTTTTTGCTTTATCTTGTTGACATTAAACTTTTATATTATACAAACATTTTTTAACCATTTTTAATCAGATATATTTTCTCTAGAATGACTAGCACCAATTTCATACTCAAACATCGCACGAAAATCAATAACAGTTTGCTGACGTATAAGCCATAATGAAAAACAGTATAATCTACAAATTTTGTATAAAAAATCGTATATAAAAGCAATACTGTATAAAGTATATCATGAAATTAATGCATTTGCACAAGCGAGCTGTTCAAAATTCAAGTATCACTAACACGTACGTGACCGTCAGTCTGCAACCCCCCCCCCAGAGCCGATTCAAATGCACTGGGGGTTGAAACAAAACCAGTCTTGCCTAGAGGGAGTGGAAAGGGAAGGTAGACAACCGTTCCCCACCCTGCGCAGTGTGGCTAACTATAAAAAAGAAATTATGTTACGTGTAGTAGAGGGTTAAATGTTAAACATTTGTTTGATTTATTCATATTATTTTGCATTTGTTCCCAGAAGTATTGAAAAAAACATGTAGGATTAGAAATACCTACAATCTTAAAGAACTGTGACTGAACCTTATTTTTAATGTTTTCATTTTTTAAATAATTCCCTTAGGTTTTATTTGGAGGTATAGTGATTTTGTCTCTAAGAATTGTTTTTGTTCCCCCAATTTATATAAAATGCAAAAACACCAAATCCAAATGTAAATTGAAAGGAATTACTTTATGAGCAATGTTTTAGATGGATAGAATTATATATATATATATATATATATATATATATATATATATATACAGTAGAACTTGGATAATTCGAACCTCAAGGGACCAGAAAAAAATTCGAATTAGAAAAGTTTATGCAAGTGGTTTAGATAAACAATCAAACATCATGTTTTAACATTGTATATTAAAAAAGTTAGGTTAATGAAGATATTATTGATTAAAAATCCTAATTTTTGTTAAATGTCAATAATGTGTTTGGAGGGATCCCGAAACTAGCTATTACAAACTTTTTCAAATCCCTTCTCTACCTCCTTGATCGCCGCTATTTATTCTTGCAACGTCAGAGATTTGTAGGTTCGCTTTGACGAAGCCATCATACACACGACGTGTTAACATGAAAGCAGATGACGAATATCGGAACAAACCACCACCGATGATACACACAGATGTCAATGTTGTTATTTATGAGCAGTAGTGGACTAGTGAGTGGGGTGGGCGCGTTGATCTAGCTAAAAATAGTCTGAGGACAGGAAGCCCGAACGTCTCCTGGAAAATTGCACACAATGACTTGTTCACTTATACACACACTATAGATTTCCGCTGTAAAAACTTCGAATTATCCAAAATATTATTTGAATTAACCAAGATATTTTAACATTGTTTTTATATAAAATTCTAGGGACCAAGACAAAACTTCGAAATAAAGAAGTTTTCGAATTACAGAAGTTCGAATTATCCAAGTTCTACTGTATCAATATCAGAATCTAAGACAATAACTTCTGTTTACAGATTGATTGAAAAGATTGCTTGGGTATGGATTATTGTATTTA
This sequence comes from Nephotettix cincticeps, assembly GCA_023375725.1. Classification (NCBI taxonomy): domain Eukaryota; kingdom Metazoa; phylum Arthropoda; class Insecta; order Hemiptera; family Cicadellidae; genus Nephotettix; species Nephotettix cincticeps. The sequence continues at coordinate 20,773,025 of CM041784.1, forward strand.
AACTTTTTTGCTTGGTTCGTATTAATAAGTTTCTCCAACTGTAAAATATATTTTGTAAATTTTTGTAGCTACCAAGCTGAGTAAAAATTATAATTAACACAAGATGAACAAATATCTTAAAGTAACTCATGACTAACTTTCTGATATTGTTATAATTAAAAATTTATTATAAAGAAACAAAACTGAAAACGATCAGCGGATATTACTTTTTAATAAAAAACAAAAGTCTGGTAACATAAACAATTTAATAACAAATTTGGCAGTTTAAAGATGACAATGCTTGAAAATATTATGACTTGAATAGGAAAACTAAATAGGATTGTAAATTAATCAAAAATTACTATATAATAGTTATTCTATTAGCACTGTTTTCATTTCACTTGAGTTGTGAGAACAATTTTTTGGTGACACAGTGATCTAGGGCATGCAAGTAGTCGAAGAGCTCTTCCGTGCAGTTCTCTGCTGTTTGCGATCTACTGTTCACTCTATTGTTGCACTCCTCAAATTTTTCTCTGAACTCTTTAGTGTGGTGGTCCGAACCATTACACTTTTCCTGAAACAAAATAAACCGTATCAGTGGACTGACACATACTTTTTCCCTTAAGTCAATTTAATCAGCAATCTTTAATAAAACCAACATATTCTTTAACGTTTATCTAAATATTATTTAAAAATTTGAATTTTAATAATATTTTTGTTTCAAACATAATCATACAAATTCTGAAAACAACAACAAGGGAAACAAAATTAAATTGATTGTCAGAATTTCATGGGGGGGCTACCCCCCGTCGTAATACCAAGCTCTTTTAAGAGATTTTGAAGGGTGATGTGACCTTAGGCTGCATACCAAGTTTCATGGAAAATGGTTAAAATGAAGAACTGATGGTTCATAGAAAAAAGGAAGAAATTGACTTTTAATATTTTCCATAAGAATAACATTGCTCGCCCTCAGACAATGTATTGAGTTTAACACAGACATTTGACTTTTAGCTGGAACTGTTAGTCGTAGACTAATGATTCAAATTCTAATTTGTTAAGTTTTTAAGCTGGTTTTAGTGGTGGTAGTCAAATTATACTATACCTTTATTAATTTTGCGGAAAAATTAAAATAAATTGATTTTTTGACATTTAAAAGACCATAACTTTTGAAAATCGATGTTTTGAGAAATGCAGGTGGTTTCATTTTGTTTATCTCATAAAAGACTATAAACTATATAATTTAAATCCAAATAGTAAGAGCCGTTTTTAGAAATCTTCATTTTACGTATTGTTTGAGGGGGGGTTTAGGCGTAAAATACCTTAAAAAATAAAATATTCGAAAAAATAAAAAAATCCCAAGATACCGTGCATTATTACCTACATGCAGAATTTCATGAAAATCGGATCAATAGTCTTGTCTTTCGGCTTCCATACACCCCCCCCCACACACACACATAGACATCAACAACGACGAAAACAATATTTCCCCATATTTTCTACTATTGTAAGGAGGAAAAAGTAAAAAGTAATGATACAAAGCATACCATTGAAATATATTGATTAATAAAGAAAATTTGTGTTATTCTTTTTAATGATAAGTAGGTCATTGGACATCAGGCACAAACTGGTCAGAATAAAGATTTCTTTCAAATGTGATCTTTCAAATGATAATGTGTTTTAAGGTTATAAGGGTTCTTTCCCAAAACTTGTCCAAGTTGGATGAACTTATTTCTTTATATAAATGTTTGTGTGTGTACTAATATTACTTTTTCAAGAGCATAGAACATGCTCTTATACTTTAGACAAATTTCTAAAAAAACAGTCTTTCAGTCAAACCTTGATATAACAAATCTGAATGGACTGAATAAAAAATTCCGTTATAATAATGAATATGTTACACCAAGGTATGTTCAATTGAGGTTAGGTCAGGTAAAATTTTGCTACATATAGGTTCAAAGTTCTACTCGTGAACGTCTTTATAATGAATCGAAGTGAATTTAACCTTGATAAAACACATGATGGAACATGGTGATATACATAGTGTAGAAAATAAATTAAAACTAGTTATTATTGAAGTTTTATATAAAAGTGTTACGTTTCAAAAACTAAAAAAAGGTCAAATATAAATACCCCTATGCAGCAGACCTGCGTACTCAGTGAATTTCCAAATCAATAATCTAATAATAATAATGATATATGACAAGTTTTATCAATATCTGTTGATAAATATGAGAGTTATTTGTCCATTCTCCATAAAATTAACATTGAAAAGAAAATGCAGGTTTGCTGCTGAAAGTAGGCATTTCTAGCATAAAGAATTTTTATTTTGACCATTTATACCAAGTTTCATAAACATCTGTCCATAAATAAAGGAGTTTGCCTATTCTCCATATGATTAACATGGGAAAAGAGTATGCAGGTTAGCTGCTACGATAAACACATAAACTATGCTTTTTAAGCATAACATCTCAACCACATGAAGGTAAATACCAAGTTTAATCCAAAAATATTGATTCATAAGTGAAATATTAATTTTTCTTTAACCCCAATTAGATAAACATTGGAGCTCCAAAATACAACGTACGGTGTTTAGATTTTTTAATACCTTGGTAACCGTTGGAGATAGAAAAAAACTTCAAGGAGCTTAATTTTGTAGTAATTTTTTTACAATTGCATATGAAATACGCAAAAATACCCAAGTTTGAATACAAAACCCTCCCAAAACATCCGTTCCAATTGACGGATATGTCTGGTTTACGAACGAGCAAATGTAGGAATACGCGTCTCTACCAAATTTGGTCTTGATCGAACAATTTTTGCGAGAGTTATCGTGTTCACAGACAAATATATATATAAAAATTTTAACGACTATTGTTTTTGGCCTATGGGCACCTAAACACGAAAAAATAACATGGTCCCGGGCTTACGTCTTACCATGAGACCTATGATAATAGCTTCTTCCCTATGGGAAATTCGCTAAAAAGACAAAAAACTCAAAAATACAGTAAACTGTCAAAATGACCTATGCATTTTTTAACATTATGAAAATCGTGTGTATTTATAGGTGTAAAAATTATTATACAGCTCTCCTTAAAATGATCAATATAAACATGAAACACTTCCTTTATTTATGAACAGATGTTTATGAAACTTGGCATAAATGATGAAAATGAAAAATTTTTATGCTATAAATGCCTACTTTTAATGTTCCTCACAGCAGCAAACCTGCATACTATTTCCTATGTTAATCTTATGGAGAATAAGCAAATAACTATCATATTTATCGACAGATATTGATAAAACTTGTAAAATATTATTGATTTTGAAATTTGCAGAGTACGCAGGTCTGCTACGACGGGGGTATTTTATATTTAAAGATACATTAGGGCAAGTAAATATTAAAACACATTCAAATTAACAACTTAAATTTATTAAACATGACTTGAAATGCATTCATAAAAATATTACCATAATTGCCAAATTTGGAACAATGAAAATCAATAAGAATGTGTTGCTATGCCCCTTCATCCACAAAAACTTACAGATTCATTGGCTATTTGGACAGGATGTGTATTTGGCCCCTATTTTTATTTTCTCCCATTATACGCAGGAGGAAGGAAGGTATTGTGGGTGGGGAGCACCAGACCCTCGCAGCAATGCCAATATCAAAGCACAAAAATTCCAAACGTCAGATTGACCGATGTGTACTTGTTAGTGTTAAAGGTAAAACGTACGTAGCGGTTCTTGGGTTAAGCATAATGTGGAGTAAGATTTTGCACCCTGTGAGACAGAGGGGTGTTTAAATCACTAACCAAGAATTTAATCATGGTTCCATTTAAACCATGTAAATGATTCTTGAGTAAAAAGACCTGTGTATGACAAAAATGTAAGAAAGATCTTCTCTTTTTTATTTATAGGGTAAAGAAATTTTTTTTGCAATTTACATGCTCTAAATATGATTAAAATAAGATAAAAAGTGTTAAAAAGTCTTTATTATTCTCTTCACAACCATATTAGGGCCCACTTCTGAAAAAATATTTGGTTAAAATACCCTAGGCCTGGAGATAGATGATTTGGTTAAATTTAGGGGATATCTAGTTGATTGTTCCACATAACATGCTCTAAGGGCTAGAGGTAATAATAAGGGTTTTAAAGTTTTCCATGTGTTTCCTACGAGAAAATTATTTTATTAAAAACCCATAAGTATTTTAACCGTATCTAAAGGTTTCATTCTGAATGTATCTTACAACACTAAGCAAGCTGTTATTTACAGACTATAGGAATGAAGTTTTTAAAACCTATATCTGCTTCATTGTTAAGAGGCAACACTGAATACCTGTCCATTTAGAATTTTTCTCATTTTTAATAACCGACTTTAATTATTAATCATTATTATTATCATCCACAAAATAATATTATTTGTTCATGTGAAAATTGATAGTTTCATTATTGTAATAGGCTAACAAAATAAACACATTGGTATGGTAATAATGTTATCAATTATTAATCAAGGGAGAATATCAGTTTGTTTTACATTAAACAACTACCTGTGTGATTATAAATTTTAGCATAAAATTAGGCAAGGGTTAAATAAGTTACTGATTGGTGTATAATATCATAAAATGTTACACAATAATAAAAACAACATTGTATGGAGTAATTAGAAATTTATTCCTTTATTTTTTAGAAATACCAGGGTATTTACCCATTTTGGGTATTTACCCATTTTGGGTATTTACCCATTTTGGGTATCTACCCAAAGTTTTAAATACCCTGGTATTTTACATCTCTGATCCAGATTGTCTCCCAAACTCAAAATCACCAATTGTGAATTTCAAACTTATTTGTTTGAAATACTACTTTGTTACTAAGCTGTAGAAATCATAAAAATATAGTTTACAGCAATGAAAACAGTTGCAACAGAAAATTCCTGCAGGACAGGTGTAATCTATGTCTTAATTTATTTTTGAAAAACTTTCAAACCCTATTTAAGTAAATAATAAAAATTTTTATGTTTCTCAAACAGTAATATTTAAATTTCCTAAAATTTTAATCTGACAAGTTGTTCATGGCAAATCAAAGTTAACGAATATATATTTTTCAGCCCCATAACATGTCCAAAACATGTGGAAAATGTAAACAAAGCAGGCATCTTCACTGACTCAACACGATTTCTTATGGAAATAAGCCTACAGTATTAATTTCAGAATCAAATAGTTCATTTTTAAGCTACATCTAACGGCAAAATTTACTAATACCTATTTGTAATAACTTATGACTAATGACTTATTTGTTAAAAGCAGTGCCAAACCATGCTGTATTTATTTGGATTTTACATCCTGAATAGAAATTGATTAGCTTACTTGCCATCAGATGTAGATAAAATATTTTAATAAGATTTGAATGTAACCTTTTTACTGTGTCTTGTTGTCTACAATAAATAAAAAATCCCTATATTGCAATGCTCACTTCAGAAAACCTAAATTTTCATTATTAACTATTTATTTAACCCTGCGACAGTCGTGTGGGCTACAGTTGTTGCCCAGATCTTTTGTTTTGGGTGGTATATGGCGAGATGATAGAAGGGGGAGTTTGGCGTCACTGTACCTTCTCATTATACCCCCCAGCGCCTGCTCAGTGTGTGTTCTCAAGGCATTGAGGTTGGATATCTGCGCAGTGTTACTCTCAAGTTGTCTGGTGTACAAGTGTAACCTGTGAGACTATTGGTGTAATGGGTGACACAGAGAATTTGTCTTGATAGTGACGTTATATTGGACTCATTGAGCACGATAAAACACTGCCGATAAGCTAGATGTGATTTATAGTGAAAGTGACGATGAATAAAAGGTGATTCATTCACAGAAGAAGTGCATTTTGATGACGAAACAATTTGATCCTAAGGTAGACATACCGTGGAAGATGATTGTTCAAGAAACACAAAACACTGGCATATAGCTTTATCGACCACCAGAAAAGTGTCATGAAACAAGGGTGGTTTTTATATTGTTTTAAATAAGTTCTTAAAAATATTCATGGAATTGAATTTATCAGGTATTCTGTTAGCTTATGCAATGTTCAAGGTTTTTTTCTATTATCATGTATTTATATGTAAATTTTTAAAAATTTATATAACACTGAATAAATAAATCTATAATATCTGAGAAATAAATCTTCTATAATATAACATGATTTAAAATTATTGATGTCCTGAAAAAATATTTTTCATGGTCATAGTTGTGCAATATTTTGTTATTAAAAAAATCTAAAATGAAGGCATTTAAAAAAAATTTTTAAGTATAGTTGGAAAATTACAGTTATAAAAAATTTTTGTATTTACTTTCCTGTGGGAAATAGGTTAGATAATGGATATGTCTAAATGGAATGTTTTCACTTCATCTAAACAGCTGTTGTTATTCTTTTATATTAAAAATTCAATACAAGCTCTGATGGTTTCTATAGAAACATGTTACATATTTTCCATCTTAAAAACACCCCCAGAGCTAAGACATATCCATGTCAAAAGAAAAAATAAATAACAACATTATGATAAATGAGACTTTAAATATGTAACTACATAGAAAAAAATTCCGGACATGTCTGGATAAGCAGCGTCAAAAAAATAATAATAATAAATATTCACACACACACACACACATATATATATATATATAGTGTGTTATACCCTATATACTCTACCTATTATATATTCTAGCTTCGATTGTATCTTTATTCATGTAACCTGGTAAGGTGCCAAAAAATTGATCAAGAAATGAAAATTTGCTAGATAGGCCTACACAAGTCAATGGGGGTATTCTGTAATGTATAATATAATCAGAACTGTTATTTATATTCAAGTTTTGTCAATAAAACAAAAAAGTTTTTGATTTTACTTCAACAGATATTTAAATTTTTTATCTAGATTGTTAACTGAAACAAGTTTTTAGAATCGCCCTCAAAGCCCCTTGTGTATAGATACTTCTAGGTCATAACCCTAAAATTTCCTGATCAACCATTTTCCTGTCTTTTAATTACATGTGTTCAATTAAATACGGTAGCATGCTATTTATCCATGATCTAAGACGAATAAAAGAAGTAGGTAATTTGTCTTTATTTACCCTAAGAACGACTTGAGGATCAATTAATTCTTCCTCTTCTTGAGCTCTAACAGTCGGGAATAAGTTCCTCAGCAGTGACATTATGTAATCCTGAAAAATATGAATAAATTAAAATCTTAAATTTAAAATAAACCTTCTTAATAATAGCAACATGAAAGAATTTTTAGGACTTACTTTTTAATTTAGAAAAATTGAGTGCAAGTAAAATATGAACTACACGCAGTCAAGCACTAGCAGAAGCAATTTTGAGTGACCGATGGTGAAAATGTTGAAACTAGGAGTCTAGAAACTAGTTTGAACGAAGAATTTGATTGGTCAATGCATTTTTTTTCTAGGCTCTTCACCAATAAGATTGTTCGTGTCAAAGGATCATATGTTTCTTACTGTTAGAGTCAGTAGTGTACCTAAGTTTTAGATTAATATGTGCCTTTTAATTAAAAGTATCCTTTATTATTAAAGTTAATTGTCATTTTTATTATGTAATAATTGTAGACTATGCTTGCTTTACGTGATTTAACATTTTATGTAATCTCAGTCGAGTTTCGTAGTTTTCCAGGCTCCCGTCATGGAAACAGAAACAAATAATGGAGCCAAGACTTCAGAAATGTATATAGTACAATTTTAGCCTAAACAGGTAACAAACGGTACTTCATTAATTTAAATAATTATTTAGATTACTGAAGCTATACAGCCCTTCTTCGTTACGAACGGTCGTTGCTTAAGTTAATTGCAACAAGGAAAACAAAAACAGCAACATAACCTGTTCAGATGTGTTGGTAAATCATGGAATCTCTTAACCAATATTTATTATTTTCTTGGACTAATGTTTTATTCTTTGTTATTGAAGTCATACTGTAGCTTTAAGATTATTATTTTTTACAGCCATGAATGGGACTACCATGGAACACCACCATAGCCATCACCACCACCACCCAAGCAAACATAGGAGTCATAGTCACCATGGAAGTCATCATCATCATCATCATCACCATCGTGACTACCATTCTTCATCTTCATCATCTTCAACATCAACATCATCTCATCATCATCATCATAGTAGTAAACCAAGAAACTACAAGATGCTGGTGGATCCTTTTTTGGTCAAGGGTGCCACTAAAGTTTACCGATATGACGGAGTTGTGCCAAATGATCCAACTTGTCCGCCTGTACAACTGAGAGACCCAAGATCTCATCTAACCCGAATATGGACGAGATTGGAACCTTTGGATCTCCCAGTTCCACGCTTCAAGGTAACACCAAATCTTGATTTTCTCGTAACCTTTTAAAATTATTTAGGTGCTCTTGAACTTATATTGTTTTAGATAGCTTACCACAGCATTTGACTGTGATGTTACTACATGTTTTCATATAGTTCTGCAGGTTTAGCCTTATTAATGAACTTGAGAATTGATTTATTTATCATTCACCCTAAATTAACAATACAGAAAATAAACAATTAGAAACACTTAAATAATAAGTTGCTAATTTAAAATGTTTGCTTAGAGAATTTTTCTAGTAAATAATTTGCCATCCCAATGAAGAAAATAAAAAAAATGCAATTGTAAACATAACCTAACTGCTGACTAACTTCTTATTGCAACTCTTTATGTAATAACGGTAAAGTAACTAACTTATCCAGTTGTGAGTCATGTAAATCAAGTGTATTTTTATAAACACTTGTTTTTTAAGCCAAAGTGCAACTATGAAATCAGCCTAATTTACTGTAATCAGTAATATCAATTTACGGCAATTTAAGTGAAATATTTTAGCCTAATTTATTGAAAATTTCTGCCTAGTTTACCTTTTGTATGATTGAAATATGTATATATATATTTCTTCTTCCTTGACCGGCAAAACCGGATAGAATGCGTCATATTGCTATTTACACATAAAATTTAACATTTAAAAGACACATAAACACATAAAAACTTGGGCGCATAAAAACTTGGGCGGGCGTGATTTTACCCTCCTTTTATTTTCAATTTATAAAAAGTTTGTCCAGTTCATCTCATCTAGTCTGTAGAGCGGCTTTTTGACCAGGCTATCACGAATCACTGTCTTGAATTGTTTCAAGTCCAGTTCGCGCACTGTTTGCGGCAAGTTGTTATAGATTCGGATAGTTCTCTGGGGGTAGCAGCTCAAGGAGCGACTCAGGCGGCATCGTGGTGTTTCTAGGTCCTGTGCTCTACGTGTGCTGTAATCGTGTTGTACTCCCCTCAGTTCAAAGGAATTTAAGTTTAAGTTCAATTTCAATTTCATGAAAATTTACTGATTATCTGTGGGAACACAGAGCCAAAATACTTGTTTATGTTAGAGTATTGAACAGCTGGATTTAACCTTAGAACTTGCACTGGTGTAGCGCTGTACTTGTACACAGAAATTATAGGTTTTGTAATAAAATATTGAAACCCTTACAAAAATCATTAATAATAACTTAATGTAACTATGGTTTGTTGGAAAATCAATTTTCGATCAAATTATATACATATACTAACACACTGAAAAACTTACTTGCAATATCAATAAAATAAAACCAAACATTTCATATTAATAATAATCACCAAACAATTTTGACGATTGTCACTATTCAAAATACTGCTAGACAACAATAACAAGCGATGACGATCTTTCAAAGACAAATAAAAACTAATTAAAAAATATAAATTTTTCTTGGGCTTTCTCTTGATACGAGTTTAACGGTTGTTAAAACCTATTTTATACAAAAACATTTTTTACTGCGGCTCCTGAATTTGCTACATTGCCAGTTCTGCCGCGCTCCTTCTGGCCGTATATACGGTTCTCGCTAGCTTAAGTGTTTAGGGATAACTTTATTGCTAATAACTTGATTTTGCAAATTAGCCTAAACCAATAGAACCCCTGACCAACTTAAGTCCATGATGCTATCAGGCAGACTGCCAAATACTTGAATTTAAATTTACCATCAGTTTTTTTTATTATGAGGCAAATTTTATGAGACAGTTAAACCTCATGAAGAATTCTTAAGAAGAATCTCTTGGGATCGGGAAAAATTCTTCTTATGCATGTATTTGTAGTAAAACTTAAGGTGGTTCTTTTTATCGAGGTTTTTTGACCACTTATAGAGGTTTCTCATGACTGAACATGCGTCTGAGTCACTGTTGTTTTATTAACTACTTACTATGGAGGTTGACCGTGTGGGAACTTACGCCTTGTAGAGGTTAAGTACGTCTTGTAGAGGTTTGAGCAAAGGATATTCGCTGTATAGAGGATTTATAAGCCTAGTCACAGACCACTAAAATACTTATTACAGAGGGTTTTGACAGAATTTTTACCCATATATTGAGGTATTTTTTGGCATTGAAATTAATGAAGATTTCAAAGGGGATTGGAAATTTTATCTTATAGAGGGGTTCGTCTTAAAGGGTTCTTACTAAAGAGATGCCACTGTATTAAAATTTGTCATGTTATATGTATATGAATGTGATTGAGATCAGTGGTTCAAACCCCTAAACTAAACATGCTTGAACAGGCCCTTATGACTATCAGTATAATAATATCTTGATATTTAGATATGTTGTTTGATAAAATATAAATACTATAAATATCTTATTTGTTCAAAAAATATCAGAAACGTTTCTTGCGTTGTTTAATAAATAATTTGAACCTTTTTTGTATTTTGCAAAACAGTTAGCACGGGAATCACGAGCAATTTCTTTCCTGTCCATTTTGACCTGTTTATCAGCCTAAGAGTACATAAACTTGAAGATAGATAGAAGAACTAAAGTAAGAAAATGGGCTAAAAAATACCTCAGGAATCAGGATTTTAGAAGTCTAAACTCTAGAAAATTTTCCCCAATAACCCTTGTACATTCTGTAATATCAAATTAGTTTTTTTGAGTGGGGTTTGAATTGTCAGAAATAAACGATTCCCACGGGACATCAAATTGAATTTTCTTCTAATTGAATCAAATTTTCATGTATTCACCTTGATGAGGGGGTTTGGTTCATTAAACTATGATTGGGAATGTTAATGGTTAACATGTTAGTAAGAAGGTATGTTGGTTTACCTTGAAGTTGAATTGAAAGAAGAAATCTCGCGATGAATAAAAGGCATTCTGTAATAAAATATTTTTGAGATTGCTTTCAAATTAAAAAAATATCTAGCCTATCTGTTTTAATTTTATAGGTTATTTCTGAAAAATGTTTATTCCTGTTTTCAAAGGTTTCTTTTCAGTAAAGTTAATCTGTGCTGCTCTGAAAAATTGTGTTAAATATGGTGTTGTATCTCAGGTTATTACTACATTGTAAAGATTGAGATTTACAGTAATGTAAAGGAAAATAAAAAATCTAAATCATGGAACTGTTAAAATCTGTAAACTAATAAAAAAATCATAAAATGGTTTGGAGGAGGCAAAAGCTTTTTCTGAGCTGTAAAGATATTTTCCAACTTAGATTCTGCAGTTCCCCAAAGAGTGAATTTCTGAAGAGAAATATCCCCTTGGCAATTTTTTATATTGTTTTGTCTTTCTACGCCTCTTGGTATTTTGTAAGGTTTTGATGGGGGAGCGGTCCAAACTCTGGTCTTGTTACTATATAACGTCAACCTGTTGTTTCTCAATCTTACTCCCAATCTTCATCACTGAGTGCCTCAGTTGAGCACATCATCCAGCTTCACCCTCAAAAAGTCAACCGATAAGATTAATTCAATATATGCTAGTCCAATTTCTAGCCCCGGAACTCTGAAGAATTTTGAATTTTTTTTTGTTGATTCGTTTGAAAACAAGCCAATTTTTTGGGATTAATTTTAAGATTAAGTTTACTTTTGGTTTTGAAATTGTCTATGATATCTGTTGGATATACATACAAATATTTATATCCAACAGAGGAAAAACAAATACAGCTTATGCTTTTGAATAAGAGAAAATTAAATTATAAAAACCTAACAGTGGCCTACTTTATGAATTATATAGTATAAAAAATGTGAAAACTAATTTTACCTTTATGCACAATAATTTTTTAGTTAATTTCTATTTTAATTGTGTATTAAAATTAGTCGTATTAGTTAAATATGTTAAACCGTGTCTTGTATTACTATAGTAGAAGCATTGTCTTTACTTTCCAGTGGAAAGCGTTCTGCCTGTTTATCAATATGCAGAGAGATTTATAGATTTTATAATCAATCCTTATCATTTAAATTGCAAATAACTTTTGTTAAACGTATCATTTCAACTGTGTTAGTATGGCAATGAAAAATTGAATTATTAGCTTCTACTGTTTGTGCTGCTTATCTGTATCGTGTACAGCCGAACTTGTACATGCAGCTTATATACATTTATGGTTAATTATAAATAGTTTATTTCCGTGTCATATGGAAAAAACCATTTAAAAATCATTACGATACTATGTTTTGTATTCATATTTATTTTTTTGGTAGGCCTGTACCATATCAAAAATATGTTTAAATATTAATATATTATTCAAAATGGTGTATTTCATGATGAATTATTTATTGAAAATTTTTATGAAATTAATTTGTGGCTAAAACAATTACAAACATTTGAATTTGAAAGTTACAATATTTGACTGTTGTGTATTCTATAAATGATTGAGTGATTGGTAGATTTATCAATTTAAACAAAGTAGATATGATGTTACCAGTTTATAAGTGTTTACAAAGCATTATACATATTTTATTCTCATTTTGTAAAACCTCATATCTCTGTAAAGTTCAATATTTAAAGAAAAAGGTTGAACACATTACGTCAGCAATTCCTTCATTAGTATAGTTGCTTTTGGTTTCAAATATTTTGCTGTTATCTTCAGAAGTACACAAGATCAATTACAAGTAAAATTTATTCTTTTGAATTTCGTCAAATGTTTGTAAATGTGTTGGTAGAAAATGTAGAAGGATGAATTCTTTATTTCATTAAGTTTGCACAGGTCTCTGTAGATGACTATGAAGTAGTTGAAACCAAAGTCAAATATAACTAATTGAAGGAATTGCTGGTGTAATGTATGTAGGCCCTAAACTATTTTTTTGGAATAAAATAACTTTATTCTCTCTTTTTTCACAATTACACCATATAAAATTATTGCATACACTCACAGAATATAAAAAATCAACAACAATAAATAAAATATACAAATAAAATAAAAGAAAAAAATCAGCCTTAGACAATAATTCGTAATGAAATAAAAAGTTTATGTTCATGTTCACACATACCAGGCTCAATAAGCTGGGAACTTGGAAAAATATACTTAACGAAAAGAAACAAATTATAATAATATAAGTTTAAATGGACAGTAAAAAACTGAAATATTGTAAACAGGAGAAAATACTAGGGCTTCTTTAGGCAAAGTCTGTTTAAAGGTTCCATATAAATAGTTTTAAACATTAAAAAAGTGATCAGAAAATAAAAAACTGTGCAACCAAATGAAATAAAAAACTGAAGTCTCACTTAAATAAAATAATACTATAATCAAAAATAAAAAGATCAAAAGTTACACATGCCAATATTAAACTCTAATCTTATCTAGGGTTTGACACTTTCAAACCGCACACCGCACACAATTTTATTGTAGGCCTAAAATAGTTCTAGAAGGCTTTAACATAAATAAAAGTTTACTTATGTATAGGCATATTAAATATTTTATTATTAGACTCTTCGCAAAGTTTGTGTGCAGTGTATCTTTGCTGCACTCGAGAAACTTCCTCAATGTAATGTGTTCGGTGTCTTTCTAGCCTAATGGTTAACGTCTTAGACTTGGTGCAAGAGATCGTGGGATCAAATCCCGGGCCATTTGGGTTTGGACTGCTTTTCCAAAAAGCATTTGTGTACAATCTTTCCTTGTCTCTGTTACAAAATGCTTCTGGCGTAGAAAGAACAAGAAAAAAAAAACATTTCTCTCGTGACACTTTGCATACTAGATACACAATGAACTATTGGCCTATTGAATATTGTCTTTTTTATTAGATCTAATGCTGTTAAATTTATTATTAACTATTGTACTGGATGTTTTCAAATTTCTAACAAAATTTGGGAGATAATTTCTGTAAGAAAAGTTAAGAAAAAATCATGTTTACATAGGTCCTTAACCACACCTTTTTTTGAAATCTGTGTTTTTACCATTTTTTTTGTACGGTGAACACCATAAACATGCCTGGCATAACAGTGTTTATTAAGGCCCAAAAAGAAACTAATGTAGTTAAAATGCTTAATTGGAGCTGGTTTGAGCCATTTAAAAATAATAATGTCAAACTTCATGAAAAATATTACAAATTTAAAAAAATTCCAGATATATGCATTAAAAATAAGAATGAAAATTACATGAAAAAACAGTTATGGGAGGAACATGTCTCAAAAATATGAAAATAGTGATATAGTATAACCTCCTATAACAGATACCTTTTTCATCAAAATAGCGTTTAACCAAAATGATAAATATATATTGAGAGATAAAATCATCGCTTTCTGAATCTAAGCCTGCTGATGTGTTTTTAATGAAGGGATGACGAGATATCAATGGTAGAAAACAGTGTGAAAAGAAAAAAACAGCAATTTTTCATGAACTGAAACAACAAAGCTTTTATGTGTAAAGATATTTATTATTAAACATAATACATTTCTGAGAATAAAACTATTTACATACTGGTATTGTATTCTAAAACAAGCATTTTTTAATATCCCTTCAATTTTTTCATCTTAACCTTAAAAAAACTATGTATAATTCTTAACCAAAATTTTTGTTATCCGAATTAACCCCTGCACCCTTTATTTTGGTTAAGAGGGGTTTCATTGTAGTTTCAAAAAACTGTAGTTTTTGACCACATTTTTAAAATTAAGATGTCTTTTTATCTTTGAAAACTTTGATGTTTTAAAAGTTTTCATGGTGCTTTATGAATTGTAAATCAACACCATCTAGTTTATTCATTTTATATTGCCTTCTGAAACGTTAAAATGTAGAGAAATCTAGTTTACTACACTAATTATATATTTGTAACCAAGCAAATTTTAAAGCCAAGGCTTTGTCTTTAGGTTTAGTAAAAATATCTCTCTTTGTGAAGTTTGGTGGGGGTTGCAAGTTTGTTCACTTCCTCAGTCAGAGGATATCGTTGACCGGTACAGAAATAATTGTTGCATCACTCTTAATGTCAACTGTAACACCAACAGCAAAGGATAGTTAAATAGAGTTGGTAGTTGTATGAGAAAAGTTTATCCAATTTCTACTAACTACTTAAGCGGATCGAGCGAGTGGTAAAAAACATTGTCAACTCAGGTGGAGGTAAAATTAGGAAGGGGGATAAAAAGGACACGATATAAAAAAATTACAATAGATGTCCCTCAAAATAAAAAAAGCTACTCCTAGTGTGTGCATTAGTTATCGGCGGGGCATATTTTATGAAAAATCTCGGCCACTGCGCAACGTGTGTCGGCTCAGCCTGGATCGTAGTATGGAGAGTTAAACTTACATAGGTAACTACACTGCCATATACTATTTTAATTATATAAAAATCATTTTTTTTAAGGAACACTTTAATAACTAATTTAGTTTTAAAGATCTGAAGATAGTGATTCTCCCTTGTTACAGATTGACGGGAATTATATCGGTGAACCTCCACCTCTGGAAGTCACAATATTCAACCTCAATGACAACATTGACAAGGCATTTTTGCTTGATAAGGTAAAGTTTTACAGGTTGAAGATTTTAGTTTGGACATTAGAGAGACCTCTAAATGCTCAGATGTACACAGAGGGAATAGTTTACTGTGACCTGCAGTGCTATGTTTGATTTGTTTACCAATTTCTTTTCAATTTAAGCTTTCCTTTTTGATTATTTGATTAGCCATAGTGTCTTGGGATGATGTCTTCATTCTGTAAGACAGACAGTACAGATAGATCATCATGTATTTTCATAACTGATATATGTTAATTTAAACTATTTATTTGAATAAACTGAGGAATTCAAGAGAAAGGTGTTTCTGTTCAGAGAATACTGAATACAAGGAAACTCCTCTAGTTGACTGTGAGGCATTTAATGTCATCATAATGTGAGGTAGAGCCCAGACTAATAATGTTGGCTCACAATCGCCTACGCCAAGTTTGCGATATGGGCTTGGACTATGATAGATGTTAAATGTAAAGAGAGTCGGATATTGGAATAAGCAAATAAAATGCATTTCCTAGGTAGAAAAACAGCTATACAGTATTGTAATAAATATTTATTGGACCTCTAAAACAATGATTGAAATACAAATATACCGTTATATATAATAAGTAAATGAAAAATGACAATATTTATAGGTAATTAATTGTAGAATAAGCCTTTCATGATTCTTATCTTTTTTGATTTCTTTTTAGTCCCAGGACAGAAAATATTTTTTGATCATATTGCACGTATAGAAAACAACTTATCAACCTTATCAGACTTACACTTGGCCTACCGAGAATTGAAAGAATCAGTCAAAATGCAGTTATGTTTAAGAAGGGAATAAGGCCCAGTCCCACATGGGCCTAACTTAGAATTTAAACTATTGTGGTATAATGTTTCCCAAATTATCTGGTCGCTAGGGTTGCGTCGTCCAGATCGCTTCACTCCCGCCGCCCACTTAGGATTGGGCCTAGGTCAGTAAAACTATAAATGACTGTTATATAATAATGCTAGGTAATATTTTGTTTTGTGCCATAGGTTCAAAAAGCTGGACCAGTAGATGAGTTATTCATTTACTATCATCCGCTAACCAACAAGCATCTGGGCCTTGCCAGGATTGTTTTTGAGGACACCAAGTCAGCCAAGGCTTGTGTGGATCGCCTCAACAACACTTCTGTCATGGGAAAGTTGCTCAAGGTCTTCCTCGACCCTTTTGGTAAGTACATCTTAAAGATATCTTAAGGCAACCTAATAAGACATCTCCTGGTATAGCTTGTCAGAGTTCAACACTTTAAGGAGTAATGATATACCTGTACGTCACAGATAGGCGTGCCCCCAATAGTAGGCTGATATTAAATAAAAAGTCATCTAGCTTTCTGAAGCTCGACTTGGCTTGAGGAATTTTGAAAAGCTCAAGTTTGAGCCTAGTTTTTAATGCAAAGTTGAAACGCTTAATTGTTGCTGCAAATTTAAAACCACTCTTATTTCGTTTTACAATCAGTGGTGTAATGGTATTGGGGGGTATCTTGCCGGATAGCCAACAGGGCCAGGTTATAAATGCTAATTTGGCAGCATGAAATTATCGAGACAAGGATTGATACAGACCATTTTATTAGAATAGAAACTTTCTAGGTACAGAGAAATAAAATTAACTGTTGCGTAACTCCAAACTTAAAATGTCCTGGTGGGGGGGGAGGGCGATAACACAAGCGGCGGTACCACGGTAACTCTTTAATTATTTCGGGCGTAAATAGGGATACTCAAGGTGGGAATGGGTGATTCCCAGCACCCTAATGGGCAACACAGGAATGCTCAGACCAAAACCCGTAGAATATATCAGAACAGATCCCAGCTCCGAGGGAGTCACAGGATTGCTCTAATATTTGGGACACAAGCAGGTCCCAGCCCAAAGGGGACACAGGACCGCTCAGGGTGAGACTCGTAAAACATATCGTAGCAGATCCCAGCTCCGAGGGAGTCACAGGATTGCTCCAATATTATAAAATTAAATGTACGATGAGCAGGTCCCAGCCCAGGAGGAAACACAGGACCGCTCAGACTAGAATTTTAAGACGTAACGGAACAGATCTCCTAGACGCAAAGTATTAACAAAAGATATAGTGAACGGGAAAACTTACACGGCGGTAGAGGATGTCCGTAGTCGTCCACGCACTGTCAGGAACCGAACTGAACTGCCGCTCCCGAAGACGCGGTGGTTGACGAACTCTGACCGATGTTATCTCTCGGTAGATAAGGATCGCGAGTCCATTACAGTGGATGTGATAGATTCAGAAAAAAATTAAACCTTCAAGCCTGGAATTTTAAAAGCTCTTCCAACATGTCCGGACGGCATTATTTTGGGATTTGGACAACCTACTACCAGCAAACCTGACCTGTAACTGATAACTGTTCATCTAACCACAATGCAATGTTATCGTCTTAAGTCTATTAAAAACTTATGTTTTATTGAAAACATCCAAAAAAACCCTAATTCTAGGCAGTACTCACAATGTCAGTTTACCTTAATATGTCTTCTTTAAACAAATTTTCCATTTAATATTTACTATTATGACACTAAACTTTGCTAACAAAACATGAAACACTTGTAGAGATAATAAATAATTATATTTTAGTTCAAAACACTGTCAAACTAACATAGAACATTGCCTTCCCACAACTTTCGATCAGACGACAGTAAACAAACCAAGTGGTCAACGTCTGTTCTTCCAGCTGAGATTTTTGTTAGTTTTTCTCCTATCAAAGACAGACAAATGACAATCGTTATAGAAAGGCAGACAATGGTCCCGTATCCATTCACTGGGCAAACAGGATAATCCCCTATGATTAGATCTTACCATGTCACAGGCACCGGTGTAGTGGTCACGCCGCCATTCACTGGGCAAACAGGATAATCCCATATGATGAGATCTGACCTTATCACAGGCACCAGTGTAGTGGTCACGTAGCCATTCACTGGGCAAACAGGATTATCCCCTATGATTAGATCTGACCGTGTCACAGGCACTGATGTAGTGGTCACGTAGCCATTCACTGGACAAACAGGATTATCCCCTATGATTAGATCTGACCATGTCACAGGCACCAGTGTAGTGGTCATGTAGCCATTTACTAGGCAAACAGGATTAACCCCTATGATTAGATCTGACCGTGCCACATGCACTGGTGATGTGGTCATGTAGCCATTCAAGCAACACAGGGCTTGAATAAAAGTTTCCTGCAAAAAGAAACCTTGTAGTTTCTCAAAGGCAGGGCTGCATAAGAGTCTGAACAACTTTGGCTGACATTTGTGAATCGTGGTATTCAGTCCCTTTTCATATAGATGAGAAAGTCCAAAACAAACCCAGTTTCACAGTCACACTAGACAAAAAGATCTAGATTTCAAAGAGTTTACACTTAGAAGGTATGTTATGTATTGTTTAAAACAAAGCCTTCCCTTCTCAAGGATTAAGGGTTTCATCTACTATATTACATTATTTCTACCTGGGGAATAATTGGAAGAAAACTTTCTTCTGAGAGTTTCAATTATGGTGCAGATTTTATAGAGTTTATCACTTTGTCAATCAAATGTTTGCATGTCATTTTCGCATCTATTTTGGCTAAAAAATTACGCATAAAAGGGAGTTTCGTATAAAGTTCCAATATCTTTCAGTTGCTCAATATAAATTATGATAAGTTTTTTTACTATGAGGCTTGAGCAATGAAGTAGTAAAAAAAGCAATGTTCATCTGGATTAGTGTTCACGCAACATTTTACTTTTGAAAACTCAGATAGGATATCATCATTTAAGTGTACAAGTGCATATTTATCTGTCCCCTCAGTCATACGAGACACTAGATCATCATCAAACAATGCTTGGAATAAATAAATTTTTTTATCCTTAAATTCCATAGAGTAAATTATAAGACCAGCTTGTGTCTGATCAAAGTTAAATCTGTTAGGCACGAAATCAGCAATATGTTTCCTTGAACACACACCACATTTTTCTGACTCTGTTCCTGTGTCACTAGATTGATCGCCAGCATTTCTATTTTGTCCTTTATCACTATCCACCAGGTTTTCATTGTCACTGTTTAGAATACAGTAGAACCTCGCTAATCCGTCACCTATGGGACGGGGGTATGGTCGGAACAACAAAAAGGTCGGATTATCAGAGGAACTCGTATATTAACATAAAAACAAACTTAAACTGTATTTCGAACAAAGAATATTGCATCAAGATTTTATAAAAAGCTACTGTACTGATGAACGCTACAGAAAGGCTAAAACATTAAATAAATACACACATATACACACTCACGATGTCACCTGTCGATGCGTCATCGACAGGTTTTGACTTGAACGAAGTAAACAAATGCTGTAAATTTCCGCTAGCGTGGTCGGACTAAGCGAGGAGAATGCCGCCGAGGACGAATTAGCGGAAGTCTGTTGTGCCGACGGGCACGGTCGGACCAACCGAGGAGTCGGACCATCGGAGGTCGGACTATCGAGGTTCTACTGTATCAATAAACATATCAAACTGATCATCTTCCTCAACATCACCAAAATGTCGTCATGCGATTTTTATACATCTCGATTATTCTCAGTATGCTGGTCAAATTTCCTTACATCATACAAAAGGTCATGTATTTCAGCTGAACGAATATTGTTACGTTCATTGAATTTCATGGTTTATTACTAAAAGTAATAAAGAAATTCATATGCAGCATGTAAAGCGTTTGATTGTGTAAAATGCTGAAAAACCCACCAAGAACTAAAATACTGCACAGCATACTCTTTACAACAGCTGTGACTGTGACAGTGACAGACGTAGGTCTAATCAGATTCACTACTTTAACAAATCAGTAGTGATGACGTTTTAACCAATCACCACAACCCTACCCTCCCCCACACCTCAGATCACTAACCATCAATTATATACTCCATGCACGTTTCAGAACAAATAAAGCCATCTGTGATTCATGTTATATAACAAAACCTACTGTTAAGTCGTAACTCCTTTGAACCATGATACGAAATGATGTATCGGTACATCACTACTCCTCAACTGGGTAATAGTCTAAACTCCTCAAAGGGTTAACTCTGGAAGTTGATGTAAACGTTGGTAAGGTGGGTGGACATTTAGAGAAACTGTATTTCTATGACTATCTATTTTTAACCACTTTTTTAGTACTTAAACAGAAAAAGAATATTATTCTAAATGAATGTTATTGTAGTTTATGTAATATCAACTTGTTAATACTGAGCAAAATATTCCAACCTACCTTTGTGTTTCTCGAATGAATAATTTAAAAGAAACTTTGAATTTTTTAATAAGTTTTGCAAAATAAAGAAAAAAATCTGCCAATGAATCATTTTAATTTGAACAATGCATTCTTCTTTAGTCTTATAATTTCAATCCTATTTTAGGGGAAGAGTGCCAGAAGAAGTTTACCGAAATTACTTCTGAAAAGAAAACTGAAAAAGAAGTTGCAAGTTCGGAAGTCAAGGTAGAGGAAAGTTCTTCCAAGTCAAAAACGAACAAAGACAAAGAAGAACCTACAAAAGCAAAATTGACTCCTGTATCAAGTACAAAGTCTTCTGAAAAGGAAAAGTTACCAGAAGAAAAAGAAGAAAAGCATGTTTCAAATGCTGATTATAGGAGTTATAGAAACCGGGAATTTCCTAAACCAAGTTCAACAACTAGTTCTGATCAGGGGTACCATTCTTCACAGACGGAAACCCCCACCTACAGCAGTGGGTCTGAGCGGAATTACACGCCTAGCTTTGCTAGCAACACACCATCTTCCTTCGAACCTGGTGGATTTCCTCAGTTTAACCATGTCCAACCCCCGGCTGGAATGGCATTCTCGATGCCCCCTCCAAACATGGCAAATGCAGCGATGCCCAGGCCCCCGATCAACATACCTCCAACCAACCACCATCCTCTACCCCATCCTAGACATCCACTTCCCCACCCCAGCATGCCGATGCCCTTTCATATGCCACCTCACCCACTACCTCCCCCTAACTGTCCACCTCCAAACTGCCCTCCTCCCAACTGCCCTCCTCCCAACTGCCCTCCTCCCAACTGCCCTCCTCTCTCCCATCACCCTCCCCCACCTCCACCACCGATGGCGATGAGACCTCCCCAGTGGACCAACTGGTCTCATCCTCATCGTTGGGAGACTCCACCAGGTCACCCTCTACCCAAGACGACACCGACCTGGGTGCCTCAACCGGCTACCGATCAAAAGGGTGCTCCTGGGGGAGTCAAACCGCAAGTTAGTCCTGGGGCGGCCCCGGGTGTTGGTCGTAGCCCTCAGAACTTGGATCTCGATACAAGAATTGAAATGCTACTGAAAGACAGAACAGCCGGTGGAATGAACCCTCCTTTCCTTCGTATTATGAGTGATTCCGGTGAATCTGATGAAGATTTGAAGAAATCGCCATCTAGTAGGCTGAAAGGGAAACAAGACGCTCTCAGCTTATGTTTAAAAGAAGATGTTGTTGGGGAAAACCTGTCCAACGCGACGTTTGACAGTTCGCTCTCCACAGATAGAGACAAGAAGACAATAGATGAAGAACCTCGGTCACCATTATCCCAACCACCTTCTCCATTTGTTTCTGAAGAAGCTTACTTACACTGGCATAGGAAGGGCATTGAACAACTGAGGAAAGCCAAAATTCAGGAAATCGGCTTATTATCTAATGTTGCAAAGCCGTTGACGAAAGATGAAATTCATAGTGAAATAAGTTCTAGCGAAGATGAAATTCTTACAAGAAAAAGTCCTTCTCAAAATAAAGGAGTTGAAGAGGATATAGAACCAAAGTCGACTCCTCTTCAGGATGAAGTTGACGACAGAATGAGCCTTTCCAGCTTGAGCTCAGGAGATGAAAAGATTGAAGCTGTGCCGACACCGTATCATCATCAGCCACCTCAACACATCCCACCTCCTCACCCCCTGCACCCTCCCCTCCACCCTGGACATCCACCTCCTCACTTGCCTCCCATGTCTGCCCCGCCGCCGAGGTTTTTATCCAGTGTTCCTCCTCCTCCATTACCTTATCCACCTTATCACCATAACAATTTCCACCAGCCACATTTTCCTCAAATGCCTCATCATCAACACCATCCCCAGTATCACCACTCTAATTTCAATCAACCTGCATCCAACCCGTTTTGGCACAGACCACCGATGCCTCCTTCAGGGCCTGGGCATGGGCCTGGACCGGGGCCTGGACCCTATCCGCCTATGTACAACATGCCCCCCTACCACCAGTTCCATGGACATTCTCCTCCAATCAACAGGCCTCACTTCGCAATGAGGCCGCCCACTGCTGTACAGTCCAATCAGAACAACTTTCGTAACATTCCGCAGAATGCACCAGTGTCTAAACCACCTCCTCCTGCCAACTCTCTCACTCCTATGGTCAAGTAAGTGGTGTTTTCTATGAAGTAGTAATACAATATAAGGCACATGAAAAATGATCTGTTTGAAGAATTAAAAAGACTTGAGTGTTATGTATCTTGTTAAAGTGGAAGTGGGGGGATTATGGAAAAAGCACAACGATTAAATGAGAACTTTCTAGTTTTGGCTAAAGTATTCATTATATTCCTAATCTGTCATGTGGAGACATGTTCTATGTTTACCATGTTTTCTTAGTAAAACATATTGTTCATCAAAAGATCAAAATGAATGTGATTTTTTGTTCTTTTATGCCTAGCAATTTGCTGTCATGTACATGTATATATCTTCCAATGTCACTATGTGTGTGCTTACGCATGTTGTCTCTGCATGTGGGCTTAAGTAGTGGCAAACTGGCAAAGAGAGCCTAGAATCGGCACGTTGTTCCTGAATAGCATGGGGATAAATTTTTGCACATCCCGTTTTGATCCGTTAAAAACCCCGACCCTTATTCATAGCCAATCTACTGTCTGATACTATACACCATTTTAAGAAAATAAAACCAAATTCCACAAAGCATACACCTTACAGGGTTCGAAATCCTAGGCCCCCACACAGTGGTTCATGATCCCGTGACGCATGCTTCACGGGATCCGGCCCCAAGAATTTTCAATCCGATAACGTTAAAGAATTTTTCAATCCCTCATGAGAGTTAAATATTAATCACTATCACACCTTTTCCACTACTAAAACTGCAATGGCAGAATGATTGGTTATTTCGAGATATGTCTTCTTCCAAAGTTGATTGAAAGGTATATAGGACAATAGGTATGAAACCAAATACAGTGGAACTTGGTTATAACGTCATTGAAGGGACCATACAATTAATGACACTATATCAGAGTGACACTATAAAAGAGGTTACATAATTTTAATTTAAAACCAAGGAAAAATAGAGAAACACATTTTTACATGAAATCAATACATTTAATGGAGGTAATTTGAAATACACATAAACGTTTATGTTTATGACTGACTGAACTACTCTATACTATATAAAAAATCGTATTTGAAAATATTGCAATGAAGTTCGGCATGGTGAATTCAATTGTTGGTTCGATTTTAAAAAACAAGCCCGAACACATATCTGCTATCTTACGTCCCTCCTCAAATGCTCTTATAACTCACACCTTTTCTTCGGCAAAACTTGCCAGCCATTCGCCACTTGCCACTTATTTGCCATTATTTTTCAATACTGTATTCGTAAATTAAAATAACGAAAAACAAACTGTAAAAGACGTACACTGAACTAACGATAGCTGTACGAAATGTGGGTACGTACGAACGGCATCACAGTGCTTTGACGCGACGTGAGTCACTGACACTGACCTTGATGACGGCGACAGCGGATTTAGGGTAAGGGGAGGGGGTTGGGGTGGTTAGCGGTAAGACAGCAATAAAATGCCATTTCTAAAAATAGAATGTAGCTAAACAATAGCCGCAGCCCTCAGTTGCACCACCGACCGAACTTTCTCTATTTAGCTATACGTTGCCTTCATCTCGGCCCGATTTTCTTGACGTTTTATATAAGAGGTTTTAGAATTTACTGACGATATATCCGAGGTTTTATCTATGTAAATACCTATAGTTTGGCGGGACTTAAAAATAAATTATGTTATATCCGAGTTGACGTTAAAGCCGAGGTCGCAATAATAACCAAGTTGCACTGTACTATGAATGAAAAAGGTCAAAGGCTGTATATAGGAGGTTGAGTCAAAAGCACGAAAATAATCTTAAAAGACAAAAAAAATTAAAGTGGGAGATGTAAACATGTGTTTAGTTGGGGGTATACACCCAATTGAACAGGTGAAGAAGTAAAGAATACAAGACCTATTATTGATGATAGGGGTGATATAATAAGAGGTGGATTTTATAAGGAAGAATTATTAAAGACGAAATATAAGAACATTTATTTGGTGGAGAAAGTAATCAAACAAAAAGGGGAGTTGTCTGTTAAGTAGGTCATGTATTAATGCTATAGATAGATGGACACTATAGCAAAAATTAGTAATCATGGTAGGTGCGGGTGTTGATGCTGAAGTCAGAACAGGACACAGTACGGAAACAGCACTCCTCCGAGTGGCTGAAGACGTAAGACTCTCCATGGAAGGACAACAGGGAACGATTCTAACTTAATTTGATTTTTCTAAAGCGTTAAATCGTGTCAATCATGATATTTTAATTCAGAAATTAAGGGCCATAGGCTTTGCCCAGAATGTTCTCAACTGGCTGAGATCTTATCTATCAGATAGGTGGCAATGTGTGGAGGTTGGTGAGAAGCGATCCGACTGGGAGACTGTTACTTGTGGTGTTTCACAAGGATCAATCCTTGGACCCTTACTTTTTGTACTGTAGGTAAATGCCATAAACTCAACCTTGGTGCATTGCAAACACCATATGTATGCTGATGACCTTCAAATACATGACCACTTTACTACAAACAATGTGAATGATTCTGTCAGAAGAATCAATGAGGACATTACTAGAATTGTTGCATGGACTGAACAACATGGGCTGAGACTAAATTACAAAAAGACTAAACCAATTGCAATCTGCCGTACTCAACTTCGCAATTCAATTGGCTTTGTCTCCATTGATTCAATTACAGTATGCGGAAATTCTCTGCCCTGCTACGACAAAGTGGAGTTATACTTAACTCAACACTCACCTTGGACGAAGCTGTCACTGACTCACGCAGAAAGGCTTTCGCCTCAATTTACTCACAAAAGAAATTCCAAAATTTTTTGCCTCTACACACTAAATTGAACTTAATCAAATCACTTGTACTTCCCCACTTTATTTACTGCAACTTACTGATCAATGACATGACTGTAACACAGGCTGGCATGCTCCAGCGTTCTCCAAATTATTGCTTGAGATTTTGTTTATCGTTTTAGACGTGATGAGCATATCACGCCTTACTACCTTGAGGCGTTTTGAAATTGAAAGATCAAAGAGCAATCAAAATTCTGTCATTACTTTTTTCAATATTAAAAACAGGTGTTCCAAATTAATTTAGAGATGACTTTAAATTCGTATCTCAAGGTAGTAAAATTCAAATTCTTCATCGATCACATTACGAATACCTTATCATGTAACCACAGCTTATGATAGGGCTTTTGTTGTGACTGCATGTCGTCTTTGGAATAACCTACCCCTACAAATAAGATCCCTTGCAAAACATTCACAGTTTGTGGCGGCACCGAAAACTTGTTTTTTGATCGAATGGTCTCGGCTGGCGTGTCCTAGGGCTTCTGTGGTGGGGCGGTTGCTGATGTGAGTGTATGTACTTCAGTGTGAGTTTTTTAATAAAAACAATCTATTTATTTTTTATTTTGTATATTATATCTTCTATTAAGTATACTTTGTTTCTAATCAATGATTAGTTTATTTTTATTTTCATATTTGTGTTTGTAAATGCAGGTTAAGTGTAAGAAAGGGCCTTGAGGCCCTAACTTTGCCCGTTGAAATAAAGAATTTTTAATATCATTTCAAGGTTGAGTGTTAGACCCTACATTATATAAAGGTGAAATATGTTATGTGAAGATCCATTACTAAAAAATTTGTTAAATTAAATTTATGGTTGCCAGTAGTACTGTATTAAAATTTTGTAACATTAAAGTTTTAAACATGTTTTATTCATAATATAAAGTTGAAATTTACATTGTGTGTTATACACAGTTCAAGAGAATTTTAAAAATTTGTTAAACCAAAGAATTTTCTAAATTAAGGTTTGTTACACCAAGGTTTGACTATAGTCTAAAGTACAAAGTTATTACTACCATATTCGATATCAAGCTATTCTTTATGAGTATTAATTTTAAGAAAAGAACTAAAACTTCTTATTGGATATTTAAATAATGAAGAAAACAAAAAAATTATTCAAACAAGCATTTAATTATTGAAGAATTCATCAATATTATAGAAAGGTTTTTAAATTTAGTTATCTTTTTATCTTTAAATATAATGTCTGACATAATTTTAATCTGATGTGGCAGATGATTGAAATAATTTTGTCGTCTGAATGTTTTTAAGCATAGAACAATACAGTTAAACCGTTTGACAATAGCAATTCAATCTCTATTTCAGTTTCTTTTGATAATAAATAACAATAGCCACCATTACAAAATTGTCGCTATTGTAGGTTAGTATTTTTTTGGGTAGAAATTTTGATTTTATGTAAAGTAGTAATTGGCAAATGTATAAACTGTTAACTGGCATTATGTTCAGATTTTAGAAGATATTCCTTAACTGACTGCCTTGTGTCTAAATGTAAAATTACTACAACAACTTTCTTATGTTAAACTTTTTACTGATACCTGCTGAAGGATATTAGAGGCAGTGTAAAACCTGAAGATTCTGGAGCAGACATCAGGGGATTAGACAGACGCGAACTTGTGGAGTGCTAGTTGAGCTGGGGACGAAAGCTTTTAACAAGCAAGAGTTTAGCTTGGGACTGAAGAGGGTAGTTAATGAGAATGGGACTGTTAAAAGTCTAGAACCAAGAGCTTCCATTGAAATCCGTGATATGGTTGGTCTTATAACAGAGGGAGAGGTCAAGGAAACGATTGAAAGAGATCTTGGGGATCGTGCTGGAGAAGTGAAGGTGTCGCTCAGCCGACCTAATAGAGGACATATACTTGGGATTGTTTCTTTATTAGAACGGGGGGCTGTTGAACTTCTGAAGACAACTAGAATCAAAGTAGGATGGATTAATTGTAGGTTACGTCGAAGAGTGGAGATCACAAAGTGTTTTAGGTGCTTTGGGTATGGTCACCATCAGTTACACTGCAAAGGCCCCGATCGATGCTCACAGAATATGTTTTTAATGTTGTTAAACGAAGAGGTCCAAACGAAGAGAGTAGTGAAGTACTTGGGTGTTCAGCTGGATTTTCGCCTGTCATATTGGGACCATGTATCCTCTGCAGCGGAGAAAGCTGAAATGATTGTGGCAAACCTTTCAAGGCTGATGATTAACTTCGGAGGCCCTATTGAAAGTAGACGGTGCATACTCATGTCCATTACAAACTCTGTAATGCTTTACGGATGTGAGTTATGGGCCGATGTACTGAAAAAGAAGCGGTACAAGAGAAAATTGGCAACAGTACAGAGAAGAGCTGCTCTTCAGATCGTATCCGCTTACAGAACCGTATCGGAACCAGCTGTACTCATTGTTGCGGGGGTCATACCCATCGACCTCCTAGGTTTTGAAAGAAAGAAAATTTTTGAAGGACTGAGTCAAGCTAGGAAGAAGCTAGGAGACTAACTCTTGATGAGTGGCAAAGTTGCTGAGAGCAGGAGGAGAGAGGTAGATGGACAGCTGCCCTTATCACTAATCTTTCTATGTGGTTAGGAAGAAATCATGAGGGAGGTGAATTTTTTCACAAAACAGTTTCTAACTGGCCATGGTTGCTTTGGAGCCTACCTATATAAAATGGAAAAAGCCGAAAACCCAGAATGTCAGTATGGCGATTCAGCGAATGACAATGCACAGCACACCATATTCTTTTGTAGAAAATGATCGTTCTGATCTAGAGGCAGCTATTGGCCAAATATCACCGGACGGTATCGTAAACCGTACGTTGTCAAGCCCTACATCGTGAAATGTCTCTGAATTCTGCAAGAGGGTGTTCAAACAAAAGAGAGAAGAACAGCTATAGTATGCACCATTTAGCTGAATAAGGAGGGATAAGAAGACGTAATGCCCTTTGGGCGCACAAAGGCACCCTCATGAAGTAGTGCAGAGAAGCGTTTCTAAAAGGGAATACCATGCCTGGACCGAAAGGGATTTAGTGGGTGAAAGTCCCACACACCAGGATTAAAATCATTCTGACGGTGCATAATGCACCGTAAAAATAATAATTGCATGTATTTTACAGTAGTGTCTTTGTGAAATAGTGATTATTATAAAAAAAAATGTTTACTGATATTCTTTAAGTAATCTTCTAATCTAGAGCCATACAAGCAGACTTGATGCCGTATGAATTGTATTGTATGATTCCTAATACACCAGTCCAAACTCTTTTGTAGACATTTGTCTAAGGCATAAATGCCTGAAGACATTTTTTTGCGAACATATGCTACATGATCATCAATTTTAATCGGATGTCTGTATTTCATCTCAGAAATTTTATTTATTTTGTCTCCTCTATTCTTTGTCTTCTTCTATTCTTTGTCTTCTTCTATTCTTTGTCTTCTTCTATTCTATGTTTCTTCTAAGATTCTTTGTCTTCTTCTACTCTTTGTCTTCTTTATTCTTTCTATTCCTCTATGGTGCAAACGGTTGTACAGTAAATCTTCGATAGTTTGACTTTCAATGTGGTACTTTGAAACTCATGTTTTTTATAAGGGCTGAGCCAACATGATGTTTTTAGTATGCACATTGCCAACCTAGGCTAGCTTGTTTGTTTTTATGAGACATCTCTGATGCACACAAATTCACAAATTTACACTTTATCACCCCCTGGGTTGATAATGCTTGTTGACCAGTCTCCGTGTAGTTACAACATTTTGATACTTAAGCAAAAATACCCAGAAGTCCTTTAAATGTTAACCCTTTCAGTGCCAGATATTTTTTTAAAAATCGCAAAAGTGCCATATAATTTTTTATTAGATGTACTGGAAAGTGCCAGACGTTTTTTCACAAATTTGTAAGCGACAGGAAAAAAATCATAACTTTGTTATTCTTAGACGTATACACATAATTTTTTTAAAGTTATTTTTTTATTCTAAGTATTCTGATATAAGATATTGGTTTATTTTCCTTTTTTTAGATTTTTAATGATGGTTTTACCAGACGTCCGGCAAAATCGGTCTTTGGCATTTTTGACGCATTCACGGGCGGCCGGCAAAATCGGACGTTGGCACTGAAAGGGTTAAATTATCGAAGGTTTACTGTACCTATTATTCACCACATCAGTTACACAAAAAACGATATTTCTGATCCCATACTTCTTTTAACCTTCTTCAACCTTTTTGAGAAGGGGACATTTGAATCAAACTTGCTTCTAATAAAGGGGAAGTGAGATGAAGAAGAAGACAAGATCTGGCCAATGAGCAAGGAAGGTTTCAACTTCTGCAAACACGAATGAATTTGTGAGTTAAATTTGCCACAATGCCCTTAAATACTTTTGCTTTCAAAAGTAAGTTATTCATAATTTTTACTTGTCACAAGTGTTTTGTTTGGTGATATTTCTTTCCTTTAAAAATATTATATTAAATGTTGTTTTGTTTAAATTGTTGTTGTTGTGATGACATAAGTCAAATATGAAAATGTTTTTGAAGTTTTTGGTGCTTCAAATTTCAAATTCAAAATCTTTATTGCACATAAGTTTAATTTTTATAGTATGTAAATAAAATATGTGCACTTGTCAATAGTATAAAGTCTAATAAACATAATGTTCTATATATCTATACATTTGTATAGAGAAACACATATATTTATACATGTAAATGGTGGAAAACATGGAGTAATACTGCAGTGAATAGTTGAAGACCTGAGTTAAATTTGGATCTAAGTGCCATTTTTGAATATTTTTAGTTATAACCGGAAATGTGATATATGAAGCAAGCCAGTTTAGGGTATGTTCTGATATAATTCCACAACTGTTCCTAATAGTTGCTATGGTCACCAACAGAATGCGTAGCTGTATGCGCCCATCCATTTTGTTGGTAAAAAACCCTTGATATCTCAAAACGTTAAGAAAGGTAAGGCATTGAAGGCGTTCAGTATCTAAGAATTAAAGCTTGATAATACGATCAGGTAAAATTAACTCAATAGCCATGGTTTTATTCAATGCTTTTTAATTAAGTGATAACTATACCACAAAAAATAACTTCACTTTACTTTTATAACCACTTTTTCTTCAAACTTCTTTCACTTTCACAGAAACTCTCTTCTAAGCCTTTAAAGTAGCATAAATATTACTATGGACAGTCGTTTTTAATGCATTATAACAAATTTGGTCATTCTTCAACATATTTTGTTTAGTTAATTTTTTTTCATCACTAATGACATCCTTTCAAAAGTTGTATTTTTAAAATGCATTGATCTTGATCAGAAGGATCTTTCTTTACCTGAACTGAGTTTACCATTTTCAGAGATGTCGTTGATGGCATAACAAGAGAACTAAAACAGATCCTGAAAAGGGATTTCAATAGGAAAATGGTTGAAAATACTGCCTTCAAAAGCTTCGAACTGTGGTGGGATGAACAGAAACAAGCAGAACAGGTATGGGAAAGTATAAATTTA
The DNA here is from genome assembly GCA_023375725.1 of Nephotettix cincticeps. NCBI lineage: Eukaryota > Metazoa > Arthropoda > Insecta > Hemiptera > Cicadellidae > Nephotettix > Nephotettix cincticeps. Next base: position 20,804,464 of record CM041784.1, read on the forward strand.
GATATGTTGGTACTGTATATTTGAGATATATCATGAAATTACAACTTGAGATTCGTTGAGTCAATCATATCGGAGTTGAATTTAATGAAATTTGAAAGTATACATTGCAAAAAGTAGTTAGTGTGGGTCTTTTGTAATATGTCCACGCATTTAAAATTTCTTACTAGAGCCACACAAACACTGCTCTGTGGAGTTATGTTAGGCTGGTTATTGGCATTGTTATCTTGTTAATAATATTTTATACTATCAACAACCAACCTAACTTAACTCTGCAGAGCGCTGTTTGACGGCAATATCGTGTATATTAAGATGTAACACAACGTTTGTTGAAAATGCGGAGACATACTGCAAGTTAGTTTCAGAAGAGAACAGAAATTAAAATTATGATGTTCAACTTTTCAGGAGGAGAAGATGGTCACAGAAGTGACGGGTGACTCTTCTAAGCAGGCAGCCAATACGGAATCTCCGATGAGTCTGAGTTCTATTCTGGATCACAGGAGAGAACTTGACTCATACGGTTCATTTGGTCTTGGTTTCCGAGCAACTTTACCCAAAATGCCATCATTCAGGGTAATTCATTTTTTAAATATAAACAAATAATTGACACTCTCAAAATTTAACCTCGGGACATTTTACTGAGGTTTTTTTAGTTTTTCCTAATTTTAGTGAACAAAAGAGAAACACATGTTAAAATGTTAGGATAAATGGGAGGTAGTTTTAGTGACAAATTTCCATGAGTTCTTGATAAAAACATTAATTTAATTTTAGTCTGGATAAGTAAGAACAAACGACTGTTCATCAGTTTAATCCCTAAAGCGCTACTGAAAATCACAGTACCTGCTCATTTAGTGTAAAAAAATATTATTTTCCCAAAGTTCTATTTGGAATTAGGTAGCTGGAATAAAGTAGAAAACAGAAATTTGCTTCATTTTTACTATTGAAGATTTTAAGACTATTTAGGTATTGAAAAAAAGTATTTTTTCATCTTGATGAGCCATTTCAGTTAATAATAATTAGTTAACAAATCCTATTCAATAAAAACATTCACACAATATACACTATTTATTGCTAAAACACAGTGAAATAAACACACATTGGTAAAAATGTCAACAAACAAGGTTAGTGAAAGTAAAAACAGCTGGCTGTAGTGACTTCTTTTAGTGAGTTTTCTGGTTAAAAGCAGTATGGGAGCGCACGAATACAGGCCATAGTTGTCTAGCAACTAATTTCAGTCACTAAATATTTCAACAAAGCCGTCGTATTGGTTTTATGAGTGCATAGAGGCTAAAGCAACTTAACCATGCACTCCATTATTGCAACATAACCAAGCGTCGGTTGTTTCACGAACTAGAGCGCAATAAATGTGGCAAAATGATTAATCGTGTGTAAACTCGTTTACCACGTTGTGCTGCGAGCAAAGTCGTCAGGTGCCCGGTAAGGGTTAAATTTAGTTTTGACATGGATATATCTAAGCTCTTGGGGGGGGGGAGTGTTTGCAGATTTGTGGAATGCATAAAAAGGGAGCGGAAGTAGTTGTCTATCAACGGTTTATATTATTTCAGTTAAAATTTTTACATGGATATGAAACTCTGGGATTGGGGGTGTTAGCAGATTTGTGGAAAGCAAAAATGCAGTGTTAAACGAAAGTGCCGTCATATGGTTATAAGAACAGCTATTTAGATGAACTGAAAACATACCCTTTTGACATATCCATGATCTAAGATATTTTGCACAGGGAAGTAAATACAATCATTTTTCAGGATTAGAATAATTTACAAAAAAACTTTCTTTAACATCAACTCCACGACTTGAGGTTTTTACGTTTTGTTGCTTAAATTGTTTAGTAAGCTTTTGAGAAATTTATAAATCTAAGTAACATCATACTGTATTTCTGAGATTCCATGCATTTATCCGTATTAACTTAATTAGAAAAAGATCCCAGTCCCCCCACCACCAGAGGAATCAAGGGATGACGAGGAACAAACCGTTGTGGAGGAGGACGAGGAGGAGGATGAGGAGGAAGAGGAGGAAGAAGACGAACCCACTTCTCAGGTAAATACCACCCTGGTGTAGTGATAGCTTATTAGTTTAATTTCCTAGTTGACTTTGATGCCCGCAAGGTTTTTTGTACTGAAAAACAAAAGAATTCAAGCTTCTTAGGGGTTTAAACCATTCCTTACAGATGACATACAGTGTAAATCCACACCCATCAGTAACCAGATTACTGAATGAATGAATAGATTTATTTCCAAAAAAAAGAATACAAAAAATATATAACATTTTTAAACATAAACATTGGAAATATTCCCCACATAGGCGAACCTGTGCGTGGGGAATGAGTTCTATTCAGGCTTAGGCTATTACAAAATTTCAAACAACTAAATGAGGCCACCACAGAAACATGATTAAAACGAACTGTAGGAATAAAAATAATAGAGAAAAAGATAAAAACAAACGAAAACAATAAACAAACGAAACAAACTATGAAACTCTTGCCCTGACCTATACCTAGACTCACAATTACCTGAAAACACCCAACATCCTCACCTGGGCAGGTATGGGTACAAATACCCAAATACGTATGCGCAAACACGAATACACTCACAACACACACTCTCACATGCACACACAAAACACACATTCGCACGCACACATGCATGACCACACACACATTCACACCCACTCGCAATAGTACAATTGCACTTATCATCATGCTCACTTATTTCTTCATGCAGATCCGTAGAATTTGAAAGGCATAAAAAAACTTAGGAATACATTGAGATAAAATAGCTATCTACCAGACCCGTTCCAGTCTCTCCTAGCCATTTATTTACAAATTTTTTGTATTTTGACAAAGTACATGGTCCTAAGTTCTTCAGATGATTCGGTAATTTTGAAAACACGTTAGTTTTTTTGAGGAGATGTTTTACTTATAGATTTATTTATTCTTGGTTAGATATATTTATTCTAGGTCTAGGTACTTACGAAGTGCTCTGCATATCCTGAGAAAATAATGTGCTTGCCTACTTCTATTTCAACATAAGAGGTTAAAATAAGTACTCATGCGGATATTTTATGTTCTGAGATTATAAACAAAGAGTTTTAAAATACTCAGTTGTAATTGGTAAAACACTGGTTATTTATTTTAACTTCTAGGCTTAACTAATTGTTTATTAGAGTGGAACATACCTGCATGACTTTTATATCCTCTATCAAGCCGTGTAAACTGTATTTTGTGATGAATGAATGAACTGTATATTGTTATCCTAATAAACGTGATCACAAAAGATTATTCTTAACCTCTGTAACACTAATTTTCCAGATACTTAGTCACTATATTTTGTAGGGCCAAAATGGGTTTCAACAGTGTAACAACAAACTGTTCAACAGTAAACTGTCTCAATTAAGATTTATTTAAAAATAATCTGAGTCAAACCTAACAAGGTTTGTGACGGACATAAAATTTAAATTTTTCAGTTACCTTAACCCTTTCAGAGCCAAATGATATTTTTGTAGCGAGTGCAAGAAATGCCAGGTTACATTTGGCAATATTTATCTGTTTGAGAACTGTCATGGTTTTATTATTTACTGATTTATACAGTTAATACTGGTTTTGTTTTGTTCATAAATAAGTGTTATAAATGTAACACATAAAATTAATTTACAATATTCATAGTCATAAAATAAAATATGAAATAAATATTATTTCATTTGTATTACTTACATAATATTTTATAGTGATTTTTTCTGTTTGAACAAAAAAGCCGGTAGGAAATTCCTCACACTAATTGAGTTACTTTCATTGAAGTCTACATTGTTGTGAACATGTATATATAAAAAATTAATCATTTATATTTTTATGAGAATCAAAATCTGGATCTGTATGTGTTTTCAAAGCCTAATATTGACGACGCTCATCTTTGAACTCTCCTAGAATTGTTTCATTACTGACAAGTGAATGACTATGCTTCATAAGCACTAAATAAAATAAACTAACAGTAATAATAACCTCAATTTGCTTTGGCCTTTTGGCTAACCAACCCAGCAAACAGATGACTGCTGATGCGCAATATGGTAAGAATTACTGGATAAATGTTTTAGTTAATTATTTATATTTGTTCTTTATAAACAATAATATAGCATAAATATGACCATTTAACCATTTTTTTAGACGTCCGTATAGTCTAGACATTGGCTCTTGCACATTAAGTTGACGTCTATATACGTACGTTGGCACTGAAAGGGTGAAAGTTTTTTTTGAAGTATTTGTGGTAAGGGAACTGTAATGCCTCATTACTTATAACAAAATTAGCTTGCTACAATGAGATGGCGCTAGTGTTGGCCCGGCGTAACTCTTAGTAAATATGTGGATGGTGTAAAGAATCGTAACGTTAGCGTTAGCTTGGCTAAGGACCCAGTCCTTTTTTCTAAGGTTCAGTAGCCATCATTTCAAGTGTAAATTTTTAACAGGGAGACTCAGGGGTCGCATCTCAGGACACCAAGGCCAGCATGGAATCAGAAGATGTCGGTGATGATAGCTCGAGCAGTGTCTCTGAATCCTCCTCTGATGATGATTCCTCTGACGACTCGTCCAGTTCCAGTGACGAGAGCGATGACAAGACCAAAAGTCAGCGAGAACAAGAAGACAAAGCTCTGGACTATCTTGATATTGAAGACATTGAGAGATTCATTTCGTATGTACTTGTTTGAAAATTATCATAGATAAATGAAAAAGAACGTTGAATTTGCAAACTTAATATTGTTGATTCTGCTCTCTATCTTCTAATTCTAATCCTATAAAAACAAAATATCTATTTGGATTAAAGTGCTGAATGAAAACTGAATAGATAGAATATTTAATTAGTAACTAAAAGATACCTTATTCATATATTTGTTAATAGATATACCATAGATAAATAGAGGATATTTACCTGATTTTAGAGAACCTCCCGCTGGTGGCATGCTAAGAGTCAAGTACAAAACTGCGTTATTCTTTCATTGGGGGGTCCATAGAAGCTCAAAATACCCTCCATGCAGTTTTCTGAATATCGGAAAACCCACTCTGTTACCTTCCAAAATGTAGGAACACCACAAATATACCTCAGCTTCATTCAGTAGGTGGTGGGGAGGGTAAAATAGGAAAGAAAATACCTAGCTGGAAATCAACTTGCCTTATGAGCGCCACTTTGTTTGTGGGGGAAACAAAGTTGTTGTTGTTTGAGGGGAAACAAAGAAACTCCATTGAAATGACTAAATCTATCCTAGTTACATGGCCCTATTCTTATTAAATTAATTATACTCGGACGTCCGTATTATATTTACACATTAATCTAAATTAATGAATGAAACACTTACTTACACACTAACACGACATATAAAAAAATAAAGACAAAATATATAATAATTTCAATGTTCATAGAATGTCCAATATAACAGGGAACACTCAACGATGGAGAACGTCCCACGTAGGCTACACCAATTAAGAATGTCCCAGGTATAAATAATTAAAAATACCTGGAAAAATACTTTCTACACTAACATTAATAACACACACAAAACCGGTATTTATAAGATCAATTGTAACAGTTGTCCCAGTGTTATATTGGTGAAACAGCAAGGTCTTTTAATATCAGATACAAAGAACATTTACCTGGAAAACTCAACACCAAGTCCACCTCTTCGTATACCAATCATTTAATAGACTGTAATCATGATTACTCTAACATTCATGATAATCTTGAAATCCTCCACCTATGCAATAAAGGCCGATTCATGGACATTATGGAAGAATTTGAAATATATAAGGCCGTCAAAAAAGAACCAAATAATGTATTAAATGAACAAAGAGGCTTTAAATCCAACTTAGTTTATGAATATGAAAATTATGAGTGGTCGGTCCAACAAATGTAAACAATTGATAGGGGAGGGGGACAACAAAGGACCACACACAGCCCTGATAACGGCGATAACGTCAGTCCAGGCTAGCTACTCTTCTGTACGTGTCGCGCAGTAATCCCAGTATGGGTCAAAGTGTCTAATATGTGTAGGTTTTTAATGTATTTGCGTATTGTTATGTGTTTGTGCTCTCAGAGTTTTTTATTTTTATTCTAAATGACGACGTCCTCTGGACAAAATTGACCCCCTCCAGTTCACTAGATGAAGACCCCACGTGGGGCGAAACTGCAGTAGTGAGTTGAAAGAACCACCGCTTAAGGATCACAGTTGATGTATTTAAACCACTTATTAATTTAACGTAGAATTATGTTTAATGAGGTGGGAATTCAGGCGGATCGCTTTATTCCAATAGTTCCAGTAGTTTTTGGATTATTTTTGTGATATTTAGTATAGCAGTAACTAAATCTTACCAGATTCTATTTCAATATTGACTCACTTTAACTGTTTCTGCGCAGTGTGAGGACACCGGTAGACCGAAGCACTCCAACGCCATCTGAGACCGCAAGCTGGACATCGGAGAAACCGAACCTCAGCTCTGTCCAAGATCAGGAGTCAGAACTAGATGTTGTGATGCCAGATCCATCACAGAGTGAGGTGTACTCAGGGAGAGAAGAGGGTGAAATGTCACTTCCGAAAACCCCAAGAGTGGAGCTGAGCAGTGAGAGTGAAGATGAGACAACGTTAGCCAAGAGAAAAGAAAAACTGGAGATAGTTGCGACGTCGCCAGAGGAAGCGCAGATGTCACCACCGCAGCTGTCTCCACCTTATGTTTCCGAACCCTCCAAGCCTGGTACAGAAAATATAAATTAATATTTCCCCCCCCCAAACATTTTACATAGAACTAAAATAGAATTTCCCATAAGTCAGAAAAAAGTAAGGAAATAAAATTCAGGTGATGTCTTTAGTCAATATCAGCCAAAGAAGTTGATCAACACTTTCTAAAGGAAAACAACCAATTTGTTGTACAGTTTGTTTTTAAATATAATAATATGCAGATGCAGAATTAGCAGTTGGTTATAAAACATTTACTTTGTGTTTTCATATTATACCGACCCACCTGTAAGTCGGAGATTTATATTCTGACTTACCAAACTCTTTGATTTTTGGTTTTTGATATTTTGATACTATTGATATTCTGATACCATCAATAACCGCCCTAATTTTACTCAGCAGAGCTCTGTATATCGGAGTGTGAATTACAATGTATGGATGTGGTTGGTAAAATACAAAAATACAATACTAAGTGCCATGCATGTTTTTCCCTCAGTATGAAATCTTGTGTTAACTTTTATATGTATTAGTAAACTGAAAATAAAAATATTTTTGCTGCAATCAGTATTTTAAGTTTTAAAAAGAATCAGAGGACTACAGTGGTCCACAAAACCATAATCAGTACAGTCATATTTTGTGTTTATCACAACACAGGACCTTCAAAAGTGTTTTATTTACACTATAAAAGTTATTAGGTTTTCTATGATCACTTAGAATTTAAACATAGTAAATTCATAATAATAATATATCGTAGGGTTATAAAAAATCCAATTATTTTAATTTTCTTTCTATGTCTAGTTGGTCAGAAGGAGAAGTCCCGGTCCAAGCTGAATGGTACAATGCCGGACGTGATGCGAGATATTCTGGAACATAAGTATCAAAAGTGCGGAAGCGGATCTCCAGTGCCCCCACAGATCGCGCAGGAACACTCCTACTGTCTGCCACTGGTCGCACGACCTGAGAACATTAACCATGACCATGGTTACAGCTCAAGCAAGAGCAAGGGTCGCAAGCATCCTGTGCCGTGGGACTCGCAACAACCTGATTCAAAGAGAGCCAAGACTGATCACAAGACAACTCCACCACGTACCTTCCAGTAAGATTACAAACAATAATGTAGTGTATATGAACTAGGTAGTCTGGGGACTGGGGAAAATAGGTACTATTTTTAAACGTCAGTTTTGAGAAATAATAATTATAAGGAAATAAATAGAGGTGTGCGGATATCCGAAAAGTCTAATCGGTTTCGGATCGGATTTCCGGCTCTGATCTGATTGCAAAACAAGTATTCGGTTAAGTCCAGTAAATGTCCGAACTTTCGTATAGACCGTATAAAATGACCATTAAAACCGAAAGATAAAAGCAAAACTTTCCATTTGAGAAGCCGGCGATACGGAACATCTTTGATCGAACGAAAATGTTGAAGCAGATGACGAAATTATGCAATTCATATCCAATCGAAAAGTCATTGGGTGGTCCAAGGATGCGGTATGATTAAAAACTCGTCAAGGGGTTAATGAACCTGACAAATGAAAAAAAGGGCTTTATCAATAACAAAGCCAAATAATATTAAAATAATTACAGTCAGCTTTCACTTATATTCATGTCAAAATACCCATAAAGATTGAATCTCTGTATTGTAATTATAAAGATTTTTTATTGGCATAACAATTTAAAAAGTACAAGCTTTTAATATCAACTTTAAAAAAGTGCATTAGGAAGGAGTAAGAGGTAGAGACCAAAAACATTTTGTGGTTTCATGTTTATGTGTATATCAGAAAAATGAACTTTTTAAAGTATTCTTTTTTTGAATCTTAAGGCTGTTTGTGTAAGTTTAAACTGGTATTTTTAGCATTAAAACAAGCAGTAATATCCAATTCACCTGTTTCCTCTGTCAAAAATATCCTTGTTCTACCAGCAATTATGATTACAGGAAGTCGTATCCAAAACGAGATATGATGCAGGAGATGCTTATCCTGTATGAGTTCCTTACCAAGGGTATTGACGAGGAAGACGTCAAGTACATGAGGCAGAGCTATGAGGCGTTGCTGTCAGATGACAATGTCGGCTACTGGCTCAACGACACCCACTGGGTCGACCATCCAGATATCCTTTTATGCTATGTAGTCTTTTAGCAACCAGGAAAAGAAAGATTTATTTTAGCAAATCAAATCACCCTTAATTGTCACCTAATCAATCTATTAACAACAGACAAGGCAGATTGCAAGTCCATTGCACCAGTAGCTAAATGACTAATGATGAACTAAACAAACAAATTTCTGTATCATCCTTCTATTTTGACTCACTTTCAACGCTTCAAGTTTACTTTTTTGTTTCTCCTTGTTGCGATAAATAATGTTGGTTTGCTTGTGTTGAATTGTCATATTTATTTTTATTTTTGTCCACCCTCAGCTGTACTATATTGATTTAAACTAATGTCTCGTCTAACCTACTTCACAAGAACTGTTCAGCGATTGTAGTAAGTGATGGAAATTATCTTAACTTAAAAGATATTTTCAATATCTATTTGTGAATGACACAGGAATGAAAGGAAACTTGAATAAATCTGCTGAAAGAAGAGAAGAGGAAACAAAACGAATGTGTTTTAGTTGGCTTTACTTATATGAAAAGTCAAAGGCTGATACAAAGTACATGTGTTTTGCATTACATTTAATGTAGTATTAATCTTTAATCCAAGGATTCTTGTTTTGATTCTATCCTTACAATTTTCCTGCATCTTGTCCCGTAAGACAGGCTATTCTTCCACTCAAGTAATTAGTATTTCAAGAGTTATTTCTGCCATAGCCAAGGATCAAAAACACAGACCAGTCACTAGAATACCAATTGGCTAAAATATTAATAACAATGCTACATCAGCAAAAGTAAAATCATATGCTGTGTGTAGATGGCAGACATAAAGTGTCAGGGCATATGTGAATAGCATGTAGCGTGGCTGTACCTACTACACTAAAACTTTGTCTATCCGGTACCGTTTACCCAAAATTCTGGTTTATTATTCTAAATGCTTCCAAGAAAAAATAAAAATGCTGTAGGAAAAGTACAGCACGATTATTGACAGCCAGAATGGCGTGAACTCTATTTGGCCGGCACTGTGCTGTGTTTTGGGCTTACCATTCCCGGTACGGTCGGCTGAAAAAAAACGCAATTGTTTTTTTTAGTTTGCTCTTCAACTTTTTGAAATATGTAAACAAAAATTTGATTTTAATACAAATTATAATTAAAAACAAATTTACAAAAACTAATTAATGTAAATTAATTTAAATGCTGTATAAACGTTGTCATCAAAGAAACAACCGCAATGCGCTCCTGTATTATGGGTATGGTATTGAAAAAGCGTTTATCAGCACTTTCTTAAAAAAATCGGTATATCATTTTATTCAAAATGGCCCTGGTCCCACCAAAACCGGATAAACAAATTTTTAGTTTACCTGTACCCATTTCCAATACGCAACACCGGCGTTGGCCAATACCAAAAGAGTGTCCGACATCCAATGATTGACCGATGATTACATTTATCGAGAGAGTATGAAGTGCTCCATATGTTCTTCTAAAGTCGGGTAAATGACAGCCAACACACGTCAGCTGGGTTTATATGAAACAGGCCTGTAGTAAACAGAATTTCTATCAGGCGAATAACAGTTGCGCAAGGGAGGGTGTATTATCGTAGATATATTTATATTATTAAGAGGTAGGATTTACTTTGTTAATTGTTTTGGTTGGTTATGTCAAGCGGGAGTAACCATGAGGTAGATGAAGATTACAAGCAAACTTTTTCAAACTCTCATCTATCTACCTATCACAATGGGCGACGCAAGAGTTTAGTCGGATTTGAGGTTCTCAGCTGATTCATTTTGTTAATACAAGTCATCTGCTAGTTTTTTTCTCAAGCTATGACTGTTAAATCAACAGAACATTTGGTGCTACAATCAAGTGAATTTTTCTGAAACTACGTCCACGCCACGTGCTCTGCAGTATCAAATGTCTCGCTTGGTAGTTGTTTATATTTCGTTGTTGTAACCATGCAAAGTTGTAAAAACACTGTGGTGGGCCATCAGCAAGTGTAACTAAAAACCGCGGCTAAAGGGTTAAAGACTAAATACTTCAGTGGTATGAGTCAATTTGGTTTTCAGCCCTTGTGCCGACAAAGGATTCTGCCTATTTTGCCAATAAAACAGAATCATTTTCGGGAATATCGGGTGTGGCAGTTTGACTTATGATCAGCATTTCTCACAATAGGATTAAAATTGTCAAAAATTGTGTTTTGAATTAATTAAAAGTTTTTAATCGATATTATATGAAATTCTAGCTACCAAGAGATAAGTTTAAATGAATGTTTTAGAGGTATACAAGTTTCACTATAGGGCAATGTAATTATTTACTAATAAACTGAGGATATAAGCATTTTCCTGAACACCTTGCAATGACTGATCTCTCTTCCACCATACCTAAGAACATGGATAAAGATGATTGGCACATCCACAAGACCGGCTGTGCTAGGAGCGAAGGCTACTACAAGATCGACAGGGTGCAGAAGGCCAAGCATAAGGTTAGTACAAACTTCCACTTGACTTATAACCATTCATTAATTGTATAACTCTCTCCCAGTCACATTAGCGTGGCCTGCTCCTGGAAGTTCCGTACATATTAAATCGGCGGTTACGCTAGAATTCACGCTTGTGCGCAGTATCGTCTGCCGCTCGTGCACAGCACTGCTTTTATTTAATTTATGTTATTTAATTTAGTTTTTGTGCACTTATAGTTAATATATAAGGCATTTATTTGTCTAGCTTTACATGGCTACATGCATAGACATATCGATCGGTATCTTACAGAATACTGCATTTCGTCATCCCAATATGCACAGAAATCAGCGAACAGACCTTATAAATGAATAATTATAAAATACAAAGTTAATTTAAATACATGCAATGCAAGTGATGACTAGAGTTGTATGTTTAGTGTGCTGTACCAAGCAGTAGAATGCAGTATAACTTACGGTTTTTATTTGAAAAATAGAACATTTTCCTAACGTGGTGTTACCTCTTCCTTTATTGTTTTAGCATCATTTTGGACAAAACCTGGCCCCGAAGGAAGCTGAGTCAGAGAAGTTGGATCCCATCTGCCCCAAACCCCATATGGGCAAGATGTTGTCCATCTCTCGTGAGGCTCGTAGCAACCAGAGGAGACTACTCACTGCCTTTGGAACGGTCACAGATAGTGATCTACTCAAGTTCAATGGGCTCAAGGTAAGACCACTTTTTATGTATTTTAGGTGAATACTAGTGTGAGTTTTATGACATACTTAGCTTTGGTACTGTCAAAAATAAGCTGATTCATTAGCCAGTATTCAAAACTAATTAATAGCCAGTGAAATAAGACAGCTGGGTCCAATCTCAAACTCATAACATCATTTTGGGGATTTACTGAGGATCAAAGTTTGACTGGGACCGTGGTGTGGCGTGTTCTGTAATCCAGCTACTTGGAGGTCACAAATTGTAAAAAAATAGTTGTAAGCGATAGTTGGTGGGTGTAGTGTTCTCTTGTGTGTGGATTATCGTCCGCACTATTGAATACTGCGTTAATCCGCAAAGACCATTCTCATAATTAGACCAGTTTGTAATTCAGAGGCAGTGGTTTGGACTAGAGGTCTGCGGGTACCCGAAAATTTGGGTAATTGCGTGAACCCGAGTGGTCGGGCGGGCTCGGCATGTCTCGGGTTTCATTAGGGCGGGCTTCTATTAGATGTCAGGTCGGGCGGGTACCAACTACCCGAAAGGCATCGGGTTGTACAAAATACCCAAGATAACATTGAAATTAACCCGAGATCCTGGGTAATAACATTTCGTCCAAAACTTCTGATTCACGCAACGTTCACGCAATATTATCGAATACAGATGTACTCGATCGAGATGTCAAACTTTGAAGTACTTTTTACTGTCTTAATACATTCGATTGCACAGCCTCACAGTCACCAGGACTTTCATGAAAATCAGGCAACTAGCCGTCTCCCTGCCGGCTCAAAAATATTGTGCTTTCGCAGCTTATTATCGTATCCACGTATAGCAGCTTACGCGATCAGGGAACCGTTTCTCCTTTTGACGCAACAAAATAGTCGTACCAGTATGAAGCTTGTATTAGTCGTGGTTCAAATAGTGATGGGAATACCTGTGATTATTCAATCACAGTGAAAACCTTTTAAACTGTGATTCGTGATTCTTTCAAGTGATTCGTTGTTTTTGCTCTGACAGCCTGTTGACGATGTTATATGACCAATGTAGAACTGTGATTTACCGTAGTGATCTCGCTCTTTCAGGATTTTCACTCAAATAAAATAATAAATCATAATGTTAAGGATATAACTGAATAAAAAAATAAATAAACCGTTTTATTTTTTCAACAATATGTTCTGGATTTCCTCATTAGTGGAACCCCTCAAATCCGAACTGATTGGGACTGAAGCCTGTTCTTCCCGGGAAACAATATTACAGACTTATTTCGTCACTGTATTTGCGTGGTAAGCGACAGGAGACGCGGTGATTGGGGTTATACAGGCTGTGCGTGACTCAATAAATTCATAAGGGCAGTGACCTTGGCGGGTGGAGGTGCGTCCCATGACATGCCATGTCTACTGTCTGTGTCTAGTTTAGTGAGCGTTTACCTGCTGATAATTGCGTATCGCTAACAACCGACATGGCTTGGAATTACGTTTGTGTGAAGATTTTCTTCACTTCAACAGTTAAAGTAACAGACTTTAAGCGAAAAACCTGACTTTGTTAAACCTTGAAAAATAAGTTTATGTGTGTGCTATTTCTTTTTTTGATTTTCTGAGAACGTGTTCAGATTTGAGGGGTTCCACTATAATATTAAATATTAACCACTTTAAACTAAAATAACTATTTTAGTCTAAAGAGCCCTTTGACATTTTATGAAAATGTTTGATTTACAACAATTACACATTTAACAATATTTACGAACAATGACTGTGATTGGCTGAATTAAAAATAACAAACCAGGACAATATATAACATAGGTCTAATGAACCATTGGCTTAGGGTATTGACTACATTTGATTGATACATTTTCTGTATCTTTTGTTCTGCAATAAAATGCATTATAGTTTTTTATTTTGTTTGTGCATCCTTAGTTTCATATAGACATGTTTCATATTTCATATGAGAAAGTTATTTCCCAATATTAATTATTTACAACATAAATTATAATGATTTATAATTCATTAAATGGATAAAACTGTTGGGGTTAATATACCAAACAGAGAACTGTACATATAATGTGTTTAATGACTTCAGGGCATATATGTGAAACAAATAAGTTGGTAAATGATAGGTTTCTGTCTTGCATCAATAATGCTAAGTAGGTCAATCAAAATTTATTTAAATTAACATTTTGCTTACTAATAAAATCCAAAGCCAACCTGAATTTTAATACAATACCCGAACCCGACCTGAATATTAACTTGTAATACCCGAACCCGACTCAAATATTTTTTACTTGCATACCCGAACCCGACCCAAATTTTCATTTAGCTTATGATATCCGAACCCGACCCGACCCGACAGTAAAAATCACTACCCGCAGACCTCTAGTTTGGACTCCACGTTAAACTGTGTGTCCCTTAGTTGCCATTGTCTGTTGGGTTATTAATTAACAGTAATGTCTAAGGAACATGTCAGCCTTGGCTTAAAATACCTACATTGTGGTAGGGTCGCCATTTCAATAATCTAATCTAATCGTATTGGTGAACGTCAGTTTATGAAGCAGGTACTATGAATACTGAACCACTTTTTCTCTAGTTAATTCAACTTTTCTACTTTGACTAAAATTTAAAATGGAATTGTATCCCAAACTAAATCTGGGACTTCATAGGCCTGGCTGGTCTTACAGATATCTACCTATTTTTTTAACCTTAACTCATTCTTGTTTATGGACGTACATTGCACGTCCTCATATTTCGCTAGACAAATGACTAAAGACGAGCACTGTACGTTCTTAGCAAATAGCGTGCTTTGCCTGCTTATATTTAGACATAGTTATTTTTCCCCCGTTAGGTGTGCTAGTTCATTTAAATTCCAATAGAGGTTTGGCTTCCTCTTTATATTATCGTATTTATTGTCCAATATTCCATGTTGACAGTAAATTGTTGTCTCGCTCGCACAATTTGTTCAGTGATTGTATTTATTAATGAGAATACAGTAAATGATTATTTTTTTAAGATTTGTTATTAACTATTTATTACTGCATGTAAACTGGCAATAAATATGCCAAGTGAAATGAAGGAGTCATTTAAAAACAGAATAAGTCTTGATGAAGCGCCAGTACCTACTTGTTTCTAAGCCTACCCCTGGGAACTGTTGAAAAAGTAAAAAAATCATTCTTCTTCTTGCTAAAAGTGATTATATACACAGTTACAGGGTAAAATTAACAGGATAAAGAAATCAAAACATATAGTTTATGAATTTACTGTTAAATCTATCAAGCTAATAGTGGCGTGCAGTTGTAGTGAAAAAGGCTTGATTATAATTCAGACCGGATTGCCTCAGGCGTCTTACTAAATGGAGACAGGAGTGGGTTAACTGTCCATTACCATTTGCCTATATATTATCCTGTATATGCCCTAGACACTAGGGCCTGTGCGGTGAATTAAAGAGAGTGAGGTACCGTTGCGACATGTGTCACATAAGCTAGCCAGAGCTCATATTCTGACAGGAGTCGCCAGCTACTGATTTTGATCCAGCAACCTTTGACTAGCGCTAACCCCTGTGCTACCGTACCAGTAAAGCACTCCTGTCCAAAGTATTTTTTTCATTTATAATTAGAATATATATACAGTAGAACCCCCCATACCCGACAATGGACTGGGCTGATGATCGGGAGGAGTGAATAAAACATATTTAATAGGAACCAAACAGTTATACAGTAGGCTACTTTGTACTGTAGTAAATCTTTATTGCACCTATATCATTCAAACACCTGTTTGCATGTTGTTTCAAGCACCTGTTCATTGAAACATAGAGATATGATAATAATAATTGATAAAGATTTATTTGCAATTGTCTCTACAAATAGAATAAGTATTTGACAATTCAACAGGATCAGCAACAACGGATATGTGGGAATCATACATAGACGGTC
Organism: Nephotettix cincticeps; assembly: GCA_023375725.1. Classification (NCBI taxonomy): domain Eukaryota; kingdom Metazoa; phylum Arthropoda; class Insecta; order Hemiptera; family Cicadellidae; genus Nephotettix; species Nephotettix cincticeps. The sequence goes on from CM041784.1 coordinate 20,820,361, forward strand.
TGTTATTGGGAGGTCGGATAAGGGAAGTCCTACTGTATAAAACAAAGTGTGTTAATGTGCTCTATGGATTGTGGATAATTTTTATGAGGAGAAATAATATTTACCTTATTGTTTCTATAAATTTGAAACCAAATGTTATCATTTGTGCGAAACAAAAATGTTTTATTTCATCTTGCATTGTATTACGACAGGTACTAGGCCTGAAATCAAAATATTATTAACCGTAAAAATTAAATTCACTATCAATTTTTCTAATTAAAATTTCTTTTGCAGTTCCGTAAAAAACAGCTCAAGTTTGCCAAGTCCAAAATACACGACTGGGGATTGTTTGCAATGGAGCCGATTGCAGCTGATGAAATGGTTATCGAGTATGTCGGTCAGATGATTCGTCCTCTGGTCGCAGACCTACGGGAGAAGCAATACGAGGCAACTGGAATCGGTTCCTCGTACCTCTTCAGAATAGACTTGGAAGCCATCATTGATGCTACTAAATGCGGCAACCTCGCAAGGTTTATAAACCACAGCTGCAATGTAAGTTTAACTGACTGTCACCTATGTTTTGTCAAAATATCTACTTGTTTAAACACTTTCCTCTTCAACTTATTTTAACCCTAGATCTATGTCCATAGTGAACTTGAAGAATGGTGATTTAATAAAATAGTAAAAAATGTAATTTATTTCAATATAGCCAAAATGTGCAAAGTTATATGCCTATGCAAAATAAGAAAATTTATACAGGGTATTCATTAAAGTCGGGGACAAACTTGAGGGGTGGTAGTACTCATAAAAATAAACAAAAATTTCCTGTAAACATATGTTAAAAAATCCTTCGTTTAGCCACTAGCCGCCATTTTTTATTTTATACGAAAAACTTAACATATAAAGAACTACTTAAGATACAGAAACCAAACTTTCACACATATTTATTGGCCAAACAGAAAAATATTCTCAAAGTATCATTTAGTTTGCTTTTATATTTTCAAAATAGTGGCGGTTATAAATCTTTTAATTAAAAAAACAAAAAAAACATTAACTTTATATATATATATATATATATATATATATATATATATGTTGCACGTCTTTGACATAACTTCATTTTAATACAATAGCTAAAACTACAGCACATCAACGAAAAATTCACTGGTGACGGTGACGCTGTAGAAGCGACGCTGTCGGTGAAAATATCACCGATGGACGCTTCTACGGTTAAAATATCAAACATTGAACTATCAAAGGGTTATTGTATATTCTCATGTTGTAGATGGTAGACTTTTGAATGATTTGTGTTCACTCTTTACCACAGTTTTTTTAATTTCAGCCCAACTGCTATGCAAAAATTATTACCATCGAAAGTCAAAAGAAAATAGTAATTTATTCCAAGCAACCCATTGGAGTCAATGAGGAAATAACGTATGACTACAAGTTCCCGATAGAAGATGAAAAGATTCCTTGCCTGTGTGGAGCACAGCAGTGTCGTGGAACGCTGAACTAAGCGTACCTTACACTGATGTAGGCATCCGAGACAAGAATCTAACTGTATCTTCATCCTTGATCATGTCGCATTGTGATAATTCCAAGTTTTTACACCTATGTGGTTCAGGTAGTTTATGCTGTACATATATTTGTAAATTGGATATTATTTTAATATGTGGTGGTACATACATTAGTGTGCTGAATTTTTCACTAGTCGTCTACTGTTATAGATAGATTGAACCGAGATATCTTTATGACCGATGTAAAAAGTACAATTTTATTTACACTCTTTTTATACGTGAAAATATCACAATAATATGTTTTAGTGTAATTGTGTTAATATGTATATAAGAAAATTGTATAGTTTTATTTATTTGCATGCTCCTCCTTAGATTTAATAACGAGAAATGTTTTTAAATGTTTGAATTTTAATTAAAAATAATTGATTGTTTGAATTTTAATCAAAAATATATTATCATTTTAATTTTATCTATTATATTTTGAAAACAATAGTAATCAAAGAAATCCTGTATCATTGTTGTTAATAATTTTAGAGTGATCTACCCGATACTACTGTCTCACCAAAACTGAGATTTCACATGAAATGTCATATTTTCTTCAGCTATAAATTTCAACGGGCTGGTGATTTGATTTGTGTATGCATTCTATCTATTTACTCTTAATTTTTGTTATTGATTGTTTTAGTTATTAAGATTACATTTTGGGTATTTATTGTTTTCAATCCTTCTGATATTGTCGTTCGAACTTGTTTGTAAATAAACTTTTTAATCTACTCCTAACAATTTTTTTCAAAAGATTTCTTTCAGTTCTTGACTATATCTTTGTGTATCAAGATACTTATGTTTTTAACTACCTATTGTACTAAATTGAAAATGAATAATATCAACATTCTACAAAGGTTTCAAATTGATTATATTCTGCCAGATCTAGTTTAAGGAATTTATTTATTTATATGTTTCACTTCATGTCAGATTGAAAACATTCAACTCAAGTACTATAATCTATAAATGATCAGTTGAAATCAATGAATAATTTTAAACAAGTTTGATAACTTTTATATACTTTTTATTAATTCCAATATTTTATTTATTTATACTGTATACATCAAATAATATTCAATATATTGAATTAATCAAACTCAAGTACTAGTATCTAAGTTTTTAGTTGAAATCAATGAAACCCTGGTTTATTTTAATTAAAAATAAATAAATAAATCCTGTGGCTTTTAATTCCTTACAGGAATTAAGCATGTTAGCCACAGCTTTTGTTGCATGTTTTAATTAAGTATGGTCAAATAAAAAAACCTTTTATTTCTAATAGATAATTTATTTACATGTTATATTCAATGGCGATTGCCTTATTGTTATGTCCCAAAGTATCTGCATAAAATTATATGTTAGCGTATTAATGTTTATTTGCTTATTACTTTTTCACTACCTTTTCGCCAGTTTAATATACATTAGAATGAGCATAGAAACACACATTATCATACAAAAACATAACCTTATCATACGACTTTATACAGATACTTTGTGATTTAACACTTATCGTACCCTGGGTATTAGCACCTAAGTCGGCAGTTAAACTGTATAAAAAACTAATGAAAGGAAAGTTGTAAACAATATTTTTCCTTTAAAAAAATTAGGAGTTTTAATAAATCATGCCCTTAAAATATAAAATATTTATTTGGTGTATGTTTTATAAATAAAGTAAAGCACATTAATTTGGATGATTTCAGAATTATAATTGAATCTCATTTAACTGTAATATTTTTGCTATATTAGTATACTTCAATAGTTTTTCCTATTAATATTTTTAATAGGATTAATTGAGACAATAAAGATTTACTTGTACACATTTTGGGGTAAATTAAACATATATTATTATAAGAAAAAAATTGTAAAAGTTTTGTGTGGTAAACTGTAAGTGGTTTGCAGGTTTTTTAATTTTCAGTTTAATTCAGCAGTTGTTTTTCCATTTAATATTATTTATGCTTTTCGAGAATTGTGGTTGTCAGAGTTTTGTTGTTATTTTATGGTCACATAAGGGACCTTCATTGAAAATTTTAATTTCTAGCAAGAAATAGTTTTATGTATTTATAATACTATTCTTCAGTTGATGGAGAGAGATATTGTAATTTTTGCTCCTCAGTTTATTATTATCTTAAAACTCCAAAGTCCCTATTCACTATTTGACAAATCATCAGTAATCTGTTGTATTCAGCCATCCTATTGGTCAGTCAGATGCTTTCTTTCTATGTGGTAGATAAACAGCATGTTACACATTGTTTGGTATATGTGGGGGTGCTTCTTATTTAATTAATGTGTTTATTAACTTATTCATTTGTACTAGGTCAAGTTTCATAGACTGTAGCCAAATTCCTGGGTGTATTTTAAAGTTCTATACTATACACAAGGTTGAGATCAGGTCTTCTGAGAATTTAATGATAAAACACATTTACAGTAGTGTGCAAGAATTCCCACATGTTTAACCCCATTAAAAAGCTGTCCATGGGTACCTACATTACATAGTTGTGTTTTAGTCGCTGTTTCTACCTATTAAATCCTTCAATAATGAAATCAAATCAAGGTTTTCACAGTAGATAATCATAAAACATCTTGTCATTGCTAAGCCAAGAATTTTAAACCTCGGCCACGCCTGCAAAGGCTGTTGCTTGTTTGTCCGCCATAATTTAGATCTGGATTGAGTTATAGTCCTCTATGACTGGGACGGTGGCGACGTCCTGTAATCCAGCTACTTGGAAGTCACGAATTGTGGATAATTGTGAGCAATGGTCAGTGAGTTTAATGTTATCTGATGTGGATTAACGTCCGCACAGTTGAATACTATGTCAATCCGCGAAGACCATCCTCATAATTAGACCAATTTGTAATTGAGAGGCCGTGGTTTGGATTCCATGTTAAACTATAGGTCCATTAATTGCCATCGGCTGTTGGGCTATTAATTAACAGTCTTGTCTAACAAACATGTCAGCCTTAGTCAGTAACTAAGGCTAAATGAATAGAACAGATTACTAATGATTATCAGATGTATCACTAATGATTATTACTATGATTATTACTAATGATTATCAGATGTATGGAGTAGTAGCTAATCAAACCAGAATACTGACAGTCAATTCTCGTGAACCAACAAGACTATTGACAGTCAATGCATACGAACTGACCAGATTACTGACAGTCCATACATATGAAACGACAAGATTATTGACAGACACTATATATGAACCGACATGATTATCGACAGACCCTACATTTGAACTGACAAGATTATTGACTGTCGATGCATCATATGTACTCACCAGGTTACGGACAGTCAATACATATGAACCGACAAGATTATCGCCAGACACTATATATGAACCGATATGATTATTGACAGACACTACATTTGAACCGACAAGATTATTGACATTCAATAAATAGGAACCAACAAGACTATTGACAGTCGAAACGAACTGACCAGATTACTGACATACATATAAACATACATACATACTTATAAACCGATCAAATTACTGACAGACTAGATTATTGACAGTGGATACATATGTACTGACCATGTCACTGACAGTCACTACATAAAACCATATTACTAGTTGACAGTTACTACATATGAATTGGTCAGATTGCGAACAGACTGTACATATGACCCGACCTGGTAGCTGACAAAATCACCTGTCAGCTAATCCGTTCATACTGAACTGACCAGACTAGTGGCGGTAACTACAAATAAACTGAACAATACATTAAAATTTGATATAAATAGTAGTTTAAACATAATATGATTAATCTGTTTCTTACTATTTGTCCAAGTATTTTTCTTTGTATTTTTTTACATTTTACTTCAATTAAAAAAATTGAAGAATAAATTATATTTCAGGAAGATTTGACAGATGGGCCCACTCTTATTAGAAATTATTGAAGCTTGGTATTAACCCTGTTCTGTCCTAACAACTAAACTGATATATCATAGCTCTACTTAACGTTTTTGTTTTGAGGCTTTGTAGAGCTGTCAGGGTTGGCAGCAGTGGTGGTAGTAAATAACCAAAGCGTTGCTTTATTTCCACAGAAGTAAAAGGGAGGGCCTGAACACAGATTACTTGGTGTCCAAAATGTACTGCATAGCATTGAAAAGCCAGTGTTGATGATGCATATCGGACTACTTGCACGGCAAGTGGTCCAATAAATGCTGTGCTAGGTAGTGACACATGCCTTGTGCTGTGTGTTGTGACAGATCCCATGTGCCGAGTAGCGGAGGTAATCTTCCCAACACTTTTTCCAAATCAAAGGTTCATCGTCTTATACGTTAAATATGTAAATTGAGTTATTGTGATTTTTTTCAAGTGATTCAAATTACTTATTAATTCAATGTGAATTTTTCTATTAATTCTTAATGTGATTATTAAATCTATCGTACACTCCTATAATGTTTTTTATTAAAGACAGTAAATATATATTTCATTTCAGATTGCAGAGAAAAACTAATAAAGTCATTCAAATACCTTTCTGTGGCAATCCAAGTTGATGTTCCAACTAGTATCGCCCTAATTCATTAGGTAATCATCAGGCATAAAGGGATATACAATACTGCTTCATATCACATGTAAAATAAACATAAAAATAAAAACATAATGTTTTGTATTAACAACATAATAACAGAAATTTCCAATAATAACAATATAATGTTTTGTACTAACAATATAATGACTTAAATTTCCATAAACACGGAATTGTTTGAACTACGATTTATGAACCTGTGTTTGTATTTCAAGTTGAGTTTTCTGGTATGTTCGGAAATATTTATTTACCTTTGCATACCTGATGACGACCTAATGAAATAGGGTGGTTGCTATATAAAGGTACTGGGACGGTGTTGTGATCGCTGGATTACAGGACGTCGTCCTATAATCCAGCTACTTGGAGGTCACGAATTGTGGATAGTTGTGAACGATGGTCGGTGGATGTAGTGGATTAACGTCCACTATTGAATACTACATTAATCCGCAAAGACCATCCTCAAAATTAGACCAATTAATAATTCAGAGGCAGTGGTTCGGATTCCATGTTAAACTGTAGGTCTCTTAGTTCTTGCCATCGGCTGTTGGGCTATTAATTAACAGTCCTATCTAAGGAACATGTCAGCCTTAGTCAGTAACAAAACTACAAGATCGTGCCACAATCATCTTACACTCAATCCTCATTCATACTTGGCTTAAAATACTTAACCTTGTGGTATTGTTGCCATTTAAATAATCTAATTTACTTAGAAATAAATAATGGTGATGGAATTCTTTGGGCTATACATTTTTCTCTCCGGTATAGCTTTATAATTTAATAATGATACCACATATGCTAAAATCTGTTAACAAAGGAATGGAATCTTTGCTATCAGATTTTAGCATATTTTGTATCATTATTAAATTATAAAGATATGTATGAAATTCAAAGAGAGAAAATTTCTAGCCCATAGAACACATAGACAGACATTCTAACCGTCCTTTTATCAGGTTGGCTGAAGATTAACGAGTCCACAACGTTCTTTTTGTTTAAATCTGGGTTCATGCTTTGTCATCCTAGTCTTGGATTTTGGTGCAAAAAGTAATGGGTTCCAGCCATGGTATGCCTACTTGGGTTTCGACAGGTTTCCTAAAAAGGTTTGTTTGATATCACTCTTTAACTCTGTACAAATTCCTCTGGTGTAGGTACAAAAAAATCACAATAATTCAATAACTGAGGGGAGAGGTCAAGGCTAGGTCGATTATTGCAGGTTTACTCTGAGGAAATTAAGTTTTGCCAACCACCAGATGCTACTATGGTATCAGTGTTCAGTGTAACATGTCAGATTGTAGCCTTAAGCAAATTTCTCCAAAACCAATGTAAAAATATGAGGGGGGTAGAATTAATGTTAAAGTGGTTAATTTTAACTTGTCATTGTTTGAGTTTGTCAACCAGATATCTAATACGGTACTGGTATTTCTTTTGTTATGGGACGAATCTGTGTGTTTTTTATCAATTTTGACATGGATATGTCTGAGTATGTGTGCTCTTGGGAGTGTTGGCGGTTTGTAAGATGGAAAATATGTAACAGGTTTCCATAGAAACCACCAGAGCTATTGTGTTGAATTTCTAATATAAAATAATAAGAACAGCCGTTTAGATGAAGTGAAAACATTACCTTTAGACATATCCATGATCCAACCTATTTCTCAGAGGGAAGTAAATATAAACATTTTTCAAGGAACAATTAACTCTCTGAGACTTTAAAGGAGGTAGTGGATTGGAAAAGCATTTTTGTTTAATTTAAGTGACATAATCCAAAAAAATGTACATCAGGATGGTTTTTATGTTTATAATATGTATTAATTAAGTGGTGTGATTATTCATGAGCATCTTATCTTTTTAGAAAAGGTTTGATGTCTGTGAAAAATACTTTCATTATTAGTTTAGTCCTGAACAGATTAAACGAATTTTAATCGAACATAATTGCAATGTAGTTCTCTTAAAACACCTTTAAATATTGAAATTTAGTACTTTATGCTAGACGAAAATGTTTAAGGGATAGTTATATTTGAATTTAATCCATTTCTGGAAGATTGAGCAATAAATAGAAAGAAATGAACAATCGGAGAGTAGAGAGTATTCTTTGTACACGGGATTTCTGTGATTAACATAGCAATTTGTAACCTGTATTTAATGGGTTTTACCTGCCACATATGATTGATTTGTCATATACATATATTAAGGGGTGTCTAGATACATAGTTCCATTTTTGACATGGATATGTCTTAGCTTTGGTGGGGGGGGCATTGGCAATCCGTCAGATCAAAATTTGAAACGGAAGTGACGTCATATGATTCATTATATTTCATATTCATTCATCATAAGGACAGCTGTTTAGAGGAACTGAATACATTCCCTTTATTTCCCAAAACGAAGTAAATATAATTATTTATTGGTTGACCTTTTACAAGAATTTCAACCTTTTGTGTAAGAAAACAAACTTTTATTCACTTTATATAAAATATATATTGATAATAACAGTTTATCTTGGATTAGAATTTGTTTTAGCTTTTCCTTTATGTTATAAAAATTGAAAAGTCAACTGTTTTCTCAAAAGTTCTTTTAAGTGTCAGATTCAAAAATCATGCTGTGTTGTGGTGGTGAAGAAGATTATTTGTTGAACTCCTTGGCAAATTAAACATTAATCTATTGTTCAATCTTCATAAGCTATTTACACTTTGAATGATGTTGATACCGGAGTTTTTATTGTTGTGAGATTTAACTTCACATCACTAATACCTAATATAAAACCTTCACATCACCCATCATGTTCATTGTTTGGAACAACATTTTGTCATATTTTCTGGCCCTTCTGTATTCAACTGTCCACATTTTTCTTACTTTCCTTTTTGATTACTTTGTTTTTTAAACTTAAATTACCTTTTTATCTTCATAGGATTCAGATTCTCTATTTTTTGTTTGTTATTAATTTGAATTGTTTTATACTCTCATAATTTTTATTTAAATTCTATTTATAAAAAGTAGTATCTATCTTTCCTATCCTATCTTTAACAAAATTTATGTCAATTATATTGTAAAAAATGAAACTACATTCCTTCAGAAAACAAATTTTGTTTACTAGAATAGAACGTCAAAAATATGGATTGTTGAAGAAATAACTGATAATTAGGAATAAATAAAATACGTTTGGCAAAATATAATTTAACTCTCGGATGTCTTCATTTTCCATAATACCATAAGATGATGTTTAACCCTCTACTACACACGCCGCCACTTGTTACGTTACTACACGCCCTCAGACTGTCAGTCCGCATTTGCTGTAACTTGGTACTTCATTTATATGTCAATTATTTTAAGGTTACTAAGGAGTAGTAAAACAATAACATGTTATTAAAATGATGTATTTTAATTTTAAGTAACTTATTTACAAGTTAAAAAATATACTGTACCCATTTCACTTAGAATTCTCACAACAAAATATTATTTTTCCTACTATTAAACGCATGATAACAGGCACATTTCGTGCTGTTGGCAGAACGTATAAGTAGTACATTTTAGCACTAGTGTGGCAAAGTAACCGACCAATCACATGCGCAGAATGCTAAAAATCTATATGAAACTAACCAATGGCATGCGCTAAGCGCTTAGTCAGCTGATAGACAGTCGCTGTTCCTACAACACTAGCTTCCAGGTTTTGCGCAATGAAACTGAGGTTACCGCAAACCTAAAAGTTATGTTTACAAAAGTTATGATTTTCCCAGCGGGAAAGTCAAACATAACCTCAATGACTTTATTATTGTAGGAAAAATCTTGTGTGTAATATGAGCACAAACTGTCATGGCCGCCCTCAAAGTTCTGAATCTCTCGTGTGATATGACACACTTTGCGCTCTAGTTCCAGAAACAGCTATTTTGTATTAAAAAAATTAAATTTATCATTTTCATCCTCGTTTTCATACTCTGGAAGTTCACTGTCACTATTTTCAACGATATATTTTTCACTATCATCCCTAGAACCAAACTCTGCTCAAGTATCGCACTAAAATTGTATGTAAAATCAGTGCACTGTTTAAAGTATATCATAAAATTATTGCACTTGCTCAAGCGAGCTGTTAAAATTTCAATTGTGACTAATATCAAGTGCAGACTGGCAGTCCGCAAACGCCCTTACTGATTCGAACACACTGGGGGTTGAAACGAAACCAGTCTTTACTAAAGGGAGTGGGAGGGGAAGGTAGACAGCTGCTCACCACCCTGCGCAGTGTGGCCAACTGTAAAAAAGAAATCATGTTGAAGTGCGGCCAGTGTAGTAGAGGATTAAGGGTATTAGTGTTGTGGGTATCTGTGGTGACTGACCCTAGTCCATGTCATTCTATAAATCATGAGCACAATATTTTGCAGTAGTTTGCTTTTCTGGTTCTCATAAGTAATTAATTATTGACAATCAACTCAAGATAATAAGCAAGAAATACTATCCTCTAGTTTTGCATAGGTCTAAATTATTAAACCAAAAGTAAAACTTTAGGTGATGAAAATAAAATATGGCATCTCCCAATGTGGCAGCTAATCTCATGTTGAAAACTATTGATATCATTGAAGCAAACCTTCCTAATCTGTGGTATAGGATACCGGATCAAGAATCTAAAACTGGTTTTATTCTTGTATATTTATCTTTTTTGTTTAAATTCCATTTTTAACTTCCTTTTACAGTTATTATTTTGACATCAAAATTAATAAAGGAGCTCAAGTGATTTATGTTACTTCTAATTGCTGGTAGAAAAATATTTTTGTACAATTATGGATATGTATTTTCCATAAAAGTGATTAATACCAGCTGTTGGAGGAAACGTATGATACAGTATAGTACAATTGTGTTCTGTTTCATTTGCGTGAAAACTTTTAATTTTAATTGTAAAGTAAATTTAGTTTTGTCACTAAGTTGTTTTTGTTATTGGTAAAAATTTTAGTATATATGTTCATAGTTTTAGCATAGCTTGTAAAATAATTGGTATTGAATAAATTTTTGTTTAAAATAAAGTCAGTGAAATTCTTTACAACCATATTTGAAACATCTTGACGTGGATTTCAACTTTAACGGCCATCCATTGTGAACATTTATCTGTTTATGTGGTTTCTAACTTTAATGAATCTATCCATACGTGAATCTGTTGAATAATATTGGCTGTTCACGAAAAGCATCAAAACTTTTATTGACTTGTTCAAATTTTATGTCTAAACTCTACGGTTATAACAGTAGACTAAGGAGGATAGAGAACACACAGCTATCCGAACAATCATAGGACAATTAGTAAGGAAGAGCAAGAAATAAACAAATTATATTTTAAAATATTATACTTTGAAATAAGTACATCATTATTAATAACATTATATATAAAGCTAACAAATAAAAATAAATAAATAAAATCTATAACTCTCATATAGTTCTATTAAGTAGATATGTTGTTCTTAAGAGTAATCTATAAAAATTACACAGTTTAAACTATAATTTAAGACTATCACAATTTGTAACCAGTAATTAAACATAATTTGTTCAAAAACACACAAACTAAGTGCAGTAGTACAGAATATATTACCTTTGGCGTACACAAATGAAAATTACTCAAACAACCAAGCTACCCCTAATACGAATCATTCAAACAATTAAGAAAACTATAAATACTGAAAACATAAGTTTTGAGAGAATTATCATGAATAACAATATAACATTTTGGTTTGTCATAACAATTTAGTTGTTCTACTTAAAGTTACTTTAACTCAAAATCATTCAGATTAAGCAAAATGCATGGGCGGAGTTAAGGGGGGTACAATGCCCTCCAGACCTCTTAAAAGTTTTTGAATTTTTATAACCAATCTTAACAGTTCTATCACAATTTTTTATTCGACACAGATATTTTGATGAGTATACAATGGTTTTATTTCTGTTTTAAGAAAATGTTCCTTTTTCTTTATTTTTAAGCTATATTTTGACAAAAACTAGAGATTTACCTCCATGTTCCCCCAACATGAGGGTGGGTTTCACAAAACCGAGTTTTCACTACGCCGAGTAAGGCTAAAAATCCTATACATATCGGAAATTCACCACACCGAGGTTTCACAAAACCGAGTATGTTATAAAAATCAACCGTTTCACTGCGCCGAGGTTTCACAAAACCGAGTATGTTATAAAAATCAACCGTTTCACTGTGCCGAGGTTTCACAAAACCGAGTAAGGGGTTGAGTACTGTCTGCTCTAGAAGTGAGTTCGCACTAAGAGCTTGTCGGCCGCCCAGGCAAAAAACACAGTATCATGCGCTTTGAAGGCATTCACTGCCTGAAATCCGTGTAAATGACATGATTGATCTAATAACTTAAGTTACTTTATACTGATTTAATATATTATACAGAGATCAAATTGTCCATGGATAAATGTTAAAAAAGAAAATTATAGGAAATATTAAACGAAAATAATTATATGCTACAAAGCAGAGAGAATTTTACTGTTTATTAGAACGATTTTTGACATGGACATATCTTAGCTCTGGGGGGTGTTGTTGATTTTTAAGATGGAAAATATGTAACAGGTTTCCATAGAAACTACAAGAGCTATTGTATTGAATTTTTAAAATAAAAAAATAAGAACAGCTGTTTAGATGAACTGAAAAGATTCCTTTCAGACATATCCATGATCTAACCTATTTCCCACCGGGAAGTAAATCAGCTTAGAGAGCTATAAAATTTAAATTTTATTTAGACCAATTCAGTATTTTCTTGCCTGTAAAAAATATAACTTATCACAATAACAAGCTGATTTGTATTTAATACATTTTTGGGATCTTAAGGTTTTAAAGAATCATAAAGCTCTGAAAATTATTTTAATTCGCAATATAATAGCCAAGTTTCATGGAATTCTGGTGATAAATTATTACTTTTGATAAACCAAAGGGAAAACAATAGCTCCAGTATATGTTTTATTTGTTTCCAATCAAAGGAAAAACAACAAGTTTATAAATGTACAGACATTGGTCTGAATATTGTAATTTTCTCTAATCTCATATCATTTAAGAAGTGTTGTAAAGTCACTTAAGATTCAAACAATATTTTATACTAACAGCATGCATTAATTGAAAATTACAGCTATACAACAGTAACCAAACTAAAAAAACAAATCAATCTAATATCTCTCATACTAGGTTAATAAACTAACAACTGTAATATCAATAACAGGGTATTCTGGTAAAAAACAATTAGAGGAACAACTATATCAATGGCCAACAATCAATGATAAAACTTATTTGCTAGTCTATTTCATTTATATTAAAATCTATCAAAACTATCACAAAAATCCGTGCTTATATGATTTTTTTACAAATGCTTGGTTTTTTAATTGAAAATGAATTTTTTAAATCATTGCTTATATTTTGGAAATTTATCAGTAAAAATGTGTTGTGTATTTGAAGGGATACAAATATTACGAAATATTTCTCCACATGTTAAAAAGAAATTTTTTTATACAGTAAAAATTGTTAAGTCAGTAAATTTAGTGATGGTACACATAAATATAAAATATATAAATCTAACAGTGACGGCTTATTACTGATGATTGCATTTAATTTGAATACAGTGTTCAATAAGAAAATCAAAACTTAAGGTTGTAGTTTATTTTAATATGATATACACAGATATTGTGCACACATATTCAAGTAAATGTGACAATCACAAACAGAATTCACAGAATTGGCTGTGCCTGTGTAGTTGTGAGGTCAATGTGAGAAGATCTGTCAAAAAGGTTGGCATAACTTTTCTAATTATTACTCTGTCTGAATGGTTGTTGCGATTCCCTGTACCCAAGTATGGTCAACTTGAAATTTTATTTATCAAATAATTAATTTAATTTTGCAAATAATTTCCAGAGAAAAATTAGGACAAAATCAAACTGTATGCCTAAGAGCGGAAGTTTCCTCACAAAAATAAGTTGAATAATGGGGTGGTGATGGGAAAAATGATTTGGTTGTAATGAAACTGTAGACTGACTATTAAGAGGAAAATTGAACAGTTAATAGATTTGTTTAGCTTTTTCCTCAAAAACCAGTTTCAACAGTTTGTCCAAACCTGAGAGTGGCATTTATTTATCCAGAAAAGGATATAAATTTTAAGATCTAACTCCCAATGTGCAATACAATAAAACACAATCAAAGAAATACAACTGATTGAGTTGAACATAAAACATGTATTTTATACTATCATTAGCTCTTCGGATATTCATTTCATTTTGAGCTAAATTTCATATTTAGGGCAGAAATACAGAATACAACGAGTGTATTAACACATTTACAGGTAAGTGGTTAAGTAAATAGAATGGCAATAACTGGTTAAATTTTTGGTTTCATCGCTGAGGATGATTCAAGACTACCCCACAAGTCACTTATCAAAAGTCATAAATTAAAAAAAAATCTGGTCTATTTGCCTTCAGTAAATTTACAACTATTGAGGAGCTGAATCAGATCAGAGCCAGGTTAGCTTTTGTTGTATGTAAAAGAAATGAAATTGTTATGTTTCATTTATATTTACTTGATTGACACTATTCAATGAACCTATTATAAAAATTAAAATATCAATAAAGAATAATTCACGATTAAAAAGTCCCATTCAAAAATATCTAATGTATCTATGTATTTACAAGAGACAAATATCTAAGAATAACAATAACTTTTTTTGATTTTTATTCACCACTAGGATATTTCAACTACTCGAGTCACTTATCAAAAAGGTATTATGTCCATTTTAAAGATATAACTGCCATACTGTGATCTTTGTATGCAATATCTTTCATAGCTACGGATGCAATGCCAATGTTCCTTAGTTGGAATATTGTTTAGTTAAATTTATTTTGTTTTCGTTCTTAACTTCAACTGTTCATCACCAAGGGTCTACACGTGTGGCTCAATTGAGGGGGGGGGGTCCGGCTACATTTATGAACACTTTTCTCTTACATCAATAAAGATGAAATATTATAATTTTTTTACCTTTACTCATACTGTGAAACATGATTTAGGAAGAAACATTTTTCTTACTTCATCAGAATTTATGGGTTTAGAAAATTTAGTAAAATAACTACATCAAATTTAATTTTGCTCACATATTTTAAATTGTAAAGTTAAATACATTTGAAAACCATCGACTCTTTTATTCTCTGAGGCATAGGGAAGAAATTTGAAAAAAAAACTGATGTCCAATAGTTCGTCAGAAAAATGTTCTTTTAGGTAAATAAAAGATGTTTCCGGGGAAACACAAAGAAACAGTTTTATAAGTAAACTAATACAGTTCAGGAGCTGGCCTAGAGCAATCACTTTCACTGAGAACAGAAATTACCCGTGTAAATTCTGCTTTTGAACAAAATAAAACTTTTGATTATGCTTTTGACTTGCAGTCTTTGTTAAAAATGAAAAAAGGAATATACTCTTATAAAGCTAATAAAATATAAAATACAATCCTAACATCGGCAGACCACCCCTTTAAGACAGCCAGATAGTGTAGGAGTGTGTCTTAAAGGCCGCCAACTACAGGCCGCTCATGATCTAACAAGACTGAACCTGGCAGTTTTGAATTAGTGAGCATACCCATAAGCCAACAAATCAGATACTCATTTTCATTTTTACTAAAATCATGTGTTTCCTCAGTTATCGTAAAATTGATGTACTAAAAAATATTTATTGGAACATTGACCTTGATTGTCATCATATATAAGTGTTTCTGTCGCTATACTGGACAGCCACTTCTCATGACATAACTTACAAATTGCAGGATAGTTTATTCCTAACTGAATAGTCTTCAATTTAAATTACCATGTGGTGGTATCCCATCATCATGCAGCTCGAAATCCCATAACATATAGCCTTTCAGAACTGACTCAGCAATGCTTGTTATAATGACTTGCTCTCCACATGGTGTAGAGAGTTTGGCTCATTTCATCTCTAATTGCTGCATGAATTGAGATCACACATACACGAGTTACGTAACTTCAGATGTGTTTTTTTTATTAAATTTCAATAAGGAAGACAAATTTGTGCTCTGACAACAATGATCTGGTCTTTGAATAGTACTACGGCTCCAAGGATGAAGACAAGGTAAACGTTTTTGCTGGGGGTTATACAACTTTTTTTACTACATTTGTATGAAATGTTTTTGTTCTAAAAGCCCTGATTTACTCAATTACTTATACAGGGTGTTCATTAAAGTCGGGGACAAACTTCGAGGGGTGACAATACTCATCAAAATAAACAAAAAATTTCCTATAAACTTCGAAACTTCGAACTTCGTATATCGAAAAATCCTTCGTTTAGCAACTAGCCGCCATTTTGTATTATATACAAAAAACTGTATATATCAAGAACTATTAAAGATACAGAAACCAAACATTGCACACATATTTATTGGCCAAAGAGAAAAATCCTCAAAGTATCATTTAGTTTGCTTCTATTTTTTCAAAATGGCGGCGGTTAAAATCTTTTAATTGAAATAACAAAAAATCATTGACTTCATACAATTTTTACAAGAAATAAAAAAGATTGCAATTTTAATTTCAAATCGAACGGTACTTTGGTGCACGAAATCCGTGCATGGATAAGCGAGAAAATGCACTTTTAAAGTTAGCTTACACAGCACATGGGCCACCGCGGCGCTGCCGTGGCGTAGAATTAATTGTTGTGCCAGCCGCTTTTTCGCCATGCCTACAAAGTTTTCGCTATGTGTACAAAGTTTGGTTTCTGTATCTTTGATAGATCTTGATATATACAGTTTTTTGTATAAAATACAAAATGACGGCTAGCGGCTAAACTCTGATTCATCGAACAAACAGAAAATGACACCTGCCGGCTGCCTAATTGCTAACCATTATGGAACAAAAGAACATTTGACAGATAAAACAATACATCATTAATACTGTGATAATGTTCCGTATACTAATGGGAATTAAAATATCAAAGGCAGTGTTGAATAACTTGAGGCGAAGGATAGGCAAATGTTTTAACCCTTTCAGGAGTACAGGTTATTACCCAGTTGAGGAATACTCATATACGGGTACGTCATTTTGTATCGTAATTTTGTATCGTGGCATGTTTTGTAACATGAAATAAATCACCTCTGGTTTTTTCCGTTCTGAATGATGGTAAGGAGTATATAATGGATAGTTAGTGATCCGAGGTGTATGGGATTGGTTAAAACGTCATCACAGCTGATTTGGTAAAGTTGTGGGAGTGTGTTTGATTGGACGATAGTGGTCAAGTATGCCACTGTCACATCACGTAGTAAAGGGTGTTGCGCAGTGCAGTAGTTTAGGGTTACTTGGTGGGGTTTTCTGCATTTTAAATGATCAATAACTATACTTGTTGCTTTGAATATGCTTTAAATAATAGATTTTACCAACACTGCTTTACCAATTATTAAAATAATTAGTTATTAGGTACATTTTGACTAATTTAGACACATAAAATAAGTATTTAGTATCAATAGTATTAATTTCGTAAGCAATTATATCTACTACAGTGAAACTTGGTTATAACGTCATTGAAGGGACCACACAATTAATGACACTATATCAGAGTGACACTGTAAAAGAGGTTACATAATTTTAATTTAAAACCGAGGAAAAATAGAAAAACACTTTTTTACATGAAATTAAGACTTTTAATGAAGGTAATTTGAAATACACATAAAAGTTTATGTTTATGACTGACTGAACTACTCTATACTATATAAAAAACGAATTTAAAAATATCGCAATGAAGTTCAGCATGGCGAATTCAACTGTTGGTTTGATTTTAAAAAACAAGCCCGAACACACGTCTGCTATCTTACGTCCCTCCTCACACGCTCTTATAACTCACACCTTTTCTTTGATTGGCAAAACCTTTCTCTTAACACCTGCCATTATTTTTCAATACTGTATTCGTAAATTAAAATAACGAAAAACAAACTCTAAAAGACGTACACTGAACCAACGATAGCTGCATTAACTGTAGGTACGTACGTACGGTCACAGTGCTTTGACTCGACGAGAGTCACTGACACTAGCCTTGATGTCGGCGACAGCGGATATAGGGTAGTGAGAGGGGGTTGGAGTGGCTAGCGGTAAGACAGCAATAAAATGCCGTTTCTAAAAATAGAATGGGGTATCTAGCTAAACAACAACCGCAGCCCTCACGTTGCACCACCGACCGAACTTTCTCTCTTTAGCTATACGTTGCCTTCATCTCGGCCCGATTTTCTTGACGTTATATACGAGGTTTTAGAATTTACTGATGATATATCCGAGGTTTTACCTATGTAAATACCTATAGTTTGGCGGGACCTAAAAATAAATTACGTTATATCCCAGTTGACGTTAAAGCCGAGGCCGCAATAACCAAGTTGCACTGTATTAACAAAATTTTAGTTGTTTTTTACTCCTGAAGTCACTTTTTATGTGTAATATCAGCCTACTACTGGGGGTACGTCAATCTGAAACGTACCCGTACATCATTACTCCTTTAAGGGTTAAGCAACTTTATTTGTAACCTGAAATCAATATTGGATTTGACGAGCAATGGTTTAAAGTTTGATTAGGACTTATTTTCAGTATCCTTCTAACATACATAAAACCGTAGATAAAAACTCTCGCCTGAGACAAATGGTCTCTTTTACATTATTTAGTTCCTTAAATTTTTAACGAGTCTCATTGAACACTTTGGATGCTAAAAACAATTCATTTTTACAATTCTTTACCTTTACTATTATTGGCACTTCAGTTCCCACAGTATTACACTTGTATTTGTGAAGTGACTAAAAATGGCCTTTCGCTTGAAGGTTCACAGTAAAAAATAACACTTTACCATTAAATTAAAGTAAAAACTGTGGCCTTCTAATACTTAGAATACATTTGCAGCTATTTTACTGAATTTCTAAAAGAAAGAGTACTATGTAAAGTCGATGTAGTCTTGGTAACGAGCTAGGAGGTAGAGGACAAGGACACCAGTTCCCATACCGATGTTCTGCAGTAGCAGAGTCCACAGAGCGCTGCCCACACTTTTTTTACTGGCCTCCTCCGCAACCTCGTTCATTTCAGGAACCTGCGTCAACGGAACCGTAATATTGTGTGTTGCGACAATAATGATTTGATAATATTGAAAAAAATATATACATTTGTCATTTCGGTCTTATAGAATACATATTTCATATTTCTTTAATATGATTTTACATTTGTGCCGTTACATATTTATTCATAAAACCAATAACACTGACAAAAAATAATAAAAATAATCCTTAGAAAATAAAGATAGGTTATCGAAATTGAAATTTACTGACAAATTAGATAAAATCAAATTCATATCGTAAATTAACTTGCATAGTGCATACATACTCATATGGGCATCTAATATATATACAGTGGAACGTGGATAATTCGAACTTCTGTAGTTCGAAAACTTCTTTATTTCGAATTTTTTCCTTGGTCCCTAGAATTTTATATAAAGGCTAATTTGAATAATTTTTTGGATAGTTCGAATTTTTTGCAGCGTAAATCTATAAAGAGAACAAGTCATTGTGTGTGATTTTCCCAGAAACGACATTCGGGCTTCCTGTCCGTAGACTATTTTTAGCTAGATGCCCATCCCCCGCCAACCCTTCTCACAGCACGAACACCTGCTGTAGACTGGTCACAAGATACCCCTCCCCCTCACCAGTCCACTACGCTCATGAATCACAACATTGACATCTAATATGTCACTACACTGCGCCGGCGCAGTTCAGTAACGTGTGTATCATTGATGGTGGTTTGTTCCGATATTCGTCGTCTTTGTTTCGTGTTGGCATTTGTGACTTCGTCTGCGTTCATGTTAACACGTCGTGTGTATGAACTGGTTCGCTTCGTCAAAGCAAACCTACAAATCTTTAACGTCGCAAGAATAAATAGCGGCAAACAAGGAGGTAGAGAAGGGATTTAAGAAAAAGTTTGAAATAGCTAAATTTTCGGGATCCCTCCAAACACAGTATCGACATTTAACAAAAATTAGGATTTTTAATCAATAATATCTTCATTAACCTTACTTTTTTTAATATACAATGTTAAAACATGATGTTTTACTGTTTATTTCAACCACTTGCAAAAACTTTTCTAATTCAAATTTTTGGATAGTTCGAATTATCCAAGTTCTACTGTATATATATATATTAGGTTGAAGTAAATTCACGTCTTCCAACACTACTTAATATATTTACACTTTATACAAACAGTAAATATATACAAAAGGTGTAAAATTGGCAATCGATTTTGTCCAGTCACACCGGACATCATCAGGTCCAAACGGAGACTCATTGTCTTCGTTTTTGTTAGTTGGACCTCTTGATATGAAACATTTCGATTGTTTCAACATCTCCCTATGCAATCTAAACTATATAAGAGGGACCTCTCGATAAGGTACATGTCGATTGTTTCAACATCTTGCGACCGTGCGCAACACTTGCTAAAAACTTTCATCTACACAGGATTGATCCGCAGGCTTGAAATGATTGCTTGAATTAGTCGAAATAGTATTCCCAAAAATCAACTGCTCGACCAAATAATCAGTGGAGGCTTATTACTCTATCTGACAACAGCAACTCATTTTAAATATTGCACGTGCTACAAATAAAATCCACTCCTCGTCTTCATCTTAGTTTTTTACGGGTTTTATTTTTGGAGGATTAGCTCAGTTAACCCGGAGTCTCGGCTAGCCACACCTCGAATACTCGGGTAACCACAGAATTGAGTTTTAAGAATCTTGAGTTATACAACAAATAGCTTTGAAAGTAAGACTCATATTACTATGCTCACATGTTCACTGGTTCACTTACTGCCCGGGCGTTCCCGACGATCACACTTTCATCCGCTGCCCCTGTAGGGAAAGGCCCCGACTGGAGGACAAAAACTTGGTGATTTTTCGGTGGACACGGTCTGCCACAAGATCATTGAGGACGAGGGAAACTGGAATTGTTGAGAACATGGAGTGAGCCCCAAGGGCGTAAGCTAAATTTAGGCCTAGCCTGTTGTAATGTGACAAACGGTCCCAGGTTAGATTGCTAAAGAGTAGAGGAGGTTTTTTTAGTGGGTAACCCCGCTTGATAGGGGAGTCCCACACTACAGGCTCTGGCCACCTGTGTGCATAAAGAATTTCTTCCACCTCTCCCTCAAGAAAAAAAAAATGTACACATGTTTCACCTCATTATTTACATTATCTCATTTTGAAACTAATACTCATACTTGGCAAATGGATATATATTTTAGTAAATGTAGGAGCGAAAATATAATAGTTGTTTATATACATATCATTTTTGTGTTCCTTTGCTTCGCCTGTAGTTTCTTTTCAATAAGGGTATCTGTTAATCCCTTCATGTTAAAAGAGTGTAATTAATAATAGCCAATATAGTTACTTACCATATCTACTAAAGCAATATACAGGAACATGCCCGCTGCAAATCCGAATATATAGACGCTAGCCTCTATCTCACCAAGCATAATACCAACGAAAAGACCGAGGTAACATGTACAAGCGGACAGGAAATTATAGAGGAGTGCTTGACGCATCGTCATGCCTGCGTTCAGCAGCACAGCGAAATCCCCTGCAAACACAAAAAAAGTCAGATGTAAGGTTAAAGTATTATATTCATATTCATTGGGACACAGATATCGTCTTAAGATGTGACTGCGGATCAACTTTGGAAACAAACTCAAATTATTAAGAATAATCATTTGTAATTTGTTTAGTTGGTGGCTAAAGAGGTGATGTGTGCATCTAAGAAAGAAAACAGTGTTTCTATTCACATTGTTTTATGATTTATGCAATTATAAGGACGGTTACTTGCATTTTTCAAACGAAGTAACTGATAAAAAGTGTATCTATTTTATTACACAAACTTTCCGGCAGTTCCTGGAAAAGTTTGAGGCCACAATATTTTGGCTTATGTATTACCATAGTACGAAGTAGCCCTACTTTGTGACATATTCATAATAGATCGAGTCCTCCCATTACTTTTACCCACGAGCTGCCCCTGGTGTAAACTGAGAATACTTGCTATGTCTTCAGACTCGGACATGGTATCCGAAATTCTAACTTTATTGGGATACCTGATTGCAAAGGCTAACTTCAGTTACTCAATCTTAAAACGACTGTGAGCAGTCAACAACATTACTCACATACTTCCTCATTACAAACTTATTGTCATATCAACGCGAAAAATTATTTTATAACCGCCATTCAGATACCTTGAATACCTTCCTCTTCGTCACTGACCAGTATAACTGGATTGACTGTGTCACAACTAAAAACTATAAGATAACTTTTAAGACTACTAAGATAAACTATTAAGATAAATTGTACAGAAAATTAAGATCAGCAGGCAGTATCATAAAATGTTGGTCTTGAATCCACCCATTGGTAATAACTCCAAAATAGCTGAGGACCGTAAGAAGCTGACTAAGATCACATCCCCATGATTATACTGAATCCACGGCTGAAGAGAGAGAGGCAGCATGAAGGTACAGCAACTGGTATCGATGATTTTATGGCCCTTGGAAAGAAGATCTTTAAGATGAGTCAAACTGATCTATTGTATTTGTAATAAGTGTCCACCCACAGGTGTATCAAAACTGAAGATCTGAATTTTCTATACAATTTCGTCTGGTTGGGTTGGTGGTACTGAAATATTTCCGCATATTTTTCTATTTAGGCATTTTTCTTAATACTTTAAAGAATATCAAGTTTAAAGCAGAATTCCTGAAGAGAATGAAAACTCAAAACATTTTACTCACCCAGCTCATGAGGAAACTCTTCGCACATCACAGCCACGCTGATACTGATCCCCGTCAAGATGCTCTCGTTGAACGCAGCTCCGATCGACAACCCATCAATGAAATTATGGATTCCATCTCCGAATATCACCATCCAAGCAACAGTAGCAATTACATTATCAGAGTTCTTTTGGAAGCGTAAAACATGGTCGGTCCCATGGCAGTGTTTTGGTTTCTGTTGAAAACATCATAAATTAATTTTTTATAGAAAATGACGTATAAATAAATATTACAAAACGACAAATATTGCATTGTATAAGTCAGTGCTTGATTAATCGTCAGCTTTTTAACCGTCACTACTATATTTTTATTGACTTTTCTTATAGTTGAATTTCCTTATTGAATTTAACCTCATTTTATTGATCAGTGCCACCAGTTAGTGCGGCTGAATAAAACCATTTCCACCTAAAAACTACAAACATCAAAGAGACAAAAGGAGATGAAGACAGACTATTTTCAAATGTGAGTTTATTTCAGTGTTTCAATATACAAGTATTTTTCTAGACCTGAACATTTGTAGATCTGTGTTACCGTTGTACTGTGTGCTAATACAGTACTGTAATTTACTATGTAAATAAATAAATATATATGGTTGAATTTCTTTAAAAACCTTTTTTAATTCCTTACTCTACAGTTTTATAATGATATTTCTGTTATCCGACAATTTGCTTGGCCGTCCCGAGGGTGGTGGTTAAAAGAGGTTCCACTGTTTTACATAGCTACTTACTTGTTACTTGTGTATTCCGTCCTTAGTCCGGGCAGGCCAGGAGTTAGACAGGTCAAAAGGTACAGAGTACCAGTAAAACATTAACCTACCAAAGGTACACGTTAGTAAAACTGTTGAGGTCATAAAAAACCTTTTCCAAGAAGAATTTTTAGTTTCAATTTTAAATTTAGAAAAATCACCGATATTACACAAATTTTCTGGCAGTGCCTGGAAAAGTTTGAGGCCACAATATTTTGGCTTATGTTCATATTAGGTTAGCCTATGTTGTTCGGCATTAATGCCTTTTTTTCTTGTATTGTAGCTATGGTTTACAAAATTGGGTTTTATATTTTGATTTTTATATAACAAACTGCCTCCAGGATGAAGAGACTAGGAACAGTCAAAAGGCCAAGCCGAATGAAATATTCTTTGCAGCTAGTCTTAGGTGGTAAGCCTATAATAATTCGAATGGCTTATTTTTGCTAGACGAATATTTTATCCAAATTCCCCCTAACTGATCCCCAGAAAACAATGGAATAGGATATATGCTGTTCGAACAGGCCATAGTAGACCAGCTTAGAAAGAGAGATGCTGCCGTAAGCTCTCATCCGTCTCAGGATAAAGAGCCCCTTAGCAAGTGATCCCTCCAACTTAACAAGCTGGCCTGCCCATCCCAGCCCATCGTCCAATCTCACCCCCAAGAAGTCGGCAGAATTTGAAAATTCAGCTTTTCCTCTCCTATTAATATGTTCGAAGACATATTATTTTTAGAATTTTGCCTTTGAGAAGTCTGCTAGATAAGAAATTTTGTTTTTTTGTGAATTTAAGTTCAATTTGTTGTTTGAGAAAAATTTTGAAAGGTCTTTTACTTTTTGATTTGTCTCGGTTTCCAAAGCAGCTACGTCTGATCCCCTTGTTACCAACGTTGTATCGTCCGCAAAGAGATAGACATCAGACTGTGGAAATGAGTCGGTAATGTCATTTATATAAACCAAAAACAGGAGAGTTGCTCCGAAACCACTTTTTCAATTAATATAGAGACTGCAGGAAGGATTGAGACTGGACGATAGTTACCGGGATCAGACCTTCTAATTTCTTAAACAAAGGCTTGACTTTTGCAATTTTACAATTTGAAAGAAAAACTCCACTCTCCAGAGAAAAATTTACCAAATGCAACAGGGGAATCACTCAGGATCAAATCAATCAATCAGGAATTCTTCCTTGTTGTTGATGAAGTTCATTATGTTTGGTTATTAATGATAGACTATTAACTTATTGGGCTTTACAAACACATATTATATTAAAAACAACACAACATTTTAAACACCTCATGTTTTCATTAGACTAATCTCAAAATCTACATAAACAATTATTTTTGGAAGGAAAATTAAAATCAAAACACATTTATTAGTGTACATATGCTGCTGTAAAAATGATTATGTAAACTTTGGCTTGTACTTTTCTTAGATGTGAATAATCTAATGTAGATTTAGAAATAAGGCACTTAAAAAATATTTTTATCTCCTTAAAATACATTGTATAACCGTACAAAAACTTGTGTGAATTCGATGTGTTTTAAAACTAAATAAACATTTGAAAAAGTCCATTAAGTCAATAGTAAATTTGAAGTCTCTCAAATGCAAAATCTGAACTTCTTCTCAAATTTTATACTTTTTCCACTAACAACAAGCCTTCCAAAACTAAGAAAGAGGATAGAAGTAGCAAGTAGCTGTTACTTACCTGTTGATGGCCAAAAGAGGCTTTGATGGCTTGCTCTTGGCACTCGTAGATAGGGTTGTCTGACGGTAGGTCTGGACTGCGCAGAGCTGTGCTGCCGGGCTCCTTTTTACTGCGTCTCTGCAAAAATCAGCTGATAAAGTAAAGCATTGCACAAAGTTTAACTGACTTTAGTAAATATTTTATTCTTATATTTATATCTAGTGACGGTTCCAGATATGTGCAATGCCCAAGGCCCCGCATCAATCTTTGGGACTCTTGAAAAATCTTATTTAGCCCTAGAACTGATAGGTGTTTTAACATTATGATATAATCTTTAAGCAGCTTTTCATTAAATATTCAATATAAAAAAAAAACTTAACATGCCCCCCTTAACCATACAATAGTAAAAGAAGCTAAACAAGACTGAAACCCCAATTAAGCCAACAAATTTCAACAATTTCTACCCACGCCGGTCACTGTTTATTTTAGCTCATGGTCAGGATTCAAACCTGCATACTTCCGATTGGCTTCAAACATTTCACTTGTCAGTAAGCACTTTGACCACTGGACCACAGTACGACCGTATGAGAAAGCCCCTAATTAGCTATAAACCATACTCTAGAGGCAATTGAGCACACTCCTGAGTTATCCATTCACTGGTGACAGCACGTCTGACAAAGATAACTACATCTAAGAAGTTCATCAAATTGTTGATAAATGCCACTATTTGCCTGTATTGTAATGTAACTGTAATATAACAATGTTTAACAGTCGCTTTTGCAACGGTCATACCACAGTTGTTGGGTTAAACAACTTTTTAATCCAATTAAAACTCAAGCTTGTTAAATATTAAAGACATTTTTACTAAAGACATTTAAACTGACATTGACAATCAGTGTGCAAATGCAATATCACACCAGTGTTTTGTTATACTTTCATTAGTTTTCAATTGAAATTTACTGTATCATTTATATTATTTCTATATACACATTAGTATGATTTGTCATACCTCCAATAAATAAATATTCTAGATAGTCTTTAATATTTCCAGTATAGTAACAATTCGATATTTCTGTCATACACTGAAAACTTGTATGAGAAATTTCTTCGTATTAAGGTTCTGCATCGGTGAACGAATTAAGTAAATGAACAGAACGACATGCATTCTGTGGAACAGAACACAGCAGTTAGTGTGCACTAAAAGATCAATAAGAGGTGTTGTCACTCTAGGTCTTGAAAGGTGTTGGGCCAAAAAAAGCATCAACCCATTGGAGTAAACCGTTTAGATTAAGAAAAACCCATCAGATCTTAATGTTAAATTCAAATGTATATGGATTTTTTTTTATTTTGACCATAGCATTGCAAACAATATGCTAGGGCCTTTTGTTACTGAAGCCGCTGGATACAATACTTGGTTGGTTTTTCTAAATAAATCAGCCCTGAAGGAACATTAGATAAAAAAAATTAGACCTTAATGGAATAAGAACAATGAAAATTATGGACTCACCGCTCTCTCGTCGTTAATAACCTTCATGATGCGTTCTATCATGAAGAAGACCCAGATTCCAGACCACATCATGAGCGAAATGCGTAAGTAGCTGTGGCCAATATCACCATCCATCAGGTTCAATGCCTGCAAAATATTTAGTTGTGTTAAAGTAGTCACACAACATAACATACTATGATAATTAAGTCATTGGTTTCAAGGACATTAGTATTTTTTAATTTATTTTTTTGCGTCTTGGAGCGATGACCTCAATTTTGATGATGTAATTCTTTGCTAGAGACGATATTGACCATTTTTAAGCCCCAAATTCTCTTAGGATAAAAATGAGCAGAGAAAATGTATTTTATCATGAATCCAATGAAATAAACATAACATAGACATTTTATATATACAGTAATGATAATTCGAACTTCTTATTCAAAACTTCTTTATTCGAATTTTGTCCTTTCCCTAGAATTTTATATAAAAACAATGTTAAAATATTTGTTAATTCAATAATATTTGATAAACTTTTTACAGCGGATCTATAGTAGGTTTGAAAGTCTGTGTGCGATCAGGAAAGCGTTGCTTCCTGTCCTCTTTTTACTAGTCAACGCGAATACTAGTAAAGTAATGTATAAATCACAACATTGACAATTTGTATCATCTGGTTTTGTTATATTTGCTTTCATTTAATCTTTTATGATGGCTTCGTCAAGTGCACTAATCTCTGACTGAAGAATTATAGCCACAAATAGAAAATTGAAAAATTTTAATATAGTTTATCCTTTGACATTTACATAAATTAGGATTTAAAAATCATAATATCTTCATTAACCTAACTTTTACAATTTATAAAGACATTACCATCATGTGAGAATACTTTATATTTTTTTTATCAATAAAAACAATATCTAAAATTTATATTATATATAGTATATATTATATATATATTTCTGTAATAATAAAAATGTGATGAGACAATTTGGTAGAGATGTATTTAAATCTCGAACGAGTTCGTAAACAGACATAGTATGAGATTTTTGTACAAGTTTGTCACTGTAATAAAAATTTCTAATTTTATATTTCACCATTGAATAGCTAAAAAATCAATAAGAAAAGTTGTCTCTATCTTGAAAGTTCAAAAAAAAATCAACCCATTGTAGTATTAATCTTAGATAAGAAAAAATTATATTTAATTAATCAAATTTTATATGGATTTTTTTTATTTTTGAATAGCATTGCAAAAATATAGTTTTTGTTACTGGCAAAACATACTAACTTTTTAAATAAAAGAAGGACATTATAAAAATGAAATTTGTTAATGTTAAGATAAAAAAATTATGGTAGAAATGCCTAATTTCAGTGTTCTCACAGAGCAAATGCACACTCTTTGCCATAAATCTTATGGAGAAAGGCAAATATATTCATGTTTATGGACAGATTTTTTTTAATTGTCACAAATTATTTTTTAATTTGATTTTTTTACTCTTGGAGATTTAATATACAATGTAAACATTATTTTGATGTTTATAAATTGCATAAACCATTTTTAATTCAAATTCTTTTGATAAAATGAGCAGAGAAAATGTTTTTTCATGAATCCCTGAATGAATATAAGTTCTACTGTATATATATATATATATATATATATATATATATATATATATAATGCTTTAGACCAAACAATTGGTTTGTTATTGCTGCATGTAATTTCTAAATATATTATTTTCATTTTAGCGACAAATTTTCAGATACATATCCAAATTCTCATCAGCCAAGCAACTGGATAATGTTTAGACTCCATCCTCAAAGAGTGGCCATTGCCAAAATTACCAAGAACCGTGACCATGAGATCACTTTGTCCATCACCAAGGAAGTATGTGAGGAAGGCGCACAGCGACCGTGTAGTGCGGTTGATCGTATTGACCGCTCCTTTAGATTTAAGATACGATGAGGGCTTAGGGTTAACCCTTACCGGGCGGCTAGCCCTTTTAAAGCAGCATAGAATACTGTCACGATGCGGCTAGCGCATATAGATGAGACCAATCATATGGCCGCAATTAGTGCGATGTAGTTCGCGAAACAACCAATAGAATGCATGGTTATGCAGCTTTTGCTTCAATGCACTCACAAAACCAATATGGTGGCTGGATATTTATTGCTATGTAACGGTGGCTTGTATTTGTCTGCTCCCGTACTGCTTTTAACGAGGAAACTCCCTAAACAAAGTCACTACAGCCAGCTGTTTTCACTTTTGCTAACCTTGTTTGTTGACATTTTTACCAATGTGTGTTTATTTTCACTGTGTTTTAGCAGTAAATAGTGTATATTGTGTGAATGTTTTTATTGAATAGGATTTACTAACTAATTATTATTAACTGACATGGCTCATCAAGATGAAAAAAATACTTTTTTCAATACCTAAATAGTCTTAAAATCTTTAACAGTAAAAAAGACGCAAATTTCTGTTTTCTACTTTATTCCAGCTACCTAATTCCAAATAGAATATTGGGAAAATAATATTTTGATTTTTTTACACTAAATGAGCAGGAACTGTGATTTTCAGTAGCGCTTTAGGGATTAAACTGATGAACAGTCGTTTGTTCTTACTTATCCAGACAAAAATTAAATTAATGTTTTTATCAAGAACTCATGGAAATTTGTCACTAAAACTACCTCCCATTTATCCTATCATTTTAGCATGTGGTTCTCTTTTGTTCACTATAATTAGGTAAAACTAAAAAACCTCAGTAAAATGTCCCGAGGTTAAATCTTTGAGAGTGTCAACTATTTGTTTATATTTAAAAAATGAATCACCCTGAATGATGGCATTTTGGGTAAAGTTGAAATCTATTGACATGTGCTTATTTGCGTTGTGTTTTAGCAGTAAATAGCTAGTATTGTGTGAATGTTTATGAATGTAAATGATAGATATAAACTGAAATGGCTCATCCAGACAATCCTGAATTTGATGTGATTTTTGGCAAAAATCACTTTTATCATACCTAAAAAATAGTCTTAACCGTTCCCAGACTACACGCTAATTGTGTGTAGTCTTCATATAAGAAATGAGGTTGGATTAAAAAATGTTGTTTGTTTTTGTGTTTATAAAACTTAGTTATTTGTAAATAGTTCAAATAAACTTTATTTATACTTTAAATAATAACAAAAATAAGAATCTACAGTTTGAGTTCCTATTGATTAAAAATGGTATCAAACCTGGCTCAGGTTATTTTTTATGCTAGGCCCAAAAATTTAGCGGATATGTCCACCTGCAGTCGAGGAAGAGTTAAAATCTTTAATAAATAAAAATGAAGCAAATTTTATGTTTTATACTACCTTATCTAATTATTCAAGCTACCTAAATCTTAACTAAAAACATTGGAAAAATAATATTTACATTTTTTTACACTAAATGAGCATAGAGTATGGGTTCTTAATAATGCTTCAATGGTTGAGCTTAATAAGAGGGAAAAGGGGAGTTTGAAGCCTGGTAAGGGTGTATAAGGTAAATATATTATTATATAGATTATGAAGAAATAGAAAGGAAAAGTCAAAAATGGCTGCTATGTACAAAAAATTGGTACGACTTGTGCCCTGGGGCCTGAGGTATCATAAAACTATTAGTTTACAAAAAGATTTTTTTGAACTATGTACGAAGAATACAAAAATCAGGTAAAAAAAGGTAAGGGTTTGTGTAACCAATGTTAATTGTAGAGAGGAGTTTTGAAGTCACACAAGTGCCTCTAGTGTGACCTTTCCTTTTCGACTACGAGATCTATCACATAAGTTCGCGAACGGTGCGATATGGCGGCTACTTTGCGGAGTAAAGCCCCGTCCATTAGCATCTCATACAGCCTGAGGCCCAATGAACTATCAGTACTCGCTGCAACGTTGCGCTATACGTATCATGCTTTTAGTGTTTTGCTCTAGCTTTTGTGTTTTTACTGTTCGTCAAAAATGGAAATTGACGAAATCACTGAACAACGAATTTACATCAATTTTTTAGTGAATTTCAATCAAATTTCTTAAGAAATTACTGAAATGTTGATGGCTGTTTATGGTAATAATTCTCTGAAGAAAACATCCATTTTCAAGTGGATTAAGTGCTTTAAAGATGGCCGACAAGATTCCAAGGACGATGCAAGAATGGGTTGACCTTTACCCTCCTATGTGGATGATCATGTACAGGTTTTTGTCCTTGTGATAGCCTAAAAGTATTTGAATGATAGCAGATAAACTGAATTTAGAAAAATCAACAGTACACTCAATCTTAACCAATTAAGGTTTAAGAAAGATCTGTGCGAAAATTGTGCCAATGCTGTTGACGTCGCATCAAAACTTGTGAAGGGTTGAATGTACTACTGACTGGAAAAATTCAGTAGCAAATGATATTGAATTCCTTAATAGGGTTGTAACTGGTGATGAATTGTGCGCTTGGCGCTATTTTGAAAAGTGCTTCAAGGAGTGGAAAAGAAGTTGGAATAACTTCATTGCAGGGGGGGGTGAGAATGTTGAATGGTACAATATCAATGTAGATGACATTTTATAAAATAAAATTGCTTATCATGCTTGACAGAGCACAAAGCATGGTAGCAGTCTGATAAAAACAAATTGTATGTATCATGACCAGGAATTAAATCTATTGGATGGTTGGCCAGTACTCATCTATGAGTTGATGCTTAAATTAAATAACAATGTATCACTTAATGATGTATGTATTTTAGATGAATTGGCCATGACATACCAATCTTTATGCTAGGGCCTTTCATACCAAGCAATTTTTTGTTTGCCCTCTAAAAATAAATGATTTTGAGGAGAACGTAAGATTAAAAATCTAATCAATTGGACCTCAATGTATTAAAGTATCTGAGTGACCTGTGGGATCAGATGGAACAGAGAGCTGGAAGTGAGGGAGCCGACAGCCAGGCCAATGAGAGCTGTCAACATCTGCTTGTAGAAAGCCTTCTGCATTAGAGGCAGGACGCTGACCCCCAGCAATGAGCACAAACTGATGGCCGTCACAAACATGAGCCCGAGACTCCATACTGCAACAAACCGTTTACTATATAGTATTCACAGTAACAAATACGAGTAAATAATGGTTGTATTCAACTGTAGCAGCCAGTACAAGTGAATAGCAATCTACCGAATCCTGGTGTGTCCTTAATAACAAATTTCTCTTCGATAGGTTATCAAACTCACTGTAAAATTTTTTGGTAGCGGTGGATTTGTATGCTTCGCTTTTGAGCGAAATGTCAGGTATAGAAAATAGATCATAAGAAGGAGTAACTTGTAAAAACATGTTATACAAAGTTAGTCAATCCAGGGAGGTTCACAGAAGGACATAGGAAGGTGGTTATTTGTTTTTATTTTACTGTTGGTTTTTGTCTGTAAATAAAAGCAATTTAATCTGTACGACAAAGGTAAACCGACTTCCAGAAAAGCAGAAAGTCGATTTTAGGTTTACAATTAGCTGCGTTTAATTTTTACTGTTGCTGTTTATCCACACTAGTTAGTTATCAGAAAACATGAACCGGGATTTATCCACCAGTTCCATCAAGGGGCTGAATAATACCAATGAAAAATAAAAACAGGGATAGCGCTATCGTGACAGTTATCGGCCCAGCGTCAACGAGTACAGCCAGCAACCAAACTTATTATATTATTACCTTTCTTAAATGGCGACCTACTCAGGCAAGTATTTTAAGCTAAGTATGAATGAGAAATGAGAGTAGGATGACTGTGGCACTATATTGTAGTCTTGTTACTAAGACTGACATTTTCCTTAAAGAGAACTGTCTAACTGTTAACTAATAGCCCGCCGGTCAATGGCAACTAAGATACCTACAGTTTAACGTGGGATCCAAACCACAATTTTGCCTCTGAATTACGAACTGGTCTGACTATGAGGATAGTCTTAGCGGATGATTGTAGTATTCAATAGTACGAATGTTAATCCACACCGGGAATACCGCATCCACCAACCATTGCTCATAACTATCCACTATTTGTGATCTCCAAGTATCTGGATGTCAGAAAACAACAGGCTGGTTTTCTGTCATGATGCGTGTTCTCATTTATTGTTTTGTGCAATTACTGTGTATTGTGCGTTTTCGTCTGTCATCTTTTAGGTTTTTGATTTAATGACAATACAACCTTTTATAATATTGCATTTTGTAAGCTATTCAAAAACTTTGCATACTTGCCAAGAAAAACAATCCTTATGAATAATAAGTAAGTTTGATATATATAAATGTATATATGTATATATATGTATAAATGTATTTTATATTTTAGGTTTGTTTTCTATTTTCTGAACAATTACTTTTTATTAATATTAGAAATCACAAAAATTCTATGTGCGAATACAGTATTACTTTTGGTAGCCAAGGGCTATCGTTACAGTAAGCCATGTTCTGCTTACTGTAACGATGGCCCTTATAGGATGATAAGACCCAGGAGCTTCAATCTAGACAGTCGTTGGCATTAAGTTGCATTTGACTGGGACGGTGGCAATGCCTGTAATCCAGCTACTTGAGGTCACGAATTGTGGATAGTTGTGAGAGATGGTCGGTGTTCTCAACATTGGTTTTCTCTTGTGTGGATTAACATCCGCACGATTGAACACTGCGTTAATAAATAAATAAACAAATACCATCCTCATAATTAGACCAATTCGTAATTCAGAGGCCATGGTTTGGATTTCATGTTAAACTGTAGGTCCCTTAGTTGCCATCAACTGTTGGGCTATTAATTAACAGTCCTGTCTAAGGAACATGTCAACCTTAGTCAGTAACAAGACTACAAGATCGCACCATAATCATCTTACACTCAATCCTCATTCATAATTGGCTTAAAATACCTACCTTGTGGTATCACCGCCGTTTCAATAATCTAATCTAATCTAATTTGAACACAGGTCACTGGTTTCCTGTTTTTTATTTTTGTCGTCATAAAATCTTTTTACTTCTATTTTGTTATAAATTTATTATTTATTGTTATAACTTTGCTCACTCTGTAAATTTTCCCAGTCTACCTAGTTATATATTTATTGACTGTATATATTACTTATAAAATACTGCTAATATTATTTTCAACTAATAAAATTTAAAAATAAGTGATCCCCATTTCATAACTCAAACTATAGTATCTGTCTTTTAAAAATCTTTCTGGTGAACAAATAACTGTAATATCCCTAATAAAAAATATTGATTTTAAACTACTTAATCGACAGGAAATGAATGACTCAGTTGGCAAGACCCTTATGTTAAAAATATTTATATAGTAAAAAATGTTGTATAATCATAAGGAATTTACATTCTGAAATTTCACTTTGGGTTTGTCGATGTGTTAGGTTGGATTGGGTTGCTGTGTGAGCGTGAGCACAAAGACTAATTTATCATTTATCTGTAGACCCCAACTGACAGCTGTGCAGTGATATAATTCTGTTGACAAGGCCTTAATTGTGTCTCTCAATGGCGCTTAGGCCCAGATAAACAAATCCCTCACTTTCAATATCTTCTTAAAGAGAATTATTTCAAAAAATCTAAATTACTCCTTAGGTATGAAATGAAATCAGTTTTATTTTTATAAAAACAAATATGAAAAATCCCCTACATGGACCTGTATGTAGGGAGCCAGTTCAACAGATAATAACGAAAAAAGACCAGTTCAACAGACCATAATGTAAAAGAGACAAGTGGTAAAATCAAACTTTCTTCTAATTCCACTTATTAAGAAATGTTAGTTTATTATTGAATAAAAAACATTAACTGAATCAAATTACTTTTATAACAAAGTTAACATAAAAACTATTCTGTAAAAAAGAGTAAATAAAAAACCTAATCAATTTATGGTAAGAATAAAATTAGTATACATAATGGTAGTATTAAAATAATATTTATATATGCGGTTAGCAAAGGGATTATTTCCATTTAGAGACCACCAAGCATGTAAAAATGAATATGGAGTGAAAACATATGTAATTTATATGGTTAGAATAAGGCCTAAAATTAATCATATGACTCGCATATTAATTGAAAATCCAAATAAAATGAAATACCAAAAGTATCCAAACTTGGGAAAAATTCTCAATCTGAAAGTCAAATCAACCGTGGCAGTAAATATAAAAGTTTACGTAACACTCTGCAAGAGAAACACTTCTTAGACGTGTTATAGTATTATGAGGTTTGAATAAAATCTCAGAAAGTGTACAATATACATTTATTACATATATAAAATAAATATTTATGAAAAACCTCTATGCACATATTGTTCCCCGCCGGCTTCAATCAAGAACTGTCAAACGGTTATAAACAGATGTTTTGGTTTGTATTGTTTACATTTGATTCTCCATAAGCGTAATGTTAAATTTTTAGATTTTAAACTTAATATTACAAGAAAACACGATTTTTCCTGGACATTAAACCTATCTAGAACTTATTTTCTACTCGGAAATTAGTTATTTTCAAAATTTAAAGAAATTCCTTAGTGCCGTTTTCGAGATCCGTGTGCAAATATATATATATATATATATACAAACCTTGCTTGTATTATAGTATTGGACGACTCTATAAACGACTGTTGTTTTTGGCCTCTGGGCACCTAAAGAAGAAAAAATAACACGGCTCCGGGCTTAAGTCTTACCATGAGACCTACGGTAATAGTTTCTTCCCTATGGGAAATTCGCTAAAAAGCTACCAGAATTACAAAATTAAAATAATCACCAAAAAAACATTTTGAGGAAAACTACATTTTCAAAGTTTTTGATAAAAAGAATGTAAGTTATAACTGAAAAGATAATGTGATATAATGATATTCACAACTCACTAATTCAAGAAATTTACAACAAGACAGCAAAACTGTTATTTCTTCATTTACATGCTGAGATCGGCACTGAAAGCTTGGCTATTGGACTTTCTACTCACTTAAAGAATTCTTCAAAGATTTTTAAAAATTAAAACTGGATTCAAACTAAATTTTGACACTATTTTTAATCTTGATGATTGTCAATAAAGATGACACTGATTCTCAGCCTTTTAAAATTCACAGAAAGTCATTATTGTTTACCATTATAAAACTATACTGATATGTTTAAGCCTACAAATAGTAAGCAGTGTTTTTACTTTATCTTTTCTCAAAACACAAACAACATTTTCTGAACAACCAAGTTTGAATTCCTAACATTTTCAACAATCATTGACTTGAGTTATCAGTGAAACAGTTCTCATGACACAGACAATAGCAAAACAACTAGACCCTATATCAGCACTTTGTTATCGGGGAAACCAAGAACTGTATGAGTTGCCATTGCATTCCACAATCCAGTGTACTGGTAGCAAGAATACTGTTGGTGATGGCACAAGAAACGATTACTGAAAATTACACCCTTAGTTAATAAATAAAAGTTAGATGTGACCATTGACCAGTGAATTGTTGGGTAAAGTGAATTGAAGTGGTTCAAACAATATTAATAGCTCTTAAAATAGTTTATTTCTTTGAACAAATAATAAACTAAAATTGAGGTTTTATTTCTATTCCTATAAAGATAAACCTTGTGTTGGGTACTACTTTTTCAGCTAGATAGATTTCTTCCATTAAAAGGCGATTCATAAGTTTGTTAAGGAAATTAATATAGTACATTACTACATAAGGAAATGAACCAACTTGATTAAATAAATTAGAGGACACATGAAATTGGCATTTATAAAATTTCACTAAAGAAACTTTAATCTAGGTTTGCAATATTCTCAAAATAATAATGCACTCTTACAAGGACTTTGTCCCAGAGTTTTTAAGAGTCTTCGTCAGATAAATGTGTGTCCATAAACTACAGATATGCGGAACAATATGCCTGTGGTAAATAGCTTAGATTATCTATGCATCTAAGGGACTAGTTTCTTAAAAATTGCTGAAAATTAACAAACATTTTTAAAATTAACAATTTGAATAATAAATGTTTCTAATAAGCATTTTGGTTTCTTTAGTGAGTTTTATTAAGCCTACTTATGGAATAAAACGTGAAATTTTAGAATATTATAAAATATTCAACATATGTCAACTGTTCAACATATTGCAATTAGGCAGCTTACTTTGGGCATGTGCTATTTGGTCTTTTGAGTTAAATTGACATCATCAACATTGCTACTCGCTGACTGATTTTTGTTTGTAACAACATTTTTAGTTTAATTTGGGAAAATGGAACAGGCGGAATTTTTCAGGTAATATAGATGAAAAAATAATTAAAATCCCAAACGTGTAGTATAGCCAGCCTATCTCATGAATTTTCATTCATAAATAAAATTATTAAATTTCCTACAACCGTGCGAAAACAAGCACATTTCACACTGTTAGCAGAATTTATAAGTAGTACGTTCCCACGCTAGGG
The DNA here is from genome assembly GCA_023375725.1 of Nephotettix cincticeps. NCBI lineage: Eukaryota > Metazoa > Arthropoda > Insecta > Hemiptera > Cicadellidae > Nephotettix > Nephotettix cincticeps. The sequence continues at coordinate 20,857,563 of CM041784.1, forward strand.
CGGCAAAGTAATCGGCCAATCACAAGGGCAGAACGCTCCAAATCTATATGAAACTAACCAATAACATGCGCTAAGTGCTCAGTCAGCTGATAGTTGGTAGTCGTTCCTGCAACACTAACTTCCGGTTTTGCACAATGAAACTGAGGTTACCGGAAACCTAAATTATGTTTACATTTATCCCAACGGGAAAATCAAATATAACCTAAATGACTTTATTATTGTAAGAAAAATCTTGTGTGTAATACAAGCGCAAACTATCACGGCCCCCTCCATGTTCTGGCAGCACTCAGCTGACGCTTTGTGCTGCCATATGAACCTCTCGTACAATATGACATCCACTGCGCTCTTGTTACACAAATGCTATTTCTGTACTTTTTTGGTTATATATTGTAAAAAAAAAAATACTTTGAGTAAGACACCAATATTCATTATTTGCATAATGGTAAGAGCTCGTCAAATCAAATAGTTTGTTATTCAAGAAAAGATATTGATGAGGAAAATGGATCAAGATAATCATATTTATATCAGACTATAATAAATAAGAAGTACAACAAAATAAGAATACAAAATTAAATAATCTACCATAGAAATAATACCATACAGTATTTTTTTTAATGTAAAGAAAAGAATTAATGATCATTAGCCAAGCGAATCATTTTAAAAGTCACATGTTACTAAATATTACCTCTAAAGATATTTCATCACATTTGTTTATTAAAAACAAAACTTATATTTATTTCATAAAAAGTTACATTTAACAAGTACACTGGTCATTTATAGTTAAAAAATCACGTCACATTTTTAACTCCTAATTCTAAATTAGTTCAAAGCTAATACATGGTTTCCCAGACTATTGATTCTGATATCAAGATTTGAGATGCTTATTTAATTAAAAGTGGAAGCCATTTATCTAATCACGTGATTCTTTATCATGTATCTAAACGGAACATAATAATTATTCTTGTTCTTTCTGATTTAATTACTTATGAAATTCTTTCATTTGAAGTCACAGTTATAACTTATAATAATGGGTTGAAAGGAAATCATTTTCAACATAAGAACAACTGGATGGCCAATAACTATAATGATAAGCCAACAAAACTTTTTCAATAATTGGGTATACTATTTTTAACCAAACAAAATTATAGCTTTATTCAGAAAAATTACCCCAGAAAATATAAAAAAACTTTCTTAGGAGTTTTTGATAACCCCATGGTTAGAAAATAATGACAGCCATCTGTCGGTGTGTATATGTTTTTTACATAACTTGCTATATCTTCGGAACCAATTGAAGTACAAACTTCAAACTTGGTTCATGTATGAGTACTATTAGGACCTATTTTGTGCATAGTATCGAATTTCTACCTTTTACTATATAATGGCGGCCATTTCAATTTTTAAAGCTCAATAACTCAAAACCATGTGATTTACGAAAAAACTTGAAACAAACAGTTGCGAAATTTATATTCTTTAAGAAAATGTAAAATTGTAACAGGGTCATAACAGAAATAAAGGAAAAAAATAATTTTTCTAAAGCTAAACTATCAATGGGAAATTTGGGTAAGTAGTAACTTTACTAAATTGAATTTTCTTTGTTATTTATGTTATAACCCTATTAAAATTTTACATTTCATTAAAATAAATTAAATTTCCCAATTTTTTTAATCCCATGGCATCTTAATTCATTTCTTATAGAAAATTAAATATTTTAAAGGAGATATCCAAGTGAGCTGTGATGACATACTGAAGTACAATATTATGTAATGTTTCAACCCTCCAAGTGGCAGGTGTTTATACCCTTAACTGTATGATAAAATCATTATGCAGCTCTTTTCTAAATAATCTATATAAACAAAAATAAACACAAAAAGTGTGCCCCTTAACGATACAATCACAAAAGAAGCAAAACAGGTGTCCAAGCCTACAAATTCAAATTTGAAATCTTTATTGCACATCCATTTTTTGTATATAGTGTAAACAAAACAGTGCACTTGTTGACATTTTCCCTAAATTGCTCTAAAACATGCTCCACATGGCTCTGCAGTGCTTTTTTTACCAAAACATTTGTATGGTCCGCAAATACGGGACTATGTCCTGGAGTCTGTCAAGGCAAATCATTAATGTATATTTAAAAAGAAAAGATGTAAACTATTGAACCTTGTGGGATTCCAAAGTTAGTATCATTTTGGATAGAACAATATTTTTTATTGTTTTCTTTACTATTGTTTTTGTTTACGGTTTGAGAGATATGATTGGAGAAGATCTAAAACTGTTTCATGTATTCCGAAATCGTAAATCTTTTTTAATAAGAAGTGGTGATCATCACAGTAAAAGGCCTTAGACAAGTCACAGAACAGCCTAGAAGTATTTTTTTTTGAGGGAGAGGCGGAAGAAATACTTTGTGCACACAGGTAGCCAGCCTGTAGTGTGGAACTCCTCTAAGAAGCGGGGTTACCCACTAAAAAAACCTCCTCTACTCTTTAGGTCTGTCGTCCTTGGGTGGTCATGCTCCCAGCTGTGTTGCCACTGCTGAAAGGTTCGAGAGCTCTCTTCAGACCTTGCAACATCCTTGTCAACCCCGCCATGCCTCTGATAAATCACCTTCCTCTCCCCTGCCAAAAGTTTGACAGGAATAACTCCAGCGACAACCAGGACGGCAGGCTCGGATACTGTCTGATATGCAGAACACACCCAGAGCGCAGCTTGACGCTGAACCCGGGCGAGTCGCAACCGGTAGATGTCCTTGGTGAGCGCGTCTGCCCAGACCTCTGCCCCATAAAGGAGCATAGACTGGACTGCGGACATCAAGAGGTGTCTTCTGCTCGACCGAGGACCCCCGACATTGGCCATCAGCCTAAGGTAAGAGACCACCTTAGAAGCCTTGTCTGCCGTACGGAAGATCTGGTCTCTCCAGCTTAGTCAGTTGTCCACCATAAATCCAAGGTACTTGGCGGCACGCGTTGTCTGAACCACTTCCCTCCCTACTCGCAGCGGGAAGACGGTGTTGATCCTATTTTTACTTAGTATCACGATTTCCGTCTTGCTCAGAGCAAGCGATAGACCGTGATCGGCCATCCAGGTGTTAACCACGTGAATGACTTGGTTCAACTTTAGTTGGGCCAGCTCAACGTTGCGTACGGCGATAAGAGCCGCAACGTCATCGGCGTACCCAACTAAGATGGTCTCCTCTGGCATCTCAGATCTCAGAAGGCTGTTGTAAGCGGTGTTCTAGACATCCGGGCCGAGTATTGAACCTTGCACGGCACCAAAGGTGATCTCCATCATCCGCCCTCCTTCACGGGTATCGTAACTCAGGTGTCTGGAGCAGAGATAGTTCTCTATGAGCCTCAGCCAAGTTGAAAGCATTCTTGACATCAAGCGTAACAAGAAGCACGACTTGGTGGGAGAAATGGTTGTGGCTCTCGGTCCTTCCCACGGCTTTCTGGTCTTCGGTGATTGCGTCGATTGTTGATCGCCCCTTTCTGAAACCGTATTGACGAGGGGACAGGTCTCCAGCAGCTACCAAGGCAGAAGTTAGATTGGAGCGAATTAACTTTTCAAACAATTTTCCAGCCGTGTCCAACATACACAGAGTTCTGTGGGACGACGGCAGCTCTGGATCACCTTTTCCCTTACTAATAAGCACAAGTCTGGCGTTTTTCCAGGGTGTCGGGAACACCCCTTCGATCAAGCATTGTACCTTCTCAGCAGCAGTCCAGGATTAATTGCGAAAAACTTATTCAGAGCCTCGCTAGGAATCTCATCTGAGCCAGGAGCCTTGTTGCTCTTCAAGAAAAGAACAGAGGTCTCCAACTCCTCAATCGTGAAGAGCGGAATGCCTTCTACCTGTCCGAAGTCAACCAGCGGACGCTGTCAGGAAACAGGGCATTGACGATCCTCTCTATGATGGAGTGGCCTTCCATAATGGAGGGTGGGTCACGACTTTGTAACCCAATCCCCACGGAACGGAGTCGACGTTGTCCCAAAGTTTCATCCAGCTGTTCGCCTTGCTCCTGTTGATGGCCCGTCGGAGAGCTTTTCTACTTGATACTACTAGCTACACACCGTACTTTTGTAGGTGATTGTCTGTATGAAAATAAATAACTAGATGTTGCAGAATATTTCTTTAATGCAAAAAAATATTATTGTGCATCTCTGTTTTTATACACTGAAAAACTAAGAACTTTGATAGCTTAAAACAAAAAAAAAACTTTACATTGATCTATAAAACAAAAGTTATTACTTTTGAGAATGCACTTGTTAAATTTACAACTGAGTACAAAAAAACTCTGATTTTCATCATACATTAGGCTCTACAAAAAATGTTTTCAAGAAAAAGTACAAGTTTCATAAAATTAAAAATTATTATTATTATACAACTTTGCCCTTGATTTTTAATGGTTTTCATTATACACGAGTCACTCTCTAGTCGAGAATGGTTAGGGCAAATCTTGTGTCGACATTTTCATCCCAGGTGACGTTTGTGGTGAAATCACTTCTTGGGAAAGGAGACCCTTCACATTGGTTAGGCTACCATTTTACACATTTTTAGAGCTTTGATGATGCATTGTTTTTGAGTAAATAAAAAACATGCCCATTTTCCATGACCTAGTGCTTCTTGATGCATTGTATTTTACACACATCTTGAAGATATCAACTCTTATTTTTGTATGGTTTTAGAAGGTAACAATCTTTGTTTTTTATGAAGGTTTTCTCAGATTCCCTGTTGTTTTATTATTCTTGTGATAATCCTGATTAGCATAACTAAGTGAAAAATGATTACCTTAACTCAATTAACTTTATCGAATAAAATTCATCTAAACTATTAGCGTCAGACAAAAAACAACGTTCTTGGCCACTCATAAAACTTAAGGTCGCGCAGGCTACAGTTGTAGCTCAAACAAGTTTAACAGCAAAGAACACAAACATGATCAGTCCATCAAGGCTAACAACACAGTATGTAGAAGGGTTGACAAACGGCAGCTACCTGTGTGCTACCCTTCCTAGAACAATACGTAACAGAATGACAGGAGAAACAAAATCACTGGGCTACAACTGTAGCCTGCGCACCTACTACAGGGTCAAAGTTATCATCAGCTATTACATAAGGATTATCTACGACATCATTCCGATTTTTAAGTTATGTGAAACTTAAAATTGTACATTTTTTTTGGTAATCCTAATTCACTTCTAACCACATTCCAAATAGCTTTGGATCATTTAAGGTAAAGCTATTTTATAATATAGTGTGTATAAGAAATTGCCACGAATCATAATTTAAATAAATTATGGTTAACACTAATCCTTTAACCCATTCCCGTCTAATGACGTACATTGTACGTCAGCGTATTTCGCTAGACAGATGTCTAATGACGTGCGCCGTGCGTCCCGCAGCGCGGGCCGCGGGGTGGTTATGAGCAAACAATGTACGTTGCCTGCTTATATTTCGACGTAGTTCTTTTTTCCGCCGTTAGGGGTTCTAGTTCATTTCTCATCCGATAGATGGTGTTGGCGTCCTCTTTTATCATCTTATTTAGTGTCAAATGTTCCGTACTGACAGTAAATTATTTTCTCGTTCGCACAATTCGTTTAGTGATTGTATTTATTAATGATAATACAGTTATAATGATTATTATTTAAAGATTTATCATTAACTATTTATTACTGCAGGTAACTAGAAGTAGATCTGCCAAGTAAAATAAAGGAATCTTTTGAAAATAAAGTAAAATTTGACGAAACAAAAATACCTACTTGTTTCTATGTCTACAGCTTGGAACTGGTGAAAAAGTACAGTAATAATTTTTTTTCTTGCTAAAAGTTATTGTATATGCAGTTAAAGAGTATAAGGAACAGAGCAAAGAAATCAAAACATATAATTCATGAAGTTACTGTTAATTCTTTCACGCTAATAGTGACGCGCGGTCGTAGTGAACGAGGCTCGATTTTCGTTCAGCCCGGGTGGCCACAAGCATCAACCGTTCTGCCAGACAGGAATGGGTTAAGGAGTCATGACGTACCGATACGTCTCACATGGGTGTACCCCCAATCACTACTAGAGGAGGGTAATATCAGCCTTTTGAGAGTTCAATTGCATGAGTTTGAAGCTTTTACAAAACTGAGACAATTGTAATATGAGTCAAATGATCCAAATTTTGTCTGAACATTCCCAGGAAATACATTAAGAAACCAGCACACAATTTTATCTTATGAAAGTTTAAAGATTCCTTTCAAGAGAAAATTTGAACCCTCCAATTGCCATTAACAGACTCTTAAATATAGGTAATAGGTGCTTAGATGTATTTACGTAAACCAACCTTCTCTTTGTGATGGTTTAGTCCTTGTCTCAGGCGAACTATGTTTTAAAGATTCCAATTGCTCACTTAACAGGCAGTTGTACATCTATAACAATCACGATACAAAATTTTACTCAAAAACATTGAATGTAATTTCCTCAGACTGTTTTGTATAACTAGTGTGGTTGCTTGCTTTTTCAACACACTTCTTCTTATAATTATAATATTTTTATGTTTGATAGTGTCAATATGTACATGTTATTTACAAATTATTAATGATAGTGTCTCCGAAAAACAGATTCAAATGTATCTGAAGCTGATGATGGTGCTTTAATACCAAAACATGTTCTATAATCTGAACATACTGTATCTTTATTCAAGCTGTCTGGTGGAATTAGGTTGTTTATCTAGTCTTACATTACACATTTTGTTTGTAACTTCATTAGGTATCACATAATTTGAATGTATTTATTGTCTTTAAGGCCTATTTTAGCATCATTAGTAACATCAAATATAAAAGTAAAAATGCTTTTCTGTCATTAAGTTAACAGATAACATTTATTTATGAGTTTACATGTGTTTTGCGAGTAAAGAACTTCATGTTATCCTTTTCATAATAGATTTAAAACATGCAGAACAAATTACAAACAGCATAAAAAGTATTTTTTCACATTAGATCTCGTGGGAATTAAAAGTAGATACCATTTAATAATTAATCATTAAAATAAAATTAATAATATAGTTATTAATTAATTTAATAGAGCATTGAGATTAAAACTAAATCTAAAGGTACTGTCTGAGATGCCATATTAATTTGGAAGATAAAACAATCGAATGAATATATAGATGTTCATTTTATTTCCAAATTTTACTTATACAATAGGCTCATTCTTGTAAAACAAAATTTCACAATCTGCAACAATTTTAAATCCATTCACGTGATTGGTACTCGTTTTTTGTTTATTAAGAATCACATCCATCATTAAGTTTTAACTTTCTTAAAAAACTACTGATATTTATAAAACAGGCCATAAATATAATACATTTATGAATATAGCTTCAAGGGGTTAGGTTTGATGGTTCTTAAAAATACAGTATTTTAAAATACTATAGCCTAGTTTAATGTAGTTTTTATTGTTAATGTAGCAGCTATGTTTGTTACCCTAACTAAATATTTATTTACTAGATTGCTATTTGTTCTGTTTTTTTCTAAATTGATTTGTCATAAGTCGGGTAGGGAGTTACTTGGGACTCTGTTTTCAAACTGCACCGTAAACAAACTTGCTGCCACCACTACACAGCACTTGCTAAAGAAATGGCTATCCATTATATACTGGAAATATAAATATTGTGTTTAAACTGTATACTATAATTTATTCATTTTGTATGAATATGTATTTGTACATTCTGGAAAATAAATAATTTATTTATTTAGGCCACTTGCAGGATATCCCTCATGAACAATTTTTTTGTTGATCATAATCTTGACACGGAGACAATTTTTCTGCAAAAAATGTTCACCATAGAATTATATACAAAATTATCAGAAAAATGTCTTTATTTAGGTAAACTTAAAAAACAGACATAAATAACAAAACTAATATAAGAAATATACGGTTTTCAGTTTTAAATATATTTCTTAAATATATGTGGAGTCTGATATTAAACTGCTGGTATGTTATTATCAGATTGCCCCAGAATTTTATTTCTGCTCAGACAGGTTAAGTTGAGGTTAGACATGTAATCGAAGTAAATTACATTTTGTTTAAAAGTAAATTACCTGTTTTTTTAAGATGCTCGTATCTCCTGAACATTTTGAAAATCTATCAACTATGACCTGAAGTTGTGTTGAACTAAAATTATAGGCTTCTGAATAAACACAATCAGTGTAAACATCACTGAAGAAAACACAAGAAACTAGAAGAAAATAACCTAAAATAAATTTAGACGTCATATCAAATTATTTGGCAAATTTTATCTGAGAGAGAACGATGCACTTTATCATCTGAAATTTAGTACTTTCTATTCATCGCTTAAGAGGCACAGATAGTAAAAAATTCACAAACAGAAAAGAGAATGTATCTGTTCTGGACATCTAGTACTAGTAAATACTTTACTTTACACTTGGTAAAGGTAATGGTATTGGTGATATCCAAGCCAATCAGAAAAAAGAACAGACCTCTGCGGCTTACTCCAGTGTTACCAAACCAAGATTTTACTGACAGACAATGCATCAACTACAAAAAAACATTGGAACTATCGTTAATATATTGGACAGCTAATTGCCCAAACATGTTCAATAAATCATAGTGACAATAAAGCTTTCAAAAACTTGATAGTATGGAAATAATTTGTTCCCAACATACTTCACACATCTATGGAAAGGATTATGAATGTATATCAAATCTAATTACTGTATTAAACGAGTATTTAACTGTGAGTGACGTAGGCTTATTTAATCGAATAATTTTCATTAAAAGGATGCTATCGTTTAATTAAACATTCTTTCGGTAAACATATTAACATCACCTTCCCATTTGTTCTAATATATATTGTAAATTAATTATGTATAGCACACGCAGCAATAAATTCTTAAAAATTTTCATTGATAACTTTTTATGAAGATGTCACGGTTAAATCTGACTGGCTGCGTGGTCATAGTATGCTCCTTTATGGTCACAAGGTCAAATCCCTCAAGGGTCAAATCTTGACCCAGATGTCATTTTGTCATTGGGCTACATCATTGATTAATGTAGTTTCTTAACAACAGGTTGCCGTTAGGTATTAACCATACCTCATCAAAACGTTAAAAAGTACCACAAGTCATAGAAAGGTGCAAATTAACAAAACATCTATCAAGACATATCTTATGGGTTGCGTAACACAGTACTCAGTTAACTCATTTCGTTATCAACTATCTATTGTGAAAATAAAACATAAATCACAGTTATTGCTTACAATTGGTTAACCTGTATTAGTCGTGTAGAATTAATTATGGATCTAGTACAAGTTTACTTATGGCACATATATTTTAAATGCATAATTTACGCATAAAATCACGGCAGAGTAACAATACAAATTAAAATAAAATAGCAATAACTATTAAAAACACCACTCTACTAAACTTCAACTTAAATACTTGATACTTAATTGATATTTGTGTTCTTCATCAGTGACCAACATAGTTGGATTGTGTTACAGTTTTGAAATTTCTAAAAAATGTTTCATGTTGGTTCAAGTTTAGATATATATATTTTTGTAGGTAGATAGATTTTTTTGTTTAGATAGATATATTTGTAGTAAATCAGGAAGAAAACTTTATTTGGATGTTTTTTTTAAATTATCATCCATTTAATTATAGAGGTAAAGTAAATATGTTCAATAGTTAAAAAAACAATATAATATAATTCTAATAAATTACAATGTCAGTAACGCAATATTACAAATTAAAATAAAATATCAATAACTAATAAGATAGAAATCTCCCGGGTAGTAGAGGATGGAATAGAATTACTGTATATCACACATAGAGTAAATGATACTGTAATTCCTCTATTATTCTATACCCTCAACAAGCTATTTCTTTTTTTCTTAGTGGTATCTGTCTTTCTGTCAACCATTGTTTGGTTGCGGTTGGAGTGGAGAGTGCGGGTTTGAGTGATGGCAGGATGGTGTTGTTGATTTTTTGAATGTTATGAATTTACGAAGATAGGTTATCTAGTTTTCCCAAAATTCCTCTTTATGAGTTATCATTTTCTTATCTACCTGAGGATTATAATTAGTGGGTTTGAATTAATAACAATAAGTGTTGAGTAAGGAATAATGTCAGATGAAAACTATTACTTGAAGTTGTCGGAACCTCTTAAATTTGAAGCTGTTAGCAGAGCTCGCCTAAATAATGTTTTCTTTGATGAATGCCACAATCAGGTAGGTCTAATTTTGTGTTTTGACATACCTATGCTGTGTTGAAATCTACCCCTGTCTTAAAAAATCACTTACAATGAATCAAGAAATGAACAGTCAAATGTGTTATTGTGCAGTAATACTCTCAATTTTTTAAATTGAATTGTATGATTGTTCATTGTCATAGTTGGTGATTGTTGATTGTCTTGCTATTTCAATATTTTTTTTATGTCGATCAACACATTTTAAACTTTTGTTAGGGACAGAACTAATCCCTGGTCTTGTTACTACCGTATCTAATTTCGACCTTTTGGTCTACCTAGACCTGGCCCAATTTTAAATGAAGACTGTGTCGGAAATTGATCTGGCAAGCCCTGGAATATGAAGTGAGCATGTTTACCCTGATCTACCTAAAAAAATTACTCTTGATTTTGTACTGAAAAGTTTTGTTCTGAGAAAAGTTGTTTTTCCAAACTTTGCACAATTTCTTTGACCATCAACTTCAACTAAAAATTATGAATTATAACAAAATTATTAAATTATTTTAAAAATAGTGTTACGTCAGTAGTAATTAACAGGAAAATTGGTTAGTCAATATCTTTTATTGGACTTTTCCAACACGCCTGTGTTTGTAACTATATAATGTTTCTGGAGGTAGAGAAACTCTTCTGACTTTCAAGTGATTACCTACTAATATACATTACAAATTGTAAGTTTGAGTTATAGATATTAATTATATCATGTTGCTAATAATACTATACTAATCTATCATGCACAATACAAAAAGTTATATTGATAACCCAACTAATAAAAACATCACTCCGTCTCCAAGCTAGCGGGGCGACACGAGGAGAACTACATAGTCAGTAATGCTCCAACTCTTGTTCTGAGTGCATGACATCTTTTGCGACAATAGGGAGTGCGCAAAAAGCCACATGACGTGCTGAAAGAACCTAGTTCAACCCCTTTGTGTGATCCAGGTAATCAGGTAACACAGACACGTTGGAAAAGTCCAATAAAAGATATTGAGCGTAAAGATATGAAGCATAAAGATTAAAGTGTAGTACCTGGTGACCGAGCTTTGCTCGTTTAGAATAATACATGTATTATAAAAATTAATTAGAAAAATTAAAACACTTTTTTATTACTCAATGAAAACATTTATGTGGTTTAAATAATGTGGTTAAATGTGGTTAAATTCCTGCTTTTATTTCGCACAGTTATGTTACCCTTAAGTTTTTACAAATTGTTTAGTAACCTGATAATTTTACATTTATTACATACATAAAATAAAATAAATATTTATGAAAAACCTCTATTCACATATTGTTCCCCGCCGTCTTCAATCAAGAACTGTCAAACGGTTATAAACAGCTGTTTTGGTTTGTATTGTTTACATTTTATTCTCCATAAGCGTAATGTTAAATTTTTAGATTTTAAATTTAATATTACAAGAAAACACAAATTTTCCTGGACATTAGACCTATCTAGAACTTATTTTCTACTCGGAAATTAGTTATTTCCAAAATTTAAAGAAATTCCTTAGTGCCGTTTTCGAGATCCGTGTGCAAATATACAAACCTTGCTCGTATTATAGTATTGGATACATAAAGCATAAAGGTATTGGCGTTTACTAATGCCACTATGAATTTTAAAGATTTTGTAGGAAAATTGGGTAGGCCTAAATAGTTTTTCAAAGAAGGTTAAATTGGCTTCAAAACATTACAAATTAAGCCTTGATTTTACAGTCCTTCGCTTGAAATAAACAATGTAATCAGTTGTGCCAAAACAGTTTGGTGCAACAAAACATGCCAAATGGAGGCAAGATCATTGTGAGGGTAAAATGTGTAATCCATATATTTATAAAATTACAAGTAACTTGTCCTTTATAACCTTTAGTGGTAACACCTTTCGTATTCCATCATACCTTCTGAGGCTCATAGAGAACTATCTCCGCTCCAGACACCTGAGTTACGATACCCGTGAAGGAGCGCGGACGATGGAGGATCTGGTGCCGTGCAAGGTTCAATACTCGGCCCGGATCTTTGGAACGTCGCTTACGACAGCCTTCTGGGATCCGAGATGCCTGAGGGGACTATCTTAGGTGGGTACGCCGATGATGTTGCGGCTCTTATCGCCGCACGCAGTGTTGAGCTGGCCCAACTAAAGTTGAACCAGGTCATGCGCGTGGTTAACACCTGGATGGCCGATCATGGTCTTTTGCTTGCTCTGAGCAAGACGGAGATCGTGATATTAACTAAAAAGAGGATCAACACCATCGTCCCACTGCGAGTAGGGAGGGAAGTGGTCCAGACAACGCCGCCAAGTACCTCGGAGTCATGGTGGACAATAGACTAAGCTGGAGAGACCAGATCTTCCTTACGGCGGACAAAGCTTCTAAAGTGGTCTCTTATCTTAGTAGGCTGATGGCCAATGTCGGGGGTCCTCGGTCGAGCAGAAGACGTCTCTTGATGTCCGCAGTCCAGTCGGTGCTCCTTTATGGGGCAGAGGTCTGGGCAGACGCACTCACCAAGGATATCTACCGGTTGCGACTCGCCCGGGTTCAGCGTCAAGCTGCGTTCCGGGTGTGTTCTGCATATCGGACAGTATCCGAGCCTGCCGTCCTGGTTGTCGCTGGAGTCATTCCTGTTAAACTTTTGGCAGGGGAGAGGAAGGCGATTTATTGGAGGCAAGGCGGGATCGACAAGAATGCTGCAAGGTCTGAAGAGCGCTCCAGAACCTTCCAGCAGTGGCAGCACAGCTGGGAGAACGACGCCCGAGGACGATGGACTGCGCGACTCATAGAGCAGGTTCAACCGTGGGTGGAACGGCGGCATGGCGAGGTGAATTACTTCCTCACTCAGTTTCTGACAGGCCACGGCTATTTCAAGTCGTACCTGTATCGGATGGGCAAAACCGGTTCACTGGATTGCACTTACTGCCCGGGCGTTTCCGACAATGCGGAGCACACTTTCTTCCGCTGCCCCCGTTGGGAAAGGCCCCGCCTGGAGGCTGTACGAAAACTTGGTGTTTTCACGATGGACACGGTCTGCCACAAAATCATTGAGGAAGAGGGAAACTGGGATTATTTGTCATGGTTTGTCTGGGGCGTCCTTCTAGAGAAGAAAAGCGATCTGGACCGCGAAGAGGCCCTGATCACCTAAAATGAGTGCCTGAACATGGAGTGAGCCCCAAGGGCGTAAGTCAAATTTAGGCCTATCCTGTTGTAATGTGAAAAACAGTTCCAGGTTAGAAACCTTAAGAGTAGAGGAGGTTTTTTTAGTGGGTAACCCCGCTTCATAGGGGAGTCCCACACTACAGGCTGGCTACCTGTGTGCATAAAGCATTTCTTCCTCCTCTCCCTAAAAAAAAACAAAAAAAAAACAATAAGATGACTATGACTTTATAGTCTGAATACTTTCCTAGCTTACTCACCTTATTTGAAAAATATATAAATAATGTTTATTTATGCATCCATGTTAAAAGACCATAATTAAATGATTTAAAGTTAACAGATTTTCTTGTCTGAATGTTCATTCAGATAATCTGTTTATTTATTTTACAGATTTTTTCAGTCCAGTCAGGTGAGATGACTGAAATTATTGTCAGATGTCCACCTTCTCATGTTAGAAGTTTTAAAATGAAGGAGAAGGGTCCAGTTATCTCCATTAAATTCAATTTTTCTCAGGATATTTTAGCTGTCCAACGGACACCTAGCTGTGTGGTAAGTCTAATTAATTTGCTCTAGATATCATTTGATTTTCTGTCTGTATACATTAGTATAACAGAATTTTTAGTGTGTATATTAAAGCTAACTGAAAAATGTAATATTGAGATATTTAATATATTGAGGTGCTGTAATGACATTAGTCATTGGAACCTGTTAGAGCTAACCTCTCATTCAACAGAAACTGACTGATATTGGATACCATTATAGATATTTAAAAAGCCCCCCTTCAAGCAATAAATAGTATATTTAATTTATTTTGGTAAACATGAGGTTTTTTCACTTAGCCTAATATTGATTTTTACTAAACATTTTCAGGAGTTCATTTACTTTCAAGACAGCAACCAGTTTGTGGAGTTTTCTTATGCTTGTAAGAGCAAAAATGCCAAAATTTTGGGATTTGTCTGGTTGTCATCAGCTGCAATCATCATTGTAACAGACCAAGGAGTTGAATTATGCCTAGTAAGTATGAGTTTTTATTCATGCTTATAAATGACAAGAATAGTTAGTTCCATTAATATTTGAATAGTAAATATTGTAATAATTTGTCTTCAGAGACTCTACTTTGTTTTTATCAAATAGTGTTGAATTGGGCATCATTTAAAATAATATAATGGATTTTTATATAATACAGTAAAGTTTGGTTTATCCTAATACGAATCATCTGGATTCCAGATCATCCACATTGGGGTTTGAAAAAAATATAAACAACAGTTAATATGTGAGTTTTAGCTCAAGCTTCTTCAAAATTTCAGATGCAACCTCAGTCAGTATCTTGCTGGACGCAGCAAGTGAAACTACGATGATGCGTAACATGATAAACACACTCTGTATATTAGGAGTGTCCAAGCGGAGTGCTACAAGCAGTTAGCGCATGCAGGAGCGGTCACCGTTTTAAATTTCAATACTGAACTGTCAAAGCATAGCTGTTTGATTTTGAGGTTAGATGTACAAGCACGCAAGCGTACAAGTGTGTCACGATGTGCAAGCGTACACGCTAAGTGCTTTTTGTCACTATTTGACATTTTAATATTGAACTGTCAACTGTCATTTCAATATTGAACTTAAAGTGTAGGGGTATGAGGTTAGATGTACGGTGGTTGTTTGTTTCATAATTATTTTTTCCAAGCGCGAACTGAATCTGTGGTCATGAGTAGTTGTAAAAGGAAGAAGGTAGTTTTAATGTCAGAAAAGGGTTTTATGTTGTACCTAAAACTAATAATAATAACTGTTTAATACATAAAATTATAAACAAATTTTCAATATGCTAAACAATTGTGATATTTTGCGGTTATGTTGTTGTGCTACTTTTTTGGCCTAGATAAATAGCTTCCCCACAGAACTTCATCAAGACCTAACATGCATAATGTTCGTGGACGACACAACCATCATTACACTGATCAAAAACCCTGACGATACCCAACAACAAATTGAAAACACACTCCAACAAGCCTCTGAGATATATAAAAGCCTAAACTTAAATATAAAAAGAAACAAGACAGTAAACATACAATTCAGCACCACAGACATTTTGTTGAAGATAGCCATCATCTAAAAAATATTTCAGACAATAGCAAATTCTTGGGAATAACAATTGTCAAAAACCTTACCTGGCAAAACCATCTAGAAAATCTCCGTAGTAAATTATCATCAGCCATATTCGCCTTACGAAGAATCAGAAAAATTACAAAAAAAGAAATCACTATAATGGCTTATCATGTCCTCTTTGCTACACATATCAACTTTGTCATAGCCTGAGGAGCGGCTCCGGACTCGGCAATTCAGAGAATATTCATCCTGCAAAAAAAGCAACACAAATCATAGAATAGGCCCATTCAAAACACCACTGCAAACCTATATTCCTACAAAACAAAATCTTCACAATCACCTCAACCTACATTTATGATCTTATAAAATATATAAAAACTCTAAACGTAGATTATAGACATGAATACCACCTATATAATCTAAGAAACAAAACTAACCTAAACCTAGAACATCATAGGCTCCTAAAAACTAGCACAACCCCACAATTCCTAGGAATTAAACTTTTTACTCTTTTACCCCATTAACTAAAATCAATAAATGACAACAACCTCTTTATTAAAAAACTTAAAAATTATCTTCTGAATAGGCCCTATTACAACCTCAAAGAATATTTAAATGAATAAAACTACATAAACAGGCCCTAGATAAACATTGCTCACAAAAGGAAGACGAAGAGAAGGAAATTAAATGACGATTCCCCGATCTACAAGACTGTGGCAAAGACTATGTGGTAAATGGTAAATTTACAAGGTTATATGCAGTCTGCGGCACTAATATTGCAGGCGCTATTCAAGATCATTGTCTATGGTATAGTTTCAGATCATTTGGTTTTTGTCGGCTATCCGGATCGTAACCACGCCACATTAATCCGGATACACCGGACTTTACTGTTTATACATCATGTTGTGTTTATTAATCTAAACAGCATTGGTTAAAGAGTAGTTTGGCTAAGCAATGAATACAAAATTCCTTTGAACTATACATTGACAAGTTTTCTTATTGATGTTTTCCAGGTTGAGCCAGTCAAGTGCCAGGTGAAGATGACCAAGTCTTTGGCCTTGACTGTCAACTGGTTCCTGTTCTGCCATCGGTCTCATATTCTGCTGTTATCTTCAGGGAACCTTGGGAACACGGTTCAGCCCATATACATCAAGCAGGGCAACCTCCATAAGTTACCTAGATTTGAAAGTAAGCAACACTATACTTATTAATCCAACTATTTCCTCCTGAATAATTTATCTATTTATCTACTCCGTGTACAACATCCACTAATAGCTATAACATTAACATAGCTTTTGAATAATGATTATTTGCATACAGTTGAGGCATCAGGAGTGCCACGTTCGCAAAAGTTGGTGGTGGAAGAGCGGGATGCTGTGGTGGGATTAGTCTATGGTCAGCCACGGGTACTTGTTCTGCGACACCAGTCTACATCCAATCACCAGGGTGCGCAGGTCCTCATCTACACCGTTAACAAGTGAGCACCAGCTTTGATCTGTAACTAGGCCTAATACAGCTAGTCAGTAGGATATAAATTAAGAGTTCTGTCTAAGGAACATGTCAGTCTTAGTAACAAGACTACACAATTATCCTACACTCATTTCTCGTTCATACTTGGCTTAAAATACCTACCTGGGTAGGTTGCCATTTCAGTTAAAAGTAAAAAAAGTAAAATAAAAGCAGTGGTTCTGAGATCCCCCTGTAGGTTAACCCTTCAATGCGGTTTTATGAGAGTTTCTCGTCATCACCCAACCTGTCAGATTCCTGTGCGCATTCTAGCGACATCCTAGTGAACTTTTTTGAACTCAGACTGTGTGTAGAATATTGCTTCTGAGTTTCTCTACCAATTTTGATCAGTTGTGAGTGTGACAGATATAGAAATATGTTGTTTACAAGTACAGTCTTTGTTTGTTGCGTCGTCTCTGTGATCGTACGTCCTGTTTACTGTAGTTTTCTAAGTATATTTATAATCTTTATGATGCAAAATTACGTCAAATTATATTTTAAGCTGTTGCATAAATAATTAAATGTTTATTGTGTCTTTTTATTTTTGTTTGAAAATGTAAATTAGTGATGTTTAACAAACAAGCTAGCCTGAACTCAGGGCTGGGCTTCGGCTCCATAGTGTTAACATAATATTCACCGTAGTTTTGGTATCTTATTTAAATTAATTAATTTTATTTTTTTAGTTTTCATTTTTCAAATTGGACTGACTAGTACAAATTTGTAAATCTTGGTACTTCTACATCACTGACAATTATATATTTTTGTGAAATCTTTATGTAATTGTGGTTTTTCAGAATGTCAACGGTGAAAAAGACTCACATTTTGAACCTGGGAAGAAGTGGAAGGTTTGCATTAAGTATTGTCGACAATCTAATTTTTGTCCATCACCAAGCCTCCAAGGTTAGTTCTTTAGATGATAGATGAAAAAATAAAAAATGGTATTAAAAACTCTTGATGAAAACCCATTCTCATCCTGTTTTTACTACATGGCCTTAAAGCAAACCCGACTAAAAATTAGTTTTTTAGGAAAAAGATCTTTATTGCTACTTATTACTGAGTAAAGCAACAGAGAGTGTGAAAGTTAAAAAAAAAAAACTAGAATGCATTGATGGTGAAATCAACCAGCGAAATATGACTGCCAACCTGACTGAATGTTTTCAGAAAAGCACAAGATTGACCCCGCACTGACTCCCGTCCATCCCTTTCCCACCGTTCGACCCATCCCTACAAATTGCTACTAACCCAAAGGTGAAGAAGGCTCTTAAGGTGGCTGGATATAAGGGGTTCTGTAGTTACTGTAGTAATTAAGTTTGAGATATGTAAATTAAAAAGGTAAATTTTGTTCTGCATTGTTGGTAGACATCATTGATGTTTGACATCGGCCTAGATGCAGAGTGTGATGGTTCAGTCTTTTACCACTCCCCTGCCATGCCCCCTCAGTCCATACGAGAAGAAAATGCTGAACTCTGTATCCTTTATTATATCAGACTAGTTAATGCAAACAACTCAATTTAATCACAATAGTAACACTTTCTTATGAAAGGCCAAAAGCCAAATACAAAATTTCAGTTCACTTTAATAATATGTGTATGTGTGGAAATTTTTTTGACCTTGGTGTTAACAAACCTTTCCTTAACATCGGCTAGATTCATCGAACTGGATTATGTTTTCTCCAAATGTTGTCATTGATGCTAAAACCGGTTGTTTGTGGTAAGCATTGGTTTGAATTGGTTGTGTTCATCAGTAAATATTAAAACTTAAAAATCTGGATAGTAATTAAATATAGGAATATAGCAGGGCTGATCATTTTTGTGAGTGTTCTTTGGTGAAATGATTATATAAATGTTTATGAAAAATATTACTCAACTGGGTGCTTTTAACTTTTTAATTTACTAAGTTAACTCAAGAATTAAAATTAAAGAAAATTATGTACTTTAAACCAAATATCCTCCACCATTAAAACAGTTTATATAAACAATTTTTAAACTAATTTGCTTCAAGTTTTTAAAGGTGATATGCCCTGCACAGGGATCAATCCCAGACTTGTCAGTTTGAAGTCGTTTATGCTACCTCTAAAAGCACAAATACCATATCTTGTTGTTTGTTGAGATTCATTTAACAGACTGTTCTTCATTTAGTCCTTACTGTCTTGTGCTAGTGTTTTACGTGGGTTGGAAAGTGTAATGGTACCTATGCACTGATAATGCACTTGTAATGTCCAATGCAAGAGTACCTAAAGATAAAACCAGTTTTTAAACCATTTCTGTTATATTTCACTTTTTAATGCTCTTCCAAACTCCATTAAGTCAAAAGCAAGCTGCCTCAGAAGATTTGAAAAAAATTGTTAAGAATCTTTTACTTGAAAATGTTTTTATAAAGTTAGGGGATTTCATTTGTTGTAATTGGAAACCTAGATAGTCTCTAGAAAATGTTTAATTATTATATATAGATAATCAACTGCTTTATTAATGTATTCACACTGTTATGCAATTTTTGCAAACTGTCAAAATAAAGAAATCTGAAGCTGTATCAATAGTTCATAAAAATGATGTCACTTTTAATGTAAAATTTGTTAATATAATATAACATAAATGTTCCATTATAATTTATTATTTCATAGTTTTGTTAATAGGTTTTAAAACTTTCTTGTGAAATATTGATAGGTGAAATAAATTTTAGGTATCTGGAATTAGAACTGGGAAATATCAGCAAACTAGTTCACAGCAAAAGTTTTCTCATCGAGTTCTTGATGTTGAGGACAAACTCGAAAGAAATCATTTTGAAGGTGAGTCCATCTTTAAGAAACATTTTTAGATAGTGGGAAGAATATTTTTTCTTATTAGTTAATGTTAGTTAGAGACTAGGGAAAGTAATTTAGTATTTTCGATCAGATGGCTCAAATTTGGATTGGAAAGTTATAGTTTGGGTCAAACTTGAACATAACACTGGATTTAAACTGGAGTCTGGATGATTTGGAGTGGTTTGTTCTTCGTATTTCTTCCCTGGATGTCCCAGACTCCATTCCAGCTGTTCAAATTTATTCTTTCCAGTGGCTGTATGTAAGTACAATAGCCACGGTGCCTTCTAGCCCATTCTGACAGAAGTGTTCCAGTCAAGAGCCCTGTCTTGTATTCAGGCAATACTTTCTCACTATCCACCTCGCACAACCAATTGATATTTTGTCAATAGTCAACAATACTTTACTTAACAATTCATACAGGATGAACATGAATGGCGTCACACTCATCTACTAACTAAAATAAAATTATGTTCTAAATTTGATGTTATTTTTTATAAGTAGACAAAATTACATGAATATTATTTGCAACATAAGAAACAACAAAACCTACTATAAAAGGTCAAAAAATTCACTAAATGAGTACATAGGTTTGTTCAACATAAACTGTTTTAAATGTCTTTTTAAATTTTTATAGTCACAAATTTGCATTATACTTTGTGACAGGTTATTTTTAAATTTCACACGCGTGTAAGATGGTTTTTTTTCTTCAGAAACCTTAATTTGCTCTTTTGGAAAGCCATCTTATGCCTATTTCTTGTTGAGTGGCAGCTCCCAAACTTTGTATATCTAATATATTTTTTCCACACGTGCAATATCACTTCGAATATATATAATCAAAATCTTTTATTGTCATAAACTTTTGCTGGGGGACTTTTGCTAACTTTTTATACTGGGAATAAACTGTTAAAATACCTAATATTGAAAAATGTTTTTGAACCGACTATTCTTGGCAATCCAAGTATTATTCTTATAGCTTGTTTTTGTAAGATAAGAATTTTATTTAGATTTTTACTAGTCGGCCCACCTTACAAAACTAATCCAAACAATATATGAAAATGGATTAGTGAAAAATAAACCATTTTCAATGTCTAGTGCAGATAAAATTTTTTACAGATGTTTTCTACATGATTATTCCATTTTCAATATTTGTTAATTTTGAGAACTAAAAATTTAAATACGCCTACTTCATCCAAAAACTGATCTCCAATAGATTTATTTGAGAAGATAAATTTCTATGAGCCGATTGAAAAGTTATGAAATTGGTTTTTCCAACTATCAGTTTATTCACTATCAGGTTTAGGTTATTCAGATGTTGATTGATTGTAGAATTATGTTCAAATGCCAATTGTTCGGTTTTATCAAAAGTTGGTTAGTGGGTTTCTGAGGAAGAATGCTTACTTGGGATTCTCTTGGGGTCGTGGAATTTTTTTCGTTATTTCCAAAAATAATATACATAGAATTACAATAATAAATAAAATATGGAAAATGTTCCTCTATATAGACTATTGATCAGTGCACAGAGGAAGAGTCCATGACAGCAGTCCACAATTTAGTTCACTCCCACTTGATCACAATTAATTAATAAGTATAAAATAAAATAATAAATATGAATGCAAACAAAACAGTATCAGCTGCATAAAATTTATCGTGAAAGAATGTGTACAAATCAGTACCAGGTATCAGAAACATCCAAAGCCTTGTCAAATTAAAGTTAGAGATCATGCATACGGTGACCTTATCAGTGTCTCCATTGCAGCCCGCCCAACATGCATTAGCCACTCACAAACCTGATGAGGACCTGATCGAGCTAAACGTTGAATGGGGAATGCTGTAATCAAAATTTAATCTATTTCTAGTACAGAACTCATGTTGTATGGTGGTAAATATTTCTGTTTCATTACTTCCAATGAACAAAAGAAGACATTTGATATGTAGTTGTGTAATACTCAACGTTTCAGAACAGCGGACAAGACCCCGCACCAAGCCAGGATACCATATTGTAGTATCGACTGTACATAGGCGAAGTAAATAGTATCTAAGGGATGTGCAGATGGTGCCATTAGTCTGTGCTCTTTGCTTTTATAACTTTTAGCTTTAGTACTTCCAAGGAATATAAATATTTACTTTTTCAGTCAGGGGACTTAATTTGTTTATTTCAGCTGAAAATCTTGTTGACAATCATAATACCGTGAGTTTATAGAACAGCTAGTAGCATCAGAGTCACGCACACAGACTCTGTACTGACCAAGGGGCATAATTAATTACCCTCAAAATTAAAAGTTGAGCTCCCTTGGGTAGACACTTTACATGTTCAGCAGACAGAGGAGTATGAATCAATCGTCTTGTGTTTTTTTCTGGCCCAAGTCTTGATCTGACTGTTTTCTAAATTATTTTTACTTCCTTGAGAATGAGATAGCCAGTCCAAGTCTTTCCTTCTCCTCATTTATGAATCCCTTATTTCCGGAGGCTGTGGATTTTTCTGGTGTCTCATAATCCACATCTACTTCCCCCACCCTTAAGAATCCAGAGGAGGTCAGTCAGTATCAAGCAATGACAGTGACCTGTAATTGTTACGACAGGAACTACGGGAGACGACCCAGAACATTGATCAGGACCTGGAGGAATTAGCCGTGGTGTTTGACAAAATGAATGTTGTGTATCGTCAGAAGTTGCTGCAGAATGTCAAGTGGCAACTGGCCAGTCCAGTGACTCCCGCTGAGACTCCATCGTCAGAGAGCTCTCTGGTCATGAGAGTCGTCATCGACCAGTCCGATATGTACACCAATGTCCTGTCCAAATTGGCTGAGTTTATTGACGAGGAAAGTCCTCCAAGTAAGTCTTAAAATAGTGTTTTTTTCTTTATAGACATGTAGTTACAATATGAATCATATTTACTGTCATAAAAATAAATTTTTTATATTGTAGGCTTTTATATCTCAAAACTATCAAGTGATCAAAAGTTATAATGATCAAAGTTATGATGTTTAATTGAAATTACCGAATTCAAAACAGAAGCTTAAAATTTATACTAGCAGTTCTACAAATACGAATTGAAAAGTTATTAAACAATTTTACTTGTTTATAAAAAAAACTTAACCCTTTGGGTGCCGCGGCCATTTCCATGATTCTCGTGCATAAGTACTGCAGTGTTTTTCATGAAAATGTAATGTTTGCCAAGAAAGGTCATACAAAATTTAATTTTACAGATATTAATGTAATCTTATTTTTAAATTGAGGACAAAAAAGATTTTCCTTTTAGACGTCAGGACGTCTAAAAGGAAAATCTTTTCTTTTCTTTACACTACAAAAAAATTTTTCTTAATCTAAAATTAAGTTAAAACTGGAAAACTAAAAAATATTTTTTTTCGTTTTGTATTTGGAGTTTAATAAATTGTATAAAACAATATTTTACATGTTTTTCATTACTATAGTTAAAAAGACCATGCAATTTTTAGTAAAATTCATGTGTAATACATCATGATTTTTTAAAATTAAGACATCACTGAAATAAAAACAAAGTTTTGTACATAGCCATGGCAATAATTTTTGCCGTGTTTCTTGAATACGGCACATATTTACACGCTTTGATGCTATGATTATTGTAACTTATGGGAAAAAAGTTTAAAACAATGATAACAAACTAGTATTAATATAATAACACTTTTCAAGCAATTTTACAGCTTTCAACAATTGTAAACAGACATATGTAACATAACCTCAAATAAAACAGCCGCGGCAGACGACAAAACTATAACAGTAAAAAAGTACAAAAACTAAAAAACCAGATAGAGGGCAAAATAAACATCATAAATTAATTGCTGATGGTTTTAGGAACAGTACTACACAAAAAGTAAGCCAGTACATTAAATAATAACTTAGTTATAATCGATTTGAAGAGTCGCTGTCAGTGATGCTGCGGCACTCAAAGGGTTAATAACATTGTGACCATATTTCGTTCACACCTGTTTATGTGTTGTCCAGGAAGACGCAAGATGGCTATGTGGGTGTTGTTAGAATATATGAAATCACTGACAGACCACCAGATACCTGTTCAGCACTACCTTCATGAGCTGGTCATCAATTCTTTGGTGCTGAATAAAGCCTACTATCAGCTGCATCAGCTTCTACAATATTTCGTTGTCTCCGATTCCAAGCCTTTGGTAAGTGATTACAAAACAAACTTTTACAATAATTCTAACCAGTTAAGGAATATTGCCAAAATTGAAGTCAAAGCTGCTAAATTAATTTAAAACTAAATATCCAGTTTCCATGCTAATTATTTTTTATCTAACCCTCAAAGCGCTATGACTGTTGAACTTAATTTGGATTTTTTTATTTTCATGCAACGCTTTTTAAAATATTATGTACTAACCAAAAAAACATAAAACGTGCCTCCCCCCTTAACCATAGAAATGAAGCAACAACAGAAACAAAGAAACAGGTGTCCACTGCAATCCCAATTAAGCTCACAAATGCCGTCAAATTCCACCCAAGCTGGTCACTGTTTATTTAAGGTGGGCCCTCCTTTCACTGTACCACACATTTACAAGCCAAATTGGGATTGCTCATGCTTGGGATTCGAACCCTCGTCCCTCCGATTGGCTTCAACTGTTGCAGTCGTCAGTACAACGGTTTACACCACTACGCAAAAAGACCACCGTATGAGAAAGCACTTAAGCATACTCTAGCAACATAGTGACCTCAAGCAGCAACACAGCGAACTACAAGAGTTAGTTCTTGCATTAGCTCGTAGATGGTAGCACTGTGATGGTGATTGTTGATTACGACAGCACTGCACAATTACACCACAGATTGTGCTGACATCACGTAATGTGATTTAGCACTTGTAGGGTAAGCACAGTAATACTTGGATCATCCGAACTGCAAGGGACCAATTAAAAACTTGTCCAAAAATTTGAATTAATGAAGTTCTCATAAGTGTGACGAAAAACAATAAATACACATTTTAAGAAAATACAAAAATAAAATAAACTTCCTAACAAATATCTGACTGAATTGGTGTTATTCAGTCGCACGGTGGATAAGTTAAGTAAAGTAGGGTAAAATGGAAATCCACCAAATGCCCAACAATTAACCTTCACTTCGGTTGGTTACTGGACTCACCGAAAATATTTTACGGCAAGTACTGCAACCTACCAAAGCAGAAGTTTATTGTTGAAGATTTTGTGAATTCCCATTTGACCATACATTATTGACCGATGTCACCAGTAAGTGGGACTAAATATAACCACGGTTACTAGGAGACACACAGTAGGGGCACAATCAAAAAGAAGAAGTGAATCGAATGTAAATAATCCATCCCACGACGTATGATTCTGGCAACATTTAACTTTCAATTACAACCATGACCAATGTTAATTTAAAAATTGTTCCCTGAAAGTAGTCACAAGCCGCCACTACTTGCGGTTCTGTGTAAAATTTAATGCAAATTAATTGGCTTTTTGAGAAATCTTAGTGAGGATTCCAGCAAAGGTTTAAAGTGTTATTAAAATAACTTTGGGACTGGACTGAATGAAGTATTTCAGTGCAATAATTAGCTGACCCATGCTTGTTACAGGCGTGCCTGCTGCTGTCCTTGGAGAATCTGTATCCAGCAGCTCACCAGCTGGCCCTGGACATGCTTCAGAGACTCAACACAGCCAGTCAGGAGATCATTGAAGTCTTACTCTCCAAACATCAAATATTGCCAGCGCTGAGGTAACATTGACCCATGCTTGTTACAGGCGTGCCTGCTGCTGTCCTTGGAGAATCTGTATCCAGCAGCTCACCAGCTGGCCCTGGACATGCTTCAGGGCCTTAACACAGCCAGTCAGGAGATCATTGAAGTCTTACTCTCCAAACATCAAATATTGCCAGCGCTGAGGTAACATTGACCCATGCTTGTTACAGGCGTGCCTGCTGCTGTCCTTGGAGAATCTGTATCCAGCAGCTCACCAGCTGGCCCTGGACATGCTTCAGAGACTCAACACAGCCAGTCAGGAGATCATTGAAGTCTTACTCTCCAAACATCAAATATTGCCAGCGCTGAGGTAACATTGACCCACTGACGTACAATATTTTGAAAACTCATGTTCCCCTAGAGCTAATTTATTTTGAGACAGATTCAATCATTGTTATAACTAGCTCCGATTGGCTTTGATGCATACTGATTGTTATTTAAAAAATATTTTTATATAATACAAAATTAAAAAATACTTCTGTCAACATTTGACATTGTGTGTATATTATAATTTTAAAAATCTCACTGATTCGGAAGGTCAGGCGCAAGATGTAGGTCCCGTAAGCCATGGGTTGCTGAATTGAAACCAGCTGCCTTCAACTCTTGTCAGACGCAGCTACGGTACCTCTCTGTCTTTAACCCTCTTCCGGTCACATTAGCGTGTGCTACTTAAGGCAGTTCCGTACCCATTAAATTGACGAGCAGCCAGAATGCACGCTTGCGTAGGGTAGCGTCTGTAGCTCGTACACAGTGATGTTTTTATTAAACTGTTTACCATATACGAGGGGGACCCAAAAGTTACCGGAATTACGCTGCCGTGGCGTGGCCTGTGTAGTGTTTATGTCTGCCACTAAGTCTGTGATACCATTGTTATGTTGAAAATTGCTTACAAAGATGAAGCTTTTAGATAAAACTTAAGTAAACGAGAGATTTTCTCGTTTTAAAAATGGCGACATGTCAACTGTTGACAAACTCCGTGAAGGATATCCGTCGACTGCCAAAACTGATGAAAATGTTGAGAAGATTCGTGAGCTTGTGCATGAAGACCGACGACGGTCCATTGACAAGTTATCAGAGATATCTGGAATTAGTTAGGCCACGCTTACGGCAGCGTAACTCCGGTTACTCTTGGGCTCCCCTCGTATTTTACCTTATTTCAACATTATTAATAACACACATTTGTATGATCAATATTATACAATGATAAACCACATCACGTTCCGCCATTATTCATGATCAGCTACTTGTAAACAAGTATAAAAATAAAAATAATCCAAACAATATACAGTGATTGCTATTAAAACTCGACATAGTTTTCAAGAAACACGCTGGATATCAGGACAAGTCATTATAGTTCCCAAAACAACCGCTAGAGAGCAGCAAGTTCCAGGTTGATTTCTGAGTCAATTTGATTGACCCACAGTGGGACCCATTGACCCATGATTCGCCCAAAAGTCGATCTGAGTCTTTTGACTGGGAGAGGGTTAATTCACCGCATAAGTCCTAGGCATATGGTGGGCTGGTTTAAAAAAATAATAATTATGAGTTTTTTAGCAATAATTATGGGATTTTTATAGTTATAATATATATTTTTTTATAATAATTATGAGTTCAATTCGACTCAGGTTAGTTAGGGTAGATATTTTCATTCATCGTACTAACTCACTTCCTATAATTATGATTTTTCCCTACATAAGTGAAGATCAGTGTCATCTGTATTTGATCATTGGATAAAAATATGTTTTATGAGGACGGATTATATCCGTCTTTAGCAGCAAATAGGTTAGTTCTGTTGTTTAAGTCTCAGGGTCTGGCAACATTCTTTTGCTTAGTTATTTTTTTCAGTTAAAAATGTAGCTCTCATAAAATCAAAGTTTGAACATAAAATGATTCAAGTAAAAATTTTACCTTTTCTTGTTTAAAGTTATTTACCATTTTAAGCTTTATTGTCTTTTAAGGCTTTCAGTTTCATGTTCTGTCTAGGTATGCGATTGAATCAGGAAATGAGGACCAACTGTCAAGCCGAAAGTTTTTAGAACTCTCCCAAGCAATTGATGATAAACAAGTGTTTTACGCTGTGTCTTCGTATTTTGAAGCCAAGCGAAACTCAGCCAATGGTTCAGTAGCGACTCTCAGATGAAGACTACATACATGCTATACTTCATAGCCTATTACCTTGCTTTTGTAATATTAAAGGTACAGGTTGGTAAGACCTTTGTTATATTAATGTAAAGACAAATGTGATTTTAGCTAATTAAGCTATATATATATATATAGAGCTATATACAATATCGATTTAAAAAGAGTGTTATTTCATTCGATTTATTTATAGTAAATAAACATCTACATATATTTAAAGGCCTCCAAATTGTAAATATAGGATTTGGAATAAAGACATTAAATGTAGCTTATGTAGTACCTTGTTATTCATACTGTAAATAGAGAATATATAAATGAATGAGTCCATAGTTAAGGTTTTCCAGTTTTTTAGCCAGGTTGTCAAATAAATTTAAATTCTGAAGTAATAACAATTCTAGTCAGTCTAAAAACATTTCCTGTCCTCTTTTGTGAATGCCAGAAAGACTCACGCTCATTCGGACTAATGTGGTCCGACTTTCGGTCTGGATTACGAAAAATCCAAACTCTCGGGATTCAAGCAAATATTTGTAAATTTTGCCGTTACAGCAAGCAGTTTTGCTTGCTGTTACTTAAAGTTCAGTACGACTTATGTTTTATGTTAACGAAAAACCTGCTGCCTGCTTTACCGTCTTGGCTCGTTGTTTTGCCACCATGTTCCTCAGCTTCAGTAAGTACATTATGTTGGCAGCAGATAGAAGACTGAGATACTCCAGAGCTCCATCCAGCATTTTGAACCCTTCCAATTTTGGAATGGAAGACTTGAGTTCGGAGAGTTCCTCTTGAGCTCCCACCTCCATTTGAGACCATTCTTATAAAGTCATCGTCTATAATACTGTGCCGCCAAAAAAAATCACGATTGCCAATCCGGACTAGCGGGAGTCTGGACAAGGCCGATACGGATGATCAATAGACTACTGTAGTTAGATGACATTAATTCATCAGTGGCCAGCAGGTCTGTGAGAGCTTTTATACTAGGAACACAATCGTATTGTCAAGAATCAAAATCTTTAGTGATAAAAGCAAGAATTGTGAAAAATGTTGATTAAGATACACCAGTCTTCAGGCATTTTCCTAATCAAAGGCTATTTTTTCTTGAAAAATTTCTATATAAACTACAGAATTGTTGGTCATTTTGTCTCTTTTTACAACTGGTTTGCTGGAAGGTTACTCTGGCAATGGAGCGTGGTAGTTACTCAAATTGCCATGCATGCCACTAGGAAGATAATTCTGTTTGTTGTATTACTCATATTTAATTATATATGAATATATTTATGCATGATTGTATACATGTTAGAGAAGTAATTCAGAAAAATTTTGGTGTATCGGTTGAATTGGACAGTCAAATTTGTCAAGGATGTATAAAGGAAAATCGCATAGGTTGCCATTCGGGGAAAGAGTCTGTTCCAATTCCCTTGGAGAAATCATATATTCTGATATGTGTTGTCATTTCCAATATCAAGGTTCTAAGTATTTTGTTTTGTTCTTTTCAGTGTTGTCTGCTCATAAAAGAACAAAACATATTGAAGTGAGACTTTTTTTATTCGCGAGAAGGATGGAACTATAACAATTTCAAAAATACTGTCAAAGGTTCAAATAGCGGATATTCTAACATAACCTCTAAAACCAATGATGCAGAAGTTTTTGTCGTGAGATTGGTTTGTGTTCCCCTCTTCACAACATATAGAGTTGTATTTTCACACTAAACAAAAAGGGGGGATATTAAAAATATTTCTTGAACAGTCTGAAAATAAGGATTAAGTGATGTGTAAATCAAAACATATGATTTATTATTGATATTATTTGTTGTTTACTTCTTGGTATCTTGTCAAGTATGTTTTGTTTTAGCAGTTTAGAATAAAAGGAGGTTTTTATTTTAACGAAGAGTTTATTTTTAGTAAAGTAGTTTAATAAATAATAATATATACATATTCTGAAAATATATATTCTCTAACATATTTATTTTTATGATGTTATTTTCTAAGTATTCTGTGCCTGTGAATTTATGCAGCTGCCTTGGCTTTGACAGAAGGCATTTCCAAAGTCGTAAGAGGTTCACAGGCGTAAGAGGTTCAGAAAATAGTATCAACTGTAAAAATATTTTAGTGTTTGAATCCACGAAAATGACAAATTTTAAAACGCCAGAAAGCATTTAATTTTAAAATTGGTGAAAAATATATAATTATGATAAGTAAGCTAATTTTTGGACACAGAAATGCAAAATATTAGTGAAATTAGGTGAATGGTTTTGTCCTGAACTTTTACCTTTATTTGACAGATTAGATCTCACAGCTCTGATCTCCATTACTGTTTTTCAAACTATATAATAAGCAGATATTTACAATTATGATTTTTCCCTCTAAAAAAAGTAGATTTAAGTAATGATTTTTGGACCAAACACCCTTGAGATATTGGCATAATTTTTTGCATTTTTAGATTAAGTTTTATCTATGTATCCCAGAAACAGTGATAAGTAACTAACACTCTGTGGGCAAAGTGTTCACAATTCCTTTTAATCCTGGTACCGCTTAATTTTTTCTTTTAACTGAATGGTATAATTCTTATACTGCTCTTCTTAAAATAATAAGTACAAACACAAAACATGCCCCCCAACCTATTGGGGTAGACACTCGAGTCTGACTCGTGGCGCCGAGAGCGGACTGAAAGCTGTGTCACGAGACAGACTCGAGCATTACATATGCAGTATTTCTCCACGTAATTCCAATTTCTCCAACAGATGGCATTGCTATGTCTTTCAAAACCTATTATAACTATTGTTTTACTAGTTCGGCCAGCTTGTTGAGTTGTCATTTGGCAATATTGTAATTTGTCACCTGATAGTCGCAGCGGTAGTTTTCCGGTCTGTGAGATCTTTTTATTTTTTTTTTATAAAATACATTTTTTTAATTATAAAGGCATTTTTTTATTTTGTATGTAAAAAATACCAACCCTACTTTGAAAAATTAAAAAAAATATATTTTTATAAATTTGAACGTTTTTTAAATTTAATCAAATCAAATCAAATAATTTATTTCAGAAACTTTAACAAGCATTGAATCAGTCATTGTATACAATTATCAACTTAAACTAACAAACTAACGACATGTATTTAAATTAACAGTATTATACTGAATACACCTCTTAATCGCTTTTTAAAAAATTTACCACACTATCACACATGTACTCATCAATACTATAATAGGCTTTTCTTACAAGTGCACTCGTTAAATTGCGTTTAAAAATCGTAATGTTAGGTTCTGTTTGTAGTTGAGATGGAAGATGGTTGAACAAAGAGATTGCTGAGTAAAGAGTGTGTTTTTTGAAAAACGTGGTTTTGTGAACTGGAATTTTTAAAGCAAACTTCTGTCTTGTGTTATACTGGTGAACTTGTTTGAAGCGATCAAAATATGACGGATTTTGCTTGTAAAAAATGAGAGTATTGAGAAGGTAGATAGATGGGAAAGTTAAAATATTGTTGTTCGTGAATGAAGGACGGCAAGTTTGTCGTTTTGGAATATTATATATCAATCTAATTGCTCTCTTTTGAAGGATAAGAATTGGCTTAGTTTTTGAGCAATCAGCACCCCATATTGAAACAGCATATGTCATATATGGAACGATGACTCCATATTAAGCCATTAAAAGAACTTCTTTATTGCAAATTCGTTGAAGTCTGCGCAAATAAATAATAAAAAAGGTTTTTGGAAAATGATAATAAAATAATACTAAGGGCTTATAAAATAATAAGGGTCAACTAGGAGCCTCCGTGAAGGGATAACGTGTGTACACAGCCGTTCGGCCAGGTAGAAGCAATCAGGTTGTGTCCATGAAGGGGAGAATGGGAATTATTTTCTCCCCGTGCCTTACCTTGAAGTTCTAGTAGATTAGTTAGTAGTAGTTAATTCATCCCTTCAGTAATGAATTGTTTCCAGCCCATCTATTATTTATAGTAGCATTCTGTTAGGTTTTTTTACTAAAAAACTTATACTGTACCAAACTATTTATTACCCTCTATTTATAATTAAATATACATTTATCCCTATTAATTACTTTCTATAAAATGTTCGTTCAGTAAAATACTATTTTCTGTCATAACTGTTTATTAAAAATATCTACATGATATTATTATAAATTTTGTTTGGTTTTTCTAATACTAAATAAATATATTTCCGTTTATGTCTGTGACTTGGAGCTGAAATATCAAAATTTTGTTCAATATAAATAAGTATGTAAATATAAGTAAGTAAAGTCAAACTTAGTAAAAGTTGTTTGACTAGGTTTAAATAAAACACCAATTTATTAACCAAACTGCATTTTATTTAAAATAAGGTTATCTTTTCGAGTACATTTCGCTAGCTGCAATAATAAACATTTTTCTTGGCATTGTGTAATTTTTTCTGACTACATCAAGTGGAGTTATATACATGTTGAGGCCTATTCCCTGATATATAACTTTTTTCACTGAGCATTTTGTGTATTGTTATAAAAATTACGGACACGGTAGCTCAGGGGAACACTCTGGCCCAGTAAGTCAAAGGTTGCCGCCAACTCACCTCTGACGCTGGTCCATGTGACTATGCCGCTACGGTACTTCGCTGCTTTAATCCACTGCACTAGCCCTAGGCCTATGGTGATAAGCAGTTGAGTTTTTTTTATTAAAATTTTTTGGAGCTTACAAATAACATCTTTTCCTGAAATTTTATATGTGAGGGTTGCCTGGGAGTTCAAAATTCCCTTTTCCCCTCATTTTATAGTCGCTACCTGGCCGGGCGGCTGTGCCATTTCACACTTGTCAGAGGCTCCTAGTTGTCCCTTTTTAATCCTCACTAATGAGGAAATAAATAACCAATTTTTTTCTTCAATTAAAATTGGTATTAAAACTTTTCAATTAGCATTAGTATAATTTTCTATCCTTTATAAAGGATCGGGACCTTTATAGTGGTCGGGGTAAGTTGGTCCCTAAAATATATAAATAAATAAAATCAAACTCATAAATTACCATAACTAAGACAAGAACTGGATTTTATTTGAAGCTCATGTAATATTTCTTATAGACTGCTGTTGATAGGTTAAATAATGTGCCTCTACTGGCTGTTGCTAGGTCGAACAGTTGAATTCTAGGAATTCCGCTAGTTCTGAAGTATAATTTCCAGTGAGTCTGAATCTGTCTTGATCGGCAGGTGTATTTTTTCATTTTTTATTGCGCTTGCCACAGGTAAAGTTACAGTACATCAACTATATTATGTTTGTTGTGTTGTGTTTGGGGAATAGTGTTCGGTTATGAGTGGAAAACGTGAGAGAATTGTAGTCTCTCGTGAGACCAAATTTAACGCTAAAAATGTTTAGACAACTGTAAATCGATTAAAAAGGTGGCCGCTGAGTTAGGAGTTGGTGTAGTGACTGTTGATAATAAACTAAATCTTCTTTTCATTTGTTTTTAGGTACGTATGTCTTATTGTAAATTTAATGCTTTTCTTTATATTTTACACTATTTTACACAATAGTTCATAACCTCCATATTATTCGAGTTTTCCTGTATCCGAGGTGGCCTCGGTCCCAATTAACTCGAATAATCGGAATTCTACTGTATATCAATTTAGCCTCAT
The DNA here is from genome assembly GCA_023375725.1 of Nephotettix cincticeps. Classification (NCBI taxonomy): domain Eukaryota; kingdom Metazoa; phylum Arthropoda; class Insecta; order Hemiptera; family Cicadellidae; genus Nephotettix; species Nephotettix cincticeps. The sequence continues at coordinate 20,890,822 of CM041784.1, forward strand.
AAAAAAATACTAATTTTGTTACAGCATTATTGGATAAAGATGGTTGGAGTGTCAAATTAAATGTAAAGTACCTAAGGAATTGCATTATTAATTTTTTTAAATTTTTTTTCCCAAAAAATTAATTATTAAGAATATATATCTGATATTTAATGATTAATTATATTTTTTATGATCAAAAATTTAAAATAATGGAAAATGTAATTCCCTAGATGTTCACTTTATCACTAATTTGGTGACAGGTGCTCCACAGACCCCTATTTTTAAAGTTTCTGCTTTGAAATTAGCGGATCTCGGGGGCAGTAGCACGTTTTATTCAAGCTTGACCATTTCGTAATTTTCTCGCCCTTCCGGGGCAGACACGCGCCTTCGGTCTCTCGCTCCCTCTTTCGATCAATCTTGGTCTTAAAACTTTTACTAAATTCAATGTAATCATAAGTTCTTTTTTTACTTTAAAAATGTTAATTTTTAATTGTATTCATCTAAATTTTGTTGTCATTAAAACAATTTTAATATTTACTGTGAGTTTCTTTATTCCGATGCGCGATTGCCAGTATCCAGATATTACAATTTCACACTAACCATAATTTTATGACTGTTAAGTGATCAATAATGCTGTCACAAAATTAACATTGTTCTTATTGGGCTAGATTGATGTAGATACTGCAGACTCTGAAAATCTCTGAAGTGGTTTTTCAAAAAAATGTCTGTCATACTAGCAAATGAAGGCGAATGGAAGTACTTAGACAAAAGACAGTGTAGAACTTAATGTTCGGCGGAAATACTTTATTTATTAAATTTATAAACTTTTAAAAGGTTTATGCTGATTTTTTGTTGGTGTTATCCACATTGTCAAAACCACAATGACTCATCCTTGCTTTGAGGAGACAACATAGTCACTGATGGTGAAGGAGACAAAACAACTTAAGAAACAAATTCAAACTTTGTTCGGTTATTTTTTTTAAATATCTTAGTTATAATTAAATTCTAAGAGTTTTATATTTTTCTTTGATACAAAGCAGATTAGATTATGGAATAAGTTTTGGGGGAATACCTATGAGCTGTATACAAAACTATTACTACAGCAATAGTATATTTTAAGTTAAATTTCAAATAAAAGAAGATTTGATCCATCAAAACCTCTACATTTATCACAAAAAATTCTCCCACTTAAATAATCCTATATCTAAAATTTATAAAGCTCTTTTACATTCAAAGTGGAAATTTCCCACAAAATGACAGTGAGCACATAAAAAACTCATTTTCAAACCAGTTCCTAATTCCAAAAAAACTACTTTTTTAACAAAAACCTTCAACTTCATTGCACCAAGAATGTTTAATAAATTGCCAGAAACAATAAAAAATTCTCAAAATATCAAACATTTTTTAAATAAAGTTAGAAAATGGCTTTTACATCTGGAAGATGTGTTTAGTTTATTAAACATGCAACACTAGTTAAGTTTTAGTTTCATTATCTATATTTTGCCTTGACCAGGTTTTTAAGGGCACATTATAGGAGGGCCGTGTCACATACCTACATTGTAGTATGGTTGCCATTTCAATGATCTAATCTTATATAATCTAAAATCACAGGGACTATGCATTGTATGCAATGAGCTTTGATGGCACCTAGGGAGACCAACTCTGGAGACTAGCCTCTGGGGAGGTGCCAGAGCCGCTTGCTGGCAAAATTGATTTTGAGTTAGAAAAAATATTACTTAAGCATAATATTTTTCTAAAATTAAAGGTTAAAATACCTGTAGTGCTGTCGGTGATCCTAAGTTTAGGTGCTGACGACCAAGGTTTCGGACTTAAAAGTCCATTATCAAGTCAGAAAGAATACCACATTTAAAATTTATCCTCAAAACTGATGTAGTGATGAGTCGTCTTGAAAACACTTACACGCACACGGAAACATAGATACACAAAATACATTAAATTTGGCCAAATTATAAAATTTAGGGCGAGAGCGTGGCGAAGCCGGCGAACGATAAGTCATGATGTAAGTGTCGGCCTGGCAAGCGAAGAGGACTTTTATTTTATAAGCATTTTTATAGGACTGAGATATACTGTAGTTGGTTATTGAAATAATTTATTTGATTATAAGAACTTTTGTTTTGTTTATTGTATTAATATTTTGAAAAAATAAAATTCTATTCTAGGATGAAAAGTTTGAATTGACAATGAGGTACAATGATAAATAGAGAACAGAACTGAATTGATATACACTTAGTACTTACTACCTTGTGCGTGTGTGTGTATGTGTGTGTGTGTGCACGTATACCTATATATACCTATATATATTGTATATGTATATTTTTGTGTTAAAACATTAATACTTATTAATTGTTAGTTCCAATAATTCACAGATGCTTTTATAATTAATATTTTTTTTCTTTGGAAATTAAAATTCTGAAAAAGAGATTCCCATAAGCCTGAAAACATCAGCAGTATGCACCACCCATATTTTGTTAATAGACAATAGAAAAATATTTTAATCATCGAAAAATTTAATTTTAGGCATAAAATTTAATGTCAATATTTTTTCCATTTTTTGAACTCAAATTTTCTAAAAATAAAGCGATTGTCACGCAACTTCAAAAGACAAGACATTATTTTGTAAAAAAAAGTTCAGTATGAAAAATTAAACCATAATAAATAAATATAAAAGGAATCTCTTTTATACATTATCATTATCAAAGAAAAAAATTATTTAACTCTTGATCTCATAACCTGTTCTTCAAACTTTATTGAATTGAATAGTGCTAATTCATGCCAGTGACTTACATTTTATCCAGGTAATTTATACTCTGTGTTGGAAAAAGTATTTCACTTCAGTAGTTTATATTTCGATTATAATTCACATAGAAAATGAATTTTAACATTTTTACAATTAAAAAACAATATTTGGGATTTAAATATAGCTCAATGGATTATGAAGGTTTTCAGATAGTTTTAGATATAATTAATTGTAATCCCCCTCCCCATATGAAGATAAAATGTATGATTGTACATATTCTTCAGACACTTTCTTCAACACTGTTACCTGACTCACGTTAGGATACAACAATGGACACAGCTGTGTTTTGATCTCGGTGGAATTCTGGTCTGAATACTGAGCGTGAGTGATTACCTTGACAACATACTGGTTACGAATCGCAGATGCTCGGTCGGGAGTGATGACGTTGAATGCGATATGCATGTGGATAACGAATTGCACAGATGCTCAGTTGGGAATGATGACGTTGACTGCGTGATGGGGATTACTAACTGCGCAGATGCTCAGTCGGGGGTGATGACGTTGACGGCGAGATGCGGATTACTAATTGCGCAGATGCTCAGTCGGGAGTGATGACCTTAGCGATATGCGGATTACTAATTGCGCAGATGCTCAGTCGGGAGTGATGACGTTGACGGCGAGATGCGGATTACTAATTGCACAGATGCTCAGTCGGGAGTGATGACCTTGGCGAGATGCGGATTACTAATTGCGCAGATGCTCAGTCGGGAGTGATGACCTTGGTGAAACGCGCCTTGTTAATGGCGCACATGCTCAGAGTGAGATGTAGACTTTGTCAGGCTCGTCTTGTTAATAGCGCATATGCTCAGCTTGGGATGTAGACCTTGCGAGACGCGTTTTGTGAATGGTGAAGATGCTAAGTTGGTGTGGTTACTTAGTGAGACGCGTCTTGTGAATGGCGCAGATGCTCAGTTGGGTATGATGACCTTGGCGAGTTTTTAGGGCCGTGACTTTGGCGAGATGTATCCTCTGAATGGTGCACATAGTCAGTTGAGGATATTGAAGGAGAGGATCTTGGCGAGTCGTGTTTTCTGGGTGTCTTAGATGATCCGTTGGAGATGTTAAGGGCAATGATCTTGGCGAAACGTGTCTTCTAAGTGGTGCACATACTCAGTCGGGTGTGTTAGGAGCGATGACCTTAGCGAGCCGTGTCTTCTGGATAGCGCAGATGCAGCCGACTGCGATGAGGACACGCTTCTTGCCTGTGTAGAGGCTGTATACATAGCGCGCTGCGAAGGCAGTGACGCAGACGTGGAGTCCATGGCGAGCGCAGGGACTACCCTCGCAGAGACACTCGGAGACCACCAGGTTGCGTGGGAACCAGCGGTGGGGGTCCACGTGTGGGCGGAACCTCACGGGGCAATGGCCGATGGGGCTCTCCGGACGCTTCATCAACCAGTCTGCTGTCCTGAGGTCCTCCGGGAAGGGGTTCATACGAAGCACAACTTCCTGGAAGTCACAGTCCTGTTTGTTAGACTCCAAGAGCCACAAAGTCTGCCAGGGAACGCTCGCCAGTTCCTGGTCGTCGTCTCTCGTTGGTCTGTCTCCAGACCTCTTCACCACCGCCGTCGCCGTCGCCGTCGCCTCCCCGCGATTCCTGCGGTGCGACAGGAACTCCAACAAATGGTTGTCGCACAGGTGGTTGTTGCGGGTCCGGGGTTGTCCCGAGTCTGCGAACATAGAGTCACCCAGTACGATGATGAGCGTGTTGTGGAGGAGAGTTGTCCACGAATACAAGGCCCGAGACCTCATCTTTCCGACTGACGCAGCGTCTCGTCCACCGCGCCATTTATACAGTTCACACGCTTTGAGGACTTAGTGAACAAAACAAATCCTCTCCACCTTTGATCGAGATTCTTGGAATGTAACGTTGATAACAATTGAAAGTAACCAAAATAAGATTTGCGGGACAAAGCGTCGGGCTTACTACTACCCACGTCGACGCGTGGCGTCGCTCTGCCAACACGCACACAGCTGACAGCTCGCCACATACTGCTGCCCACGTCGTCGTGTCGCGTAGCTCTGTCACCACAGGTCACAGCTGACTGTTTCATGTTGTTTATTGTTACATTCTAGTTTTAAATAAAAAAACTAGAACATAGCCTAATGTGGAAAAAACCTCAAAGTCAACATTATTCTAACTGTAACACTTTCAAAGCAATCAATCAAACCGATTAATAAAAATAATTGTAGAACTTATACATATATTTTTTTCGTAAAACATTTTTTGCATAGTTATTGACATCTGTTTTTTAAAAACCAGGTAACTTTTAAAACAAATTAGATTTTTGGGTTTAACAAAACTTAGTCGAAATGGATTTACCTTATCTTATTTTTTATTATGTTACATAGTTTTGCGTTAAAAATAAGTATGCATGTGTTTAAGTTATGTTAACTTATTAAATAACTGAAAATAAAAAACCCTTGAAAATAGCCAGGGCACAAACAATTTACATTGGGATCCTCTTAAGGTTACGCAAAATACAGAATTTAATTTTTGCGTGCTGTTCATTAAAAGCCTTTTTTTCGAAAATTTGCGGTTTAAACTTACTAGTCGTCACGTGGACTAGCTGTGTTATTCCCACGCATTATAACTGAAGACAGCGAGGTACAATTGTGGCGTTGGTTACAAAGAACTATCCAGAGGTGACCACTTATGTATGACTTAGGAAGCTAGGACTTTGCGTCAGTTTCTTACTGATATCTTTCGAAGAGTGTCATAAAAGTGACCAAGACCATGATTTGGATAAGAGGGAGGGAGTTTCCTAGAGAGGGGCATTTATTGTATTTCCGTATTATTTCGATTATATTCATAGCTATTGAAAATTCCGACATAGTGCGCTCTGCGGAGTCATGTTAGGTTCGTTATTGTCAGTATTAAAATATCAAAAACCAACTGAAATATTAACTCCGCAGAGCGGAGCATGTCGGATTATGCATTGCCAACATCCAGTTTTTGTCCGTATTTAACCCAAAAGTGTCTTATTTTATTTGTACGATCCGTAGTCATGTGAATCACCACTTTAATGGTATTATACAGGGTGCAGTTGAAATACACCGAAAAACTTGTGAACATATGGCTTATCTCGCTCCATTTTCTGTCTGTCGGCGTGAATGTGTTTTTTAACAGCTTGCTATAACTTTAAAACCACTTGAGGTAACAACTTTAAACGTAGTACGTATATGAGTACTAATATGAAACATTTTTGTTCATAGTATTAAATTTATACTTTGTACCATTTCAAAATGACGGCCATTTCAATTTTTCAAAGCTCAATAACTCAAAAACCATGGGATTTAAAAAAAACCCCAGACAACAAAGTTGAGAAATTTAATTTCCTTTAAGAAAATTTAAATAGGTTAATTTTTTCATGTTTAATATTTTGTTTCAAATTTTTCCCTGAAAACAGACAAATTTAAGGTTTTAAGGGCACGAGGGAGGCCATTGTACAATGCCAGCCCGAAATAAGAAAATCTTCTCCGGCCAAACTCAAGCATCAACTTCTCTCTGGAAGTGCAACTTGGGATCGCGGTTGACACGCTGGGAAACCTCACTGAGATAGGTTAACCTCTCACTCAGGTACTGGGGCTCCTTGAGTCATGCAGTTGGTCATCATTGCAAAGGTCATCCATGGGTAACATGTCAACAGCATCGCGATACACTGACACGTGATCGCTTTTCGTCAGAGAAAACACAAACGTCATAATTGTATTCTGAAGCCTGTGGATTCTAAGAGCGTCATCGCAACACTATTCACATAAGCAGGGTAACAATAGTAAGAAACTGAGAGGACCAAAGACTGCATGAGTTGAAGCTTTACAGATTCTGACACCATACTTTTGATACGGTTTGGACCGTTCCCCATCAAAACGTTAAAAATGCCACTGGCGTAGAAATACACAAAATAAATAAAATACGGTGCAGATCTACAGAGCCTACCAAGTATAGCGATAATGATAATATAAGACTAGGGATCTCGTAGGAATTTTTAAGGTGAAAGAGTAAATTTTCGGGATAAAACTGGGGCGTGCCAAACGTCCGCATTTGAGGGTTAATTAGATGACGAACCCTACGTGAAACCTAGAGTCCATTCCCCAGATATGAGCCCATTGAGGGCTCAAACAGGGGCGCACCCAAGGGGTGTGATGTAGCTTCTCCCAGAGGAGAGTGTTTACTGATAATTTTGTGTCTAAAATTTTCTTTCTAAACAAAGATTCTAATAAGATATCAATAATTACAAATTATATGTTTTTACAACTGTTTGTTAACTGGCTGGACAGCTGAAAGATTATAGTGCCAGCCTTCGAATCCGAAGGTCGCCGGTTCTGCAAGGGTCGAATCTGGAATCTGGACCCAGTTGTCATTTGGCTATTAATTAATGATGCTTCGTAAATCAGGTTGACGTAGGTAAGAAGTAACAAGAATGGTGCTTGGACAGTTCCCCATTTAAACGTTAAAAAAACTAAATGCTTAGAAAAACATAAAATACAAAAAACGTTACAAAAATAAAGTTAAAAAAATTATCCTTTATAGCATACAAATTACTACTAAGTCAACAAATGTATAAAACCTGAAGATCTAAACGTATTGTTTGGTTGTTTTAAGTGCGTTTAATTTTATTCAGTTGTGTTGTAGTATTAAGCTGGGATCTTTTCGCCCAGTTTACGGCCGGGTGAAACACCAACTAAAACGTTTTGACATGGACATGTCTTAGCTCTGGGGGGGGGTGTTAGCAATTTGTAAGACGAAAATTTTAAACATAAGAACAGCTGTTTAGATGAACTGAAAACATTCCTTTTAGACGTACCCATGATATAACCTATTTCCCACAGGGAAGTAAATACGTACAAACATTTTTATTCAGTGAGCGAAAAATCACATGAATTAATTGGAATAGATAATTCCTTAAGAGTCTGCAATAACTCCGCCATATTGCATTTTAGTCCCATTAGAACAATGCTAGTTTTGCGTCACCATTATAGACCTATCGGTAGACGTAAAAGACGATTTAAGTTTCAAATTAATAAAGTTGGAGTTACCTAGGGAAATCAATTTTCCATTTTTTATTTTTCTATCGTAAAAAAGATAAATACCTGTTAATTGTTGTATATAATAAAAATACTAATCTGTTTAGTTTTAAGCCGATTTTAATGGTGGTAGTCAAATTATTTTATAAAATGATTTTTTGACAGTTAAAAGCACCTTAACTTTTGAAGCATTAGTTTTACAGACATACGGGTGGTGCTGTATTATTTGGGGCCTTAAAAGATATAACCATGAAATTTTAACCAAAATCGTTATGGCGGATTTTGAGAAATTGGTATTTTCCACATTTTTAAGGTTTTTAACTACGGTACCCTAAAAAAATAAACACCCCCGTCGCAGCAAACATGTGAACTCAGCAAATATTTTAGTCATTAATATGAAAATAATAATACATGAAAAGTTTGATAAATATGTCAATAAATAAGCGAGTTTGCCTAATCTCCATAAGATTAACATAAAAAAAGAGTATAGGAAAAATAAGTTTAAAATAAAAGATTTTCTCCATGTACTATGAAGGGAGAAAGTAAAAAGACTGCCACCCTTTAAAAAAATATTTCTTGATATTATTTTCCTGGGTTTCAATTAATTATCAGGGTCGCTCCAAACGCTTTGTCTTCACATGCCTCCCACCGCGCCCACCCCTGTCCACCCCCGCCCACCACGGTCACGATCTCTTCCGCACGGTGACTTCCCGATCCCATTTGCGAGATCCCTTCACCTTTCACCGATCTCCAAGGATTAGCGAATTCGATGTGGTTTCGGCGATTTCCTTTTCACGCGTTTAACAGAGCGAGAATACTAATCGCCTCGGAAATGGATCCATTGCGAACGTAGTCGTGGTTGAGGTTTGTAAGAATTATTCCAAGTTAAACAAGGGAAATGTAAATAAGTATATAAAAATTGCATTAATATTATCTTGTATTGTCCCTTTAGTTTAGTGAGTTTGATTTCATGTTGTTGAGCCAGTTAAAGAAATTGGTACGCGTTTTAGGATTGAGAAGTGCACTAGCTGAAATTCTCTAGTTATTGAGTATTTAGTAGGGTCAACTCGGAGGCTCCAAAAGTGGAAGTTGGTATGACTGGTCAGCTGAAAGCAATCGGATTTAAGGTGGTGCAAGAAAAAAATTGACTATCTTAAAAATGTAATGTTAAGGTTTTTTATTGTATCTTAAATGCTTTGGTATTGTTTTTCGTGAAAACTTTTCAAGTTGCTGTGATTAAGAAATTTGGTGTTTTTATGCAGAGTGTGGGATACATTTTTGCACTTAATGACTAGTTATTAGTATTTAGTAACCTTAACTTATAGAATGGTATTAAATTTCTTATGAGTGTAACAATTCTTTAAATTATACAAATTTTTCGTAATGAGTTTCATTTTTTCAAGTAAAACTTTTTAAGTGAGCGTGTGTTTCCACCTTTAAATTTTTAGTTCCAGTTCCCTTAATTCTTTAGTGAGTGTGCCAGTTTCCACCTTTTAAATCCTCTTTAGTGAGAGTGCCAGTTTCCACCTTTTAAATCCTCTTTAGTGAGGTGGTTTCCACTAAATCCTCTTTAGTGAGAGTGCCAGTTTCCTTTAAATCTTCTTTAGTGAGTGTGCCAGTTTCCACCTTTTAAATCCTCTTTAGTGAGAGTGCCAGTTACCTCCTTTTAAATCCTCTTTAGTGAGCGTGCCAGTTTCCACCTTTTAAATCCTCTTTAGTGAGAGTGCCAGTTACCTCCTTTTAAATCCTCTTTAGTGAGCGTGCCAGTTTCCACCTTTTAAATCCTCTTTAGTGAGAGTGCCAGTTACCTCCTTTTAAATCCTCTTTAGTGAGCGTGCCAGTTTCCACCTTTTAAATCCTCTTTAGTGAGAGTGCCAGTTTTCACCTTTTTAATCATCTTTAGTGTGCGTGCCAGTTTCCACTTTTTACAATCCCCATAAGTGTGAGTGCCAGTTTCCACTCTTTACAATACTCTTTAGTGTGTGTGCCAGTTTCCACTTTTTTCAATCCTCATTAGAGTGCGTGTCAGTTTCCACTTCTTATAATACTCATAAACGTGGTGTCAGTTTGCATTTCGCATAATGCTCATTAGTTTACGTGCAATTTCCCACTTTTACAGTCATCATTAGTTTGCGTTTCATTTTCCACTCTTCATAATCCTCTTTGGTATGCGTGCTAGTTTCCACATTTACAATCCTCATAAGTGTGAGTGCCAGTGTCTAGTCTTTACAATCTTCTTTAGTGTGCGTACCAGTTTCCACATTTACAATCCTCATAAGTGTGAGTGCCAGTGTCTAGTCTTTACAATCTTCTTTAGTGCGCGTACCAGTTTCCACATTTACAATCCTCATAAGTGTGAGTGCCAGTGTCTAGTCTTTACAACCTTCTTTAGTGCGCGTACCAGTTTCCACATTTACAATCCTCATAAGTGTGAGTGCCAGTGTCTAGTCTTTACAATCTTCTTTAGTGCGCGTACCAGTTTCCACATTTACAATCCTCATAAGTGTGAGTGCCAGTGTCTAGTCTTTACAATCTTCTTTAGTGCGCGTACCAGTTTCCACATTTACAATCCTCATAAGTGTGAGTGCCAGTGTCTAGTCTTTACAATCTTCTTTAGTGCGCGTACCAGTTTCCACATTTACTATCCTCATAAGTGTGAGTTCCAGTTTCCAATTTTTACAATCCTCATTAGTGTACGTGCTAGTTTCCACTTCTTATAATCCTCATAGGTGTGGTGTCAGTTTGCATTTCGCACAATGCTCATTAGTTTGCGTGCAATTTTCCACTTTTAGAATCCTCATTAGTGTGCGTGCCATTTTCAAAATTAACAGCGTAACGTTAAATTAACAGCCCGGTAGCGTAACAGATCCAAGTGTGCATTTCGGTTTTATCAGTACTGCCCATCTTTGTACTTTGTTGGTGCATCTATCTAGCTCCCCTAATCTTAGCTCGATACGACCACGCACAAATTTGTCAGATTTAGTCTACGTGGACGGGTAGAGTATACAGATAAAAGGCTTCCACCCTGTTTTTTCTTGTTCGCTCCATGATGCCGCATTTACGAAGTGAGCTACCTTAAAATAAATGACCAAAAATTCATACATAACCATGTTTCTTTAAACAATTAAAAAAATGTGTTGAACGACGATTAAAATGTTCCAAAAAACATTCATATCAACGCTCGACGTTCACAATCAGCCTTAATTGTACCTCCTCTTGCCTTCTGCCCTGTAGTTTCACAGTTGATCAACGACGCTCGACGTTCACAATCAGCCTTAATTGTACCTCCTCTTGCCTTCTGCCCTGTAGTTTCACAGTTGATCAACGACGCTCGACGTTCACAATCAGCCTTAATTGTACCTCCTCTTGCCTACTGCCCTGTAGTTTCACAGTTGATCAACGACGCTCGATGTTCACGGTCAGCCTTACTTGTAACTCCTCTTGTCTTCTGTCCTGTAGTTTCACAGTTGATCAATCTCGATGTTCAGTGAGCCTTACTTGCAATTTTATCTTCTGCCTGTAGTTTCACAGTTGATCAACGACGCTCGATGTTCACGGTCAGCCTTACTTGTAACTCCTCTTGCCTTCTGCCCTGTATTTTCACAGTTGATCAACGACGATGTTCACGGTCAGCCTTACTTGTAACTCCTCTTGCCTTCTGCCCTGTAGTTTCACAGTTGATCAACGACGCTCGATGTTCACGGTCAGCCTTACTTGTAACTCCTCTTGCCTTCTGCCCTGTAGTTTCACAGTTGATCAACGACGCTCGATGTTCACGGTCAGCCTTACTTGTAACTCCTCTTGCCTTCTCCCCTGTAGTTTCACAGTTGATCAACGACGCTCGATGTTCACGGTCAGCCTTACTTGTAACTCCTCTTGTTTTCTGTCCTGTAGTTTCACAGTTGATCAACGACGCTCGATGTTCACGGTCAGCCTTACTTGTAACTCCTCTTGCCTTCTGCCCTGTAGTTTCACAGTTGATCAACGACGCTCGATGTTCACGGTCAGCCTTACTTGTAACTCCTCTTGCCTTCTGCCCTGTAGTTTCACAGTTGATCAACGACGCTCGATGTTCACGGTCAGCCTTACTTGTAACTCCTCTTGTCTTCTGCCCTGTAGTTTCACAGTTGATCAACGACGCTCGATGTTCACGGTCAGCCTTACTTGTAACTCCTCTTGCCTTCTGCCCTGTAGTTTCACAGTTGATCAACGACGCTCGATGTTCACGGTCAGCCTTACTTGTAACTCCTCTTGCCTTCTGCCCTGTAGTTTCACAGTTGATCAACGACGCTCGATGTTCACGGTCAGCCTTACTTTTAACTACTCTTATCTTCTGTCCTGTAGTTTCACAGTTGATCAACGACGCTCGATGTTCACGGTCAGCCTTACTTGTAACTCCTCTTGTCTTCTGCCCTGTAGTTTCACAGTTGATCAACGACGCTCGATGTTCACGGTCAGCCTTACTTGTAACTCCTCTTGCCTTCTGCCCTGTAGTTTCACAGTTGATCAACGACGCTCGATGTTCACGGTCAGCCTTACTTGTAACTCCTCTTGCCTTCTGCCCTGTAGTTTCACAGTTGATCAACGACGCTCGATGTTCACGGTCAGCCTTACTTTTAACTACTCTTATCTTCTGTCCTGTAGTTTCACAGTTGATCAACGACGCTCGATGTTCACGGTCAGCCTTACTTGTAACTCCTCTTGTCTTCTGCCCTGTAGTTTCACAGTTGATCAACGACGCTCGATGTTCACGGTCAGCCTTACTTGCAAATCCTCTTATCTTCTGTCCTGTAGTTTCACAGTTGATCAACGACGCTCGATGTTCACGGTCAGCCTTACTTTTAACTACTCTTATCTTCTGTCCTGTAGTTTCACAGTTGATCAACGACGCTCGATGTTCACGGTCAGCGTTACTTGTAACTCCTCTTGTCTTCTGCCCTGTAGTTTCACTCTAAATCAACAAAGCTCGATGTTCACAGTCGGGTCTACTTTTAACCTTTCCTTTCTTCCTTTACAATGGACACGAAGTCTTTTTTAAGTTTGGATTTTAATAAGTAGTGTTTTTGAAACAATGTGTTCCAAATCAAACTGCAACCTTTAGCCCCTCTCGAGCGCACCGGTAAAATCGCAATAACCCGGACAAGCGAAGAGGCTTTCAAATGGAGTGGCTATATTCATAAACTCCGCGACTCCGGACGCTTTATTAGGTAGGAACGTTTTAAAGTTTTCTCCCGGGGGGGGAGGTAATATTTTAAGCGATATTGGAGGGGAATTTATTGTGCGTGGAGGGTGAATCCTATCACAACATATTACGAGGAGCGTAACACGTGTCTTTACGGTCCCGCGCCTCCATTTGTATTGTGTCCACCCCTCTCCTCGCCACCCTCCCTCATCTCGTCAGGTGCGTGCTTTTCTGCAGTGCGTGAGCAAATTAGGTTTTGTTTCCAAGTTCATTATAGCGAAGGATTACTTCTGTTTTTTTCTGTCATCCATCACTTGAAGTGTGCAGAGACAAGAGAGAATGTATTCTTAACGTATTTATGAACAAATAAAGTTGTCAAAAAGTAACTACGAGGGCCATTCAATAATGAAAAATACAAATAGGTCAGAAGAAGACCATATTTAATTTTACAAAACAATAAATTTAGCGAATTTTTCATAGGGATGAAGCTATTACCCATAGATCTCATGGCAAGAAATGGGGTTTGGACCGTTCCTCATCAAAACGTAAAAAGGTGGAGAGGCGTAGAAGACACAAAACAAAAAAGACTTAAGCCCAGGACCATGTTATTTTTTGTCTTAAAGTGCCCAGAGGCCAAAAACAATAGTCGTTAGTAGAGACGTGTATTCCTACATTTGCTCGGACGAGTTCGTAGTCGAGACATATCAGTCAATGGGAATGGGTAGTTTAGGGGGATTTGTACTCAAAAATTGTTTTTTTGCGTTTTTCATATGTAATTTAAAAATTCTTTAAATTTAATCTTACACCACTACAATCAGCTAAAAACACTACACAAATAAGTTCTTTAAAGTTTTGCTCTAACGGTTACCGAGATATATTAGAAAATCTAAACACAGTACGTTGTATTTCGGGGCTCCAATGTTAATCTTATGGAGGATAAGGAAAAATTAATATTTCACTTATAAATCTATATTTTTGGATGAAACTTGATATTTAGCTTCATGTGGTTGAGATCCATTCATTTATGCCTAAAAATCATAGTTTATGTGTTTATCGTTGCAGCTAACCTGCATAATCTTTTCCCATGTTAATCATTTAGGTACTAGGTAAACTCCTTTATTTATGTACAGATGTTGATGAAAGTTGGTATAAATGGTCAAAATAAAAATTATTTATGGTAGAAATGCCTACTTTCAGTGTTCCTCACAGCAGCAAACCTGGACACTCTTTTCCATGTTAATCTTATGGAGAATAGACAAATAATTCTCATATTTATCGACAGATATTGATCAGACATGTCATATATTATTATTATTATATTATCGATTTGGAAATTCACTGAGTAAGCAGGTCTGCTGTGACGGGGTATTAATATTTTTCAACATAATCCCCCTGAACAAATAATGTATTTGGAATAATGTGTTTTGGAACCTAGTCCATCGTAATGCCTCTTTCAATAGACCAAAAATGGAATCACAAAAATTTTATCACATCAGCTGATCAGAGCTTACCCCAGTGATACCCACGTAAAGCCATAAAAGTACAAATTTTGCTCTACATACAGTTTTTTTTCTCCAGACCAATTGGTCTCTGTAATTGTTGAATGACTCTCGCACAACCGAGAGAAATACATTTTTTTCAAAAGCGTGTAGAATCAGTATCATCCACTTAGAAGGGGATGTAGTAACTGTGTTGGCGCAGAATGTTTGGAGGATCGATTCCGTTTGTCTGGGACGAGTGAAGGAACTCGCATAAAACATATGTGGTTTATGTATACATTAATACTTGTATTTGCGAATTCCAACCATGGATTAATAATGATTAAAAATTGATAATAGGATTATTTTAAAAGTATTTCTCATCAGAAGGATTCTTAGTATAGTAGTATTAGTATTGGTTAGAAGTGATAGTATTCGACATGAATGGCATTTTTAAAGGTAAAAAGTTGTCATAAATGTATTTTTTTGCAATTTTGTTAAAAAATTAATGAGGATTAACACAAAGATCGCTCCAACAAATTTATCAATTTAATAAAGGTGGATAAAAAATGTTTCCGATTACAAATGAAGGTATTTTATTTGATTGTTTTTTTGGGGGGGGAAGAATTTCATTTTGAATTTGTTATAAATTACTGTATTTTTAAATTTGATTTAAATAAATAAATAAATAAATTCTTTATTTCTCATCGGATAATACATGAGTAAAATACGCTTAACAATATCATTCAATACATTTTACACTAACTAGAAACAAAATATAAACATGTTAAACAAAATATATAAATGAATAGATTACATATCCAATGAAAAATGTAGGGGTTCCTTAGGAAAACCTGAGATGGAACCTCCCTCACAACAAATTTAACTGAGAGTCACGTGTAACAAAATCCCTCCTTAATTTTACAATGCAACTTAACAATATAACAAAAAATTACAGCTAAGAACTCATTTAATGAATAAAATCCAAAAAGACAAACATTGCTCATTTCATATATCTATCACTATAGGCCTTACTACATATTATTAAATTATTTATTGCTAATATATTCATCATCGATATCAAACTATGATATCAAAAAATTCCTCAACACATTCATAGTTCATAAGAAATTTCTTTAAGGGAAATCCGAAGGTTTTTAAATTCTGTTTTTAGTGATTCTAAAAGCTATCATATAAAAAAGTCTCGGAGCACTGCAAGTATAGAACTGTTGATGGATCGAAGCTGCTGTAGAAGCTTTGATCGAGGAACTGGTACCGACAACTGTTTTCTCAAATCATATCTACTAATCGATAGCTGGAAAGAGTTATTACTTCTAATAAAAAATAATCTTAAAACTTTATAAATGTAAAAGTGACGCAAAGGTAAAATTTGAAAAGCTCGGAATAAGGCCATGAGTGTGACGTTTTTGCTACTTTGGCCATAACTCTGATATGGCTTTCTGCAGCACAATAATTGGATGCAGGGATGAAAAATATGTACCCCCAAAAAACCAGGCCGTAACTAACTCTAAACCAACTAAAGCATGATAAATATTTACCAAAAATATTTTTGGGACATAAATTTCTCAGAAAAAGAATTTACGTATGATTCCATACAGTTCTTTTAAGTTTCAGAATGTAAGGTTTCCACGATAATTTAGAATCAATAATTAAACCAAGGTATTTCATATCATCAACTTGCCCTATCTGCAAACAGTTACATCGCCACAAATTACAATTTACATCATGATAGAAGCATGGATCTGAAAAAACTGTCCTTTCTCTAAGGTTGAAAATTTGAAATTTAGTTTTCTCACTTAAAACCATGTAATTTTTGTTAAGCCAATAACGTAAAATAACTAGATAAAGTTGAATTAAATTTTGAACTTCGTCATTATTGCTATGTAAAAGCCAAGTCATCTGCAAAAGAAGTGATTTTACCATTAAAATTGCCTTCGCAAAGGTCATTTGAATAGATTAAAAATAAAATTGGACCTAATACAGATCCTTGAGGTACCCCATGTTTAAGTACCTCTTCAGAACTTAAAAAATTTCCGATCCTAACTCTCTGCTTTCTTGAATTTAAGTAGCTTGAAAACCATCTATATGGGACTCCTCTAATACCAGCATTCCACAATTTTTCCAACAGTATGTTATGGTCCACAGTATCAAACGCTTTGGTGATATCGACATACAGCGCAGCGCAAACCTTTTGATTTAATTTTGGAATCATTAGGATTTTGCGTCATCAAGTAAAGCAGAGGGTTGCCTTCAGACATGACCAGCTGGAGGTGATCAGGTGATCAGCTGATAACAGATTCAGGCCCAACAATCAATTTTTGAAGTTTTTAAATTATAGGTGGAAATTGTATAGATTCCGAAAATAAGGGACCCATAATAATAGAAAAGGTAAGGAATCACAGGTAGGAGGGTATGTATTACCGGTATATAGCACACAAGGATTTCGAAAACTGCTCTACAGAATTTCTGTATGGTAAAAATACAGAAAAATATATGGAATTAATAATAATGTATATGGATCTTAAATCGTTCTGAACTTACAAACCCTTAACACCTTGTTTTCTGTAATCTTATGTACGAGGGTTGCATAAGAATCCAAAATTCCCTGTATATTGTTGTAACAATAATTATACCTGGCTCTTAAATCGTTCTGAACTTACAAACCCTTAACACCTTGTTTTCTGTAATCTTATGTACGAGGGTTGCATAAGAATCCAAAATTCCCTGTATATTCTTGTAACAATAATTATACCTGGCTCTTAAATCGTTCTAAGCTTCAAATCCTTAGCTTGAAATCTTATATATTTGGGTTGCCTGGGAATTAAAAATTCCTCTTTTCCTTCGTTTTGAGGGCGGTACCTGGCCGGGCGGCTGTACCGTTCTCGGAGGTTCCAAGTTGACATTCCTTAATGAGTGTTTCAGTTCGACCCTTCACCAGAACCAAATTAATGTGTTCCAATTCGGCTGCCTCCCCCTTATCATGAACCCTTGGAGGATTCATGATACACCAACAACCCCCTCCATAGTAAGAAAAGGATATAATATTAGTGAGCCCATAGCTTTTAATTTGATTGTGAACACTGTACACAGAACACCACTCTGCCTAGCAAACCACGACCACCCTTCCTCCAAGGTGGACAGTAAGGAGTTATGTCACCCTCGAGGATTCTTGCTAGACTGAGAGTTAAGCCCTCCGAAGTGAAAAGAAGGAACCAAGGTGCCTGGACATCCCGTCATATTCCACACTTTATTGACAACAATGTGAGAGCTTATTTTTAATGTGCCTTACACAGGCTGGCTCCTCCCGAACTACAATTCCAATACAGGTTGAAAATACGCGTAAAAAAGTATTTAGTATTTTTTTGTTCAAGTGTTAGTTGAGTGTTATTGTCCAACTTCTTTTGTATATACTTTTACCGTAACCATTGTCTGAAGATCAGTGTGTGGGACAAACAAAACTATGGGTTAGCCGCCAGCCGCCACAGTAACAGAAGGACGTTCAATTTTTAATCCTGGAAACTTAGACTTATTGGCGCGTCAGAGTCCTAGCTCAAGCCGAGTATTCATTCAAATGAGATGTCTCTCCCTGTGCTGCAGCAGAACAACAAGAATGGTGGACAGGGTGGTGGTGTATATCAGGGAGAAGTTTAAGTTTAAAACTGTTTGCTATTCACCATAGAACTAACTAGATAGAACTAACTAGATAGAAACTGATCGGTAACCCAGGATCTACCGTTGGCCAATGTGGGAAGCCCGCCCGCTTCCACTGATGCATCGACTCAACAATTGTTTAAAAACAAAAATTAAATTTTTCAATTTCAATTTTAAAAAAGTTATGTAATTGATACGTTGTTCCCGCTTTAATTTTTGAGTATTTCTCCTATTTTACTTTTACTGGTAGATTTCTTGACGACCACCTCCCATGTTGGACTTCTCTTCAGCATGCATTTTGGACCAGTCATGACCATGTTGAATGGTCGAAAGGTCATTGGTATTTACCACAAAAAATAAATAGCCGAAGATCGGATGTGGTGTACGTCTAAAACGCTGTACACACAATTAGAACCACAATCAAACTAATGTTCTACAGATTTATTGATCATATTTTTCTGTGGTCGAATAAAATTGTCCAGTTCAACCGTTACACCCTCTTTGTTCATCATTTGGCATCGATAGAAACTATCTGCTCAACATTAAAAATTACTTCTGGTATTCTTTCCATTTTATTTGTGCATGCGTTTGTTTTATTAAATTACTTTTGGTTTTAGGAAAACCAAATTTAATAATAATAATAATAAAATAATCATTATTTGCAGAATGGCAATGTACAATTGCATTACAAACGTCAACAGAAATAATAAAATAAAACATACAAAATGAAAAGTAATACACGAATAGTCAGTCCAAATGACGTCATCTTTGCACTTTCACTTTAACGGACCAGAACCACTTTTGCAGCACAATTTTGATCAGTATCGAAATTCCATTCGCGGTAACTCCTAAAATTTAGTCATCCTCGACTCATCATGAACTCCTCAACCGAGTACAGAACGTTTGACACTAGAAGGTTCTTCAATCGAATTTTGAAATGATTTTGATTTCGCACATGTTTAACGCCTTCCGGGAGCTTGTTTAGAATTTTTATTCCGAACTGAGAAGTCAAATGCTCAAAAGCCACAGTTCTATGCTATTGCACTCTGAGATTGGCCCTGCCCCTCGTGAGAGTGGATGTCACCGTTTAGAACAAGTGAGCATTTGTATTTGCATTAGACAGCCACTTCAAAAATGTAGAGGCAGGGCAGCGTTAGTATTCCAAGCTCCCTAAAAGCGTATTTACATGATTCCTTGGGTTTAACTTCGAAATGATTCTTACTGCCTTTTTCTGCAATCGAAAGACCCTCTCAAGTGTGTGATTCGCGCGGCCACCCCAGACACATATTCTATAAGAAATGTGGGGGTAGATAAGGCCAAAATAGGCCATGAGCAAAACTTCCCGGGAGCAAAATTTTGATTAATTACGCACATACGTAATCTACATGGTCTTTCCACTTTTTTGTTTACTGTATTTTCAACTCTGTAGTTATGCTACAGTCTACATAAACAGACAAGTCCAGCAATCCGTTACTGTGATTCCACCGATAAGTCAGTCAAGTCTAGACTTGGGAAACCCTAAAAGGTGGGTTTTCCTAGCTAAACCCTAAACCCCCTAGCTAAACCCCCATCAACAACAGTAAGTGAAACTTGGATAGTTTGTGGTTAAATTAATGAAAGTGTTGGATAATTTGAACTTTCGTGAAAACCTTAGAACAATCCAAACTATGGAGACGTAGCTTTCAAAATCTACGATGGATTAACTTCCGATACGGCCAGGACTTTGTGTGAGAGTGGCGCAGCTCCAAGGTCAGAGTCCTCACCCCTTGGCTGCCACCCCAATCAACTGTTCGCTTATCTCGACTTCCGGTGCGTTTGTTTATGCACCGCCGCTGTTAGGTCATGATACCCGCCCTTCTGTCGTATTTTAAACACCGTGTACTTGTACACGGTGTACAAGATTACACTGTAACTAAAATGTATTACTTTACCTCAATTGTAATTATGATTAACATAATTAAGTTAATATAATTAATTAACTAGTCAATGCAATTCAGGTAATTAAATTAATTTGTTAAAGTTTTGAATTGTATTTTATGTTAATATTAAATTTATTCAGTTTTAATTTAAACTTTTCTGAACGTTTTGATGCCAAAAAAGTAAATTTGTAAATTGTAAATTTAAGCGGTATATATTCATATTTAAAAATATACATGGAGTTTTTCCACAGTTTACCAGCAGTTACCACACGCACTATCCAACTGATCGATTCCCCAAAAATATTTTTTAACGTAGGTACATAACTTGGAAATCGTTAAATATATTGTGTTGAAATCTTTCTCACACTGTATTCATCGCATATTGCAGCTTTGGAATTAAAATTATTATGTTTGGTTCTAAATTGTGGTCTAAGAGGGGAAACCAATAAAAAAATATGTTTTGGAAACAAATTCACATATGTATGTATTTACTATATTTTTTAATCCTAGTTCCAACGAACTATTAGATATTGAATAACAATGTGCACAATTTTAGCTGCCTATGAACAGTAGTCTAGCAGATATATGTAACTAAAATTGGGCAATTTAACAAGTGGACTAACGGAGCATCGGACTTTTAACAATACCTTAAAGAGTATTGTATATTCATCCTGCATCTTTGATAATCCGATTCTTCTAATCTTAATACAGGGTCAGATTATCAAGATCATAGAGTAATGTGAACATTTTAGTCTATTCCTTTGCAAACCTTGTAGACATATATAGTGTAGAAAAATAAATAATTGGTCTTTTATTTTCAACTTTTCTAACAAAGTAAATTTTGAAAGAAAAGTTCAAAATGAGTTAGTTGAATAACACTCTTGGGAGTCCGACGCTCCGTTAGTCCCTGATTTTTATTTTGACCATATACCAAGTTTTATCATTATGTGGACATAAATAAAGGAGTTTGCGTATTATCCATACGATTAACATGGGAAAGAGTATGCAGGTTCGCTGCTGTGAGGAAAACATAAACTATGATTTTTAGCATAAACGTATGGATCCCATGAAGCTAAATACAAAGTTTCATCCAAAACTATTGGTTATTAGGGGAAATATTAATTTTTCCTTATCCTCCACAAGATTAGCATTGGAGCCTCAAGATGCAACGTACTATGTTTAGATTTTTTAATATCCCGGTAACTGCTGGAGACAGATAAAAACTTTAAGGAACTAAATTGTGTTTTTTAAAAACATATGGGATAACCTTAAGAAAAAGCTAATCATCAACCCTTTCTTTTATTTTCCTCGGTTGATGAACAATATACAAACATATCGATGTCACTTTCAAATGCCAATTCGTGTGCTTTTTTTCTTGGATTACGTTTTCTATCTTAACTTAAAACTTAAAGTTTCTAACTCAATTTAATAAAAAAAATAATTTGAAATATTGATACAACAAATGACTCATTTATGTAAACGGACAGCAGGCGACATTCGACGTAACAGTAAATATAACTCTGCCAGATATATATATACCGATTACTGGTTAACCTGTCAATAAAGGGCAGTTTATTCTTAAACGACGAGTTAGTCTAAATTAGTTCTAACGGCGAGTGTGAAATCTGATTACGTGAGTAACGAACTAACTAAGGTTTAAGCTAGGTTTAACGTTTTCTTGTGAAATCCAGTCTTAGTCAATAATTAATTAATTTGTTGCAGCATTACAAATATTTACTAAATCAAATTCGTGACAACATAGTAATTTATACTAAACATAAAGAGGAATTACTATTACTGAGGAATTACTAATTATTAAGAAGGAATAAGAATTAATTAAGGAATAAGGAAAGGAAAAAGGAAAAAGGAAAAAGGAAAGGAAGGAATAAGAATTAAGAATTATTAAGAGTAATTACTGAATTACTATTACAGTATAATTAAAATAGTGATGGTGTACGAAATAAGAACTCGAAATAAAAATATCTTTGGTATATTTAAACTAATGACTACAGAATGAATAATACATAAATACACACCCCAGAAAAGGGATGGCTATGATCATAAAAGTTGCTATCAAACAACGATAAATTGGGCTAAATAGAGATACTTTTGTAAAACATTGGGTTAAGTTTTATTTGTTACAATGTTTTGTACTTACTCTGTTTGAGATATATAAAAACAGAGCTTAGAACTTCTCCGTTGAACATAACTGATTGAAAATAAGAATAAACAAAATATAATACACTGGAACCAATAGGCAATTGTTTGAACTGATGATTGTAGTGATGGATACAAACTCTTACATTTGGCACAAAATACTTTACAAATAAGATTATTTATAATAATTTAGTAAATTAATTACAAATTATATCTTTTTGATTACAAATTGTCGAAATTTCTTTCTATACTAAAAGGTACCCACAAATCTTGAACAATTGTAAATCAAAAGTATTTGATTGTAAAACTTCAACTTAATAATTCTCCCTGACACAAAACACTTTAACAATAACGCAGTTTAAATAAATAAGGATTTCGCGTGTTTATTTGATTAAGTGTTATATTTTAAAATTATTATATGTTATTGTTATTATATTATGTTATTTATCATACAGGATAAATGTGATTAAATTATAGTTTTTGGGCCTTATACTGTATTAACGAAACATCAAACATGTGAAATTTTGGAGTCATATACCGTACTGAATGGTACGAAAATGGTGTTGTGTAAACCAATCTACAAAAATTTCCAACAACTACAATCCTTAGTTTTAACCTTGTCCTTTTACACAAGTTCTGTAAACTAATGTACATACAGTGCCAACAACTGCAATCCTTAGTTTTAACCTTTTACACAATTTGTGTAAACCAATGCACAAAAGTGCCAACAATTGCAATCCTTAGTTTTAACCTTTTATTTTACATAAGTTGTGTAAACCATTGAACACAAAATGCCAACAACTGTATCTGCAGTTTTAACCTTTCTCTTTCACATGATAATGAAAATGTACGTTAACAAAACGTGATAAAATATAAAAATGGAAAACTTAACAAAACAATCCAATCACTTTTATTACAGATGACTTGATTTGTTAAAAGTAGAACACGTACATACTTCCAAACACGACTAAGATGAGTCCAGCCCCAAAAAGGGTAAAAGTCTTTCAATAACACTTAGGCCTGTAATTACACATTTAATACTGTTTCTCTAACGGAAAGAGACTGGGTTTGAGGAAGTTAGGGGTTTTATACACACCAATAACACCGATATGATGTTTATAGTCAACAGCGTTAGATGTCCCTTCAGATTACTAAGGTATGTTTGTTTATATTTGTTCAAAATAAGAGCCTGTAATCCTCAATAGAATGTCCAAAAACGTAAAGTATCCTGGGGAG
This sequence comes from Nephotettix cincticeps, assembly GCA_023375725.1. Classification (NCBI taxonomy): domain Eukaryota; kingdom Metazoa; phylum Arthropoda; class Insecta; order Hemiptera; family Cicadellidae; genus Nephotettix; species Nephotettix cincticeps. The sequence goes on from CM041784.1 coordinate 20,914,291, forward strand.
CTGTTTTCACTTAAAAGAGCTGATATCTGTGTTATAAGATAGTTGGTGATTTTTACCTCACACACAAGTATTTTTAGATACTCCTGCACATGAGAAGGATTTCAAATTGTTCTAAACTAGACCCACGACTCCCTACACATGAGTATATAGACATCCGTGATTCATTTTATGAATAAAGTAACACCTATAATTTATCGCAAGGTGTGGAACACTGAGTGACAAATATTTTGAGCTGTAAATTCATTCACGCCAAATATTATGGATATCATATTTTACTGTTAAGAAAATCAATAAATATTACATAGACACTTGAAACATTCTATTTTGCATGTGCACGCTTCATTTTTAAACTATTCAGGCTAACTTAAAAAATGATTTCAAATTAGATAATCTAGATTATAGATATCATTAGAATTATTATAATATAGGATTAGATCATATATTTTTTAATAACATAAGAAGATTGTTCTAATTTTGTGATATCATTACTTACCACACGATAGTCGTAGAAAGATAGTTTCGGTGTCAAAAGGTAAAGTGGCTATATAGTTTACCACATATTGTAATATTTAATTTAGCTATAAAATAATTACTTGTTAACTATTGGATATAGTTGCGTTGTAATCAATTTTTTTCGGAATATAAAGTATAATATTTAATCACAATCCACTTAATAACAGATCTGCCTTATTTTCACCTCAACCGTTTTTCACGACTATTGTGTACACCCAGTAATGCTAACAAAAAATTAATATTACTCTTTTGGGATTGACGCAAAATATTTCACCACCCCTGAATGCTCTTAAATGGGAGAAGGTTTTAATTAAATTTGTGATAAGATGAGAAATAAATCTCAAAATTTTACTGGAAAAACGTTTTTGTAATAACCACATCCTTAATATCTGAAGGAGACTCTTAACACGCCAAGAACTACTGTACTCGTATATAAACGACATATTCGCCTCGTCTCCTCAATGTCCATGATAACGCCTTCCCTTTCCCTCACTCATGCACAGGGCGTTCCAGAAACCTGTCTGTAAACAAGGCTTATTAAGCTTAATCTTTGTACGATTTCTTTTAGCTTAGGATACGAAGATTTTTAAAAAGAACATCAATACTTTTCGGATAAATTTCCTAGGTCACTTTGGGATAGAAAAGCAAAAGTCACCAAGGCTAATACAACCCCATTTTTAATTTGTAAAAAGAGATGAAGATATACATTATAGGAATCACTTCAATATTTCGATTACAACTTAATTATATTTGAAATTTATCGGTGTCTGGATGATCTTATAATGGGATACTCCTGCACATGAGAAGGATTCAAATTGTTCTAAACTAGACCCACGACTCCCTACACATGAGTATATAGACATCCGTGATTCATTTTATGAATAAAGTTACACCTATAATTTATCGCAAGGTGTGGAACACTGAGTGACAAATATTTTGAGCTGTAAATTCATTCACGCCAAATATTATGGATATCATATTTTACTGTTAAGAAAATCAATAAAGTCTAGATTATAGATAATATTAGAATTATTATAATATAGAATTAGATAATAGATTTTTTAATAACATAAGAAGAGTGTTTTAATTTTGTGATATCATTACTCACCACACGATAGTCGTAGAAAGATAGTTTCGGTGTCAAAAGGTAAAGTGGCTATATAGTTTACCACATATTGTAATATTTAATTTAGCTATAAAATAATTACTTGTTAACTATTGGATATAGTTGCGTTGTAATCAATTTTTTTCGGAATATAAAGTATAATATTTAATCACAATCCACTTAATAACAGATCTGCCTTATTTTCACCTCAACCGTTTTTCACGACTATTGTGTACACCCAGTAGTGCTAACAAAAAATTAATATTACTCTTTTGGGATTGACGCAAAATATTTCACCACCCCTGAATGCTCTTAAATGGGAGAAGGTTTTAATTAAATTTGTGATAAGATGAGAAATAAATCTCAAAATTTTACTGGAAAAACGTTTTTGTAATAACCACATCCTTAATATCTGAAGGAGACTCTTAACACGCCAAGAACTACTGTACTCGTATATAAACGACATATTCGCCTCGTCTCCTCAATGTCCATGATAACGCCTTCCCTTTCCCTCACTCATGCACAGGGCGTTCCAGAAACCTGTCTGTAAACAAGGCTTATTAAGCTTAATCTTTGTACGATTTCTTTTAGCTTAGGATACGAAGATTTTTAAAAAGAACATCAATACTTTTCGGATAAATTTCCTAGGTCACTTTGGGATAGAAAAGCAAAAGTCACCAAGGCTAATACAACCCCATTTTTAATTTGTAAAAAGAGATGAAGATATACATTATAGGAATCACTTCAATATTTCGATTACAACTTAATTATATTTGAAATTTATCGGTGTCTGGATGATCTTATAATGGATAGCCACAGGTTTACAGATAAGATTGTAGATATTCAACTTTTACGACATTAAAAGTAAATACGAGGGTTTGTCCGTAAAGTAAGGTTCCCATAGCGCTGCAGTCGACAATAGTGCTGCGACGGGGGTTCGCGTGGTTTGGTTGTGTTCCTGGGTTCCCCCACTCCAAATCCCCACCGCAGCGAAGTGTCTGCGGCGCTTAGTCTTGGCCTGACAGCCGAATAAGAAAGAGCTTCCCATTGCTTGGCCCGCCAGGTGTGAGCTGCGCTCAATGATTCGTTTTTTGACTGCCAAAAACCTTCCGTCCGGGGAAATTCATTCCCAGATGTGCGAAAAATATGGAGAAAGGTGTATGAGCGTACAACATGTACGCAAATGGTACAGGGAGTTCAAGAACGGACGTACCGACGTCCATGACGAGAAGCGTTCCACGAAAATTCAAGCAAGCGCAAAGTGCCGGCAAGGAAAGGCGTATTGTTGTGCGAATTCTTGCCCAATGGTGAAACAATCAACGCTGGCCGCTACTGCAAGACACTGCAAAAACTTCGCCGTGCCGTTCAAAACAAGAGGAGGAGTATGCTGTCCAAGGGGGTGCGTTTGGATCAGGATAACGCTCGACCGCACACTGTTAACGTTACCAACGAACTCATCGCTAAATTTGGATGGGGTATCGTCAAACACCCACTCCACAGCCCGGACTTAGTCCCCAGCGACTACCACATCTTCCCTGATATGAATAACCACCTGGATGGAACGGATTTCGGCGGCCGAGAAGAAAAAGGAAAAAGCGGTTCTCAGCTATCTGCGCGACTTGGCGGCAAACTTCTTTGACTCGGAAATTCAAAAAGCCGGTACACCGCATGCAAAAATGCATTGACCTCGGTGGCAACTACATAGAAAAATAGGAAAAAGTCTGAACTTTCCGAATATGTACTGGTTTATGCAAATAAACATGTTTTTCACTGAGTAAAATCACAGGGAACCTTACTTTACGGACAACCCTCGTATTAAAAATCAAAATTTTTTAAAACACAATCACGAGATTTTGCCATCGAGGAATTGATACTGCAGTAGCTTACAAAATACTACAAGGATTGCTTAGAATGTATAATACCATTTTATTAATTTATTGAAAAAAGCGATTCAGTGGCTGATAACATAAAGCTATTTAATTTTTAATGTCGTTAAAGTTTCATACTCCGTATCTTATCCATAATTCTTTCCATTTAGTTTTCCCCCTCTATTTTTGATCTTTATCGCGGTGTAGAACTGCGTGAAACCTAGGTGATTGTTCAGTAAGCCAGTCGCGCCGCACTACGGAGGGTGAGGGGGCGCACAGGTTCAAGTCCTGGGGTCGGGGCGGTGCAGGAACACCTGCTGTCACAAGAGCTTGGAGACGTAGGCGGAGGCGGAGGGTGAGGACGGTACCATGAGAGGTCCGAGGAACCCCTGGTCGGCGGTCAGCGGGAGGGTCGACCCCTGCTCCTGGGTGTCGGGCGAGCTAGAGTCGTGCAGCTTCCTCATGTGCTTCTTCAGGTCAAAGTTCCGGCAGAACCCCTTGCCACAGATTCTACACGTGAACGGCTTCTTCTCGTTGTGCGTGTGCATGTGGAATGTCAAGTTGTATATTTGGTGAAATGCCTGGAAAGGGATTTCATATGTTATGAATAAGTTTGTAAATACACCCTGGAACTGAACATCGGTCACATTATGGCCAATGTGCGTCATTTATAATGCAATCGGCCATAACATGATCGATCCAGTATTTTTAATATATATATATATATTCAAATGAGAATGAGAATTATGTTCATTCTCAACTGACAGATTTAGTTTTCGTATCACTGTAAAGCCAGTGAGGTTGGCTGCCTGCTCATACTAATTTATTCAGTTTTTTTTGTGTTGGAAACCTGCTTTAACTGTAAAATACTGCCGGTACATCTGTTTTATTGCTTGTAAAAATTGTGAATTATGCGTATATATTTAGTTTTCCTTATAACTTATTGTATTATTTCAGTAAACCAAATTTACTATCCAAGATTAATTACAATTTTCTACAAAATGTGTATGTAGGAAATCCTGTGCCATTATTTCTGTTATTTCCACATAACCTACTCTGTATAACGTTTGAAAATATTTTTTTACTTTTTTCAATTCACATATATAAAGCCCATGTTAATATATGAGTAAATATTTTCAATATGTGTTACCATAATATTCCTTATTAATTTCTGAAAAATATAATACAATACTGTTGTCATTAGCAACATATCTTTTACGAATTTTTTAAAAATATATGTGCAAATTGCATCAAAACACGCTGGAATTTGAAGAAATATGATGGGCAGTTCCAGTGTATTTACTTAGAGTGCTCTTAAAAGTTACAACTGATTTACAAGATAACTGACGTCAACTATGCTAGTTCTAGACAAATGCCATAAAAAATCAAACAATTAAATCTTATGAAGACATTGCGTTATCTTATTTTTAAAAGAGGGAATGCAGCAGTCTTGGAGTGGTTGAGTTAGGGCATTGTATGTTGCACTTCCAAAAAAAGAATAAGCTTTTTTATTCAGCTCAAGTCTTACCCGCGGGAACTACAAAAGGCCGTCCTTCCTGGTACTTCAAATGCTCAAATGCTCAAATGCTCACCTCGCTACGAAACTCTAACATCCTCCACAGGTACTGTGACACTGTGACTTACCAGAGAAGATAATCTTACACACAAGGATTGTGGTTTGGACCTTAAATCACTCAACTGTGGATTGAAGTGTGGCATTTTCTCTAAATTTATTAATAAGACAAATTTATTTAAATTAAAAACAAACCTTGATGTGTTATTTTGAAGTCTGATCAGAAAAGGTATATTTTGATGGAGAGACTATTTCCAAATATGTTAGTGTTATTTGGAGCACGGCAATAATCAAATAAAAAAGCTACTTCAGAAACTAGGATATGTTATTAAAATTTAATCGGATAGCTGTAAATATGTGTGTTAAACTGGTTCTGATTCTAAACTAATCAAAATTATTGTACTTTTAAATTTGTAGTCTTATTGTGCGAGACCACATGTAATATTTCTGAAAGTAATTATCTCTGTTGACCAGTCTCTGATTCATGTTCAACCTTACAGGTTAAAGAGCCTAACTTGCTATGGACCTCTCCTTTTAAATATTTTATAGCTTGCTTATATTGTTTTTGTAGTCAAGAACCACAAAATGCCCGCTTGTGGTTCTTGTAGTCCCTCTTGTGATACAGGTGCCTTTTGCTTGTAGTTCTCTAGTTCCCATACGTACCATGTTACACTTGTATAACTTAACGTTGCTGTGAAACCACAAGCTGACAGTTTGTGGTTCTTGTAGCTCCCCATCTGATACAGGTGTCTTTTGCTTGTAGTTCCCTCGTACGCATACCTACCTTGTTACACGCGTTACTTGTAGTTCTTGTAGTTCCCTACAAGAACCACTTCGCGTGGTTCTTGTAGTTCCCTATCCGATATATCACTTTTGCTTGTAGTTCCCTAGTACGCATACCTACCTTGTTACACACGTTACACTTGTACGCCTTCTCGCCGCTGTGGGTCAGCTTGTGATTCTTGTAGTTGCCCTTCTGGTGGAACCCCTTGCCACAGTACTCGCACGTGAATGGCTTGTAGCCGGCGTGTATCCGCGCGTGCGTGTTGAGCGTGGAGCTGCGGTTGAACGCTTTGCCGCAGGTCGTGCACGTGTGTGGCTTCTCCTCCGTGTGTATGATCTTGTGTCTGCAGAGAGTCGACGCTTGGCGGAAGCCCTTCCCGCAGATCTTGCAGACGAAGGGCCTCGCCCCTGTATGTACGGGCATGTGTCGTGTGAGGTTGTAGTGTGCGTTGAACACCTACCAACAACGTATCGGAACGTGTTATCAACATGGCGTAGATCTTTTGTAGACTCGGATTGAGTATAAAAAAATAAATTACTGTGCTTAATCAATCTTAATGACTAATCAGCGTCTCTTTTATAAGTCCTTATGTGGTTTTCTGAGGCCTGCGATTACAATCAATGTAATTTATTCAATAATATGTTACATAAAACTGGGCCTTTTAAGTTATAAAGGATACTTATCAATAACTTAAATAGTAACAACAAAAATTAAACGCCAAATATTTATTTCGAATTTTGTAGTTTGCTAATTTTTGAGCAGAATTTGGCATATTTGGTAGCATATAACTATGTAATTTATAATTAAACCTTATGAAATGAAATATATTTGTATTCATCTATGCTAAATGTCGGTTGTTTAGTCAAATTATTTTCATTTCCGGAAACCCGTCTGCCGCGCTTACAAGGCAAAAAATTGTAACGAAAAACAATTTTTTGGCCAAAACAGTGGAAGTGATTGGGAAAAAAGTATAGCTTCGACATTAATTTTGAAGAAAATTATGGTACTTGGACCAACTTGCGATCGCACTTGACCCCACTTGGTGGAGAGAGAAGGGACGCTGTGGCGGTGCGAGCGCGAAGCAACTCTTATCACTAAACTTCGACCTTGGTGATAAGACATTCCTGTCATACAAGTACGATACCAGAATTATGTCCTGGGCATTGAAGGCTAGAGTTGACTTAATAAACCTTAATTTCAAACCATTGCTTCCAAATCAACGACATTATTGCTATTTTTGTAATTTGTAACAATTGTAGAATGTTTTCACTTCACTGCTATGTCCCCTCCTATCTGGTACCAGGAAGTTCTATTTCGAATCTTCACATTTAAGTAGGGGTGATTTCTTAGACTGTTTAAACGGTCGAGATTTGCGGACTTCGAGTAATTATTTGAATTATTTGGATAAAACGAAGTGAATTGATTTTTGAGTTGAAAATCTACGAACCATTATTTTATTAATTCACTTATTTTAATCCAACTTCCACTTGCCATTTACTAGGATTTGTTGAACAAATTAATTGTAGATTAGAAATGTTATTAAAAGTTATGTTATATGTAACAATGTTATTGTTCTTCCAGGTTGTTTCCAACAACAACGGACTGTCCCATTAGTTTTTGTATTTGTATTCCATTTTTTTATTTAGTGCTAAGGTCATTTTGTTATTTTATCTATGTTTTTATAAAAATTAAAGCATTTTTAATTCATTCATTCACAGGGAACGGTGCAAACCCTGGTCTAGTTAGCGAATTTCCTATGGAAAAGTGAGCTATTCACATGACCCGCATTGTGGACGTTTTGGGGGATCATTCAAAATTGTAAATATAAGCATGTATATGTATCGACACTATAACGGCCCAATTATTGTTTGATTTTATAAAATTTGGTGGAGTTGTTCCTTTCTCTAATATCTTGAACGAATTCGTTGGGCAACACAATCGGACTTAATTAACTACATTTTTGGGGTATTTTGTACCCCAAAAATGGGGCTTTCAATTTATTTATGTATATTTAAAAAAAACATAATTTTTAATTTAACCGTTGTATTCAGCTAAAAAACACAATTCAGTATTTTGAATCGTGACTCTAGATGAATTAATTACTGAAATATTTCAAATGTTAAAGACAGTACATTGTGCAATATTAATCTTAAGAAGAATAGCTAAAAACAATAACCCACTTATTTACCTAAATATTCTTTCACAATTTAGTATGCAAGTCCATATAGTTAAGTTTCATCAATAACTCTATAAAACCCCCAAATTTAATGTTTCTTATGGCAGCAAACCCACGTACTCATTATCCCTTGTAATGCTTAAGGAGAATAGATAAATTGGTATAACTCGCTTAATTATCGACATAAATAGGAAAAAATTGGATTGCGTTTTCCCTTAGTTAACAGCCTTTATATATACTGTGAAGAACAACCCTTGTTACCTACATACCTACATACTCAGTACTATTCGATTACTATGATGGGAATAATATAAGGTCTATGAAATTCGCTCTACTCATGCCAGCGTGCTGCGTGCGATCTTGTTACTATCTAACGTTGTTAATAGCCCAAATATAAATAGCAACTAGATCCGGAATTGAACCACCAATCCTCGGGCTACGAGGCGAGCACTTTAGCCCTGAGCGTTTCCGTACCCATCTATTTTCTGGAGATTAAAAAATTTTAAAAAAGCAATATTGAATTGCTAACATTTTTATTTGTTTGTATTACCTCACCAGGTCTTTGATCCTTATTTGCTACATTTACAATTTGTTTTCTTTATAAGTTTAATGTTTGCTTCGGTGGTTTAAACCACAGCAGAAAAATATTATAGAATTTCATTTTTACTAGAATTTGACAGTAAAAAAGCTTCTTAAATATATGGAGGGAAGATACAGAAAGAAGGTTAACCAAGTTGGGTTTCATAAACAAGATTTCTATTTACAGTACTTTGAATAATTTTTAAATGTATAGATAATAAAATAAAGACATCAAAGTAATAATTAATTGTTGACGAATTTATGGTTTCTTATGATTGTGATTTAATCTAAATGTTTCAACGGTATACCTTGCCGCAGTCGGTGCATGTGAATGTCTTGTGTCTGTTGTTGGCCCGGTTCTCCCCCGTCTCCTTGTTGTCGGGCTCCCCATGGTCCGCCGCGCCCTCGGGCACTGCCCCCGTGGCCAGAGGGCTCCGCAGGTAGTGGTGATACCCTGGGTGGTAGTACAGGACCGGGTACTGAAGCAGGTTCTGCGGGTGGATCACGGGAACGTATTTCTTGAACGCAGAGTCCAAACTGTTTTGATAGGAGATTTTCGGCTTCTCTGCAAGTCGTTTGTCGGGTTCCATAATCTTGGCGATGGAGAAGGTAAGGGTACTCGCCCCCTGGGGCGCCGCCCCCTTGGGCTCCTCGGTTTCCGTCTGCATGGTTCCTGGAATTTAAAGATAATTTTTAGTCACATCTACGCCAGTGTTTTTGAACAAAAATTACAAATACACATTCGGTGAAATCATTTAGATACTTCTTCATACAGAACCTTATATTTCAGAATATTTTGACCTGAACCTGGTGTAAAAATTGTGATTCCGTGCCAAAACCACCAAAACCAAAATCACCAAATCCTTTATTCCTGGAAAAACAGTTCAAAATCACCAACAGAATTTACGGATGATTGCACTCGATAATGAGGTGTTTGACGAGGGTTCAGGGTTGTAGAGCAGGTAGTCGGGATGTGCCTAACCTGTGATGGTACAGCCGGACCGGGGCATGCGGGATTATCTACCCTCCTACTTGCTAGGTCTATCAAATATTTCCAAATATTATTCATTTTATTGAATTTGCCATAGGGAATAAGTTATATAATTATCGTAGGCAGCATGGTAAGAGTTAATATTCTGGTTAAATTCTGGTTTTGCTTCTCTTTTAGCGAATTTCCCATAGGGAAGGAGCTATTACCGTAGGTCTCATGGCAAGACTTAAGCACGGGACCATATTACTCTTCCGTTTTGAGGCTCCTAGGGACCAAAAACAATAGCCATTAACATTTTATAGAATCTATATAGTGTCTTTCTTCAGACACTTGAAAATGGGATAATCCCCGAAACATGTAGTGACAAAATAAAATGAAATAATGCAAGGGTACTATGGTCTTAATTTACAATTTATTAGTATTATAGTAGACCGAAATTGTGAACGTTAATAAAACAAAAAATATATATAGGGCCTTGAATAAAAATATAAAGGTACTATAAAATAATTGAACAAAAAAATTTTGAGATTCAACCTTAATAAACTATATAAACAGAAATAAATTTAAAAAAAAGACGTATATACAGGGTGCCCATGAAAAACGTTTCAGGACTTCAGTGAGTGATTAGGTACATTAAAAGGAAGTAAAAGTTCCATTGGAGGTATGGCCTAAGATATCTGCTATTTTCTATTTTTCTCAAAATAGTTTTCTGTTACACTTTTTAAACGGATTATTTTCAAATTTGGTTTGTGTATTACACTAGTAGATTACTATGTCTCAAAAACATAACTAGCATGATCCACCTCAAAATCCAAAATGGCGGCCATTTAAAATTTTAAAACTTACTTTGAAATCGATAAAAAATACAAGATTTTAAAAATAATATGTTTAAGAAATTTTATTACAAATCGAATGACACTAAAATTTCTTATTCTATGAAAAAATTAAATTAAATTAGCTTATTTTATGGAGCAGTTTTTCCTAACTTGAGTTTCTTTTACCATTTACGCGATGGTGGCGCATGGCTTCTGTAAGCTAACATTATAAGTGTTATTTAAATTCAAAAATTTTTAACTGCCGCCATGTTGGAAATTTAAAAGCAAACTAAATGATATGTGAAAATTCGCTTTAGCCAATAAAGATGTGTGCAATGTTTAGTTCTTGTAGCTTAAATAGTTCTTGAGATATAACGGGTTTTGGGAAAAAATACATTACATATTTTTATGTTTGAGACATATGTTTATGGACAATTTTTTGTTTATTTTGATGAGTAATATCAAACCTCGAAGTTTGGACCCAGCACCCTGGGTATACATATCATATGAGTTTATAAATACGATAACTCACGTAAAAGTAGTCATATCGTGACCAATTTTCTACAGAAATGTGTGTAACCCTTCTTTTAAGAGTTCGTAAACCAGATACACCGAATCATCCGCAAGGGGATACGTTCATCCAAAATGGGTTTTGCGTTTATACATGTTATTTTTGAAAATTATTATTTTTTAATCACCAGTGGATTTAGTTAAGAAAAAACATTTAAAATGTTGACAATCTGCAAGGGTTGAAGTTAAGCTGACAGATCTTGGTTCCTACAAATCCTACAAACTGTACAAAGGACGGGCTTACAGCTAGTACTGAATAAATATTGTAAACTAACTTGTCAAATATATTTTTTATTGTATTTATGTAAAATTTATTTTTAATGCCAAGTTAGCTGCGCCAGGATTAATTCGTCGAAACTAGTTTTATAATTTAAATATTCTATAACATATAAATATTCAATTATATTCAATATTATACTCAAAAGTTTAATCCCGTAAGCTGTTGCGTGATTTGTCGACTACTCCGCTACGATCCAGGTTAGCCGTGGCCCCCATGGGTTCAGTCGAGGGGATGTACTCGTATACCTGCCAAGCGGGCGCTACAGATGGCCAATTATCGATTCTTGGAAATTGGTGGTTTTGGCACTTGGTGGTTTTAGCACTTGGTGATTTTGGCACGACACGAAAATTGTTTATATTTTTCCAAGATCATTAATTATCAGCCCAATGATCAAAGACAGCTTGACCCAGTCCAGGACAGGGTCAATCCTGGATTTGGATTATGAAGAGGGCTGTATAACCACTCAGCCACTCGGTTGACTCTGAGTAGTTGACGGTGGAGGTGCGACAAGAGGTGGCGAGCTCAGGCTGTGCAGTGTGCATACATCCAACTCTCGACAGTTAAATACAAGGTTCTACACCCCTCCACTAGGTTAACAAGAACATTATCAACACGACAAGGTAAATAAAAAGTAAAATAAAACGTGTGGTTACATCTTTTACTGGGAGTCTATTCATTTGTTTCAGTAGGGTTCGAATTAATTGTAAAAATGAGTAGATCTAATTATAAATCAAAAATAAATCAAGTGTGAGTTCTATAGAATATTTGACCTTACTCTGAGAAAACTTTATCGAGTATTTGCCATAGGAAAATACCCGATACAATTATCCCTAATTTTCTTCAAATTGTTATTCGTTTTTAGGTCTATCCATATTTAACATGGATTGAAACCGTAAGTAGCCACCAAGTACGTACGACTCTCCAACAATCTCAAGGTACAATTTAACGGATCTTATAATAGTTTTACGAGATTCTTATTTTTGATTTCGAACTCAAGCTTTAAAAATATAATTGTAAACAATACGAAAAAATTATAATCAATATTGTCGTGTTCCGATGTGAAATCTTTGAAATTAATTATTAGACGGTCTCTTAAATAGGCCGAGAGACATTTGAAGTCCGTGGCGCAAACAATGAGCAAGGAAGATAAAAAGGGAAATAATTGGAGGTACGTGTTGTCGGTGGGGCCGAGGTTCGTGCAAGGAGGACGGCAGTGTGTGAGCACGTCGTCTATCCCGTGATAACTGCTAGGGCCTATCACTGATAAGAGCTGCCGTTTCAATCGGCCCTTGGGCACGCAAGCCGGGGCCCTTATCGCTTAACGTGTGGCCCGCGCTATCACCCCATCACTTGAACACGAGCTGCGCTGACTACATCGTGGATACGTCACCGCGCCGTACCGCACCGTGCTTGCCTCATCGTACTCATCATACTTGGCTCACTGTGCCATACTTGACTCGCCGTACCATACTTGGCTCACCGTGCCATACTTGACTCGCCGTACCATACTTGGCTCACCGTGCCGTACTTGACTCGCCGTACCATACTTGGCTCACCGTGCCATACTTGACTCGCCGTACCATACTTGGCTCACCGTGCCATACTTGACTCGCCGTACCATACTTGGCTCACCGTGCCATACTTGACTCGCCGTACCATACTTGGCGCACCGTACCATACTTGACTCGCCGTACCATACTTGGCTCACCGTGCCATACTTGACTCGCCGTACCATACTTGGCGCACCGTACCATACTTGACTCGCCGTACCATACTTGGCTCACCGTGCCATACTTGACTCGCCGTACCATACTTGGCGCACCGTACCATACTTGACTCGCCGTGCCATACTTGACTCGCCGTACCATACTTGGCTCACCGTGCCATACTTGACTCGCCGTACCATACTTGGCGCACCGTACCATACTTGACTCGCCGTGCCATACTTGCGCACTGTACCATACTTGACTCGCCGTGCCATACTTGCGCACTGTACCATACTTGACTCGCCGTGCCATACTTGACTCGCCGTACCATACTTGGCGCACCGTACCATACTTGGCGCACCGTACCATACTTGACTCGCCGTGCCATACTTGCGCACTGTACCATACTTGACTCGCCGTACCATACTTGGACTTAAGTCCCATAAGAACAATATTAACAAGTCAGCATTACCACTCGACAGCCATAAAAAGGTGGCTGAGGTATTAAATTACATTGATTATCTAGTGAATTACACTTTCCATCTTTTATTTTTCAATCATAAAAAATATAATTATTTGTTAAGCATCAGATATAATTGCTAGGTAATTATAGTTTTAATTATAATCTAATAAATTTTTAATTAAATGTAAAATGGTTATTTACTAACCAAATATTATCTTTAATTTGACACCTCAACCATCTTTTTACAACAATCATATAACCGGTACAGGTATGAAAAAACTAACATTCTTTTTATGCGGTTAAAACACAACACAAACCCAATATACGGAGATTCTTAAGTGTTAAAGAATAATTTTTACATAAGAATGTTAACTGAACCTAGATAAAAATGTTCACATAAGTAATGCAACAATAGCGCCTGTGAAACGGCAAACACAACATGAACGCTGTATGCAAATTGCCTGTAGATGATATCACGGCGCGGCGTTGACTGTTGCATTAATAAACTCTTACTAGGACAGTTAAGTAAACTATGATAGTAGCGAATGGAATGGATGGAATGGTATTGATTATATTTCTACTTAACCCTAATTTTACTAATTCATTCCAATCAATTAACTATAATTTGAATTATGCGACCCAATTTGCTGAAATGTAATTTAATAACGTATGATTGCAACCATTATGCATACAATTGCAGACGATTCTTTACAGACCAAAAGTAACTGGGAACTGGAAAATATAGAAGATATACTTCATTTTCTCATAATCTGAAGTGCATACAACAAGTTAAAAGATGTTAATCGCAAAAAAATGGAAAAGGTGTATAGTTGGAAATGAATCATTTTAGTATATTTTTAAATTATACAAATAATAAATTTATAAAAATTCACAAACTCCTGGCCTCGCCAAGTTTTTTAAACTTGACGAGGTAAATGTTTACCTAATAAACATGCATGCAATACATTAATAGACTTTACCGTATTAAAGCTATAACGGTTTAGAGCAGGATCGTATTTTATAAATGTTAACAGGCTGCAATTTGGTAAATTTTCTGTCTATAATCCTCTCCCTTACTTTTTGTTTATTTATTTTTGTTGTTATATTTAGTATTTTTTATTTCACCCTACTATTCCCTTAGAGAAATCGAGAGAATAAAAATGTGTTTGCTCCGTATAAAAATATGCATGCATATATGCGTATAAATGCTCGCCCCCAGGCCCCCGTTCTAGTTGTCGGCATAATCGCTTGTAGTTTTTTTTAGGACGTGGCGGAAGAAATGCGTTATACACACAGGTGGCCAGTCTATAATGTGGCACCCACCTAAGAAGTGGGGTTACACACTAAAAAACCTCCTCTACTCTTTAGGAATCTTACCTGCAACCGATTGTCACATTAAAACAGGCTAGGCCTAAATTAGGCTTACGCCCTCGGGACTCACTCCATGTCTAGGCACTTGTTTAGGGGATAGCCAAAAATTAAATAGATTGTTAGAAAAACTTTTAACATCGCCATTATTTTTAAAATTCAAACTAAAACACTGTTACTAGAAATAGACTGATATTTTAACTTTCTTTCGTTAAATATTAATTTTTGACACGGATATGTGATAGCTCTTGTGTGGTAATAGCAAAATCTGAGATAAAAATTAGAATCGTAAAATAAGATGTATGGATGAACTTCAAACATTCTTTTTAGACATAATAATGATTTAACCTTTTATCCACGCGGAAGTAAACACAAACTTTATTTCGTGTGTTAATTAATATTGGTGTTGTGGTGTGTGTGCATGTCAAATTTCAAACCATTCTATCCTAAAATAATGCAGCACAGTAGCCAAATGAGCCAGTAGTCAATTTTAGAAAATAAACGCTATTTATGAGTGAAGAGGACAAAATATGAAAAATGTCAAGACATCAAAGTTGAGATCTTAAAAAGTTGCCGGAGCAAAGTGCCGTCACATTCCTATCCGTTTTCCGATAGGACCTTTCCTTAAAGTTATATAGCCGAAATGTGAAATTTTTTTGAAAACCTTTTTGAAAAATCCAATGATACGATTGTTTAAAGTACCCTCTTAGGAATGTTCATGAAAAATTCCAAGTATCTAGTTCAACAGGAAGTCGTATTTTTGAGCGAGAAAGTAAAACCTTGAATTTGAAATAAACCCAATGCATTTTATAAGGGAAAATTTTCACATTTTTTTCTCGGTTCGTAATGAAAATGTGTTAGATTTTGCAGTTTTCCTGTCATTTGTGGACCTTAAGGAAGGGCTGTGCCAAATTTCAAGTCTTATACAACAGGTTTGATAAATATCCGTAAAAAATAAGAGAGTTCGCCTGTTCTCCATAAGATTAACATGGGAAAGAGTATGCAGGTTTGCTGCTGTGAGATACACTGAAAGGAGGCATTTCTAGCATAAAAAAACTTTTATTTTGGCCATTTATACCAAGTTTCATCAACATCTATCCATAAATAAAGGAGATGCCTATTCTCTATATGATTAACATGGGAAAAGAGTATGCAATTTAGCTGCCGTGATAAACATAAACTTTGATTTTAAAGCATAAATGGATGGATCTCAATCACATGAAGGTAAATACCAAGTTTGATCCAATAACATTGATTGATAAGTGAAATATTAATTTTTCTTTAACCTCCATAAGATTAACATTGGAGCCCAAAATACAACGTACTTTGTTTAGATTTTTTAATATCTCGGTAACCGTTGGAGAGAAAACTTTAAGGAACTAAATTGTGTAGTTTCTTGAGCTAATTCTAATGACGAAAGATAAAACTTAAAAATGTTTAAATTACTTATGAAAAACGCAAAAAATCCAATTTTTGAGCACAAACTCCCCCAAACTTCCCCCAAACTCCCTCCAAAGTCCCCCAAACTACCCCCAAACTACCCCCAAACTCCCCCCAAACTACCCCCAAACTCCCCCAAACTCCCCCAAACTCCCCCAAACTACCCGTTTCGATTGACCGAATAGCTTCTTTCCTTTGGGAAATTCGCTAAAAGAAATGTCTTTCGAATATGTATCAAAATGTAAAGCATTTAAGGCATAAATTAAAAAGGTATATTAGATATATCACTTCAATATTATATACGTACTAAAATTTTCATCGTACAATTTGAAACGCTCCCTATAAAAGATAGATCGACTCAAGGCAGTTTAATTTTATCGCCTTGAAGATAGGGAAGGTGATGAGCGGAGAAACTCAATAAAAGTATTTAGGAAGGAATCGAGAACCTAAATAGACGGGAAATCGTTGCAGTTGACAGAGGCTGAGCAAAAGTGAAAACCGTCGGAAATATAAGTCATTTCCAGTAAATGTTGGTCTTTTCTGATGTAGACAGAGCGGGATCAGGGTGGTGATTGACTGATTCAGCTTCGCCGTCGCCGCTTCTTTCAAAGGGTGGGAACGAGGAATGTATTTGAGAAGTAAATGAAAACGACGAACCGAGTGCGTTTGGCAAGGAGCGGAATGGTTTAGCTAATTGGTTGTGGAGGAGGGACGATAGACTCGGATTGCGTGTAAATAAGGGCATCACATCGAGGGGGAATGATTGTCATGTGCGGGGATGAGGGGCGAGGCGACAATAGAGTCGGCAGCCGCATCATCTAATTACGGAGCAGAGTGACACGACAGAGCAAACCGGGAGAGGATTGTGGTGACACGTGACCACTCTCACAAACAGTCAAACAGGTGAACTGGTCATTCGTCATGTAGGATGCGGCGGTCACAACAGAATGAGCCGCACACCGACATAGGATTGTGGTGACACGTGACTACTCTCACAACCAGTCAAACAGGTGAACTGGTCATTCGTCATGTAGGATGCGGCGGTCCCAACAGAATGAGCCGCACACCGACATAGGATTGTGGTGACACGTGACTACTCTCACAACCAGCCAAACAGGTGAACTGGTCATTCGTCATGTAGGATGCGGCGGTCACAACAGCATGAGCCGCACACCGACATAGGATTGTGGTGACACGTGACTACTCTCACAACCAGCCAAACAGGTGAACTGGTCATTCGTCATGTAGGATGCGGCGGTCCCAACAGCATGAGCCGCACACCGACATAGGATTGTGGTGACACGTGACTACTCTCACAACCAGCCAAACAGGTGAACTGGTCATTCGTCATGTAGGATGAGGCGGCCACAACTGCATTAGCCCACAATTACCGACATACGGATTGTGGTGACAACTACGTTGGACTACTCTCACAACCATCCCAACATGTGAACTGGACTTCGTCCATGTATGATGAGCGGCCACAACAGCATGAGCCGCACAGCAACATAGAATTGAGGTGACACGTGACTACTCTCACAACCAGCCAAACAGGTGAACTGGTCATTCGTCATGTAGGATGCGGCGGTCCCAACAGAATGAGCCGCACAGCGACATAGGATTGTGGTGACACGTGACTACTCTCACAACCAGCCAAACAGGTGAACTGGTCATTCGTCATGTAGGATGCGGCGGTCCCAACAGAATGAGCCGCACAGCGACATAGGATTGTGGTGACACGTGACTACTCTCACAACCAGCCAAACAGGTGAACTGGTCATTCGTCATGTAGGATGCAGGTGAACTGTTCTTGTAGAATTTAGTGGTCACAAAATAGCCTTTTAATCCACTTACAAAATGTCATATGTGTGATAATTACCGCGAGGGTTAGGTAATTAACATGTGCAAACAGAGACGTCCAAGACGGAAGTTGGAACAAGTCGGGGCAGGGGTGCCAACATCAATTTGGGCCGTTATTGTTGAGCCAATAAGTGTGGAGGGGGAATAATCACTTGTTGAGGGATACGCGCCTAAGAGACCAGCTTATTGGACAATAAATTAATATGTTGGGTTGTAGGGGTGGGTGAGGGGTGGAGGGGGATGATGTGTACATGGGCTCATTGAGGCCAGCGATTCAATCACGAAAACAAACACGTATCACTCGAAACACCATATGTCAACGCGGCCATCTGCCGTCTGCCGGAGGAAAATAGCAACGGTGATCATGATCACGTGTCAATAATCAAAAATGAGTTCTGTAATAAAACTGAAAACAAGCTTTATCAATGCAAGCCATCACCAAATAGACTAACGGAGAAAAGTAATTCACAAGAGTGGGTTAAATCTGTTATTTTGTGGCGGGAGTTTTGAAAGTTAATAAAAAACGTAAGTCTTCGAAAATGGCTATACACAAAAAATGTTATACTAAAACAAGTAACACAACCAACAATGTCTACAGTGGATCGTTGTTTTTAACTAATTTTATTATATCGTAATTGAAATTTGAAAATGTGCTATTGAATATATTGAGCTGGTTTGAAAAGTTATTAAAATGATGGCATATTCTTAATAAAGGAATGTTACCTGTGGAATTTGCTAATGTGTATTTCCTCTTGAATTAATTATAAAAGGTTCTCCTTGGTCTTGATCGGACAGCTGTCGCGTACAATAGTACACGCTTCAGTAATCTCATGAGCCAGCATCTGCTTGATCGTTGATAATCCGGCGCAGATAAGCTAATCTATGTATTTTTTCGCGCTGGTCAAGGTTAAGAAAATCAAGTTCGGACAATAGAACCGAGTCTAGGACTTTTGGCAACCACGGCTATCCCATTCGTCATCGCAGGGGGCTATAAAAGTGTCAAAACTCGTGGCCCGGACTTTTGGCAGCTGCTGTCTTCCCTGGTGAGGATTCCAGGGATTTCGTCGTGCCAGGCGGGGTTGAGGGTGTGGGAGAAAGGGCGCTAGTGAAGGGCAAGAGGGAAGGCGGCGGGCGAAGACAGACGAATAACAAAGCACAACGCATGATACCCAATTCCTTTCAAGTGTGAGATTACTGACAGTCTAAGAACTGTCTGTCGTCTAGTTTGAACTATGTTTAGAGATACAATATCATGAATTGTATCGGTCTTATTTTCAAACCCATACATACCTTCTTGGGGAAAGAATTAACGATTAATATTTCTTTGAAATCAGAAAGACTTGTAACTTTCAATTTATAATACTGTAATAATTTTATAACCAAAATAAAGATATTGAGAATGTGCAGAATCAATTAAACGAAATATACTGTCATGCACTTGGTTTTATTTTTGTTACAAATACAATTGATATAAGACATTTACGAATGTAGGCTTTATATATAAATTTCACTGTATATATTATTTAGAAATTATTAATGTAACAAACCTCTTAAGTTAATAAGTCATATAGTCATAAGTTAAATCTAAATTCTTGATCAGCTAGGTGCAAAAAGAGTCATGTACAAGTACATAACAAAATATTATTAAAACCTCAAAATTCAAAAATTCTAAATACAAATACTGGAGATGAAATCATCTGTTACAATTGTACAATACGTTATGTTGTTACAATACGATGTGTATATCGACTGTCCCTTGCCGTCTCGCTCTTACATCTCCTGATTCGATGATTCCTGGGCGAGGGAGGGACTTTAAGGTATATGAGTGATAATTTGTGGGATTATACAATGAGGCAGGGATTTTCAGGGAGAAAAGGGATAATTTTTGGGATGAAACTGAGGTTGCCAAAAGGCCGCGGTCGAGGGCTACTTACGGTTAGGACCCTCGGTAGGAACTGGGCGGTTGCCAAAAATCCGTTTCCCATAGAATCTGTTTAGACTTGTCAGTTGAATATTAAATATATAATTTTCAATACAAGGACCGTAAAAGTTTATTTTGAACACATTCCTAAACGGATTTTAATTTGTTATTCGTAGTGCTCCAGTACCCTAATATGGATCTTACAAACGAATATTAAAGCCTGATTATAGCCCTTTTACTAAACAAAACAAAGGAACTTCGTATAATAAACCCCCAGATGATGTTACTGTGAGCATTAAATAACACATTGCAGGAAAAAGTAACACCAGAATCCTTGAATTCAGTGTCAGCCTTTTAAAATGTTATTGATAGAATAAGGAAATCTCACACACTCTTTCTTATTATTAAATCTTAGAAAATTTTACTTTATTTAAATGACACAGTAACTTATTGTTTATGGACCAATTTTAAACGCTTGAGGAATCCTCCTGGAGGAGGTTGAGGATTCTGGTGGATATTGATTGACCTAAATAATTTTAAATCGTAGGAAAATAGTAAAATTTTGATTGTTTCACACAATTGGATATATTGTTTATAAAAACTAAAAGTAATAATGGTCAAAGGTTCGAACGTTAAAGTACAGTATTTCAGCAAATACTTCAAACATGTGAAATCTAGCATGAAAAATCACTACAAATCGTGTTCTATTTTCTAAATTAGAGCACATAAACTCTAACATCAATGTATTCATGTCGAGGCCTTTGAGATTACTAATTAAGAGTTCATGATCTAAATCATTTTTAATACAGTCAACTTTGCCCCCATTGTCCAAAATACTTGACGTTATATGAGTCAAATTTATTAGATTTGACTGAGTGGATCGTTAGTGCACACCAGCATTAGTACAATAGTCCTCTGCCTAATTCCATTTACGGCTTATCAGTAACATAATGAATGCGATCAAAGACAAGATTATTCTTGAACTCTGCAACGCTCGCGTTCCTTATCTTAGCCATGTTATTTGGCATGAACCACCGAATCTGCGTATAAAAACTCAGGTAGATGCCGAATTTTTACGTCTCTGATCCTAAGTGCCCCACTCTGGGCGCGGGAAATTTCCGTCGTTTCTGAAACCCTCACGGTCATGTGTGTTTGTGAGCCCTTACATTTAATTCACATACACCTAATATGTATATAATAATATATGCCTCTGGCTGGGTTTACGTATACGAAGATGTCAGTGTTAAAATAAGAAATGTAAATTTAAAAAATCCAGTGATTGTTAAACGTAATATGATTTTTCCTTGACTACTCTATGCAACGAACACACTTTACTTAAACATGATTTGGGCATAACATTTTAAAGTCTAAAGAAGGAGACCTAAAGTCTATGAGAACCTATTACTTTTACAGTTATTGACGGCTGATTTCACGCTATCCAGAAACATTAGTTTCGGTGCGTCTTTACAAAGGATACTACAAGCTTCAATCTGTGGGTAATCTGTGTGATGTTTGTCACATCACTGCACACAAAATATGCATATTGAACCACACGTATATGTCTCCACACTAAACACAAAACTGTACTAAACATGATATTTTTATACTTTATACTTTTAACTGAAATGGCTACCTACCCAGGAAGGTATTTTAAGCCAAGTATGAATGAGAAATGAGTGTATGATGATTTTGGCTCGATCTTGTAGTCTTGTTACTGACTAAGGCTGATATGTTCCTTATACAGAACAGTTAATTAATAGTCCAACATTAAATTGCATATCTAAGGGACCTACAGTTTTACGTGGAGACCGAACTACTGCCTCTGAATCTCGAACTGGTCTAATTATGAGGATGGTCTTTGCGGATTAACGAAGTATTCAATAGTGCGGACGTTAATCCACACAAGAGAACACTTTGCCCACCGACCATCGCTCACAACTATCCACAATTTGTGACCTCCAAGTAGCTGGATTACAGGACACACCACGGTCCCAGTCAGACACTGTATTTACATAACAGGAGAATTTATATAACCTAAATATTTAATGAAATGGAAACTGACGATTTTTCTCTTCTTAAGCTGTTTAATTTTGGTGTCAATAGAATTCTAATTAAGCTAAGTATTTTTCTTGGCCTCTGGACTTCGCCTAAGTTTACGTGTTGGTTTGAAATTCAATTGAGAGCTTGATTACCTGCTTGGGTCAGAGGTACGAATTCGGCGAGGTGATTAGCGAACTCTAATTAGCATATTATTCAAAGGTGCAAATTCGGTGCGCCCATTTACCCGCTGGTTAGACCGCCAGCAGACGTGTGCGCCGTGCGTGGGACATAGACATGCCGTGGGCCGACCGGAACCGATAGGCATCACCTACCAGCTGGGAGGATTAGAACTCACGACCCCACGAAACGGCTAAGATAAAAGCAATAAATATTTTAAGGGCACTCGAAATGATGTGGTTGGGGTAAATACCCAGTGAATAAGTAAGTATAAAAAGTGTATTCACCCGAGGCCCTGGGTAAATACACAAAACCTGAGTATTCATGATTTTTAATTTATTTATAAGGTAAAGAAAATCTTTTTATTATCTAAATGCTCTAAGCATCATAACAAAGGTGAAAAGTCTTTATTATCTCCACAAGCACTTTACTTCTGAAAAATTAAGATTTTAGAAATTCATTTATGTACTCTGGACCAAAATATTTTAATTTTGTTCAAAGTCGCATAAAATTATTGAATAGTTTTTAATTATTCAATAGTAAACTAATTTTTTATCATTTTTCATTTTTTTTTTTGTTATTTTTTATTTTCTTTTTATAAAATATATAAATGAATTTGTATGCATTTATAATTTAAAATATTTAAAGTTATTTTGAATAAATGATAGTCCACAAGTTTTCGTATGAATATTAAAAAATTTGAATTATTTTTTTTGTTTATTGCTATTTTTTTGTGACTCTATATTTTTTATGTATTTTTCATAAGACAATAACAATGTCAAAAAAACATAATTTTAGTGTGTTTTACAATATTATACCACAAGGTTTTGGCCTTTTCC
This sequence comes from Nephotettix cincticeps, assembly GCA_023375725.1. Lineage (NCBI taxonomy): Eukaryota > Metazoa > Arthropoda > Insecta > Hemiptera > Cicadellidae > Nephotettix > Nephotettix cincticeps. The sequence goes on from CM041784.1 coordinate 20,937,359, forward strand.
AAAGTTTTTTTTTTATATAATTTTTTTCGTTAATTCTTAAATTACATTATATTTTTTAATATATTTAACTGTTCAGTTCATATACTACCACACCTGTCTATATGACTAAAACACAAGAAACCGAGTCTCAAGACTAAACAAAAAAAATATTTTAGAATTTTATAAATCTGACAATGTTTTTGACTTTATAATAAGCATTTCAAATCTTTTGTATATATATTTTAATTTTAAATTATTTGTAAAATATAATTTTAAAAACAGTATTAAAACATTTATTGTTGACTGACTATGTATCTTAATATTTTTGAATAATTATTAGTCAGTAATAAGTATTTGTTTCTGTTATAGATTGTCATTGAAGGAATAAATCATTATTTTAATTTTCAATTTCCACTTATCAGAGTTAATCCCACACAGACTACGGTCATCTATGTTGTATTTTAGTGTATTAGTAGACCGGGACCGTGGCGTGTCCTGTAATCCAACTACAGTACTTGGAGGTCACGAATTGTGGATAGTTGTGAGCGATGGTAGGTGGGTGTGGTGTTCTTTTGCGGGGATTAACCTCTGCACTATTGAATAATACGTTAACCCGCAAAAACTATCCTCATAATTAAGACCATAATTAGACTAGTTCGTAATTCAGAGGCATTGGTTCGGACTCCACGTTCAACTGTAGGTCCCTTAGATATGCCATTGACTGTTGGACTATTAATTAATAGTTCTGTCTTCGGAAAATGTCAGCCTTAGTCAGTGACAAGACTAGGCTCTAGTGCGTAGTAACTACCCATGTCACTTGGTCACTAGTGTGGGTTTCTCGCTAGCCTTGTGGTTAGCGTCTTGGACTTCGGTGCAAGAGGTCACGGTTTCGAATTCCGGGATGCCCATTAGGGTTTGGCCCGTATTACCAAAAAGCGTTTGTGTGAGATGACTCCTTGACTTGTTTAACCCTCCAAAGGTTCACTACTGGACCCCTTGAGGTTCACCCTTTTTGGCACTTTTGCGGACTTTTATTAACAAATTCACTTAAACTACTAAAAATACAGTAACTATAACATATTATATACCATTTTAATATACATTAAATTATCTGCAAGAAAATAATAACATGTTTTATCTTTATTTTGGTTTTGATGGGTGTATCCACTTGATATTGATAAAAAAATTATATCAAACAATATCTCAAAGTTCGCTCCCCCACAAAGCACAAAACACCAGTCATAAATTGAATATAGCAAAGTTTTTCAAAATTTCACAAGAAAAATAAAAATATATAGTTTTACACACTTAAGTCGCTGCTATCCATTTTAAAGTTGTGAAATTAACATCAGAACACCATAGAAACGCGACGAGAACGTGTAACGCAACCATTGTAAACAAAGCGACATAACCGCGCAACAGAAGACAGGTAATTTAAATCATACAGAACTCTGACGCAAAGAGTAAGCCACACAAGACAGACATCGGCAGTGTATAATCTGTAGAGTACAACGATACTATATTAAATGTAGTTTTAACCGAAAATGTATTCACACCATTGCTTTTTGTAAAAGCTTACCTACCGTCGATTGCGACGATGAACCTTCGACGACTGGGCGGTGGCGTCAATTAATCGACGGTAAACCTTTAGAGGGTTAAATTGCCTCTGGCGAAGATTTAAGCAAAAAAAAGACTACAAGGTTGCGCCACAATCATCTTACCCTCATTTCTCATTCATACTAGGCTTAAAATACACCTGTGTAGAACGCCATTTTAGTTAAAAGTAAAAGTAATTTTCAGAACAAGCCTATTTGAAGATGAAATATTCCGGGAAAGTTGTCATCGCACTTTGGGAGAGGCGAGGGGGAGGGCGGCGACATCAAAGCAGCGTCACGGGGCGTCGAGAGGGCCATAGCTCACGTACGAATCCTACTTGTCCCAGCAACCAATTACCGCCTTGTTATAACCAGAATAATGATTTTCATCTCTATGGGAAAATAAAAGTTTAATTGACCACATATGGATAGGGTTCAATTTAATCATATCTTCAAAATTGTTCAAATAAGATGAATAGGTAGGTGAGGAGTACAATACCTACTATAAAATGCAATTAGGTACAATAGTTCAACCCCAAAAAAATAATAAACAAAACTTACCACGGTAGAAAAGTACGACTGATTCGAATTTCAATCATATAAGCTCCGCACTCATCGTCAGAAATATATTCTTAAGATTAGTGAGTATTTTTTTCATAACTCAAAACTATATGAGGGGCGCCATTTAGGGGTTTCACCCTATAAGAAAAATGGTAGTTTTATAGCGCCATTAACGTCTGACGGTACGATAGTTAAAAAATATGGACGGAGTGATGAATTGTACATCTACAACACATTGTACAGTGTTTATCTATGGAAATATATGAATAAAATTCATAATTATTTTTTAATTATCTTGTAATTATATTATTTTGAAAAATAAATTAGAAATTAACTATGTATTTACCTAGATGTTTACTGTTATTAATTAAAAATAATTGAAACAAATAAAATAAGTTAATAAATAAGCTATTTCATATGACTATCGTGTGGCTAACAATGCTGTCACAAAATTAAGCTTACGGGCCTTAACTGAAATTAGATGTCAATGAAGACACTTAATTTTAGATCCGTATCAGATAATATTGGGGTTCTTCTCCAGAATTGATCTCACAAAAACTCTCCGTTCAAATATACATTTCACAAAAACAACACACAGAATGAACCCCAATAAAGAGCATATGTGTTAAAAAAGACTTGGGGTAGCGAGGTGGCGAGGGATCAGGCAGAGATAGCATCTGTCGAGAGAGGCTAAACCCTAAACAAGCGGGGTCGAACAAACATCAGTTACGGCGGCACGCGTGGCCGACACGTTGCGTTAGCCTACTGTATATCACCACTTCCCCTCCGCCACGCTACCTGGTGGCCACCACGTAGACTACAACTGTATATCACCACTTCCCCTCCGCCACGCTACCTGGTGGCCACCACGTAGACTACAACTGTATATCACCACTTCCCCTCCGCCACGCTACCTGGTGGCCACCACGTAGACTACAACTGTATATCACCACTTCCCCTCCGCCACGCTACCTGGTGGCCACCACGTAGACTACAACTGTATATCACCACTTCCCCTCCGCCACGCTACCTGGTGGCCACCACGTAGACTACAACTGTATATCACCACTTCCCCTCCGCCACGCTACCTGGTGGCCGCCACGTAGACTACAACTGTATATCACCACTTCCCCTCCGCCACGCTACCTGGTGGCCACCACGTAGACTACAACTGTATATCACCACTTCCCCTCCGCCACGCTACCTGGTGGCCACCTCCACCACGTAGACTACAACTGTATATCACCAACTTCCCCTCCGCCAATAACCTGGTGGACGCCACGTAGACTACAACTGAATACTTCCCCTCCGCCACGCTACCTGGTGGCCGCCACGTAGACTACAACTGTATATCACCACTTCCCCTCCGCCACGCTACCTGGTGGCCACCACGTAGACTACAACTGTATATCACCACTTCCCCTCCGCCACGCTACCTGGTGGCCGCCACGTAGACTACAACTGTATATCACCACTTCCCCTCCGCCACTCCGCCACGCTACCTGGTGGCCACCACGTAGACTACAACTGTATATCACCACTTCCCCTCCGCCACGCTACCTGGTGGCCACCACGTAGACTACAACTGTATATCACCACTTCCCCTCCGCCACGCTACCTGGTGGCCACCACGTAGACTACAACTGTATATCACCACTTCCCCTCCGCCACGCTACCTGGTGGCCACCACGTAGACTACAACTGTATATCACCACTTCCCCTCCGCCACGCTACCTGGTGGCCACCACGTAGACTACAACTGTATATCACCACTTCCCCTCCGCCACGCTACCTGGTGGCCGCCACGTAGACTACAACTGAATATCACCACTTCCCCTCCGCCACGCTACCTGCTGGCCGCCACGTAGACTACAACGGTATATCACAGCTTCCCTTCTGCCACGCTAGCTGGCCAGCTTTTTACTTCTTTAATTACTTCTTCACTCTTTAATGTTTTAATGCGTAATTAAGACATAACTTTGTGAAATTATAGCCACGTAGATTCACATTTACATGCAGTTACAGTATTTATCGATGGATTGGTTAGGATCGACAGAATGATTATCTATAGTACATCGTTAGGTCAATATGTTCGCCTGTGCGCAGGTTTGCTCATTCAAATTGTACTTTAGTCAGCATCTAAGTCAGTAAAGTGACAACTTACAGTTTGATTTACTTGTATCGATAACATGGTTTTTGTACATCGTTCGGTCATAGTATCCAAGCAAATTTGCTCATACAAACTGTGCTTTTATTGGCATCTGAGTCGGTGAAGTGACAACTGTCATAGCTTCTTTGGTTGGGGATCAACAGCATGGTTGTGTACATTGTTCGGTAAAAATGTCCGATTGTACGCAGGTTTGCTCATTCAAATTGCACTTTAGTCAGCAATTAAATCGGTGAAGTGACGTCTGACAGTTTCGTTGGTTAGGATCGATAGCATGGTTTTATACATCGATCGGTCAATATGTCCGACTGTACGCAAATATGCCTATTTAAACTGTATTTCAGTCAGCAATTAAATCGGTGAAGTGACGACTGACAGTTTCGTTGGTTAGGATCGAAAGCATGGTTTTTTACATCGTTCGGTCAAAGTACCCAACTGTGCACAGCTTTGCTCATTCAAACTGTTCTTTAGTTAGAAACTAAGTCGGTGAAGTGACAACTGCCATAGCTTGATGGTTGGGATTAACCAAATGATTGTTGTATATCGTTCGGTCAATGTGTGCGACTACACGCAGATAAGCCTATTCAAACTGTATTTTAGCAACTAAATCGGTAAAGTGACGACAGACAGTTTCGTTGGTTAGAATTGATAGCATGGTTTTGTACATCGTTTGGTCAAAGTGTCCAACTATACGCAGGTTTGCTCATTTAAACTGAGCTTTTATCGGCAACTGGGTCGGTGAAGTCACAACTGCCATAGCTTGATTGGTCGGGATCGACAGCATGGTTGCATGGTTGTGTACATCGTTCGGTTAAAGTGGTTATGCAGGTTAGCCAATTCACACCGTACTTTTGTCAGCAACGAGGTGTCAACTAGCATCGATTAACTGGTTTGCACCGACGCAAAGATTTGCTCTTCTCTCCCCCTCCCCGCAGCAACCCCCCACACCTCTCTGTTCATCTGTTTCAACCAATCCTCCAGTTCTCGAAACCTTTTCTGAGTATGAATAATTATTTCCAGCTTCAAAAAGGGTAAACTATTGAACATCAGCAATGTTTTGAATTTAAATATACATTTTTGTCAGTCACCCTTTACTGCTTCAACTAAACAACTTAACCCCCTGAAAAATGTTTTTAGACGTCTACTATTTTTTCTGGTGTTTTAATATTTTGGTTACAAAACAAACATTTTCTAGCACGGTATTTCATTTACACTGAGTAAAATATCAACTCATACATTCAACAGTAAGCAACTCATTAATTTATGAGTTAATAATTTCATACACACTGAGTAAAATTCCAACTCATATACGGATTTCAACAGCAAGTAACAAAAGATAATGTATTTAATTCATTAACTATTAACGATGACTACTGAAAGTCATGCAATTATTGTAAATATTGTATTTATTCAGGAAATAATATATAGGAAACTCAAGAGAATAAGGATACATTTTAACAAGATAGGCCATGTTCTGAAGTCAAATAGCATTATGGCTTCATCGTGAAAGGTTAAATATTCTGGGTATTTCTGGGCTAAGTATTCCGGCATAGTCAACAACAATACTGAAACGATAAGGCATATTGATAACATTCCCACAAAACAAATACATCCGAGTGGATTGATTCACAATTTTCTAATCCAACTTAAACCCAAACCAAACCTAACTGTAATACGTATTTTACAGGAAGAGTGAAATTTTCTGAATCATGTCATTTGTTATAATGATACTCACGTAATCTAGCATTCATAATTCCACTCGTATAAAACAACAAATAATTAGACTGGGACAAGCAAATCAAACAGCAATCTATTCATTTTTTAACGAAAACATCAAAATATTCGCTGAAAATGACGTTAGTTGTCGAATGTTCTATATATATACAACAGCTGAATATTATAATAAACTAAATATGTATAAAGATTGTAATTTTTTTATTTGGCCAATATATAAACACGTGACTCTTAATCATAAAAATGCCGAAACTTACCGAAAATATAAAATATAAATACATATTCCCAAAAAACATAAACTATTAACGTGTTGAATAAAATTGTTCATTTTGTACATCACATTCATAGTTTTACATAATGAATTATTCAGATGGCATTAGATAGTAAAGCATATTGCTAATGGAAAGTACACCAAAAGCTGTAGCTTTAACTCACTATTAAACATTATTCATGATTAAGTTGTTTCTACGGATCACGACAGTAAAATAAATGCTAGATTAGATACCTTCTTAGCTGCCATGTGTTCGTATCCTTCTGAGTACGTACCTATAGAATATGACAGCCATTTTCCATTAACATAAAAAACTGAAATGAAAAAATAATCGCATTCAAAACGTAAAATAAATTATAGAACAGATTAAATATGAAAGGAAGTACTAAACATATAAAAAAGAAGACTGGGATTTATAAAAGAAAATGCAATACCTGTGATAAATTTTACATAGGCCAAACTGGACGGCAATTTGAGAAACGTTTTGAAGAACATTTACCTAAAGCCACACATACCCAAAAATCAAATTTTGCTTCCCACATAGTCGACAACAATCACAGTTACACAAGTATTGAATCTAATCTTATTCCATTACACATCTGTATTAATGGACACAAATTGACAACTTTAGAAAATTATGAAATTTACAAAGCCACAAAATTCTCAACATATCACTTCTCATGTACGAAACGCCCGTCATCTGTTAAGGACTACGCCATGATTCACATGACAGCTAAGAAGGTCTTACGTAGTATTTATTCTATCAAATATGAATAATATTCGTGTATAACATCGTATACATTCCGCCAGAAATAATGATGAAATACTTACCATTATTAGGTTTTTTCACGGGTATAAAACCTATACTAAACTAAATAACTAATTTAACTATAAAAACAATTTTTATTTTTATTAAGGGTGTGTAGCTGTGTTGTTGACTATAGGTACATGATTTACTTGATTTACTAATGTTATTTTTTATATTCAGAGTGGATTTGTAAGCAACCGACGACATACAATGAAAATTTCAAGCTCCGATAAATATTTTAAATTTTAGTGTACAAGACCAAGAACTGTTTAATACTATGTCTAATGGCACGATGATAGAGAATAGACGAATGACTCATCATGACAAATCTTAAAAATAGGATTGTGTCTAATCTATTCTTGGAACAAATAATGTACCAACACGGGATAGGAAATAAGTGAGGTACATGCCATTATACCCTAATGAATCACTTATAAATAAAAGAGGGTTATAAACTTGATATATAAACACATATTTTGCAGAGAGTCCAGACCATGTGAGTCAAGTTTGTCTGTGGAATATATGACCATGTTTCGAATACATGTCTGAATTTAGGCGTATTACCTACTATCTCTGACGTTCTATATCATACCTATATCTGACGTCTGCATTCTTCGTACAGCCACAGTGGTGGTCCACACAATAATGACATCCAACACTAGATTTAGGAAATTATTCTTCTCTTTTTTATCTTAGTAGGGCTTTTGACGTCTTTGACCAGGGGTTGTTGTTGGATTAGATGTACAATACGGGAATCAGAGGTGTGGCTCATGAATAGTTCCATCCTTATTTCACTGGTATCCTGAATGTTCTCAAGGTGTCGTCGATTGGTGATAACAGCTGTTTTCAACAAAATTTTTTTGGATAGGGGACTGTAATTTCAAGGAGTTCCACAGGGTTCAATTTTGGGGCCTGTTTTATTCATTCTTTTCGTAAACGACCTCGGACAGGATTTGGTGGATTCTAGTCTTTGTATGTATGTGGACGACATATGCATCACATTCTCCCATCCACTCAGAGAGGGGTTGGATTTGGAATCATTTCTAAAAGGCAATCTCTTTCTCGATTGGCTCGATCGAAAGTCTTTGACAGCTAATATCTCCAAGACTGCTCTCCTTGATTTCAGTATTAGAGATCATCCAAATGATTAACTTAATATTTTTCTGGGCAATGAATCGGTTGAGTCCAAAACCGATGCTCGTGTTTTCTTACAGTGATGGTTGACTCAAGGTTAACCTTCGAATCCCGTATTAATCTTATCTACAAAAAGATGAGCCAGGGAATTTTAATACTAAGAAGACTTCGGAAGCTCAAATCCCTCTCTTTACTTATTACAACATACTGTGGAATAATTTTTCCACACATGGCGGAAGCTGTAGCAATATGGGGGAGGGGTCAGAAAAAACTCGATCAAGGACTGTATTTCGATTGCAGAAGAAAGCTTTTAGGGTCATATTTAGGATCACACAATTCGACTATTGCAGGGATGTTAGTTGCTTACGTTCCCATCGAACGTAAGCAACATGATGTGCTTTTACGTACATCATGGAAACATTCTCTTTTCTTCGTAAAACCTTCTCCACCTTCATAGAATCATTATCTGTACATCTGTACAACTCGTGCAATCCAAAATGGCAACCATTTAAATATTAAGTAAAAATTACCTATTTCAAAGTATGTTAGTTTTAAAAATTTAAATGGCTGCCATTTTGGATTTTGAGCTTGGATCATGCTGGTTATTTTTTAATAATAATAATAGTCTACTAGTGTAAAACAAATACCAAATTTGAAAATAATCCGTAAAAAACTTTTGAAATAAAAATATTTTGTGGAAAATATATCTGAGAAAATAAGCGTTTTAGGCTATACCTCCATTGGAAATTCTTTCTTCCTTTTAATGTACCTAATCACTCATTGAAGTCCTGAAACGTTTTTCATGGACACCTGTATAAGAATAGATTATTTATTGTTTACATTGACTTAGCATTTGCAAGTATATAACAGGGAATACCTGAGGGAGAACTGAAATTCCGCTCCATGATCCTGCAAGACAGGATGCTGTGAATGCTGCGATGGAGATGCCTCGCGTGCGGCTGGAGTGCGAACGGAAATGATTTTCTTATTTAGCTCCAGCCTTCTATAATGTATGGCTCCTATCTTGACCAGGATCGGTGTTTGGGTGGTCAGTGACAAAATACAGAGATGTTTGTTTAATGTTTAATAATAATGTTTTCCAGATTCCGTTACATGCCTGCAACGCTTTAAAACTTTCTATAAACTGTAAACATTGTACAAACTATGTAGATAAATGAACAGTTAAGGTTATTCCGGGGGTCCCGATTATGACAGGACGCGCGGCGGTATTACATCAAATACACCATTCTTACTGACCAACCTACTCAGCTTAAGCCATCTGTTTAATTAGTTACTTCTAAGATAGAGTTGCCATAGTATTTTTGAGATTTATGAACCGTTAAAATTAAAAGAAAGGTACGTTTCTTGCTTTGCGAAGTTAAGTTAGGTTAGTAGTTGGTAGTATCAAATATTTTTAACGAGATAAAAATATCATTAACCAACCTAACTTAACTCCGCAAAGAGCTGTTTGTCGGTGACAAACAGATATGACACGACGTGATATGACACGTTGCGTCATATCTTAATATACGTGAAATTGCCGACATACAGCGCTCTTCGGAGTTAAGTTAAGCTAGCTATTGATATTTTTTTAAAGAATTTCATTATAACTATTCATAAATTAAAAAATAATAAAAACTGTACTATACTACTTTGCTTTACTATATTTAAAATTACTTAATTGGTACTTTATAATTTAATTATAATCATCCATAAATGAAAAATAGCTTTCGGGCACTTAACGGTATCTAAACCATTTTTATGTTCGTTTTTCATTTAGTATGCTATGACGTCTAAAACTCATGCGTAAAAGGGGTGTAAGTGCACGTCTACCATGCTCTTTGGTGTTTCTGTTTATGCGATTCCGTCCACAATGATCAAGCGCTTATTTGCCGATGGGAGTGAGAGATTAGGGTTGTGCGGATGACAGCCGGGGGTCGCGATCGGCGACGGGGTGTCTGGGTGTCTGACGTCGGGGTGCGACCGCCGTGCAGGCTCCAGCGCTGAATAAGCTACCCTCACGCGGTTAGCATTTAGTGGTTGGATACGAACTGTACCTTGAATTTGAAACAGTAATAATCAAATAGTTTATTGTCGTAAGCACCTTACAGTATTGACAAAGTCGAAAATACGATTAGGTATAGAATCAGTTACATTTATAAATTCAACAAACAACAATAGTAGCATTAAGTAATCAACACACGGATATCAACACAATTTCAACAATAATAAATAACATAATTTATAACAATCAATAATCAAATACAACAAAGATTTACAGCAAAACATGGCCTAGTTTACACAACATAAAACTCTTTACATAAATAATTAATTTAAAATTTAATTTTGTTTAAAGAATAAAACTCATTTACAGAATGAAACGGATTTTCTAAGAGCCAACTAAAAATTGATTATTAAATGTTTTCTCGTCATATTTATAGATTTTAAAAAATTTAGTATGTACGTGGAGGCAGATTACTGTGTGGCTCTTATGGCTCTTAGCCAATCAATGAAAATCGATAACAGCAGTATTTTTATGACGGGTATCATAACTATGTTTATTACAACAGTGGTTAATGAGATGTGGATTTTTAAAAAGTAAACGAATAAGTTAAAAATATACAAATTAATAACTGTCATAATCTGGGAGGATGCAAAAAGGGGCATACAGTGATCTAAACTTCCAGCTAGATTAATTATGTATTATTCTTTTGTAAAAGAAGAACTTCATTGATTCTACTAGAGTTTCCCCATAGTATAAGGTAATATCTAAGAATATACTGGAAGTAGGAAAAATATGACGTCTTCACATAAGTAAGACTAACACAAGATGTAAGGCGCCTGAGAAGATAGATTACCCTCGATAATTTAGCTGTTACGAAATCAATATGCTGGCTCCATGTTAAATGTTCATAAAAAATGACTCCCAGAAATTGGAATCATCTGAAGCAAAAGGGGCAAGCAAAAGACAATTTTCTGAGTTTTGCTAGCATTCAATAAAAATCCATTGGAATTAAACCACCTCGAAACCTCATTAAAGGAAGTTTCAGCGAGTTGCTCCAGCTGCCCAAAGTCACAATGCATGTCAACGAAGGTAGTGTCGTCGGCATAGAGAAAACAATCGGCATTTACAGAATTAGGAGGATCATTTATTGTTAAAAGAAAAAGTAAAGGTCCCAATATGGATCCCATATTACTTGCTATAGTGAAAACTAGCGTCGTGAGGTTTCGAGAAATGTTTTTGATTGTAATATTTGTTTTAACAATATGCAAGGAACGGGATTTGAACGTAATAAATTGAGGCGAGCATAAAACATTCTTAATCGAAATATACTCAACATATTTTATTTCAAAATATAAAACGACAATTTACAAAGTACACGATTAATCACATATGGTTTTACTACATAAATTATAATTTTGTCTTTACTAACTAAAGGAGCTCAATTATTATGCATTGTGAAATAAATTCCAACTAAATCAAACAAATAAATTTAAAACAAACATGGAAAAAGTGAGATTTTTTGTGAAAAATGAACAAACTTTTATAATAGAGTATCGTGGAACTAAAAATAAAGATTTAAATAGTTCAAGACATCACCATAAACAAAAATGGAAGGATTTGACGTGAAATTCGGTAAATACAGATAAGTTTAAAATATATAAGAATGTGTTTCAACTAATTGTTATAGATAAAAGAACTATAATCAACTAAACATGAACAGTTAAATTAATTTTATATTATTTGAAGGGTTCCTATATTGATTTTATCCATATAATACAGCATTTTCCACCCGCTGTGTCATAATATACTAAATAAATTTATGAAAATAATTTCCTCTTTAAGTATTGAACAAACTATGCTGGAATTGAATGAACTACATTTGCATTGTGAAGTAAATTGTAACGTAGATGTACGTAACGGAAATGTTTTGTAGAAAACACGAAATGCAAAAAAAACGGCTAGGAGTTAAACTAGGTATTCTCAATGTAGATAGAAAAATAATTAATTAATTAATTAAACATTACACATCTAAATGATTTGATAACCTAAGGGACATAAGTTTATGGAAAATATATTAGTATAAGGAAAAGAAATTCAGCATGTAGAAGAATTGAAACTATCCCGATAATGAATGAAAATATTAACTTTAAAATATTGTTTATATTGCAATATTAATGTTAAATGGAAAATAATTTAGAGACATTAAATTAGGGTTTGATCATTAACATTTTTTAAATATCGTAAAAATAATCTTTTATATAGGATAGGAGAAATAATATCATAACGTTGCAAGCTGACTGGATATTTATGGAATTATAATTTAATAAGTTAATCCAATATTTTCCTGGACTAGGATGATTTTCCTACTATTACAGCCTTAAATAATCCCTACCCATATATTTTCTATCACAACAACCACTCCTACGTTATTAACATCCATTTAATTTACTTCTGTACTTTTACATATTATTTTTAGGACAAATATTATTAAATTTTTACAACATTAAATTACGGAATAAAAATCTCCCTATATATTATGAGCACAACAAATATTCTTTAACTGTTTTATTCTTTGAACAAAATTATACTCCGAAATAGATGTACCAGAACCTTTGTGTGTAGAAAATCTGAAGTTACAGGCTGTATCTGTTTCTTGTGTTCGAGTATATAAACTGTCCTTTCCACATTATTATGGGTTTAATTTCACAGTCAGAGTGATTATTTGGACACCTTTTCTACACAAAGGTTCTGTATACCAAACTTTGAAGGAAATTACTAAATACCTTTCGGAGGTATGAATTATTCTTTTATAATAGAAATAAATGTTTTTATGAATAATTTCACAGAAAGCGTAGGTGTTATATTTTAATGGTGATATAGAGATTAGAAATAGATGGATAAAGAATACATGGCTGTGACATCAAAATCTTCATCCTAATCAAACAGTTTTTGTATTTACACTGACGATCCTTTAAGTACATTCATATCTATCATTAGTAAACAATTCACGTTGGAACGTAAATGTAATTTTGGAATTTTAAAATTAAATTTCACCGTCTCAACCATATACATCACGTCATTTACCACAAAAAATAATTTTGTCGTCTTATAAATTGAACGGAGATTATATATTTCAAATTAATAATACCTCAAAATTATAATTATTTAAACGATACCATTAAGAGGTCAAATCTATAGATTACTAACATTTTTAACTGAATTAAAAAATTACGGTAGGCATATTACAATGAATTTATTGGAATGCTCAAGAGAAATATTTCCTTTTTAATTTTGTCCGGGTAAAACGCTCCGAGACCAACTGAAAACGCAACAAAAACGACGAGGGGGCCGGCGCGTCGCGGCCGCCATTTTGAATTTAATAATCTCAAACATAGCTTGACTGAAACCCAAACAGGCTAACGCGCCGCCATTCTGTGCCTATTCATTGGCAACCCAATCAATGATAACGTATAGAAAATCGACAGAATAAAACATTGGAGTTCCTCAAGGCTCATGTTGGGGCTACTCATATTTATTGATTATATAAATTGGCTTTTGATATAGCTTTAATGGCTTTATGCAAACGTGTATTTAAAACGTTAGTCAAACCGTTGATGTTTTCGAGGAAAACCCAAATAAAAAAAACATAAATATAGTCGTGATTTTAAACTATCATCATTTTCAACTATCCCATTAATTATTAAATTTCAAACTGAACTTTAAATAGCCTTCCAATTACACTAAGTTCTATTCATGTTGAAGTTTTTTCACTGTTAGTCCAATTGCATTTAAAAAAAGGTTTGTGTGAAAAACTCGTATGATATTTATAAGTAGTGGATATGCTAATTTGTCACACTTAATTTAAAAGTGTTGTTTAATAAAAAGTATTCATAAATAAATGTAGAATTTGAATGATCAAATGCAGCCTAACATACAAGTAAACAAAAGGAAATTTGTTTTTTATATTCTGAATTACATTAAAAAATTTAAAAATTCAGTAGTCTGTGTTAAGACATACTTACTTCAATTAACCTTTTTCATTTTTTAATATACAGAGAATTTTTTTCTTTGATTAATGTGTAAATCAAAGAAGATTATTTATTTCATTTTGTATTGTATATGACGGATTCCATATGAAAATCTAATAACATTTGCTCTTTACTGAATTTCATAGACACGTACTTTCCTGGAACAAGTAATTGCTTTACTGTTTTATTTTTTAACGCATCTGAGAAATCAATTAAATAACAAATTAATAGTAATATTTTCATAGAATAAGCTATATCTGCATATTCAGAGCTAAGTTTACCAACATCAGGGATTTCTTCATAGGAAATTGGCTACAAAATTGACGTCATGTAAAAATTGAGCCTAGACCACCGTCTGAATGGTATTAAAATAAGAGGGAGAAAAAGAAGTGTGATAATAATAATGTTATTATGTATTGGTTACCCTAGCTCCAGCCACATAAATATATCCAGAGCTGTTTGATAGGTTAAATTATTGGCACCAGATTAGTTCTTCAATTGCAATATATATCTATCGAGTTATGTATTCCTGAAGATTATATATATATATATTTATAACACTATAGTTCCTAACAAATATTCTAATTGAAAACAGGGATTTTAGTTCAGTGTCGTTAGTACATACTAAAAATATTATTTTCAAATCAGTTACAAGAACGGACTCAGTATTACGTAAAATGTGAACTAATTGTAATCCCATATACTTTCCCATAATTTTGTTTTAGTCGACTAGGAAGACAGAGTTCATTATAAATCCTCATTTAGTTATTCTTTTATGAAATGAACGATGTTCTATGAAACGTTTATGTATTTCCATTAACTGCAATCCCCCCTTTTTATGCAAGTGTTACTATTGTCTGTTCTCAGATAGGTCAACCTATTACCTTATATCGCTATTTAGTTATGCACATTTTCTAACCTCTTTTGGACGTTAGCAAAAAGGAGACAATTTTAAACATTTCTTAAAGTTTAACTGTTTATTTATTATACTGTTTTAGGTTCGTTTTTTGGGAGTAATTTCAGTGTAAATGTTACAAATATTTTTCATATTACTAACTTTGTTAACCTATCGATTAAATTAACCGTAGGATAAATATAAAGTAATTAATCACAGCTATGGTTTATAACGAACTTTTGTGCCAATATATTGGTTCATGACGGCTTATTGGCTATATAAGTACTACAAAAATAATAAAATATCAATTCACTCATTACTATTGCTGAATAAAGTTAAATACACTTGTTTTTACACGTTATTTTGCCAAATTGTTATTGTAAAACTGATTTTCCACAATTTATAATTAGTCATTCCATTACGTGTAGGAACCATTTTATTCTTGAATTTTTAAGGAAGAAAATGTAAAGAACAGTATATCCGAGTGAATAAATACAAATATAAACATTTTACCACAAATAGTGAAACAGACAATATTTTGGAGGTAAGTTAGGTTTCTTAATAATTTAGGACAATGTGGAATGATTCCCTTGAAGCTAATTTGATTATAGACGGGAATATGAATTGCCTACATTTCTTGGTTGAAAACAACTTAACAGGTTTCCTATATTGCAATAGCACAAGGATTGTCAAACTAATTTCTATATTACCGATTGAAACTTGTGATTACAGTCGTGTGGCATGTAAATAGTTATATTTTCACATAAAACATCACAGATCTCGTAATACGTGTATCAAAGTGAGACATGCAGCAAGTGGCCTATGTTAGGCCTAGGAGGTTAGGTTAGGTTACCTGATCAGATCCACATGGGCGTCGCTCCCGCGGCTAGGAAGCTCTGGAAAAGGCGAGCTCGCAGCCCGGACACCGATACGCGTTATTTGTTCCCGGAATTCATAGCCTTCAATGATAGCTTGGAAATCCAATAAGGGGACAATCCGTGATTGACCTGGCGGGTGGCTCCGCCCCCAGGGGTGCGCGCCAATGGTGGCGATGGGCGTGGCGCCGTCGCGCGTATTGACGCGTTCACGCTGACGATTAGTTTATTGTTTTAGCTGAATTTTACACCGATTTCACCGCAATTCCGCCGGTTTTCGACCTCGGCCGCCTTTTTGCTGGCTGTTCGCCGCCGATTGTTTTCTAACTGCATTAAGAGCGTCGTTGTTATTTTCACGATCGATTTCGGTGGGTCGGAGTCAAGTTGAAGTTTTGTCATCCTCCTTTTGTTCCGAGTGTTCTCTCGCGATGCTACTCTTCCATCAGATTTGTTTACGCCTGGTTACCACGGTCGCCTAATGGATCAACCACGGTTACATTTATTCATTTTCAAATTCGCCTGTTCGAAACGGTTACAGACCGTTAAACTGTGATTTCAACAACCGATACCACATCTGTCTCATGCTAGGGCCATGGACAAAACATGTTTTGTATAAAGATCATTTAATTCTTAAATTCCCGTTATAGCACAACAAAACTACATGTAGCATATGTTGACACTCCTGTTTAATGTACAAAAGATATATTTATATGCTTTAAATTATAGTGTAGTACTGCAAAACCTATGTGTTAGCGTATCTTAAATCGTTGTAACGCACACTGTTTATGTGTTTAGCGTATCACTTAACTTGCGTCGTGTAACACACAAAAACTGCATGATACCACCTATGTTTTGTTAACCGTATCTACCTTAAACTTCTGTCCCCGTGTAACACACAAAAACTGCATAATACCACCTATGTTTTCTTTAGCGTATCTACCTTAAACTTGCGTCCCCGTGTAACGCACAAAAACTGCATAATACCACCTATGTTTTGTTTAGCGTATCTACCTTAAACTTGCGTCCCCGTGTAACGCACAAAAACTGCATAATACCACCTATGTTTTGTTTAGCGTATCTACCTTAAACTTGCGTCCCCGTGTAACGCACAAAAACTGCATAATACCACCTATGTTTTGTTTAGCGTATCTACCTTAAACTTGCGTCCCCGTGTAACGCACAAAAACTGCATAATACCACCTATGTTTTGTTTAGCGTATCTACCTTAAAACTTGCGTCCCCGTGTAACGCACAAAAACTGCATAATACCACCTATGTTTTGTTTAGCGTATCTACCTTAAACTTACGTCCCCGTGTAACGCACAAAAACTGCATAATACCACCTATGTTTTGTTTAGCGTATCTACCTTAAACTTGCGTCCCCGTGTAACGCACAAAAACTGCATAATACCACCTATGTTTTGTTTAGCGTATCTACCTTAAACTTGCGTCCCCGTGTAACGCACAAAAACTGCATAATACCACCTATGTTTTGTTTAGCGTATCTACCTTAAACTTGCGTCCCCTTTGTAACGCACAAAAACTGCATAAGACCAACTATGTTTTGTTTAGCGTATCTACCTTAAACTTGCGTCCCCGTGTAACGCACAAAAACTGCATAAGACCAACTATGTTTTGTTTACCGTATCTACCTTAAACTTGCGTCCCCGTGTAACGCACAAAAACTGCATAAGACCAACTATGTTTTGTTTAGCGTATCTACCTTAAACTTGCGTCCCCGTGTAACGCACAAAAACTGCATAAGACTAACTATGTTTTGTTTAGCGTATCTACCTTAAACTTGCGTCCCCGTGTAACGCACAAAAACTGCATAAGACTAACTATGTTTTGTTTAGCGTATCTACCTTAAACTTGCGTCCCCGTGTAACGCACAAAAACTGCATAAGACTAACTATGTTTTGTTTAGCGTATCTACCTTAAACTTGCGTCCTCGTGTAACGCACAAAAAGTGCATAATACCTACTATATTTGTTAAGCCTATCTACCTTAAACTTGCGTCCCCTTTGTAACGCACAAAAACTGCGAAAGGTCAACTATGCTTCAGTGATCTAATATACACTTGCGCCCCTGAGTAACACAAAAACTGTATAAGACAAACAATGTTTTGTTTAGCGTGTCTACTTTTAACTTGTGTCCTTATGTACCGCATAAAAACTGTGAAACCCCAATACAATAATCTAACTCTGTAATCTAACTTTTAGTAATCAGGACTTTCAGTACGTTTTTGTTTCAGTAATCTAACTTAAACTTAGGCTTACGTATTACATACAAAAACTGCGTTGGACCAACTGTTTAGCTTCTGTCTTAAATATTTGTCCATGCGTAGCACAGCATAACAATATTGGAGATAGATAAGATAGTTTGATTAAAAGTTAATAGTAAGTGGGTGGTTTAGGGTAAAGTTTTTATGTTTGTACCAACAGTATATTTTAGTAGGGTTTTAAATTGATTTTTTAAATACTGGAGTTTTCCAGATTTTGTCCATGATGAAAAATGTTACAAACTTTATGGCTACATATCCTCTAGTCTTGGTTAATAGTTGCATATAGGTACCGTCGAGTTAAGTTATGGTTAGTTATTAGTTAATTCTGAAAATGATGGGATTTCATCAAAAATCTTGAAGTCATCCACCCACAACTCATGTTCAAAGTGGTCAATTTCCATCCTTGCTAAAAACTGCAACTATCAAGCAACTACTCAAAATAAAAAATGCGCGCATCCCAGAACATTTCAGGTCCATTTAAATCTTATCAACTTTTTCGAAGGTGACAGAGAAGATATTTCTGAATCGACTGTCTTCATTTTTAAGTATTCACGATGTTCTGTATAAGAATCAGTTTGGATTACGTAAGAATACCTGAACTGTTCATGCTTTGTTTAACGTTTTATCATCTTTGTCTTCCTCTCTTGAGCAGAAAATGTATTCATTAGTTTTGTTTTTAGATCTAAAGAAGGCTTTTAATGTTGTGAATCATATTTCCTACTCAACAAACTGAAAAAATAGGCATCAGAGGAAAACCCCATGATTGGGTATCATCATACTTACAAAGTAGGTCCCAAGTTGTTTCTATTCCAAACATTGACGAATAGGGCTGTATTAAGATGGAAGAATCTGAAAGACTGACCGTCCGATTTGGAGTCCCACAGGGCTCTGTTTTAGGTCCTGTATTTTTTTCTATCTTTGTAAACGACATTGCTAGTGTTTCTAATGCAAATCTTTGCTTGTTTACAGACAATATATCTATTGCTCTCTCTAACAAATGTCAGGAGATACAGTGCTAGAGGTGGAAATGTTCGTTGAGGCAAACGAGACATTTTCAGGGACAACAACATTTTAACGTTCCCGTCAATCTACATTTCCAACTGCTTGTTATTTTTGAAGAATAGCCCAGATCTCTTTCAAGAACAGCCTCCTGCAAGATTAAGCATACGAAATCTTAATATCTTATCCGTTCCTCAGCCCAAAACCACGTTTTTCCAGCATCAAACAATTTTTTCCTCGATGAAGCTCTTTCACCACCTCCCAATCGCCCTAAAATGAAACAAGAAATTATTGTATTTAAAAGAAAACTTAAAGCCCTAATAGTAAGCTTAAAGCTTAAAGCCCTAACGAAAGAATTTTACAGTTTGAACAAATATTATTCAAACAAGCTATAGAAATAAATTCTTTATCATATGTCAAAATGTCCATTATATGTAAATATTGAATTGTATTCTGAATAATTATATTACAATGTTTTTAAACAAATTTGACTATTGTTATGAACTTAAATATTCTCTGGTAATAAAAATGTTTGAGTTTTTTATCGTACCGTTAAGTTTTTGAAGTTAATCGTTCAGTTGAGTTAGTCCGAATGGCGTAGTTAATGACGAGAGTTCACTTGACATGCATCTACCGTTCAACTATCATATGTGGAATATGTGTTGTTTAATGTATATGTTCATATTTTAATAATTTAATGATATCAAATGAAGCATACTTTACTGCTTTGAAAATTACTTCGTACAGTGGTTGAAACTAATTAGCCCATTGAAGGTATGCGTGTGAGCATTAAACCTTTTCATTTTTCAATGACATAGGCTTAAAATACAATAACCTTTCATTTTCTCAATAATTTGAAAAATAAAAGTCTGCATCCCTTAATTACCTTAAGGGTTGTACTGTAATACTTTTACAAAAAAAGGCTAAAAATCTAACTCTTGTAGTATTTACAAAAATATTTATGTCATGATGCGCAAGATGGTCACCAATTGTTGGGTTAGTGACTCATTGTTATATGAGGAATAGATAAGAGCTATATTGTCAGCATACGCGTAAAAATTAGAATGAAAATTTAAATTTAGCTAGTCATTGATAAATATCAAAAATATTACTGGTCCCATAGCCCCTCCTTGAGGTGTTCCGTATTTCAAATTCAAAATATCACTACAATGTCCATTTACCTTAACAACCTCTTTTCTATTTGTACAAAATGACTTCAACCAATCCAATGCTTTACATCTGACTCCACATATCTTACATTTTCTAAATAAATTATTATGGTCCAACACATCAAACGCTTTTTGAAAATCTAAATGCAGTGATAATGTGTATTTACGCTTATTAATTAATAGCCCTTGTTATCTCACTAATGTGTCTTTATATTGCAAGGGCTGTTCCTTTTAAAGATAGAATTCCATATTGGTTGACGGAAAACAAATTATTAATTTGAAAGTATTCTGTTATTTTCACGATCGATTTCGGTGGGTCGGAGTCAAGTTGAAGTTTGAAAGATTTCAAACTTTGTCACAGATTCAATTATTTTGGCAATTTCTTTTTTGTAGGGGGAATGCTAATGCACGAACCCATATGGGAACAGTGTTAGAAACCCACCCACTAAACTCCCTATGTGCCACGGGAAACCAAGACGGAACCCTTACCGGATAACTTCATGTCTTGCGTTCTAACGGAACACGAATCTAACTTCACGAAAACCCATATGTCACCTAAGCATACCTCCTCTCTCTTGGTGCGGATAGCCAGATTAACGTGGGAGACAACTTCCCCTCACTCACCCTCGCCTCGAAGTAACCTAACCTCTACAGTAGTATATGCAAGTACAAATCCCACCGCAGGGGCAAGCATTTGCATTTCTTCTAAGAACGCAAACACAAAAAAGGTGTGAAGACAATCATCGTCCCTCTCCGGGCAGAACGTCCACCGGGGTGTCTCCAGCTTCCGCATCCGATGGAGATTTTTCCTGAATAATTAGCCATGACCCGTCAGGAACTAACATAGGTAGAAGTCTCGAGCCAACCAAGTGCTCCAGTCACAGATGAGGCGATACGTCCATCGCACCACGTCAATATCCTACCGATCCTGCCAGGCTTGCAGCGTTTCCACTCTAGCGGCTGCAGCAGCATGCTCCATTCCAATTGTATTCATATGAAATAGCTTATGCTGGACTACCATCCTTAAATATTGGTACAACCGAAGCCACTTTAAATTCATCAGGGAAAACTCTTTGAACGTGATTCTCTGAATATCTTACGTATTGATGGCAAAACACATCTATATTAGATTTAATGATACAAATCCTTATTCCATCTACCCCTACACTATTTTCATTTTTCATGCCCTAAATAATATTCAAAACATATTAATTATTTATATAAAAGGTTTAGGCCGAAAGCTTTCCACCCTAGAACACATCAGGGAGCTCTGTAGACGGCATGATGTCGCAGAGGTCTCTCCAGACCTCTGCGACCCATCGCCATCTTGGATGATCCACCGTAGAGGAACATCATGACTTGCCCAGCCAAAGCCTGATACAGCAATGCGTTGATAATTCATAAATTTAAGTTTATGTTAAATATATTTTGATTAACATCTGTTATTCCACTTGCTCCGACCCTGTTCTGATTTGATTGTTTTAGCCACTCCAAGAGGTAATCCAGCAGCTACAGGTAAAAAGCTAATGCTGTGATTCACCCAAATGAAGTCCTTTCACCCGTATGTAAGTTGCTCATACATGTCTGGACGGATGGGGGAAGGTGGGTTTAGTTTGGGTATACACCGCTTAACGGTGGAGTCACCACATAACCCTCGCAGGAGGATGGGTACTCATAAAGGGTTACCACCTGCCACAAAAAGGCTGAAAGCTCATGCTGATAATCTGGACCCAAAAAAAACTCTGACCAAAATCTTCTTCACGTAACTACACAATATTTACAAAAAACTGGTTGAATGCATTGGCTATCTTAATCTCATAAGTTAATCTTAATTTTAATATCTCAATCTCCCTCACTCTGCATAAGTACTGTCTGGTCCAACTTACTCCGGGGTAGGGGTAAGTTGGACCACTTGACTTATATTCAATAATATATTTAATGTGTAATTATTTACGTTACAATTTAGGAAGACGTTCTAAAATTTAATGGTAGTTTCATAAATTTAAATGAGTTTATTTATATAAATTTAAAAAAATGAAACAACGTCCCCCGGTTACCTCCTACATTATTTTATTGAGTGTGAAAATATAACAAACCAACTAATAAAATGTTATATTATTAGCAAAGTATATTTATAAAACAATAAATATTTCTGAACGCTTTAAACTTGAAGAAGAAACTACTATATTTCTTCAACTCATACAATTTCTCTGACAAAAAACATAAATTTGGACGCTATGACATTGGACATTATGAAACATCTTCGTTTTTAAAACTTACTTAGTATTGAATTGTATTTGGAATTTCATACTATCCAAATTCACTATATCCAAAAGTACAATCTGTTTCAAAACAACGCTGACTATAACTTACTAACCTGACTATACTTTTGCACATTGTGAAACACACTTTTTTCTCTGTTTTACCCTTTTGGACACAGTAAAATTGCACATTATGAAACACCCCTTGCTGGTATATTGACTGAAAAATAGTGACTTCTTTTTTAAATACCTGGTACATGTAAATTGCTGCAGAATGTCATCGTTAAACTTATTTACCAACAATCATAATCTTTACAGAACTTTACGCTGTTTCCAGCGTAGCTTAGAGAGGAGCCAATGCAAGTAAAGTCTGCGTGTGTCGTGTGGCCGACACAAGAGTCTGAGTTACTGAGTCAGATTACTGTATCTGATACCAAATTCTGAAACCAATACTTTACTCTAATCTTGTAAATGAATCCTGTAAAACCGGAATAAATAATTAATTATATCACGTTTTCAATAACACTATACTTATCTATCACACACAATAAAAAAACTATATCTATATTTTAATTATCTATAACTTTAACTATGACTATATCAGTAGAGCTCCAACTCTCGTTCTGATCACACAATACCTTGTGACACCCCACTAGCTCGGAGGCGGAGTGTTGTGGTTTTATTTTGTTGCGATATCATGTATAGTTTTTGTATTGTGCATGATAGAAACGTATAGTACTATTGTCAACTTAATATATGCAACATAAACTAATTTTTATTCCGTTTACATTATTATTTTAATCTCCATTTCACAAAAAATTACTTTATGAAAATAGTGTAAAATATATTTTTTACTCTTCTTTATTTTTATCGAGTACACAAATACATAGTAGTGTCATTGGAAGCCAGCTAAAAGCTATTTTAGAGGAAAACTCTAAACTATTACATTATTTTTATTGGCCAGTAATTTACTTTCTTAAATCACATTAAAATAAATAATAATATAGATAATAATTAAACCAACAATAACAATAATCAATTAATAATAATCCTTAATACGTGAGAACACCATTTTAAATACTGTATATAACAAATTAAATTGATAAAAATAGTGCATAGTATAAACAATTAAAAAATAATAACAAAAATATAAATCTCAACAATATCACATTTGATGAATTTTATTTTAGTTTTGAAAATTACATAGCTATCAACTGTTTCAAAAATACAGCCCTAATTTACATAAATTTAGAAAAACCTTCTTATGACTTTTAATTCCAAGTGCATCTAGACCAGGAAGTCAGAATTATCGAGATCTGGTTTGTGGTTATGTTAATGTTTGCAATACTAATCTTTTATAGAAATATACTCAACGCACGTACCATGCTGGCGTTAGTAGAGCAAACTTCAAAGAAACTTATATTGTTCCCATCATAGTAATCGAACAATATTGTATATGCAGGTTTGCTGCAACAAGGGTTGTTTTACACGATAATGTGTTTATATTAAAGCTGTTCGCTAAGTAAAAGACGAACAACATTATATCAAAATATGGTAATAACTAAGCGCGTTGAACCATTTTTTCTATTCTCCGTAAAAATTAAAGTGAATACGTAGGTTTACTATCATGACAAACATTAAATTTGGGGGTTTATGTATGTATTGATAAAACGTAACTAGATAGACTATAACTGGCATACCAAATTTTGGAATATTTAAGTGAATAAGAAAGTTATTAATTTTCAGCTAATTTCCATAAGATTAACATTGCACAATGTACTGTGTTTACCATTTTAAATATCTCAGTTACCAATTCACCTAGAATCATGATACAAAACACTAAATTGTGTGTTTTTCATATGAATCCAATGGTAAAAAGGAAAATAAGATTTTTTAAATTATTATACATAATTAAAATTAATCTTTAGGGTACAACCTTCCCCCTCCCAACTGTATTTAATATAGTCCGATTGCGTTGCCGAACGAACTCGTCATTGATATTACAGAAAGGAATTTTATAGATCCTGAGCTGTTTGAGACGATGCTGCAGATCTCCAGGCTACTTCGCTCGGAAAAGTCCTGAATCCCAAAGCGAAACAGGGGTGCACAAAATGCCACTAGGGGTGCACAAAATGCCGCTAGCGGCTGAGGTGCCTTGGGAATTCATCCTCTCCTGTTTGATAAATAAGATGACCTGACCCCACATGAAAAGGGAAGTGTATTTCTCCACTTGTCCATCTGGCGCGAAACACCCTCATTTACAGGCTCTGAAGACCTGATGGAATGCTATAGGACATGAAAGCCTATTCTTAGACGGATGTCTGAAAGATGCCTGACCTGTGCGATGCGGAACTGCAGTGTCTGTCCACTTTCTCCGGACCAAAGAAACTGTGCCTCTCCGCTATAAGGGATGTAGACCTACTCTTAGACGGATGTCTAAAAGATACCTGGATAGCTTTTAGTTAGGCGTAGCTAGGTTCCAAGATACCTTTATAAACGATACTATATTGTACTTTTAAGTTCTCATATTGTGTGAAAAAGTCATCTCTACGTTTGCACCATTTTTGCTCCTTGAAGGATTCGGATAATCGACTGTTCGGTTAATTGACGTTCTAATAGCCGCTCTTCTGTATCGGGAAAATATTTATTTCTATCACATTTTGATAATTTTTTATTGCTTTAACTTGTACTGTTTGTACAGTATGGTCTTATTAAATTTAGTAACAGAGGATTTTACAACTGTAATGATTTGATGATCCCATTTAGAACCATAGTAAATGATTTTGATTCTGATATAGATTTTTATTTACTGAAATAATATTAAGTAGATGTTAGGATGTTTGACGGATAATAGATAATATGATAATACGACGGATAATAGATTTAATTCACATTTCACATTTAATTTTATTATTATTCAAATTACCCTCATGTGTAATTTGAACAGTTTGTAAACAGGTTCACTTTTACAAAAATAACCCTGTTGTTTGGTATGTGATAAAATAGGATGAAAATAATAGGTGAATGAATGAATGAATAAATGAAAGTACTTGTTTATTGAAGCGAACATTAGGACCACATGGTCATTTCTTACAGTTAACCTCTTAAAATTAAACAATAATACGGGTAAAAATAACAAAATAAAACTAAACCCACAATAAAAATTAAATTAAATTTAGTTGTAAATTTAGGTGTTATAAACATTAAGGTTAACATAACATTGAACAGTTAACATTGAACATTAAACAGTTTCAAAATATTTACCACCGTTTAGGCCATTCAACTGTTCGGATAATTGACAGTACGTTAATTGAAATTCGGATAATGGACATGGATAATGATTCTGAATGCGTATAGCTCCGGCCCTGCGGCTTCGGTGGCGCAATAGTTACAGAAGTCCTTTTCGTCACTCGATTCCTCCAGTCAAAAAGAACCTTTTAGGGCAGATCTCGCGCCAAGGGATCGCTCATCGAGCGTCTTTTCAGCCGCGCCCCCCGCGGGCCGCGTGAAAGACGTGTCTGGCATCAGCTAAGAGCAGAAACAAAGCGCGCGGGTAAGCGAGAAGCAATCGCGCGGAATGTTTTCAATTTCGTTACGAACTAGAGGGCGCGTTTCGGAAAAACTAAAACGGTGTTGTAAACAAAGAGTTTGCGGGTTTGTTTAAGGGCCGGTAATCACTTAAGGTCGGGTACGGCGAACAAAGGGCACAAAGCCGTCGCGCGACACTCACACAAATTGTAATGACGACATTGATCGCTGCCCTGCTGCACCCCCCGCGCCCCGCGCCCCTCCCAGTGTGTATTTTACTACTCTTCTGATGTCATGACTTAAGGGTGATGGGCCAAAAACTATTTTTTTGAAACTTTATTTTAATTTACTTATTAAAAAATAGGAAAAACACTGCTACACCAAAATGTAAAATTTGTCATACAATTTTTTTGCAAAAACAATATTATTTTCGTTCATTCTCTAATAGAAAACGTTAAGTATATAACATATTTACTTCGGTTTTTCAACTTCCCACCAAAGTTAGTTAGTATTTTCTGTTTTTGTTCATCTCTGGTCTACATTTCCATTTGTGTATTTTCGTCCTGAACATATCTTGGATCTGTTATATTCGCATTTTAAAGTTCTTTCCTTGTGTTGTTCTACCAATCTATTGTTGCTTTGAGACATTTTATCAAATTTGCTATTTTTTGCGCCAGCCTTCTTTTCTGTCCGTTTTCAGATGTATTTTTTACATTCCACTAATTACCTGTTGTTTATGTTGATTGTTATCCTTCCTATGATTTTTTCTGTCCTGGTGTTTTTCATAATTCTATGTTCTTCTTTCTTTATGTATTCTATGCTGGTTTTTTTGTTCAGTGCCAGTGTTTTGCTTCCACACAGAATCGCTGGTTCAACTACTGTGTTGTAGTATCTAATTTTCGTGATAATCGAGTTCAATTTTTGTTGTAGGCCTATAAGCTGTACACTAATCCAAGTGATTTCTTCACCTTATGTATTCCAGATTCTTGGGGTAGTTTTATCTGTTCCCGTTGGTTCTATGATTTCCCCGAAGTATTTGAAATGTTTTACCCCGTTTATATCAAATTATATTCAAAATAGAAACTTCGGCCAATTTCAGTAATTTTTGATTTGTTTGTAATTTTCTTAGCTTAAGGTCACAATGATATAATGATATAGCCGAAAATGGACGGAACTCTGGAAGACGAAATTTATAAGTAAGAGTGCATAGTTTGTTATATAATTAGAAAAATAATATGGTAAGGCCATTTAAAGACATAGTCATTTTATACCCAGTCTTTAGACTGAGTCATTTTTGACCCAGGCTTATCTGTTTATCTAGCTCTTTTTTTATATTTAAAAGATATTCCTATTCTTTAACATTTATTTTTTTTTCTTTTTGAGCATTTTTTTTTTTTTTTTTTCTTAAATATTTTATTTTTATTGTGTTGTAAATATTTGTTTATTTCTAAAAATTTGGTAAATTTTTTCCATTTTCCGAATTGTTCATACTATTTTTTTGTCCCAGTTTTTTCTTTTTACATGTATCTATTTTTATTTTAAACATATATTACTCAAATTGTTTTGTTTTTATTTATTTCATTATGAGTATTCAAAATGTTGTATTTTTATATGACAGGAGTTTAAAAAAAAAATTTTTACATTACTATATTTTGTGATTAAATTTTTTGATTAATTTGTCATTAATTTATTCTTTAATGACAAATGATATTTTTAGTTAATTAGATTAGAAATCCTAATAAGAGGATGAATAGTTGGTTATAAATTGTTAAAAAATAATATGGTAAGGACCATTATAAAGATACTCATTTTTCCCAGTCTTTAGACTGATCATACCAGTCTTTACTGAGTCATTTTACCCATTTATATATTATTTTTTATCTATTTATCTGTTGAATCTGTAATTGTATTGTGTTACATTTGTGCATATAACCTTTTTTAGTCCAAAGGATGATTATTATTATGCAGGAAAAATTTATAATGTAATAAGTACAAAGATTGATAATGTTTTTTTTATTTCTGTCTATATAAAACGAGATTTGCAATCCTTGAAACCTCGATTTTAGTCCTGGAAATACGATTAGGTAATAATGCGGATTTTTTCATTTCCATTTATTTGTTCCATTAAATACATGTGTACAAAACTATTTCTCTCTATTTCATAGAGAGAATAAAACTATATGGAAAGAATTCTACGCAAGACTCAAGGTCAGAGTGCGAAGAAGAGTTTAACAGGCTGCACTTTCACTCTTGAGTCCAAAGTCCACAAGTATCCACTAACCGGAGTCACCACAGATTATGGTATATACATAATTATATCAAATACATCGAGAATCTCTGGTTTATTTTGTTTGACCATTTCGATCCGAATTTATTAGATTAGATTCGATTATTGAAATGACAACCTACCCAGGTAGGTATTTTAAGCCAAGTATGAATGAGAAATGAGTGTAGGATGATTGTGGCACGATCTTGTAGTCTAGTTACTGACTAAGGCTGACATGTTCCTTACACAGGACTGTTAATTAATAGCCCAACAGCCGATGGCAACTAAGGGACCTACAGTTTAACGTGGAATCCGAACCACGGCCTCTGAATTACGAATTGGTAAACTTATGAGGATAGTCTTTGTGGATTAACGCAGTATTCAATAGTGGGGACGTTAATCCTTATAAGAGAAATCTACACCCACCGACTATCGCTCACAACTATCCACAATTCGTGACCTCCGAGTAGCTGGATTACAGGACGTCGTAAAATACCTACCTTGTGGTATGGTCGCCATTTCAACAATCTAATCTAATCTAAAATAATCAATAACAGGGAACTGACACATACGTTCTCCCTTTAAAAGTTAGCTAAATTATAGACCGTTTAATATTGCATTATTTGAAGCGTAGTAAAACCACATTTAAAAAACTCATGATTCAAAAATCTTTTATGAATAAAAATGTTTATAAACAGGTTCCATTAGTTGTACACTAATTATTCAAAATACAAATTTAGTTTAGTTTTTTTCACTCGATTTAATGGTAATTTGGATTATTATTTTGCCAAAAAATAAAACAATTCCACATTTAAAAGGACATAGCGTTTGAACAATTAGTTTTACAAATATACAGGTTTTGTCATATTTTTATTAAAATTTCATAATTAATCAAAAAATTATGAAATTTTAATAACAATATATACTGTGCACTTTGATGAATTTGTATTTTTAAATTTTAAGGGGTTTAGCCCCCTGAAAACCTAAAGGTTAACTACCCTTAAAATTAAAAATTAACAAAAAGGCCTGGCTGGAGACAGCCAAAATGCACCCGTATACCTAATTTCGTAAGATCGGACGTTGTGGGGAGCCAACAGTAACAGATCCAGATGTAGTGTCATGGGGCGAGCTCAGTCGTGACTATTATGATAATCACATGTTAACACTTAGTTGTAATTATTGTGTATTGCAATAAAACCAACATTTCAACATTTACTACAGTTAACTGAACTAAAACACAACAACTGAACACAAAAACAGAATTAACAACACAAACAGTGCGAAATAAAATATTGAATTAAAGGTACACATAATTTATTTAGAGAAATAAAAATCATCATAAAATAGTTTTTGTCATCAATTTTATAAGTACTGTAAAATCAAAATATAAGTTTGCTTTGTTTTAATAGCCTTCTTGGCGATTTTAAAGTTTAAAATATACCTAGGCCTAATCGTAATGGTTATGTTAGGCATATACAACATTATTCCTCATCCTGAATTACAACTTAAGTTTAAAATAAACCTAGGCCTAATCGTAATGGTTATGTTAGGCATATACAACATTATTCCTCATCCTGAATTACAACTTAAGTTTAAAATATACCTAGGCCTAATCGTAATGGTTATGTTAGGCATATACAACATTATTCCTCATCCTGAATTACAACTTAAGTTTAAAATATACCTAGGCCTAATCGTAATAATTATGTTAGGCATATACAACATTATTCCTCATCCTAAATTACAGTTAACTAAGTTTAAAATAAGTTAATTAAGTTTAAAATACTTAAAATTCATAATCTCTATTCAACATTTTAATACAAGTTTAAAAATAAAACTTAGCATTTCTCTATTACTTGACCTGAATAATTTTAAAATGGCCGTTTAGCAATCAAACCTAAATTAATGGAAAAAGAAACCCTATTGCTGTAGACTATTAAAATCTAAATACAGTTAAGTGCAAAAATACTTGTATCGTGAGTGAACAGGATTTTAGTAAACTATTATTATGAAAATAATTATGAGAATACATGATTTTATATTGCAATATAATATTTATTTGAACCTTTTAACAGCTTAGAACGAGCCAATTGCGGCAGCAACTGTCAGTCATCGTCAGCACGAAGTACTCTCATTAACTGTTAACGTTCAAACATGTCATTAAACAGTTTAGAAAATGAATACGATTAATCAATGATAAAGAATCAATTTTAACTTAAAGAGTAAACGAGATGCTAATTAAAATAACCATAATATCGGTTGTAAGTATAAAAGAATCCAAGCCTCAGGGAGGGTAATCAATCTGGTCCGCCACTGGGAGAAAGTAAATAATAATACCCCCGTCGCAGCAGACCTGCGTACTCAGTGAATTTACAAATCAATAATGTAATAATACTATTATATGTCAAGTTTTGTCAATATCTGTCGATAAATATATGAGTTAGTTATTTACCTATTCTTCATAAGATTAACATGGGAAAGAGTATGTAGGTTTGCCGCTGTGAGGAACACTGAAAGTAGGAATTTCTAGCATAAACAATTTTTATTTTGACCAATTATACCAACTTTCATCAACATCTGTCCATAAATAAAGGAATTTACCTATCCCTACATGATTAACATGGTATGCAGGTTAGCTGCCATGATGAATACATAAACTATGATTTTTAAGCATAAATGGGTGGATCTCAACCACATTAAGCTAAATATCAAGTTTTATCCAAAAATACTGATTGATAAGTGAAATATTAACTTTTCCTTATCCTCCATAAGATTAACATTAGAGCACCAAAATACAACGTACTGTGTTTAGATTTTTTAATATCTCGGTAACCGTTGGTGATAGAGAAATACTTTAACGAACTAAATTGTGTAATTTTTGAAGCAGATTTTAATGGTTGAAGATAAAATTTAAAAACTTTTAAAATAACACAGAAAAACGCAAAAAAATTTTTGTGTACAAGCCCCCCCCAAACTACCCGTTCCGATCGACCGATATGTCTGGTTTACGAACTCGTCTGAGCAAGTGTAGGAATACACGTCTTTACCAAATTTGGCTTTGATCGGATCATTTTTACGAGAGTTATCGTGTTCACAGATACACACACACAGACACACGCACACACACACACACACACACACACACACACACACACACACACACACACACATATATATATATATATTTTAACGACTATTGTTTTTGGTCTCTGGGCACCTAAAGAAGAAAAAATAACACGGTCCCGGGCTTAACTCTTGCCATTGGGCTTAACGGAAGAAGCTATTACCGTAGGTCTCCCTACGGTAATAGCTTCTTCCCTATGGGATATTCGCTAAAATGATGATAAATTTAAGTAGCCAAATAATCTAGAGCTACTTAACGCTACACGGCGCGCAGCGCGGGTGGCGGCGGAGGCAAGTGCAGCCAAGGAGGCCTAATCAGCAAATGCTGCAAGGGCGATCCTATCACCCGGGTTCAAATCTATCTCCAGGATCAAATTTTCATAATGGCGGCCGGATGTGCCACTCCAACCCTGACGCGATAATGTTCCTTTCAACGGCATTTTGTGCTGTCCGCCTCTTTGTACACGGGTTATTTTGAGCCTAGTGGTTTCTGAATCGCGCCTCTCGATCTTTGTAAGGAACCTTTAAAATTAAAGAGGTTCTCGTTTTTCACCCCTCAAGATCTAGATTAATTTATTTTTTTAGTATAAATTTGAATGTAAATCAAGGAAATATTTTGAAAGTTTCGTGTACAAAAACAATGCCACAACGTTCACTTCACTCTTATTATATTTGCTTCGTTTCGATATTCATTCTACTTCTACTATAGTGTTTTATATACATAGTATCATGTACACGCTCAAAATTTACCATTTACTACAGTTTTTCCGATTTCCTGTACAGGACACACTAATCATATGAAGGTTTTCGTCCCGTTCAGTTAGTACACGGGTTTTAGAACTTCTATTCAAGGACCCCCCCTAATTGATAATGTATGAAATTGTGACCCCCTAAAATTACCCTACCCACAAAAATGTTTATGGAAACCAATTTATTATTAAATAAAGCGGTGGTAAAAGTATAAATTTATGGTGTTTCGATAAATCGGTTATACAATGCTCTAAAATAAATATTCGTAGCATACGACATTATAAAAGAACATTTTACAATAATCTTTCAAAAGAATTATTTATAAAACCCAAAAAGAGTTTGCTGAAAATACAGGATGCGTGGGCAGTTGTGACAGAGTCCTTTTGATAGTCCAAAGAAATTCGGACTAAATCTTTCCTTTATACATTTCCACAAACACAGAACCTCCTTCTGTCCTATATCTAACCAAGACAAGCCTCACTGTTCAGATTGAAACATGTTATACGTGAAATTGTAATATTCATGACTATTTTAAAATATTCAAAACCGCACTTTGGATTATTAGTATTATTTTTCAATTCAATTCGTTTATTTTCAATGAATACATATACAATTTACACGATAATGCCATTTTTACCTCTCTAGCTAAAAGTTATTTGAGAGGAAAGCTCTAAAGTATTACATTATATTTGATTATTTTGGTCAATGATAAATATAGTTTCTAAAAAATCTAAAAATAAATATTAATATTGAACAACAGAAACTAACAGTAATAATAATAATAATAATAATAATAATAATAATAATAATAACAACAATAATAATAACAATGATCCTACGGGAGAGCACAATTTCCAATGAAGTATAAAAGTATATCTTAAATTGATATAAATGAGCATGATATAAATATTTATAAATTAATAACCAAATCTCTCAACAATGTTACAGTTATAAAATAAACTATGTAGACGATTAACAAACCATAAATAATCACTTACATAACATTTATCATGTTCCTCTATGTCCTGCCCCCCACCACCGACCGAATGCGAACAGCTGAGCTGATAACCTGTTGTGAGGCCAGTGACTACCAACTACAACATGATCCTGAAAGTCATTGTGGTCTAAATGCCAATAAATTTGCTCTTTTTTAACAAACAATAAACAAAAATTTAATAAACTAAAAAAATAGTTTGATTTAATAAACAAAAATCCGTTTAAGGGATTTTTAACTATATTAACTGAAACGTACTTTTGACACGTTCTCATTATTTGGTTTTAGTCATCCCTTATGCGATTTATTTATATTTCTAAGTTTGTTCCCTTACGATAATGTTAAAGAAACATTGTACTATGAAAATATTGAGAAAAGTACTTATTTAACTTACTTATATTTTCAATTAAAACAATTTTACTTGAAAGTCTTTATATTCTTGTTTAACAGGTTACTAGTTACTCTAAAAATTCGAGTCTATTATGATAAGGGGCTAAGCAAAAACATGTTAGAATATTTGAAATATTTAGTAAATAATATCAGGACATAACCTACCAGAGTGGGTGCAATTTTTTATCATCTACCAAACACTGTATACTGAACATTGATAATAAAGATAATGTGTTCAAAGTGTTGACCAGCCCCTGGAGTCGACATTACTTTCAATACCTTGTTGTATACCAGTGTGGCTGGGGTTGACCGGCCCCTTTGAGTCTACATTACTTTTAATACTCGAGTCTACATTACTTTCAATGCCTTGTTGTATACCAGCGTGGCTGGGGTTGACCAGCCCCTTGAGTCTACATTGCTTTCATAACCTTGTTGTATACCAGCGTGGCTGGGGTTGACCGGCCCCCTTGAGTCTATATTACTTTCAATACCTTGTTGTATACAAGCGTGGCTGGGGTTGACCGGCCCTTGAG
The DNA here is from genome assembly GCA_023375725.1 of Nephotettix cincticeps. NCBI lineage: Eukaryota > Metazoa > Arthropoda > Insecta > Hemiptera > Cicadellidae > Nephotettix > Nephotettix cincticeps. Next base: position 20,971,708 of record CM041784.1, read on the forward strand.
TCTACATTACTTTCAATACCTTGTTGTATACAAGCGTGGCTGGGGTAGACCGGCCCCTTGAGTCTACATTACTTTCAATAACTTTTTATATACCAGCGTGGCTGGGGTTGACCGGCCCCTTGAGTCTACATTAATTTCAATACCTTGTTGTATACCAGCGTGGCTGGGGTTGACCGGCCCCTTGAGTCTACATTACTTTCAATACCTTGTTGTATACAAGCGTGGCTGGGGTTGACCGGCCCTTGAGTCTACTTTACTTTCAATACCTTGTTGTATACCAGCGTGGCTGGGGTTGACCGGCCCCTTGAGTCTACATTACTTTCAATACCTTGTTGTATACCAGCGTGGCTGGGGTTGACCGGCCCCTTGAGTCTACATTACTTTCAATACCTTGTTGTATACCAGCGTGGCTGGGGTTGACCGGCCCTTGAGTCTACATTACTTTCAATACCTTGTTGTATACCAGCGTGGCTGGGGTTGACCGGCCCCTTGAGTCTACATTACTTTCAATACCTTGTTGTATACCAGCGTGGCTGGGGTTGACCGGCCCTTGAGTCTACATTACTTTCAATACCTTGTTGTATACCAGCGTGGCTGGGGTTGACCGGCCCCTTGAGTCTACATTACTTTCAATACCTTGTTGTATACCAGCGTGGCTGGGGTTGACCGGCCCCTTGAGTCTACATTACTTTCAATACCTTGTTGTATACCAGCGTGGCTGGGGTTGACCGGCCCTTGAGTCTACATTACTTTCAATACCTTGTTGTATGTCAGCGCGGCTGGGGTTGACCGGCCCCTTGAGTCTACATTACTTTCAATACCTTGTTGTATGTCAGCGCGGCTGGGGTTGACCGGCCCCTTGAGTCTATTCTCTTTTGCCATTTTCAATTTTATTCTATAAAAACAATATTAAATTCAAACAACAGTGATAATGACCAGAACTTTTAATTATTGTACTTTTTGCCATTCTGTAGGGCAGAATCTGTTGCATCTTGTCTGATTAGAATTCCATTTCTCATTTGTTCAGTGGATATATGATAAACTAAATAAAAATAATAAATAAAATCAGCTCTAAAATTATTATTGACAGATTCCAAAAAGTTTATTAAAATTTTAATTATATAATTCGCTGCAAATATATTTAATAAGAACATATTCTTATTCCAATCCAATTCAACATGCGTGTTTCAAGTGGGAAATGTTTCAGTTTTTAACATGGAACTTACAGGAGCATTATAAGGATCTGTATTTTGTTATCACTTTCCATAAAAACGTTGTTAGATTTAAAAAATCCCTTTTTTCAGACGTTTTTTCATGGCGAAGCCAAAAATATCAGTTTGTAACCAATTGACAGTTGTTGAGTGAAGATGATGACAAACAACGAATTGTGGAAGGCAATTCAATCGATCCCTAATCAGGGAAAACGTAGTTTTTGTTCAGAGTTTATGCAAGTCAGTGAAAATGTGTTAATGTTAATTATTGTTAAATAAACAACTATCATTTTTATTTATTTTTTGAACAAAGCTCGGTCTCCCAGTACAGTATTTATATATTATTAACTTATAGTTATTATTATTTGTATGTTGAGGAAAAATTGTGGAAGCATCAAGGAATTAAAGTGAAACGTCTTGTCCACTATTCCTGAGGGCGAGTATATACTCATATTATTATTATTATTATTTTTATTATAAGCTATATATTATAGTACAATTTCCTGAGGGGTAAAGAGTAGTTTCACTCAACATTTTCCCTCCACCTACACATATAGCAACACAAGTTACAAATTACCGTCCATTATCTAACCTGAACCACCTCTAGGTTGGCTAACATAACCTCAAAACGATCAATGC